>OY728132.1:798541484-799166484 GCA_963277665.1 Viscum album
ACATTAACTCCTTCAATACTCTTAATCGTGTCGAAGTTGTGGAAAGTCAAAAAGAACTTCAACCAACCATGTCTCGGTTATATGATGTATTACATGTATCCTTCTTGAGGTAGTACATACTAGATCCCTCACAGGTTCTGAATTCATAGGTGGTATATATGGAAAATGATCTCTCTTATGTGGAGAATCCATTGAAGATCATGGACCATAGTGATAAAGTTATTTGAAAAAAGTCTACTCTCTTATTCAAATTACTATAGAAGAACCATAAAAATGAAGAGGAGAAATTAGAACTCGATGAAATAATGAAAGAGGAATACAATCACCTATTTTCAATGTAGAACGTAAAATGAAATATCATGGGTGAAATTTCATAAGGCGGGAAGAAGGTAATGACCCATAATTTTTTCTATAGAATTTCACTTTTATATCATAAAACACACACATCACATTGAGAAAGCAATAAAAAAATTATTCTCATAAACTAATAATTAAACATTAGTTAGTAAATAAACCAATAATAATTCACAATATTATATAAGGACAATAAATAGAAAATAATATAATAAGAATGGGAAAATTTGGATTTTTTCAATTCACTAGAATGACCACTCATGAACGAAGCTACATAAATATAAAAAAAAATACTGATAATATTATATTGATTTTGAAAATTTAAATAATTAACCTAGAGAAAGAATATAATTTAATGAATAATTAATTAAATAATATATATTTATTGAAATTAAGGAACATAAATCACTAAAATGGTAACATGACCATTGGATTAGTAATCTGACTATTGGGAAAATTAATTTGGCTATTATAATAGTAACCATTCATATGAAATTCTAAATAAAATTTAGATATTTTATAAATTAAAATATGATATAATTACATCATGGTATAAGTAAATAAATTTTTTAAATTATAAATTTAGTGTCAACCTTTTTACAAAATATAAATGTTTATTTACACTTCTATAATTAATGTAATGATTTCAGAGAAAATTTATTTACCTAAAATAGATTCATAAATTAATATTATATTATATTATAATTATAAGATAATTATATGATTCCTAAATTAATTTTTTCCAAAGGGTCAAAAAATCGATTAAAATATTAAAATCGGTATTTTTCAAATAAATGATGATTTTATTTAAAAAATTTATTATCACATTTATAAAATTATTTTTATAAAATAGAATCCATTTATTAAATCTAAATTTCAAAATAATTTTATGTTGATTTTTGATATATTATTAAAATAGTTTAAGTTTTTGTGAATATTGAAATACCATAATTTTAAGTATTTAACATTATAATAATTTTTGTGACATGGTTGATGTATAGATGATGTAAGAAATAATTATCCCGAACAATCCTTCACTATTTACTACATTATGTCATAAGAATCAACATTATGGATAATCTTGATCCAAAATAAAGATGTAATGAATATAATTAAAAAAACACACCCTCTGCCCCAATAAATACCAACCCTTCTACTCAGAACATATAATCCAGGTAAATTTTCAATATTCTATCCAATTCCCTTACCAAGACTCTTACCCATTCCTTGTAGATATTTTTCTCAATAATAGAAAATCTTCAGGTGCCTTAAGGTGGTTCTCAAAGAGACAAGATTTTAGAGGTAAAATCCTTCTTCTTTCTCTTTTATATTATTTTTTTCTTTTACTTTATTCTCACCTACCCTATCCAAACTGGAATGATAACTCTAGTATCATATATATAATGTAATTTTATTTTGGTAATGTAATATATATCATAAAATATATTCTCTTATACTTTTATTCTAGAAATGAAAACATAATTTTTTATATGTCGGTTCACCTCCTTTGTGGATGATGAGATTTTGTTTTCCATTACCTCCATCAAAGATAGTTATAAAACCTTATTTATGGTTAAAAAAAATTAGTATTTATATTATAACATATATCATGTTTTGGAACCAATATATACACATAATATTAAACAAAATGAAACTAGTAGTTGTTAATAGAAAACCCACCAAAATAAGGTAAACATTTAACAGCAATTTGTATCAATTGATTAATCCTCAAAGTGGAAAAAATGATATATGGGAACATTTAAAATTATTTAATTCCATTAATACCAAATAATATATGTTCTGAATAATTATTATAATTTTATATGAACTACGATAATTATACATAAGTAAACCGACTATGAAACCATAAGACAACCAATCCCAGAACAACTAAATTAACCATTATTACTCATAAAAGTAAATATAAATGAACTTAGTAAAGTTATAACAAATAAAATTGATGCATATGAGGTTATATATTAAATAATTAATTATTCTAATTATATTTTCTAGTACATTAAGTGAAAGTGAAGAACACATTATGATATAAGGTAGGGGATCTATTTAAACATCCATTTTTTCTATTAGGTTATGATTTCTCTCTCTTTTACCCATTTTAATTATCAGTTATTATTATTTAATTCTCCTAAACTATATGAAAATGTTCAAACATATTAATCTATCTAAATTAATCTTTCTTTGATGGGTAAAAACATTTTTAAAATGTTCCCTTCTTTATTCCTCTCAATAAGAAAGCTCGATTAAAGGTAACATTCTATATCATACATTTCTTGAAGTAAAATCAATAAAATGTATTAATAAACATTTATTTTTCTAAAATTAATCCTCTTATTATAAAAAATTACTTAGTTCATTTCTCATTTTATGAAAAAAACGTATTCCTTTATTCTCTTTATGGACTCTATTCTTTCCCCTAAATCCACACTTATGCGGGACATTTATAATGTTACATAATAACTATATTTCTTGTTTCTAATTGATATTGACATCATTATTTATTATTTATTTTCATTTTGATCTTAATAATTACCAATAATTATTTAAATACCTTCTTTCATGGAATCTATTTTTTACACCCTTAGGTTTTACCTTATGACATGATTGTGATACCCCTTTCTTTCCACTGGTAATCCTTATGTTTATTTATTATGATTTCGTAATTTTATGGTAAAAATATGCATTAAAAGGTTTTAATGGTTGTTCCCATATAATTCTCTAATGCATTGGGTAACTTATAGTCAGATTATATATCATGTATATGATTAGGGTATAAACCAAATCCATTATGGGACTTTTTCCACCATGGGATATAGTCTTCGTAGTTAGCCTTGACTCATGTTTATGTCATATTATATGTTTCTTACACATTAAAATATTTCCCAGATCATATGATTCCATTTTCTATATATTATTCTTCCACATGTTAATTCATCAGTTGTTCCATTTTTGTTATCATGTTATGACTTCTGACTGATGTGATATGCTTTATTCACCTGTTTATTCCCTTATAAGGATTTTAGTTCATAATTTTTTTATTCTACAGGTTATCCTATGAAGATACAGGATCACATAAAAGAGATATATATTTTCTTCTATATTCATGTTTTATAATAATATATCTAGTCTTCTAAAGACACTAGAAATTTTGATATTTGGCCAGTATTTTCAAGGATAATTATGTTTAAAATCATGTAATAGTATATATAAAAGGCTAGGGTTGAAATATATCCTATAACCATCTCTACATTCATCATAGGGTTTATGAAATCATCATTCATGTGTATGTCATAATTCTACCTTACGATCAGATGTCATTCATTTTTCCATCACCACCACTCACTATTGGACATAATGATGGATTTATTATTTATATATGATATTTGTGATATTATTTTTCTTATATTAATATTATACCAAACATAACATAAATTTTTAAATTTGTTGTAATATGATAGTATCGATCATGTGTAAAAAGGGAAAACATCTCGCAAAGTGATACGAATCATTCATTATTTAAATAGAAGTTAATAATGATGGTTTTAGTAAATAAATGTGATGTTTATGTGTAAGATCTAAGAATTATGGTGAGGTAAATTCTTGATTAAATTCTAGTTTATATACCTTCAATACGGAAAATAAAATGTTTACTGGGTGTCTAAATAGTATTGGGTGTGCTCTAAGGATTTGAGAAACGAAATAGGAGAGGAAAGTTCCATCCAATTCAAGTTTCATGGTTGGCGCAAAGCTAGGAGTAACTGTGTGGAATAACTGTGCAAGAATAGAGGTTGGGTTCATAGTTTGAGAAACCATTCAGGGGGGAAAGAAAAACAATCTGGTCTTAGATAGTATAATCATATACGGTCATTACATTATTTTCAAACCGTGTGGTCTTCATAGGATGTTTTGCGACCTAGTCCCCTCTTAGACAGAGGGTGGCACATGTTGGGAACAGAGTTTGAAAAACCATACAGCCAAGCTATGATCCCTATTAAAAATGTTATTTTACCATTTTTTCTCCTTTGGATTTAAGAAACATCACCCAATATTCTCCTCTATTTCTCCTCCAGCAACAAGAGTGAATAACAAAATTTCCTTAAACATTACAAGAACCAGTAACCTTCATTTCTATGCCATTGGTAGTGTCATTGGGGGTGGATCAAAGCTCCTGGTTCATCTAACACAACTATTCATTATCTTTTTAGGATTAGTTCTTTTGTATCCATTCTTCTTCTACTAAATATAAAAAAACTTATTTTTCATTGCATCTTATGTTGAGGTTTTGAAGGGTGTTTATTTTGAGATTCAAGGCTAAGGATAACCAATCATTCATCTTCATAATCGATGAAGGTGGTCTACACATTATATCCCTTATTATTGATGTTTATTTTATGTGTATGTGGTTTTTCTAGGTTTTCTTCTTGTCGTGAAATTGATTACTTTATAAATAATTGATAAATTGGGAGGTTAATTGATGAATTGAACCTTTGATGATCCATATGGGATGCATTGAGGTTGAAGAGACCAGGATAGAGGATACCCATTTTGTGAGCCATGATCATGAACTAGAGGATATGAAATTTATTTTTTTCAGACATTTAACCTATGATTGTTATATATAGCATGTGGATATGGGTTTATAAAGGAAATATATGAGATTTGTGTTAGTTGGAATAACATGGATTGTGAAATGAAACTGATTTTAATTTTTTTTAATTCTTAACAAGGCATAAGGGTAATTTGGAATAATTTTAATTTGTTACTGAGTTATTAATTTTAAATGGTAAACATGTTAATGGGTCAATGAATTAAGATGACTTATGTATTAGACTAACAATGAATTTTTAATGGTATGTGTATCTAACGAATATGGTTTCTAAAATAGAATATGTCGTAAATTGTTATAGAAAAATGAGAAACTATCTTAGTGGTTTGTATAGGGAATTGGGATTGAGGATATATTCCCATGGGTTGGGTTATAATAAGGCTATAAACTCCACCCATATAAAAATGAGTTAGGGAGTCAGACTGGGGATCTATACCTCTAATGGTTTTATTTGATGAGACTAGCAGGACTAAGGCTCTAAGGAATGTTTTTTGAACTGATTGTGTAATGTATTTCCCTAGTGACTAGGATCCACAAAATTATTAGATTTTCCAAAAAGGGTATATCTTTTGGTAAAAGTTTATTTTATGTTCATATGAAATTTTACCAACAAAAATTGCCATGTCACTAAACTATTAGTAGAAACACTATCACTAAATGTTACTGAGACTGCTAAAATAGTTTTTTTACCATTATAATAGTACCAAAAGATAAAATATATGATGGTAAAAGTGTTTATAAATGGATTACTATGAAAAATATTTTAGTTGGTAATAATTTAACCAATATATAATATAAAATTACAAATTATATTTAAATAATAATTTTAAATTTTTATTTCTAGTAAAATTTCATATTATATTTATTAATTTATCATATATAATACATGTGTTTTAATTATCAAACTTAAGATGATTTTAAAACTTGTTCAAACTTAACAAATGATTAACTATATGTTGGCAATGTATTTTCTCAACAATACTCTACGATTTATGATAATTTTGATTCTCTCGAATACCCTAGTGTTTTTTGTAATAAAGATTTGTTAAGTGATATTTAGAAGAAATTATATTTTGTTTTTATGTTTTTAGGATTACATGATGATTATGGAATCAATGTTTTCATCCTTACATTACTCTAGAAAGGATAATGTTTGTATAATGTATAATCCCAATGCTACGCTATACAGTTTGTGTATGGTTCACCACTACTACATTTGGGAAAAGTTGAATGTATAGTTCATCTATGATACGATCAGGATTTCATGGTGATGTTGATAAACATATGGATCATCATCCATATAGTACTTTTTTCCATACATTACATAAATATTAATATATGGGTAAAGAACGTTACTTGCGAAGGATCCCTATGCTACGTAGTTTAACCCTACGTTGTGTTCTCAATGGTGATGTTCTCCAAGCTGCGTTTTCAATATGAGATCGTTGAAATTATCAAGTCAAAATTGAAGACCGATTGATGGATCATTTTGATTGTTTCAATGAATTGATATTATCAGAGAAAATCATTCCTATTTATAAGGGAAGTTACGACTCTCTAAGTTAATTAATATTTTAATTTTTACAATCAATCGGGATATTATTTTGGATCTGGATTATCAAAGAAATCTATTATAATTTGAATATATTTCGTTAAAATATCTCTATCTTTATGTGATATAGGAGTGAATTTTTGAAATTCATTTATTATTTCTTCAGAAAATAAACAACTCTAATTAACAGACTTTATTTTGGAGTTATACATGTTCTATCTTATTCTACTATAAGTTTTCTTTTGTTTTGTTTTGTTATTGTTTTTAATAGAAGATATTTTTCTAGTCGGATAACTTCAAACTGTTTAAATAATGAAGATATTGATTTCTGAAGAAGTAGATCCATCTACTATCAATTGCGTACTACTACAATTCTTAAGATATAACATGCTTCAATAAAATTAGTCTCTTTTGATTTATTTATTTTTTCAACTACTCATACTCAGTTGTGGTAGAGTATCAACTTCTCGATCTATGTTTTAAATAATTGGTTCTATTTTATTGAACCAGAAGGATTATTTTCTCTTTTAGGTTGTAAACTCCCTATACTTTATTGTGGAAAATCAGTCTCTTGATAAGAGTACCATTCTAGTGGAATTTACCAAGCTCACTGAGAGAGTGATTGGTAGAGTGGACTAGGGGATCTTTGTGCCCTGAACCACTATAATAATCAATGTTATTTTTTTATCCACTTCATATTTTCAAAATAGAAGAAAAACAATTCTAATCTATATAAAATACATTGGGTATTGAAAGTGAGCGTTTTGGAAGATTTTGAGAAAACAAAATTCCCCCCCTCATGTGTATTATTTTTCATATTATGACCTAACAATTGGTATCAGAGGAGAGCCTTTAAAAAATAGGAATATGAAAGGTTTAAGATCTATACAAATATGGAAATGGATGATTCTATAGAAACAATTTCAATGGTTTATTCTTTATATTTCAATGGTGAAAATTATGGATTTTGGAAATAATGGATGATTAGTTATCTACAAAATATTGGATTCAGAGTTTACTCCAAGATTATTACCCTATACACAATTCTTGAGAAACCAAAAACTTGTGATGATGCAACTGAAGCCAAATATGATATGAATTCAAAAGGTATGAATGATATTATCTATGGTCTCAACCCAGATGAATTCAGTGATGTATCACAATGTACAACTGCATATGAAATGTGGGAAACTATTGCAGTTTCTTATGATGGAATAGATATGTACAAAAAATAAGGTGTGAAATAGCTAAGCTGAAATTAGACACATTTAGGATATTTGATGGAGAAAACAACACACAGATGAATAGAAGGCTTATTGAAATTAAAATTAATATTATATCCTTAGGTGAACCCATCAAAAAATCTGATTAATCTTTGAAAGTACAGAGAGTACTACCTTTTAAATTGATTGGTATATTTTCTACTATTTAAAAATAATTACCTGTTAAAGATCTAAAAAATAGAGAATCATTTGGGAAATTGTTGATTTATGATGATGAAATGCTTTCTGAAGTTGAAGATCACAAAATAATTGTGAAACAGATAACACTACACTAAAGGCGACATCTCAGAAACACAACCAAAAAACAAAGTATGATGTTAAAAGGTAATAAAATTTAAATTTATCATATTTTGAAATGGAAATGGATAAAATAGATAAAAATCTCAGAAATTTATGTATGAATAAAAGAGGATTCATAAAATCCTTCATGAATGATGAAATATAGTCAAAAGATGTAAGATGTTATAAATAAATAAAATTGGGTTATATATGTCCTGATTGTCATCAAATGAAATCTTAAATAAAAATACTATAAAATAATATATAAAAATGATGATTATTATCATAAAGGATAAATAATAATGAAAGAAACATGGAGGGTTTCTGAAGACTACAACATTCCTTCAAAATCTGATTCAGAGAAGGAATAATCAAATCTCAAATCTAATATGTGTTATATAGCCAGGGAAAAAGGATAAAAGGTACAAAATAATTACTCATCCGATTTTGATATATGTAGTTACTCAAATAAAAAATTGGATTCTTACTATTCTATTCTAGAATCAAATATGAGTTCTTGTTAAATAAGAAAAAATATTTATAGAACATTCAAAATTAGGGTTTAGGTGAAAGATATACTTCACTGAAACAACATCAAGAGTTAATTAAAAATTTTAACTAGTCTAAATCAAACTATGCTGATCATAAAAATATGATCAATGCTTTATAGGATGAATTATAATCGTGTAATAGTGTTTATATTGTCTTTAATAAAGGAGAAAATTTATAAATTAAATCCTTTGAAGGAATGTTGTTAAAATGGAGAGATTTGTTATAGGATGTAAGGGTGAGAAATCTAAATTGTACAAGAATTATTTTGTCCCCAATTTTAAAAATACAATTTGTTGTTTTTGTGGATTAAAAGGGAATGTAGAAGATGACTATTATTTATGAAATACTGAAATTAGTGTCATTAAAAGATCCTTTATATCAAAGATTTTATCTGAATCTAATAATATAAGCTATGGAAAAACAAATCAGGTCTAGATTCCTAGATCTATGCTAGATTACACTACTGGACCCAAGAAAGCGTGTGTACCAAAACAAATATTTGAAAAAATACTTTTGCAGATAACAGGTCATAGGAATAGAAATGTTATATGGTATACGGACAGTGGTTGTTCTACACATATTAACGCAGATCCCTCATATTTTTACACAGTAACTCAATTGAATGGATGTATTTTCACTTTTTATGACAATACCGAAGGAAAAAAATTAGAGTTGGAACTATTGGAGACACAAAGACTATCTCAATCAACAAATTACTGAATGTGAATGTTATAAATCACAATCTGATAAGTATTTTCTCAACTTTTTGATAATGAAATTTATGATGATTTTTCTAATAATTGTTGTTCTGTGTTTAAAGATAAGTTACTTAAGTTTAAATTACCCATAACTGATAATTTCTACACTTTGAATTTAAATTCTTTAGGTAAACATAATGTGAATTGTTTAACTACTAATACAAATGAATGATGTATTTAGTATAGAAGGATTGGACACTATAATATTTATGCTTTACATATATTATCTAAGAAATAGAATATTTTTGATTTTCCTAGTCTTATGTTTGACAATGAAAGATTTTGTGATGCATGCCAACTTGGAAAACAGAAAAAATCTTCTTTAAAATATATTAAAAAAAATAATCCATATAAACTATTAGAACTTATTCATATATATTTTTTTGGGCAATCATGAGTAGTAATTTTGGCTTGTAAATTATATGTGTATGTTTTAGTTGATGATTGCTCAAGATTTATTTTGGTTTATTTTCTAACACTCAAAAGTGAAGTTTTCACTATTTTTTAATTTTTTGTAAACTTATTCAAAAAGAAAAAAGTTTTTAAATAATTTCATTAAGTAGTGATCTTGGTGGAGAATTTGATAATCAAGAATTCAATACTACTTTCTCAATTTTGGAAGTAAACACACCTTCTCTTAAATAGAAACACCTCAACAAATTCAAATTTTTGAATGAAGAAATAGAAATATTCAAGAAATGACTAGGACTATACTGAATGAATACAATATTCGTACCTATTTTTAGGAAAAAGATGTAAGAATAACCTATTATAACTTGAATAGTGTTTTAATTCAGCCTATTTTTAAAAACAAACCTTATGAACTTTTTAATAACAGAAAACCAATAGTAAAGTAATTTAATGTTTTTGGATGCAAGGTATATATATGATGAAAACCAAGGATAATCTTGGATATTTTGATCCAAAAGCTTTTGACAAAATATTATTAGGATATTCTACTACCTCTAAATATTATAAAGTGTATAATTAAATGTCAAGGACTGTTGAAGAATCTGTTCATATGATGTTTTAATGAAATTGACCCTTTAATTAATGAAAAATATAAAACATATGAAGTTAGTGCCTCTTTTTATAAAAATATATTTCAAACCCCTAAAAATTATTTTGAAAATTATATTAATAATGGTCCGTCCAGTTCAGAAGAACAAGAAATTAATGAACCTGAAAGTGTTCTAGCTATATTTTATATAATACTAAAGAACGAATTTTTAGAAACTATTATTAGAGACATATACATAGGGATTATAACCAGAAGAAATGTAGTAAATATTTTAGAATTTTATACTTTTCAATCTTAGTTGGAACCTAAGACTATTGAAGAATCCTTATAAGGTGAGTGTTGGATATTAGTAGTGTAGGAATAACTAAACTAGTTTAAAAGGAATGATGTTTTGGAACTTGTAGAGAGAACAACCAATTATATAGTTATAGGAACTAAGTGGGTATTTAGAAATAAATTGTATGATCAATAGATCATAAACAGAAATAAATCTAGATTAGTAGCCAATGGTTATAATATGGAATAAGTTATAGATAATGATGAGACCTTTTCCCCTGTAGCAAGATTAGAATCAATTAGAATCCTTTCAGCCTATTCATCTCATTAGAAAATTAAATTTTATCAGATGGATGTTAAATCTACCTTTTTAAAATGAAATTTGATGGAATAATTTTACATTGAACAACCTGATTGTTTTGTAAATTCTCAAAAACCGAACATTGTTTTTAAACTTACTAATGCCTTCTACGGCCTTAAAAAGGCACCGAGATCTTAGTATGAATGATTGATATCTTTTCTTTTGAAAATTGGTTTTTTATATTTTTTTGGTAGATCAAATAATTTTTAAGAAAGCAGTTTATTCTAATATCTTTATTGATTAAATTTATGTTGAGGATGTTATTTTTGGTTCAAATAATAAAAATCTTTTTCATAACTTTTATAAATTAATACAAATAGAATTTGAAATTAGAATGATGGGACATCTAAATTTCTTTTAAGGATTTCAAATTTTTCAAAAATATTATAGAAATGTTTTAAATCAACGTAACTATATTATAGATTTATTGAAAATTTTTGGAATTGAGAACAAAAATACATAAGAAACTCTTATTTGTACGAATATAAAACATGATTTGGATGAAGTTGGAAAACTAGTTGACATAAAGTAATATTCTGGTATGATTGGTAGATTGTTATATATTACTTCTAGAAAACCAAACATATTTTTTTCAGTATGTCTTTGTGTTATATTTAAATAAAATCCAAAAGAATCACATATTACTGCTGCCAAAATAATTTTAAGATATTTCAAAGGAATTAATTTTCAATCTCTTCTTTACCAAAAAAATATGATTTTAATTTAATTTCATATTTAGAAAATTATTTTTGT
The DNA here is from genome assembly GCA_963277665.1 of Viscum album. Taxonomy (NCBI): domain Eukaryota; kingdom Viridiplantae; phylum Streptophyta; class Magnoliopsida; order Santalales; family Viscaceae; genus Viscum; species Viscum album. The sequence goes on from OY728132.1 coordinate 798,553,298, forward strand.
GTGTATATATTAGATAAAAAAGTACCTCAAAACCCATTCACTTTATAGGAAAATCTATAGATTCATTGTCTATTAAGAAACAACATTGGGTTGCCCTGTCAACCACTGAAGAAAAGTATGTATCTACTAGAAGTTGTTATGCAGAAGTTTGATGGATGAAAAAAACTCTATTGGAATTTGGACTAAGCTTTAACAATATTCCGATTTATTGGGATGACACTAGTACTATTAATATTTCAGAAATATTGTATAATTCATTCTAGGACAAAGAATATTGATATAACACATCATTTTCTAAGAGATCATGTTCTTAAAAAGATTTATCTTTGGATTTTGGTAATACGAAATTTCTGTTAACTGATATTTTTACTAACCCACTTCCCAGTGCTAGTTTTGAATTTATTAAGGGGGAGTATGGATTATTTGAATTTATGGGGTCGTCTATTAATTCTGTTTTCAGTTTTCTTTTTTTAGAAAGCCATATTTAATATGTTTGAATTTTTTTTATTCAAATTAATATTAATTTGTTTGAAAAATAATTTAATATCAATTTTATTCTAAATTCAAAAAATGATAATAAGTACATCCTCGATCAGTGCAAGAAACCCATTGCCTTTATCCTGCTCTATTTCTCCTCACCTATATGTCCTTTTTTATAAAATATTACCTCTACCATTTGTTTATTGTTTACCAAAAACCCTAACCATTCAATCCCTTATATTTAAAAACATTCGAAAATGGAAACCTCTTGAAGATTTTCTGATGCTTATTTGGAGAACAGTATGTTTTCTATGGGGAATTCTTGCAAATTATTGCAAGGAAATGTAATATATTTTGGATATTTAGATTCTACAAATCTTTCACTAATTGAAGCTCGGCATTTAAATGTCTGATTTACATATTTGTAGAATATAATATGCAATTGTTTTAGGATATATATGTTAATGAATTTTTTTGGAACACTTCATTTATTTTGGGTTTTAATAAGATTCAATTATCTCTAATATTTATAATAAAGTGTTTTCTTTATCCTATTTAGAAATAGACATGATTTTATTATGTCCTTATGATGGGGTGTTTCAATTCGATTTATGAAACATTAGTAATAGAAGATATGTGAATAAGGACATCATGTTTTCTTTTATTTGGGAAAGATGTGTCAAGAAAGTGTTTAAAAAGAACTTTATCTTGACCACCATGTGATGATGAAGTTTATTCAATCAAGAAATTTCCTATGACTATTTTGCTTTAGAATGTCCTCTACCTTGACATGTATATCATATTTCATTGTCTGAATCATATTAAGTTTTGTTTTACTTGATTTATTATAAGATATATAAATCAGCGCGTCCACCTAGATGCCATGATGGGATATTGTCAACATGTTAGGATTCATTATTTCTATCTAAAAAGAAAAGGAAATATAGAAAATATGTTTTTTAGAACAAGGTGTCATCACAGTAACACGTTGAATGCTGGAACAATAAAGAATCATGGTTTATTCTGGAGAAACTTGTGCAATAGTTTGATGCCAGTTGGAGCAGAACCGTTACAGAAGTTTCCAGATGAAGCTCAATGGGAGAAAAGGGTTATCCCTTCTATATGTTTGTTATGTTATAGACCTAGAGGAAAATAATGTAAAATCTAAGGAAAAAATATTTTTTTAGAAAAAGAAGAAGACGTTCATTTAATATTCTAGAATAATATACTAAGGATGAGGTTGGAAGTGTTGATGCCAATAGACATGGTGAACAAGGTGAATCTATTGGTAATGATAACCTAGTAGATGAGAAAATTGGGATGGAGGCTCAATGTAATGAACTTCAGAGGGAATAAATCCATAATCCTAAAACTCGAATTGTTCCTGATCCTAGATTTTTTGGAGGATTTAAATTGGGAAATAGTCATTAAGGATTTGGGGACCCAAGCCATTCTATAGTTGATGTTGATCAAATAGGAACTAATTCTCCCTAATCATCTGATTCTGAAGAAAATTACTAGGTAATAAAGATACAAATATTAGAGGCTCAGAACTCATTTTTAAGAGAACAATTGTAAGATGAGAAGAAAATGCTTGAAGAATACAAGGCTGCTTATATTACAAGATCAATGTATGAATCTCAGAATCTTCATTTGAGGCAATTAAAAAAAATCTCATTTCAGTTGGAGATCTTAAGGTAATGATTGGAAAGATTTCAAGATAAGTTTGTGCTTTAAAATAAGATTCTTTCAAGAATATAGAGTTTGATGAGTTTAATGTAATTATTAATAGAGATTTTCAGTTTCTTGGGGAAATAAATAGAGAAAATACCTCTTCTTAACCAACACCACCAGTGCTACTTAGGAAGTTTGAGTCAATTACTTTTTTTTTGGATTAATTTAATGACAGGCTATACACCCTTTTGTGTGATAGCATTTCTTTGAATGTGTTGTTAGTGAATCACATGAATCTAGTGAGTCAACTTAATTCTAATTAATCTTGTTTGGGACTATTGATTAATCAATTAAAGAACAAGCTTACAACTTTCATTTTGTCTGAAGCAGTTGTGAATTCTATTATAAAGATCAATTTGGTTGAGAGCTTAAAGATTGGAAATGATTCCAAGAATTTGATTCATTATTGGACAAAAGTGTTCAAGAACTACTTCCAAAGCCTAATGTTGGAGTTGATTGGTCTTATCGGTGTTGTTCATGCATTTTATCATATAGAAGAACACTCTGTTCTACCTGAATCTAAACTTTAAAACCATTAATCTTGAATACCCATGTTGATTTCAGATTGTAGTATAAAATATGAATACATTTTTAAATTAGATTCAAATTATTCATATCTAGATTTATTTACCCCTATTTCATTTCAATACTTCACTGCTAATCTTAGATTTATTTTTCTTTTGACAGTATTCATAACTATTCATTTTATTTTTATTCTATATTAATTTTTTTTTATTTTATTTAGTCCTTTATCAACCATCGTTTTGATATCAAAAAATAGTGGAGAATATTTTGAAATAAACTATCTCTGTGGATATGGAGTGAATATTTTCAAACCACAAAATTTTATTTGAAAATATTCTTTATCGAAATAATTTTGTGAAATCGAAATTTTGAGAAAAATTTTACATCTACTTTTATGTTTTACAAATCCTAAATATTCATTAATTTTTGTTAAGTATTATATTATGGGTTTTGTGATCATAAAAAAGGGAGATTGTTGGGAATGTATTTTCACAACAATACTCTATGATTTATATTGATTTTGATGTTCAAAAATACCGTTATTTTTTTTTTCTAATAAAGTTTTCTTTATGGAGCTTCATAATAATTTATATTTTGTTTTTATTTTTACAGAATTATGTAATGATTCTAGAAATAATGTTTTTATCCCTATATTATGATGGATAGGATAATTTTTTCATGTGATATATACCCTAAACTATGATAAATAGTTTTTTTATGGTTTATCAATGTTACGTTCGAGAAAAGTTGAATATATGGTTTATCTATGCTACATTCTGGATTTTATAGTGACAAGGATTAACATATGAATAATAATACCTAAAATAATTTGTTACCTATGTTATGTAAAGTTGAATGTATGGATAATTAATTATACTTGTGAAGAAACCATATTCTAGGTGATGGAACCCTACGCTGCACAGTTCAACCCTACGATGTGTTCTCAATGGTGATGTTCTTCAAGACGTGTTTTCAATCCGAAATTGCTACAATTGTCAAGTTAGAATTGAAGAATAATTCAAGGATAATTTTAGTTGTTTCAAAGAACTAATTTTATCAAAGAAATAACTCTTATTTCTAATGGAAATTATGACTCTCCTAATTAATTGAAATTTGAATTTTCAAGATCAATATGGCTATTCATTCAAATATTGATTATCGAACAAGGACATTATATATTCTGTATATTTCATCAAAATATCTCAATATTTATGTGATATACGAATTAAATATTGTAATTATTATCATAGTGCTGCATCAAATGAACAACTTTCATTAAAGGACTTCATTTTGGAGATATACATGTTATATCTATCTGTACTGTAAGTTTGCTACTGTTCTGTTTTTTTTGCTATTTTCAATCAAATATATTTTTGAAACCGGATAAATTTAGACTGATTCAATATTTAATATATTGTTTCTTGAAGAAGAAGATACATCTACTTTAAATTGCGTACTACTACAATTTTTAAGATACAACCCATTTTAATCAAATCAATATCTTTTGATTTATTTGACTTTTCAGTTGTTCGTAATCAATTGTGGTAGAGAATTAGATTCTCAATATAATCTATGGATAATTAGTTATTTTTTATTGAACCAGAATTCATTTTTTTGTCATTTAAAGGTGTCAATTGCCATCACTCAGTTATGGAAATTTAGTCTAGTGATAAGAGGACCATTCTAGTGGAATTTACCAAGCATGCTGAGAGTGTGATTAGTAGAGTATACTAGGGGAAATTTCTATCCCAAACCACTATAAAAAGGTGTGTTTATTATTTATTTTTATCCATATCATATTTTCATAATAAAATGAAAAACTTCTTAAACACATAAAATACAGTTGGTATCTAAAGTGAGAATTGTGGTAGATTTTGAGAAAACACTATTCACCCCACTCTTGTGTATTAATTTGTATATACCAACCTAACACTATAATAGTAATGGAAATAAAGAGAAAAAGAAAAAAAATACATAGTTTATATTGATTTATAAGACTATAAAATCCCAAAAACCTAAGATCCATTCATGTAGTTACTGAAACTACACACCCACAACCCTAGTTATCTCTTGACTCTAATCCTCCAACACTGTCTCTTAACTGCAATCCTCCAAAACCCATCAAGGTATAAGAATAGTTACTTCCACAAAAGTTATTTTATCACCCCTATACAGTCTACTAGAGGAAACAAACCAAGTAAACTCCTTAACCATTGAGTAACCTCATGTCGATGCTATGTCATACCCATCTACTCAAAGATCCACACCACACGTAATCCCAAATCATAACCACAAATATGAGAAAATTATCTGCAGGAATTGAAAAAAATAGAAAAAATTATCAAATCATACATTTCTACCCATGAATTTTACAGAAACTAGCTGGTCCCAAACACAATAGTCTCACACCCCACACCTTAAAAAAGTTCAAGTTGAAAAATAAAAAATGTAAAAAAATTCACCTATTAAATTAGAATAAAACAACTTGTAGAACCTGGGTGTTGTTCCCTGACATTGAGTTGAACGCATGCATAATGAAGATTATTCTTAGAAAACATTATTCCTTATGAGAACCACATAAATTGGGAAACCTAACCCTTGTTCCTTGTTTCTTGAACATGTGTGAGCACATAGCTGAGTTGAAAATGATATTAATCATTTCCAAGTAGGGCATGATAATTCCCCAATATTTCTATATGAGGTTACATGATTCTTGATAGGTAATGGTAACACAAAAAATTGAATTTTGGTGCTATCTAGGATCATGTTATGTGTTGGGCATAGGTGGTTCTCATAGTCTTCATTGATCTTTATCTCCAAGGGATGAGCTTGTTTTGAGTATGGATTTTCAATGGGATTCTAATCAAGACACAATGAAAAAAATGGTTGGGGATGAGTGGTTCTTAATAGATATTCTATTTAATAATTATATAAAAACATATTGAAACCCTTAATATTTATAATGTAACATTTATTTTGACGCAATACATTGTCAGGAGTCTAGTATCTAGTAGACGTAAAAGAAAAAGGGTCGCACACTGAGTTAATCAAGTCACTTTGATTAAAGGATACAACCACTTTAGTTATCTTGGACACCTAGTAGGAGGGTGTCTTTATTAATGTAACAACATAGATGTTGGATGATGTAGAGGCAACGAAGACAACAAAAAAATTCCCTAAAAAACAAATTATTTTCATGTTAATTATCAAAAAATATTTTTATAAAGACTACATATAATTACTTCTAAACTTTATAAAAAAGAATTTCCAAATATATAAAGTTTTGAAATACAGACAATTATCAACTACATATGTTGTGATATACTGGGAAAAATTAATATTTGGCATCTTTGTGATCCGACTCTAATATACAAATAATACAAAACATTGATATAAAATTATTCCTTATCAAAGAGAAATTAAGATAAATAAAACTAACAGAGCTTATATGTTTTAATTAGACTTATAATTACATAAATTCAATGAAAATGAGGAATTTAATGTTTTTATCAATTTTTTTACTCACATATTAATCTAATGATATAAATCATTTAATAAAATTAAATTATAGATGAGTCAAATATGATTTGTTCAAGAAATAATATGATATGATTTAGAATATCCCAGCTTCTCACTTGATCCAACATCATTGGAAGTGATTCTTTATAACTACAACAATACATCACTCATGAAATGCACAAAAATAAAACATACCATAAAAAAATAAGGAATTGAATAAAAATAATAAGGCACATGGTTTCATTTGTATTTAGTTTTCTTGATTAGAAATGCATTTGGGGTTAGGGGGATGTGATTTACTTTTTAATTCTATGACATTTACACCCCATTTTTTTTTATAATTCATTTTTTTCTTGATACTGATTTTTTCATTTGATGAAAGGTTAATTGATCCCAAAACGAGGGTCAAAAAATGAGAGTTAAAACATTAACCATGAACTAAACCATTAGTTTGTGCATCCTAATAATGGAGAGTTCAAGGAGAGTGGTGGCATAAAAATCAAAAAAAAATTCACTTAACCACTACTGCTAAAAGACAATAGAAACCTTATGGGGACTCCTAATTTGAGTGGTATTTTAACTTATACAATGAGAGTTTATTATAGTGACTGTGATGTTTCAATTCAGTTTTTTTGACAATTCACATTGAATTCTTTACATGATCAATTAATAACCCAATTTCATCACAAATCACTCATTATATTTGGCCTCCTTGTTTTAGACTTTTTTTTCTCTCACTACCCTATGACATACACTCAAACACTCACATTAAAAAAAATAAAAAAATAATGTCATAGATATCACATACAAAACACCACCATTCATCATTGTCTTTCCCCACACATATATTAATTAATGAATTATCCCAAAAACTATCCTAAAAAAGATAGCCTAGTACTAACCAAGATTTATGATCACAGTTACCACAACAATATATTTTTGTGACTATCATTGATAGGTGAAATTATTTAATTGATTTCTTTTTATTTTTATATTCAAAAATAAAAATAAAAAAAATATTTTCAAATTGAAATTCACATCTTTTATACATTTACAAACAGATTTGATCTTATGGAATTTTAACTATAGAAATATTATTTTCATGATCATATTGAGGCATTAAGAATATCTATATCATAAACTTTTAATCCCCTTATTTGAGGATGTAAATTTCATATACAATGGAGAAAGTCTTTTAAACTATCAAGATATGTAAATAAGAGGAACACAACATTCTATGTGGGCTAAAATTAATGGAAAATTTCACTATCATTTTCCCAAGCATATTGGAATCAATATTTATCGAGGTTGAGAGGCCTAGAAATTACCAAAGATAGGGTTTTTCTCAATCATTAAGTTATCATAGAGATAATGAGATTATTTTCTCAAAAAATTTCAATTGGAAGTTATACCGACTTCTCATGGTGACCAAGGAGATAAATACTATACATTCATCAAGGGATTCATAATAACTGTGAATAGTTTCCCACTTGGGGGGATTGAATGAAATGGATTTATGTTTAAAATTATTCCCCTATTACTTTTAGGAGAGGAAAGTATATGGATACTCTAACATAAAGATTACAAATTTGACACTTGGGAGGCTATATATGGTTCATTTTTAAGGATGTATTACCCAATGAAGAAACCTAAGGGAATGAGGAGGGGAATACAAATAAATATTTATATAGATTACATAAATGGTTAAAAGAAACTATTGGCCAGAGTGGACACTCAAGAGGGGGGTGAATTGAGTTACAATTAAAAATTTATGTTAAAAACATTATGATTAAAATCCCCCAAATTAAATAAAAATTAAACAGTAGTGAATTTATAAAGATTGTAAGATTTCAATTAGTTTCTCAAGAGACTCATTATTTCTATTTTAACTCAATCTGAAGATTAATTAACTTTTGAAACTAACTTACTGGCTAAGAAAAGTTATAAACACTTTCTTGTTTAACTATCAGAGTTACTTTAAAATAGATTTGAATTTCAAATAACATAGTAGCGGAATAGAAAATAACATAAACTAAAAATAAGATGCACAAAATACATAACCAAGAGGTTCAGTCTCAATCCAAGACTTATTACTCTCAAATAGTTTATATTAACTTTGATCCACACCCTGGATCGGGGTTTACAACAGTACTCAGACTGTCTAGGTCCTGAGACCTCTACCACAGTTCTACGTAGGATATCAAAAATACCAACATCTCATAGGCTATATAGGTTACACATGACCTCTACCACTATTTGTAGTGGGATACAAGAGTGTAATAGAAATATTTATTGAGGATTTATAAATCCTCCAGTTCAGCACAAGAGACAGGGAGTGTTTAAAATATAGAACACACACAATACTCAAAAATGTAAATAAATGGAACACAATAGAGCTAAAAAAATAGAGATGGATTTAGAATGCTCTATGTGTTGTCCGTAAAACTATAAACTACTTAGATTGATGTAGATGAAGCTTTGATTATTTCTTTAGAAGTTGTAAGGAAAACATAGTTTCGTAGTTCTCTTCTTTGACATCCAGGTAGGTGTTCAGATTGAGTAAGAGAGTATTCTTTGTAACACTTGATCTTGTTCTTTGAAACTTATGGTTGATGTGTATGACTATTCTTTGAGTTCTTCCCATGTTCTTCTTTATGAATTTTACTTAAGGTGTCACACACTTGAACGTATATTACTCTCCCTTTTCTTCATTGGCTTGATCTTCCTTTTATACATTGATCTCTAGAAATGGGAATGATTACTTTTTTACAGGTATGAGGTATGGTTCCCGGACATGCCAAAAACACTCATTAATTAATAGCATTATGCATTAAAAATATCAAATGTGACCATTTCTGAAAAACAAATAGAAATAGAGTTTAGAGATATAGTGACTGGTTTTCATTGGCAGCCCTTAGTATCATTGTGCATGCTTGTATCGGTAGCTGTTACTCTTTATAATGGTAGACTGCTTGAATTGGTAGCTCCTTCTAGCGGTAGCTCTTCCTAGCGGTATCTCTTCTTAATGGTAGCTCTTCCTAGCAGTAACTCCATCTATTGGTAGACTTATGTAATAGTGACCCATACTGGTGAGCTTGTATTAGTGAACTCTATAACAGTAGTCGTCACTCTGTATCAGTCGACTTGTGCATATCAGTAGACTTATTATATCAATAGATCAGGTATACCGATAGCTATCTATATATCAGTAGACTTTTATATGTAGGTATGTCTGTCTGTTTGTATAGGTAGCTTGTATCGGTAGGTCTGTCTGTCTTTTTGTATCGGTAGCTTGTATCGGTAGGTATGTCTGTCTATTTGTATCAGTAGCTTGTATCGATAGCTGTCTGTATGTATGTATCGGTAGCTTGTATTGGTAACTATGTACCTGTGACCTTGTGTCACAGGAAGCTTGTTCTATCAGTGACCTTTACTTATCAGTAGACTATGTACCAGTAGGTCTATATCAGTGAATCAACACTTGATACATATCTGTTCTATGAAAATCATATCCATATTGAGTTAGTAACATTTCTAAACAAGTATAAACATAGATAATCATTGATTAACAAATTCCAATGACAATTTTGATAGTTTATCAACATAATAATATGATGTCACATATTGAAAGAATAATAAAGATAATCATTATTTGGGATTATCAAAGCATATTAAAACATAATTGAAATTATCAAAACAGGTCAGGTCAATAGTCTCCCCCATTCTGATAATCACAAATTATGATATTATAATCCAAAATAATTAGTAAAGTATCAGTATAAAATACAATGGTTTTTATTTCTCAGTGTGAGTAATGACATTTTCAAATGTGAGATGTTAAATGTATCAGAGGATATATTATTAAATGAAATTGTATCAGAAGTAACAAATGTACTGAAATTATAAGACAAATGTATCAGAGGTAAAATATAATGGTTCTTCATATCATAATTCTCACTATTTGTCCTATAACCATATTTCTCCATATCATTTCTATATCATTTCTCCCCCTTTGTGATTAAAAAAAAGAAGGAATGAGATATGAGAAAAGTAACATAAATTAATAGAGAATAAAAGCATGTATATATCATTTGAGGCCAAAATACATAGAAATACAGAATTGAAGCAAAAAAAGAATACATGTGATTCCTATCAAATTGGCTAGACACTAATAAATCCACCTCCTCACCATGTGATTTTCCCTTGGGATCAGAAGTGGATTCAGGTTTAGTTGATGCAAGTAGAGTCTTAGGAACACCAAAGATGATCAATGGAGGTTGAGCTACTGATACAGTGCTTGGCCTATACTATGTAGCTCTTTATGTGATCATAGAAGTAAGGCTCCGAATTTCGTGGACTGGAGTCATCTGAGGAATGGAGGCAAAGTGAGAAAAGTCATGCATAGGGGGATGTATAATAATTAGAGTACTATCTACATGAAAAAAATGGCAGCAACAGATTCCTAAAGTACATTATGATCCCTCCTCCTATTTCCATAGAAAAAATGAAGTCATCCATGTTCTCCATAAATTTTTCTAGAGCAGGATTCAACTCCCTCAGCTTGTTTACTTGTTCTTTGAAAGACTGATTCACTGGAGGTAGTTTCAGGTTTTCTAATAGAAACTTGAAATGATTTTTCAACTGATGCATAGTGTAGATCCTTTGGAAATAGAAATACACTTTGTCATTGACCTCTTTTTGAGAAGAAGTGGCCTCTATCATAAAATTCTGAACAATTTTCCCTATATCTCTTGTGGTAGTCACCACTTGGGTCAAAGAAGTAGAGTCAACAAAGCCACTGGTAGAAGACTTTCCAATCTCCTATGTTATCATAGCTCAAATCTGATCAATATCTAGAGAAGCTCTGGTAGTACTCAGAGGTGAAACAGTAAAGGAAACTGTTTCCATAAAGGATTTAGTCTACCCACTTATGAGATTCTTTACATGTGAGTCCTGGGTGCTGACATTCTGTTTCATGGAAGTCTTAAATTCCTCAAAAACTAATACCATCTGGCCAACTAAACTTTTCAAAAAAACCAAGTCGTTGTCTTATTGATATTTAGAGATCATATAAGACTTCATAGAAACAATTTAATTATTTAGTGATTCGAAATCCTCTTCTAATCTTTAAATTTGATTCTTGTGGGTCTTCAATTCAACCAAAACACTAGATATAGATTCAGTCATCACAGACTGAATAAAAGATATTAAAGAGGTTTCCATTCTTTTTATTTCCTCCAAAAAACTATCCTATAGATCAGACTTCCACTCGTTTAAATTAGATTTTATTACTATGTTCTCTGGTAAAGATTCATAAAGGAGATTATATGTGATAAGAGGTCTATTGATGGATGTCTCATCTTCTGAATCAGGATAGTCCAACATAAACACTACAAAACCTGGGTCCTCTACCAATTCTTAAATCTCATGAGCAACTAAAATAGTACCATGTCTGGTAGGATACTCCCCCTCAATCTGTGCATTTTCCTGTATATGTACATTAATAGAAACCTCACTAGTTAGGTCTTATTCAGAATAATCTTCCATAACCATCTCCAATTCAACAACAGGAGGCTCCTTAGGAATAGGTGCATGTTCTTCCATCTCAACCAGAATAGACTCTATTGGTACAACAAATCTTTCAATCAATAGACTCAAACACAAGGTCCTATCATATGAGCAATCATAAACTTTCTCTTCACCTTCATGGACTTCTTCCTTATCATCATCACTACTACTGGAATCTAGAGTGGTCTCATCATGGTCTGATTTAGGCAGGTCTTCCTCCTCTATACTAGATTCATCAAGCTCACTATCTATTAATAGTACTTCTCTCCTTGGTAATGAAGCTGGAGGACTGGATTCCCCATATGATATGGTGTGAGCAATAGGGCTAGGTGGAAAGTCAGGATCACCTCTGTCATCCACAGAAGTGTCCTCTTCATCATTATCTCCATTGATATATGCAGTTTCATCTTCATCAGGCCCTAGACCTAGATCCCTCACATCGTTAGATTGAGAAGGATGATCCACAGGATTACCCTTATCATAAACCTTCTCATCATCAATTAACCATTTCTTTCACTAGGGTTTCCATCCAATCTTCATATATATTACAAATTGTTCTTGTGATTCAAAAATTGTTCCTTACCACCACTGTCTCATCCTCAGACTCAGCTACTCCCATAACTTTGATCATTATCGAAATTGACTTGGAAAAGAATAAAGCAATGGAATATGATTTGGGCCAGTTCATATCCTCAATATAAATCATTAATAGTGTACACAGATTTACATTAACACCGTTTCTTAACAGATGCAACAAATATTTATCTTGATATCTCAGATTTTCAATGTCCCCTCTTCTTGGACATAGCACATGTTGGATGAACTTGAAAAGAAATCAATTTTATCTATCCATCTGTCATAGCCATGAGATTTTTTTAAATTCATTATTCATTTCATTTACATTCCTGATTTGTTTTGGGGGTTTACCACTCATTTTGGTGAAAATAGTGGGTTTTGAAAATTTGGGCCAAACCGTGAGCCCAATTCCAAATTTAGAAACAAATTTCATTTCTTCTATAAATCTTTCAATTTTTACTATTTTATACCAATTCCACTTCCCTGTTGGAATACCCTGATATATTAAAATCACCATATCCCTTTGGACCACATAGAAATCCAAAATCATGATGGATTTGAGCTTTTGATTAAGGTAATGGGCCTGCCCGTAAGCCCATTTCCTACTTTAAATTAGTTTTTTAAAATTTCTATATCTCAATCATTTTTTACTGTTTTCCCGTGATTCTACCTCTCTATCAAATCCAATATCCCGTGAATCACCCACATTATTGTTTTCGAAATTTTGGAGCTCAGGTGTACAGTGAATTTGGGCGATTGTTCACACTATTTCTCAAATCGAACAGATTTGATGAGGTAAAATGAATGTTTCATAACTCCTTCAATTTTTATCCTTTTCCACCAATTTTAGTCCCCACATGACCTAATAAGTCTCATTTAGACCTCCGTACCAGTTTTAGGTTCTTGGAGATTCATATTTTGGTGGATTTAGTGTGATCTCTTCAATATTTCTGTAAGTAAGTATTTATCTATTTGTTTTCTCCTCTTTTCTTAGGGTTTCAGCCCTCTTTCATGATGTTCCAAAGTGTCCAGAAACTATGGTTCATACCTAGGGTTTTAAAATGAGTCTTTTTGGTGAAAATTTGTGGTCTAGGGCTGGATTTATCATCCTTGTGGTGCCGGGTTGGTGCGGTTGATGTTTCACACCAGGTTTTGAGGGATTCAACAATTTCGGTAGGTGATTCTGTGCGTAGAAATTTAATGATGAGTTATTTTGATTGATTAAATAATTTTTCACGTTCCTTATATGAAGCTAATTATGCGAAAAACATTTTTGGTATCAATAGTAAAGCATTTGGTATTAATGTTACATTTTTGTTTCAAGTGTGTATTTTTCAAATTTACTTCATGTGTTATATGTTGTGGTAGTTTTGTAAAATGTGGAAGTGATTTATTAGTTGTTGAAAGGGGATAACAACTTTAGTTGGGTAATTATATAGTTTCATGTGGGCCTAAAAAGGAGGGGGTCTTTGAATGGGTTTATTGTGTATAACCTTGTTATACTCCTTAAAAGTGCGTTATGGATTTGTGTGTTCTCATGGGTATCTTTTGTGATATTGTTCAAGGTGATTATATAACATTTAATAGTATATTATTATATGTTTATTGGGATTCCAATTCTATTTTTGTAGGGTTTTGGTGTGGTTTTGGATTAAATAGAGGTTTTTGAAATGGGTTTTATGTGCAAATCTTGGGTATACTCCTTACAATTGATTTATGAAAGTTTTGAATGGTTTATTGAGTTGTGTAAGTGGTGAAACTATATCAGCAAAATATTTTGGAAGGAATATATTTTTAAAAGGATCATTTATTTTTTTAAAGGCTTTTATGTCATATGTATCATCTTAGAAATATTTTATTAAATCGTTTGAAGGAGATATTAAGGTGTTAAAGTTATGTGAATGTGATGTCAACTGTTTTGTGTGAGTGTGATGTGAAAAATTCAATGTTTTATTATGAAAGGAGTGTTATGTTCCATGTGTGTGGGATGTTATATGAGTTGCAATATCTTATAATTGTTTTCTAAAATTGTTTAATGTTTTTGTGGAAGTGTTGAAGAAATGTGAAATGTGTTGTGGGTTATTTTGGTGTGAGTCGGATTTCAAAATCATTTTGAATAAAAATTGGACTTTTCTAACTTGTGTGTTACACAAATGATATGTTGGGTGAATTTGTGATGTAGAAATTATATTTTCATGTTCAATGTATATTTCTTGACTTGTTGAAATTGATTGAGCACAAGGGGAAAACTTGTGTATCTAGGTGGGTGGACATGTACTAGTATGCTAGTGAATCTGTGGGGTTTGGCCTCAGTTTCACATAGCAAGATTGACACTTAAAACTCTAACTAAACTATGATGATTATGATTGGGGACCACTAGGTTATGGGTATATTCCTTACTAGTGGCTCGTGCATGAGAATTGATATTTATGATGGTTACTCTCATCGATATATGAGGTACCTGGGACCCATAGCTAGCTAGTGCCTAGGGGCTAATTCTTATTGCTTGTGCTCATTAGTTACTTTATACTTACCGTTGGAATATGGTACATTTGGCTGGAAAATTCAGTATATTGGGTGTTTATTTTAAAAGTGTTAATCTTTTAAAATAGCCCACTTGAAAACTATTCTTATTCAAAGTTGCATCTTTTTAGATATTGTAACTAGCTTTTCATATTTTTGAAAACTTGCATGCTTTTCATCTTTAAATGTTTATCATATGGAATATCTTAGTGGTGGTATCCTACTGGGCTTTGTATCAAACCTTACATACACCATGGGGTGTAAGTAGACATTCTTATTTTGTGTCACAGTTTTGGGTACAGTTTTTATGCCATTGGTTTAGGTTTTTAGCGGTCCATCGTGATGTAGTGTCGTGGAGATGGCTTGAGGGTGGTGCCTCTTTCCATGTGGAGGTTCTTGGGATGTAATTTAATGAGTTTTATCATTTTTAATGGTCTTCAAAGATTTTTTAAAATGCTCTAATTCATTTCTGAATTTTAGTAACAGATGTCTTGGTTTGAAAAATACAGATTTGATTTCTGGGATTCATTTGTTGTTTTAAGTATACAAACTCGGGTAAATCATTCCCAAATTTAAGTTTTTATACCCAGTCACTTGTGCCAGCCCATGGGGATCGGGAATTCCTTTCGGGACTTGCAACAGGTTGGGTCGGGTGCCGGTTTTTGTGGCGACCAGATTTAGTTCGCGAAAAAATGGTATCAGACCAGGTTCACTTTATTTGAGTCATATTATTTGGGAAATAGTCAGGATAGTCTAGAGTTAAGATTGTAAGAACATGAAATTACATTTATGGGTAGTGTGCTTGATCACCACACCTCATGTCATGATTCAAGTCCCCAGGGGATGTCGGGATTTATCTATGTTTTTTGGTTTACTTGGTCTGATAATGATTAGGGGAAATGAAAAGAGAGTTGGGTTAATGGTCTCAGTGAGCTCGCAGGGTCTGGAAATCCATGTGGAGCCGGGGATATTATCTAGAACACTATATGTGATGGTTATGTTATTGGAATATTGATTCCAACCATATTTCCAAGTCACCCCCTGAAAGTAGTTTCCTCTCGCATTGTTTTGTGCTTTAGTTTTGAAATCATGGAATTTTGGTTTTAAAGTGACTTGGTTTTACAAAGCGTAATGTTTTTGTGAAATGATTATCAAATAAAGAGGGAATGGTTTGATTTATAAAATGGTGGAACTGAATTTTCAGAATTGTTTGGAAATGGAAATTAGTGTGCTTACACCTCTTTTGAAATCAGGAACCATATTGAAGTTGGTTTTCAAAAGTGTTTCCAATATAGTTTTCTAAACAATCAATTGGTGTTTACATGGGATGAGATGTTTTCAAATTGATGTGAATAACATGAAAGTGAGTTCTTTTCTAAATGATTGTGTCCTTCTGGAAATTATTGTAAGACGTGAATTGGTATTTTGTTCTCTTTGTTAGGAGTTCTGAGAAAAAGGATGGGTTGGTTGACTGTTTTGTTTTTGAAAATTGGAAAGAATTATAGTTTTATCCTTTGGTATTTTCGTGAGAAACCACATGCATCTGGTTATATTGGATTATGGATGGTTGATGGCATGGATGGATGAGTGTCAGGATGGATATGAGGAGGGTTCCTGGTGTGGGACAAAAACATGCATGTGTAAGGCCCATGGGGTACCATTGGTGGATATGTTAACCACTGAACCATTGGTTTTAAAATAAATGTTTTTAAAGAATGACATGATGTCTTGGTGAATTGTTTGGGATGGTGTATATTGTGTGTTTTTGGAAAATATTGATGTTGTGGGATGTTTTGAGTCCAAGAACCCCTCCTATTCGAACTGTGTTTTGGGTATGTGTTTGGTCGGTAAGCTAGGTAGAAGGAACGATTAGTAGTATCCTATGTGATATGTTTCCAAACACCTTTACAGTGGTTCCATTAATGTGTTTGGATCTGTTTTTGGGAATTTGTTTACTAATGGAACATCTTGGTTGGGTCATTGGGTTCCCCTATTGGATAGGGTACTCCCCCATTAAGGGTTAGTGCACAACTGAAGTGTAACCCGGATTGTTTCTCCATTGGAAAATCCTCTAGTTGATCAATGTAAGGAATATTTACTTGAGATTTGTTGAATGAGTCTACACCATTTACATTCTTGGTTATTTTTCGGATCCTCTTATTGCGGAAGAGTGCATGTGGATGGTTGAAAGAGACCATAGTTTCATAACATACATGATTCGTTAAATGTGGAAGTTGTCTGGGGTTGTCAGTATGGATAGTGTCTAAGAGGGCCTCTGAGTCCTTCGTAGTCTCTTCGAAGAAGGGGTTATGTTAGACCACCTATGTGGGAAATCTGGCCACAAGAGGCTGTTATGGACACTTTCTGAAATGCTGTGATATTTGGGGATGTTTTATATGGCCCCCTCCTTGTATTATTTCAATGAGTCACTTGGTCATGTTCAGTGATGTGTTGTGATGTCACGTGCACATTTTATTTTAAAGGTGAGATTGTACAATATTTTTTGAGTCTTTTTTTTAGAAGTGTTTCTCCTTTCGGGAGATCACGACGTCCTCTATTTTAGAGGAATTTTTTTATATGTGTCTTTTATTTCTGTTGTTTCTCACCCAAATAAACAAGGTGTGATATGAGTGCATCCTCTAAACCCTTATTTCAGTGAAATTCCATGTTAGGGTAAAGTGAGTTTTGGAGTGTGTTTTGTCTTGGTGAACCCATCTAGGATTTCATGTAGTTGTTTGTAGCATCGAAAGACTAAATTCTATTCAGGGGTTTCTTAATCCTAACAGCGAGGCCAAAGATGCTTCAATCATTCCAGCTCCAGCCATAGGTCCCAGAGAGAAGCTGGCATGTAGTCAGAGAAAATCCCAATGTATTTTTTAACCTTGTACAAATAACTATTCTCAGTATGAGATATGGGAATAGTTTAAACATTCGGTGTTGTCATCTTGCTTATTTTGTTCCCGTTTGGTGGAAAGAGGTGGAGGGCCTCACCCACATGTTATCTCCCAATGACTTTCTTTTCCCCTTTGGTTTCCTTTGGGTTCAAGGGAAAGGTTTTAGATTTGTCTAGACATGATGAGTTAACATTTAGTAGTAACCATTACCCAAAAAACTATGTATGTATAAGGATCCACATGGTTAGCGCACAATTCCCCAAACTGTGTGGGATAACCGTGCGGTCGTCCCAAGTCTTTAAGTTTTGGGGTTTTTCTGTGCCGGCCCATATTGGTCATTTAAGATGATTGGTTCTTATGATGGGGAGACCCACTATGAGTCTCATTTATATTATTTCGAAAATTCCTAATGGGATTTTACCCCTTGTACCAGGGAGTTTGTTCTGGGCTCCCCTGTTAGTGTCTTGATTCTGTCTCGGAAAAAAAAATTAAGTTGTCTCTTATAGTTGGGGATCCCATTTATGCATCCGTGTACCAATAACTAACTTTTTTACATGGTCTTAGATTGGAAGTGGGTAGTCTTTTTTGGAGCTATATAAACACCTACATCTTCCTTGGGTAAATGTTGGGATTGGAGAGTTTTCAACGGTTTAGTTATATCACGGTAAGTGTAACCTTGTTCGAGGTTCTTGTTTGTTTGGGTAAATTGCTTGAGCCTTGTTCAGATAGTGTTTGAGGATTTTTATTTTAGGATAAATAATGAATATTATTGATCATTTCAGTAAAGAGGTGTATTTTTGGTTGTGAAGTATTCCTTCCCTAATTGACCACTGGAGGTGTTTTGGCCTTTGGGGCGATGTTTGGAAAAAGAGTCAATTTCTGCCTTTCGGTTTGGTTTGGTTTTTTCTTTGTCCTTGATATGGCTTTCCAAGGCCGGAAATTTTTATGGTGGGGAGAAGTGTCAAACCCATGACCTTTTTTTAATTCATTATTCATTTAATATCCATTCCTGATTTATTTTTGGGGTTTACCACTCATTTTGGTGAAAATGGTGGGTTTTGAAAATTTGGGCCAAAGCGTGAGCCCAATTCCAGATTTAAAAACAAATTTCATTTCATCTATAAATCCTTCAATTTTTACTATTTTATATCCATTATAATTCCCAGTTGGAATAACCTGATATATTAAAATCACCATATCCCTTTGGACCACATATAAATCCAAAATCATGATGGATTTGGGTTTTTGATTAAGGTAATGGGCCTGCCCGTAAGCCCATTTCCTGTTTTAAATTATTTTTTTAAAATTTCAATATCTCATTTATTGTTTAATTTTTTCCTATTATTACACCTCCATATCAAAGCCATTATCCCTTGGATCACCCCCATTATCTTTTCCACACTTTTGGAGCTCAGGTGAACCGAGAATTTGGGCGATCATTCATAATCTTTGTCAAATCGACCAGATTTGACGAGGTAAAATGAATCTTTCATAAGTACTTAAATTTTCATCCTTTTTGCTCCATTGTAGTCCCAACATGAACAAATATGTATCCTTCAGACATCCATACCAGTTTTCTGTAGTTATAGATTCATATTTTGGTGGATTTAGGGTGATTTATTCAATATTCCTACAAGTAATCATTTCTCTATTTGTTTTATCCTCTTTTATTAGGGTTTCATCCCTCTTTCTTGATGTTCCAAAGTGTTCAAAACCTAGGGTTCATTCCTAGGGTTTAACCATGAGTATTTTTTGTGAAAATTTGTGGTCTAGGGATGGATTTATCATCCTTGTGGTGTTGGGTTGCTGCAGTTGATGTTTTGCACCATGTTTTGAGGGGTTCGATAATTTCAGTAGGTGATTCCATGGGTAAACATTTAATGATGAGTTATTTTGATTGATTAAATAATTTTTCATGTTCCTTATATGCTGTGAATTATGATAAAACTATTTCGGGTAGCAATAGTCAATCATTTTGTATTAAAGTTACATTTTTCTTTGAAGTGTGTATTTTTCAAATGTATTTCATGTGTTATCTCTTATGGTAGATATGTAAAATGTGGAAGTGATTTATTAGTTGTTGAAAGGGGATTACAATTTTGGTTGTGTAATGATAT
The DNA here is from genome assembly GCA_963277665.1 of Viscum album. Classification (NCBI taxonomy): domain Eukaryota; kingdom Viridiplantae; phylum Streptophyta; class Magnoliopsida; order Santalales; family Viscaceae; genus Viscum; species Viscum album. The sequence continues at coordinate 798,573,235 of OY728132.1, forward strand.
AGTGTCATGTGGGACTAAAAAGGGGGGTCATTGAATGGGTTTAATGTGTATAACATTGTTATACTCCTTGAAAGTGCTTTATGGATTTGTGTGTTCTCATGGGTATCTTTTGTGATATTTTTCAAGGTGATTATATAACATTTGAAAGTAGATTATTATGTGTTTATTGGGCTTCAAATTATGTTTTGGTAGAGTATTTGTGTGATTTTGGCTTAAAAATATGTTTTTTAAATTGGTTTTATGTGCAATGCTTTGGTATACTCCTTATAATTGTTTTATGAAAGTTTTGAGTGGTTTATTGAGTTGTGTAAGTGGTGAAAATATATCAGCAAACTGTTTTGGTAGGAGTATATTTTTAAAAGGTCCATTTCAGTTTTGAAAAGTCTTTTATGTCATGTGTATCATCTTGTAAATATTTTATTAAATCGTTTGAAGGAGATATTGAGGTGTTAAAGTGATGTGAATGTGACGTAGACTGTTTTGTGTGAGTGTGATGTGAAAATTTGAAATTTTTATTATGAAAGGAGTGTTTTGTGCCATGTGTGTGGGATGTTATATGAGTTGAAGTATCTTATAATTGTTTTATAAAATTGTTTAATGGTTTTGTGGAAGTGTTGAAGAAATGTGAAATGTGTTGTGGGTTATTTTGGTGTGAGTCGGATTTCAAAATCATTTTGAATGAAAAATAGACTTTTGTTGATTTTGTGGTATACATATGGGCTGTTGGGTGAATTTGTGATGTGGAAATGATATTTTCATGTTCAATGTATATTTCTTTACTTGTTGACCTTGTTTGAGAGGAAGGGGAAAACCTGGGTATCTAGGTGGGTGGACATTTACTAGTATGCTAGTGAATCCATGGGGTTTGCCCTCAGTTTCACTTAGCAAGATCGATGATTACAACTCTAAATAAACTATGATGATGATGATTGGGGACCACTAGGTTATGGATATGTTCCCTATAATTGGCTCGTGCACAGGAATGGATATTTTTGATGGTTACTCTCGCCGAGATACGAGGTACCTGGGACCCACAACTAGCTAGTTCCTAGGGGTTAATTCCTATTGCTTGTGATCATTAGTTACTTTATACTAACCGTAGGTGTACGGTACATTTGGATAGAAAATTAAGTAGCTTTGGTGTTTATTTTAAAAGTGTTAATCCTTTAAAATACCCCACTTGAAAACCGTTCTTATTCAAAGTTACATCTTTTTAGAAATTGTAACTAGCTTTTCATGTTTTTGAAAACTTGCATGCTTTTAGCCTTTAAATGTTTATCATATTGAATCTCTTAGTGGTGGTATCCTACTAGGATTTGTCTCACACACTACCTACACCATTGGGTGTAAGTAGAATTTCTTATTTTGTGTCACAGGTTTGGGTACATGTTTTATGCCATTGGTTCGGGTTTTTAGCGGTCCATCGTGATTCAGTGTCATGGAGATGGATTGAGGGTGGTGCCTCTTTCCATGTGGAGGTTCTTGGGTAGTCATTTCATGAGTTTGTACCATTGTAATTGTCTTCAAACATTGTTTAAAATTGTGTAATTCAGTTCTGAATTTTAGTAAAAGATGTTTTGGTTTGTAAAATCCTGATTTGATTTTTGGGATTCATTTGTTGTTTTAAGTATACAAACACTGGTAAATCGTTTCAAATTTTCATTTTTTGATACCCATGCACTTGTGCCAGCCCGTGGGGATCAGGAACGCCCTTTGAGACTTTCCACGGGTCAGGTCGGGTGCCGGTTTTGGTGGAGATCAGATTCCGTGTGTGATACCATCTCTATAGCCACTACATTACTTTGCTTTCCACTACCAGTGAGCTCTTCCAAGGAAATCTCATAATAAAAATGTCACTAGTAGGAGGAATTGTATTTTAAAAATACCTAAAAATGCATTCATGTGGATCTTTCAAACATTCAGCCCATTAAACAGAGGAAAAATATATTTCCTTTCCATTCACAACTGAAACCATTATATTATCCTCTTCAGATTTCCCAAAGCGCAAAGACGCATAGAATTATTTAAAAATCATGGGATAATATGGTCCATTATTGTTTGTGAAGCATTTGAGCCATCCCCACTCCTACAATATCTTTAGAATCAGGGACTTACTGGAAATAATCCATTATGTACAAAGTTTATTTTCTATTACAATTTCTCTATTCTGCAAATGCGGGTTCACTACATTATTTCCTGACCTTGTTCTATTGCCACTACCACTAGCTTCATGACCTATTTTTTTCTTCTTCTCATTCGGCTCATCACTCTCATCCCTGACTATTAGTATCTTTGTTCCTTCCATCTCCAATCGAATAACTTAGGGTTCTCGCGAAATGAGGGGGTTCGAGAAGAGAAGATTGAAGAGTGGAGAGTTTGCGGTGGATTGATATGTGACTAAGGATTAGTTTTTAACATTTAGGATTAGAAATATAATAAGAAGAATTATACTGAAAACAATAAGAATTTCGGCTAAAGAAAATGAAAAATTAGACAGCGCAATATATATTAGTGATAACTAATGGTGAGTATCATAATGGTGAGGTTTATCTATCGGTGAGGACTCTAGTGGTGAGGACTCTAATGGTGAGGTGTGTCTAGCGGTGGGGACTCTAGTGGTGAGGACTCTAACGGTGAGGTTTCTAATGGTGAGGTTTCTAACAGTGAGGTTTCTAACGGTGAGGTTTCTAATGGTGAGGATTTTAACTTACAAAGTCTATCATTCCTAAATCATGTCTAATGTAATGTAACCTTTCTGAACTTAAGGGTTTGGTGAAAATGTTAGCTAATTGATGTTCAGTACCTATAAATTCAAGAGTAATATTACCCTTTTGGTAATGATCTCTCAAAAAGTGGTGCCTTACATCAATGTGTTTGATCCTAGAGTGAGATATATGGTTCTTTGAGATAATAATTGCACTAGTGTTATCACAGTTTATAGATACATGTCTAGACTGATATCCATAGTCCAATAAAGTATGTTTCATCAACATAATTTGTGCATAGTAACTACCAGTAGAAATATATTCTTCTTCAATAGTAGACAATTCAATAGAGTTCAACTTTTTTACTACACCAAGATACTAGGGACTTAACTAGAATATGACATGTTTCAAATGTTCTCTTTCTATATAACTTGCAACCAGAAAAGTCAGCATCTGAATAACTTATTAAATCGAATGAAATTCCTTTTGGATAAAATATTCATAAGTTGGTAGTATGTTTAAGATATTTAAAGATCTTTTTAACAACAAGAAACTGTGATTCTTTTGGATTAGCTTGAAATCATGCACACATGCACACACTAAACATAATATCAGGTCGACTAGCAGTGAGATAAAGTAAACTCAAAATCATACGTCTATAATTTGTTTGGTCCACTGGTTTCCTAGTTTCATCGGCATCCAATTTAAAAAAATTACTCAGGGGTGTGTCATTACCCTTACTACTGTCCAAACCAAAACGTTTTAAGATATCATTTGTATATTTAATTTGGATTAAAATAATACCATTTTGATTTTGAAAAAACTTACTCCAATAAAATATTTGACTTCTCCCATTAAACTCATTTCAAATTCATTTTACATACTCTTTTAAAAATCAATACATAAAGAATTTTTAGAAGATCCAAAAATAGTATCATCAACATAGATTTTTACTATTAAAACATCTTTAGAAATTATTTTGATAAAGAGAGTTAGATCATAAATCCCTTTAGAAAAACATTTTGAAATAAGAAACATACTATGTCTATCATACCAAACTCGTGGGACTTGTTTTAAACCTTATAAATCTTTAGAGAGCTTAAAAACTCGATTTGGAAAATGAGGATTAGTAAATCTTGGTGGTTGTTCAATAGAAACATCTTTAATTATAAAACCATTTAGAAAAGAAATTTCAACATCCATTTTATATAACTTGAAATTAAAATGAGCAGAAAAGGTAAGTAGAATCCTAATAGCTTCTAATCTAGATACAGGTGCAAAGGTTTCCTCATAGCCTATTCCTTCTTCTTGACTATACCCTTGTGCAACTAGTCTTGCTTTTTTTCTATCTATATTTCCAGACTCATCAAATTTATTTCTAAAAATCCATTTAGTGCCTTTGGTCAAAGTTTCCTTAGGTCTGTCAACTAATTCATTGACGTTTTTTCTTTCAAATTGATTTAATTCTTCTTACATAGCCATAAACCAAAATTCATAATTGATTGCATCATTGATATTTTTTGGTTCTGTCTGTGAAATAAAGGATTGATGCTCAACCTCATTTCTTAGAGAATCTCTAATAGTGTCACTCAATCTAGATTACCTACAAAAGCATCTAAAGGATGGTTAATTAGAATCCTATTTGATCTAGTAAATGATGGACTAGAAATTTCAGGTTCTTCTTTATGTTCGGTTCCAATAGAATCAGGTTCTCTAACATTTCTAGAATTACTTGTTTTTATAGCAGGTTCACTACTTTTATCATTAAGGTCTAGAATAGACAGATCTTCTTCAATATCTTCAAGAAAAGACTTAGGTTCATGCGGATCAGTTTCATCAAATTTGATATCTACTGATTCCTCCACACATTTGGTTCGTTTGTTAAAGACACTATAAGACTTTCTAGTTATAGAGTAACCTAGAAAGATTTCCACATAACTTATAGAAGAAAAATTGTCAAGATTATTCTTATTATTAAGAATAAAGCCTTTTAAAACAAAAACCCTGAAGTAACTCACTTTATGTTTCTTATTATTCCACAGTTCATAAGGGGTATTTTTAAGAATAGGTAAAAATCAAGACTCTATTTATAATATAACAAGCTGTATTGACAGCTTTAGCCCAAAAATAATTTGGTAGATCATTATCATTGAGAATAGTTCTTGCAATTTCATTAAGGGATCTATTCCTTCATTGAAATACACCATTCTATTAAGGATTCCTAGGGTAAGAGAAATTATGATTATAGCCATTGTGTGAGTAGTACGATTCAAACTCATGATTTTCAAACTCACGTCCATGATCACTTCCCAATATCTTAATCTTAATTCCACTAAGGTTCTCTATATACTCGAAGTATTTAATAAAATAAGAGCAAGCTTCACTTTTCTGAGATAGAAAATATACCCAATTATATCTAGAAAATTCATCTATTAAGACATAAACATAGTGCTTCCCATTTAATCTAGAAACTATGGACGGTCCAAATAAATCCATGTGAACCAACTCAAGAGGTTCAGAAGTTGAAACTTATTTCTTTAATTTGAATGAAACTTTATGTTGCTTTCCCTTTTCATAGGGAGTATAAATTTTGTCTGTTGCAAATTTTAGTTGAGGTAGGTCTCTATCTAAATTTTCCTTAGTCAGTTTCTTAAGTGAGTTAAAATTTCAATGTCTTAATCTTCTGTGCCAAAGCAAAGACTCTTTATGAAAATCATTTAAACAAGTAACCTTCGATTTGGATAAATAATTTAAATCTGTAGAATATACATTTTCATTTCTCAAGGCAGTAAATACCAAAAAAATTTAGAATCAAATACATGGAAAGAAAAATTTTCAAATTTAACATTGAAACCATCATCACACAACTAAGAAATTCTTAATAGATTATATTTTAATGCATAAAAAAATAATACTTCAGAAATTAAAATTGAATCAGTGTCACCAATTTGGCCTAAGCTGATGATTTTTCTTTTTGAATTATCACCAAAGGTGACATACCCTCCATCAACCATGATTAATCTTTTGAAACAAGAGTATTCTCCTGTCAAATGCCTTGAAAATCCAATATCCAAGTACCATATCTTCTTATAGGAACTCTTCAATAAAATCTCCTCCAAAACAGGTTTAGGCAGAAAATCATTTTGGCACCCAGATTTTCTTGGCTCCAGACAGGTTAGAAAAAAAAAATTGGTACCCAAATTTGTCTAATATGTTTCCTATAATTATCAGGTTTGAATGATTTTGAATCATTTATTCTATTTTGTCTAGTAGAATATGAAAATCTAGATAAAGCAACATAATTTTCAGAACTGGAACAGGCACCCGACTGTCCAGTTTTTGGAATAAATTTATTCTTAACAAGTTGTCTATTTCCAAGTTGGTATCCTAAACCAGTAGTGTACTTTGGTGAAACTTGTTTTCCAAAAATTTGAGTTAGAGTATTCTTTCCATTTGTGAACTTCTCTAAGTCTATTCTATGTTTCTCATTGGATAGTTTCATTTTAGTGTTTTCTTTTAACAGTTGAGAATTCTTTTCCTTTTCTATACTAAGATCAGATTTAACAGTACTAGTCAAGGAATATTGTATCTTTAATTACATGTACTTATATTTCAAATCATTAAAAGTATCTTCTAATATATTATAGTATTCAAATAACTCTTCACTCGACATGTTTTCGGAATCAGAACCATCTCCATAATAATAAGAATTTAAAGCAAGAGTATCCAATGTTACCTCAGATATGTTTTCATGAAACACATATTGGCATGATTCTTTTCAGAATTAGAAAACTCAGACTCACTTGTGTTGTCTTCTGAAGCACTCCATATTGCCTTCATAGCTTTCTTATATTTTCTGTTCTTATAATCATATTTCTTCTTGAACTTCAATTTTTGATAGTCAGCTTTAATATGTCCTTTTGTTTTTCATTCATAACAGACAATCTCATCATCCTTACAAATTTTCTTCCAATCTTTCTTCCAATGAACTTTACTATTATACTTTCCGTTTTAATTGGATTTTCTGAAGAATTTATTTTTCTTATAAAATTTCATAAATCGTATGGCTATCTGAGAAATTTCCGCATCACTGTCAGAATCTAAACCTTCACTTGTTGAGCTTTTAGTAGGTATGTCAACCTTCTCCTTGTCCTTGCTCTTTGAGGCAGAAGACTTAAATGCCAATGATCTCTTCATAGTTTCATCATCTTCCTCTTTGTTTACTTTTAGATCTTCTTCATACATCATCAACATACCAATTAACTCCTAAACAGGTAGTGAACTTATATCACATGACTATCTTATTGAAACTAATGTGCCTCTCCCTCTCTCTGGAAGACATCTTAGTATCCTCATGATTTTCTCTTTTCCAGGAACAACTTTTCCAAGTGAGCTCATTGAATTTACAATTTCGTTGAACCCGAGATACATGTCAGAAATAGGTTAATAAAGCTTCATTTTAATATTATCATACTTAACAGTGTAGGTAATCAATCTCATTTCATTAACATTGGTTGTTCCCTCATGGGAAATAGCTAAAGTGTCCCAGATTTCATAAACTGTTTTACAAGAAGACATTCTATTGAATTATTCATATCCGAAAGCACAATATAGAACATTCATTGATTTACAATTATTGTTGTAAATAGTTCTTGTAGGTTCATCCCAATTAGTTCTTTCAGTTTCTAAAATCTTATACTGAGTCTCTATAGCAGTCCAGATATCAAAGCCCATACTTTCTAAATGAATTTTCATTTTCAGTTTCCATTGGGCATAATTATCACCATTAAAGAAAGGTGGCATGTTGGTAGCATCACCTTCCAGTCTATTATCCATAATTAGATTTTATCAAATATATTTAAAGAGATAAAATTTAAAACTAATAGAAATTTAGGATCTTTAAGTTACAACTAAAATCAAAGTTGAAAACAGAGTATTTGTAAATCATTTATTAATAACAATCCTCTAATACCAAATGTTGGTCGGAGTGGACACTCAAGAGGGGGGTGAATTGAGTTCCAATCAAAAATTTATGTTAAAAAAATTATGATTAAAATCCCCCAAATTAAATAAAAATTAAACTATAGTGGATTTATAATGATTGTATGATTTCAAATAGTTTCTGAAGAGATTTTTTATTTCTCAGTTAACTCAATTTGAATATTAATTAACTTTTGAAAGTAACTTAATGGATAACAAATGTTATAAACATTTCCTAGTTTAACTATCAGAGTTAACTTAAAACAGATTTGATTTTCAAAGAACTTAGCAGTGGAATAAAAAATAACTTAAACTAAAAATAAGATGAACAAATGATATAACCAAGAGGTTCAGTCTCAAGCTGAGACATAGTCCTATGAAATAGTTTATATTAAATTTTATCCACATCTTAGATTTGGGTTTACAACAGTTGTCAGACTGTCTAGGTCCTCAGACATCTACCATAGTTCTATGTGGGTAATCAAAGATACCAATAGCTCACAGGCTGTCCAGGTCACACTAGACCTCTACCACTATCCACAGTGTGATACAAGAGTGTAATGGAAAGATTGATTATGGATTTAAAATTCCTCTAGTTCATCACAAGAGACAGGGTGTGTTTAAAATACAGAATACACACACTACTCAAAAATTTAAATAAATGGGACACAATAGAGCTAAACAAATAGAGATGAGTATAGAATGATCTATGTGTTGTGAGTGAAACTCTAGACTCCTCATATTGATGTAGATGAATCTTTGAGTCCTTCTTTAGAAGATGTAAGGAAAACAGAGTGTCGTAGTTCTGTTCCTTGACTTCCAGGTGGGTGTTCAGCTTGAGTAAGAGAGTATTATTTTTAACACTTGAGATTCTTCATTGAAACTTATGCTTGATGTGTATGACTGTTATTTGAGTTCTTCTCTTGTTTTTCTTTATGAATTTTACATCAGGTATCACACACTTGCATATATATTCCTCTCCCTTTTCTTCATTGTCTTGATCTTCCTTTTATACCTTGAGCTCCAACAATGGGAATGACTACCTTTTTATAGGTACAAGGTATGGTTTCATGACATGAAAACCACCCTCATTAATTTATAGTAGTATGCATTAAAAACGTCAAATATGACCGTTGAAAAATAAAAAAATAGAAATAGAGTTTAGAGATATAGTGACTGGTTTTCATCGGTAGCTCTTAGTATAAGTGAGCATTCTTGTATCATAAGCTGTTACTCTTTATAACGCTAGACCAATTGAATTGGTAGCTCCTTCTAGAGGTAACTCTTCCTAGAGGTAGCTCTTCATAGCGGTAGCTCTTCCTAGAGGTAGCTCCATCTATTGGTATACTTATGTGACAGTGACCCATACTGGTGAGCTTGTATCGGTGAACTCTATAACAGTAGATGTCACTCTATATCAGTCGACTTGTGCATATCAGTAGACTTATTCTATTAGTAACTCAGGTATACCAGTAGCTATCTATATATCAGTAGAATTGTATCGGTAGGTCTGTCTGTCTGTTTGTGTCGGTAGCTTGTATTGGTAGTTCTGTTTTTCTGTTTGTATTGGTTGCTTGTATCGGTAGGTCTGTCTGTCTGTTGGTATCAGTGTCTTGTATTGATAGGTATGTCTGTCTGTTTGTATCAGTAGCTTGTATCAGTAGTTGTCATTCTATTTGTATCGGTAGCTTGTATCGGTAACTGTGTACCAGTGATCTTGTGTCACAGGAAGCTTGGTCTATCAGGGACCTTTACTTATTGGTAGACTATGCATCGGTAGGTCTGTATCAGTGACTCAACACTTGATACTTATCTGTTCTATGAAAATCATATCCATATTGAGTTAGTAGCATTTTTAAACAAGTATAAACATAGATAATCATTGATTAACAAATTCCAATGATCATTTTGATAGTTTATCAAAATAAAAATATGATTTCATAGATTGAAATAATAATAATGATAAACATTATTTGGGATTATCAAAGAATATTAAAACATAATTGAGGTTATCAGAACAGTCGAGGTCAACAGAAAAATTAATAAAATTCTTTGAGTGATAATTTTATTGTATTTCTTGAAAGAACAGTTAATTCATTGGTTGTTCACATGTTTGAAAAAACATGTCGGTGTTATATTCCTCCTGATATCTAATACATAGATAACTCGTAAGGAATGAAATCAGATCATAAGGATTATACAATCGGCGAATCCCAAATAACTTTAAATAAAATATGTCTTGGATAATTTAATTACACATGATTGCAAAATTAAAAAGTATTATAATACTAAAATACCTGAAAAGGTTCTAATAATAAAAAATTGACAATATTTTCTTCGGTATTTTGTAGCTAATTAGGATCAAAAAACAAATAAAACAAAATTAAATGAAAACAATAAATAGGCACAAGTATTTTATGATGTTTTCTAAAATGGTTGCAGGAAAGAAGAATAAAAATCAATAAGAATGAATTTTTTTAGAATCCTAAAAAAAAGTCAATCAAAGAGAGTTAATATTTTTCATCCCTTAAACACAAATATAATAATTTCTATAATTAGAAATGGATGATGAAAAGTATAAAACCATGCTGTTAAAGGTAACAAATATAGAAATTTTGAACTCTTCAATCTCCCAAATTTCCTTTGATTTTTCTACTAATTCTAGCCCATTCAGTTCTTCAAAAACCTAACACTCATAAAAGTATATGCATTGGCTATTATTAAATCAATTAACATGATTTATAGAAAAGTATCCCACAATTGTGATGAAATTTTTATAGACCATGCCAAAGGATGCGATCCAGGGAATCATTGGACGAGAATGCACAATAGACAGAGAATGGCCATCCTCAGAAAACTGATGGGGTGGTTAATGAAGGGAAAAATACCTATTGATGAGTGGTGTGGAATTGACCAGCTAGAGACAAATCGAAGGGTGACAGACCAAAGGTCCACAAACAGTGACCTGACAAAGAGAAGGAGATAAATTCGGGAGCGCATGGGAGGAGGAGGAGGTGGAGACTATGTTGGTGGGAAAGCGTGATGGGAAATCAAGGAATTACGGAGGAGATATAGAAATTTATGTGGAAGATACAGTTTTGGAATTGAGGGAAATAGGAGAAGAGAATGTGAGTGGAGTGGGAGAGGGGGTAGATAGTGATAAAGTAGAAGTACGGAGGGGATGTGAGATAGAAAGGGTGAGAGGAAGTGTGGATGAGGGGGCCACAATAGCCAATGGGATAAATTCAAAATAAAATTTATATGTTTTAATTATAATAAAATTTATATTTTTTTATAAATAAATAATTTATTAGATTCCAATAAATATGAATTAATTTTTAATGATCTCTTTCACAACATTTTTAGGGTAAAAAATATATAGTTAATATTTTTTAAATTTTTTATTAGTATGATCTATTTCAATATATTTTTGAATTATCAATTTCAACATATTTAAAAAAATGTAGGTATTATTTTTGAATGCTCTATTAGAACATATTTTTCAATTATGTTTATTAAATTTTTTGTAGATTATCATGAATCTATTTATTGTCTTTGTTAAATTCAAATATCAAAAATGACTTAAATTTTTTATAAAAATAATTTAATTTTTTATTGAATTGAATGAATTAGAAAATATAAGATACATTTATACATAGATAAAATTGAAAATTAAAATTATTTAAAAAGAAATTTTCAATAAATCCTCTAAAAGTAAATATTGACTTAGGACATAAAAATAATAATCTATATAAAAATTTTGGTTTCACATAATTTGCTATTATCGTTGAATGAATTATTGAAAAATATTTTAGTAATCATAATTGATTTTTTGGTAATTGTTATTAATAATAAATAATTATTAAAAAATGTTTCCATTTATTATGTTTGATGGTATTGTTGGTATTAGTATGATAAACCAATATATTTAACTATTGGTAAAGGATATTTCAGTATTAAATTATTAATAAAAAATAGATATATATGTTTGAAAAAATAAGTGTTGATAATTAAAATCAATGCTAAAAGACTTAATTTCTGTTGGAATTAATCATTTTTACTAACATATATATTATCTATCAACACATTTCCTTGGTTATAAGTCTTTTTTTTGTAGATATGGAACTTGATTCTTAGCCTTGTGAATTTATTATATTACCAGGATGGGCCTAATTGAAATTGATGAAAATTACTAATCCATGGAAAATTGACAAAAATGATTTAAGTGAACTTTATTTACTAATGGAACTTCGTTTACCTAGGGTTTATCTTTCTGTTTACTTAGTACATTTATACACTATCTTCATAAACAAGATATTTTTTTGACACCATTAGTGGGGGCCTAAAAAATTGTACACACACCGTGTTAATTCCACCATTGGGTACCTAAGAAGACATCTTTCTTATAGGATAGGTCAAGGGAAATGGTCATATTCTAGATAGATGATTTTGGAATGAAACGTTCATGGATGAGAGAACCCAACATGGAGTCACAAACCATTTTGGGGATTATTCTATTTATTTTTGTTTTTTGATTTTCCTTACACTTTGAAATTTATGACATGACATACTATATTTACTGTTTGGTCGTGGGATTATACCCAATTTTGGTAAATGGTTGGAAATGCATGTTTATTATTTATCATTTTTTATTTCTTTAATTTCATATTTTTCTTTTTTGGAATTCTTTTATAATGAGGGTATAATATTCTCATGTTATTTATTGTATCATCTCAGCTTGATTGAAACATTTTTCATATTGAGAGGCATACCTAATGCTATACGGTGACCAACCTCATGGAATCAGTTTATTGTCTCCTAGGATGTGGACATTAGAAAGTGGTATTAGATAAGGTTTTCATTTCTTGGTATTACTATTTGGGAATAGTATATAGGATACTTAGAACTTTTAGTACTTGTTAATGAGTTCATGTATGTTAGTACCTTACCCATGTATGAGGTAAAACCCATATTACATAGGGTGGGATTGTTTTTCCTGATGTGCGTTGTTACAATTGGATGATATTTCACCTTGGGTGATGCAATTTATGTGTTAGGTGACTATTTTATGATATTTTTCCCATGTCCATAATGGAACTAGGATGTGAATACATGCATAATTTTAGGCACCTAGGGATATATGTAACATAAATCATGGTAATTACACATAGAATTTTAATGTGGGGTGTAAGAGATAGAACGATTTCTTTTTTCCCTGAAATTTGGAAGAAATGGTTTTTAATAAAGATGATGGAAATAAGTAAATCAGATTAATGTGAATGGATGGTTAAATAATAGTTACAAATAAAAAGTTATAAATGGGTTAAAACATTGGATATAATATGTTGTAAATATGGAATGGTTCTTAAAAGATAAATATTTACATTATGAAAGTGGAAACATTAAAAAAAACTGTTTAATGAAAGGCCATGTGGTTTTGTGTGTTGGTTTTCCCCATATTGACCATGAACCACCGTATAGATGGATGATTATAGACGTAGAGGAGTTAAAATATAAATTTTCATAGTTCATGAGAAATTGGTTTTTATGGATTGTATAGAGACTTCTTTTAGATAACCTGTGAAAGTTTTAGGTTGAGTGACATCAGTTGTGTGTTCGGATTTAAAGAGAGATTCACCCATGATGATGTGTCATGGTTGGATGACATAAGGATATCACTAAGAATTCTCCTCCAGTAGTGGATAATGAAAATCCATTGACTCAGTGCAATATAGGGGGGGATTTTTTCCGTGAGAAATTTTCTTATTTTATGTAGATGATGGAACAGGATGTCAGGCAGGCTATGTTGAGTATGTTTTTCCAGACATAGAGTTTTTGTTGTAGCACCATAATTTGTTTTTTAGATAGGGTTTACCTAAGTATTTCAAGTTATGGATGGAATTAATATAGAAAATTTTTTATTACTTTGAGACTCCTCATGAGAAGAGAGTCAAGTTAGAAGCTTATATATTGTGAAGACAAGAAAAGTGCGGTTGCGATATTCTGGTTCAGACCGAGTAGGATGATTCTATATTGTGGAATGTTTTCAAGGAAAAGTTTATAGAAAATTTATATCTGGAGTCCTTAATCTATTAAAAGTCTATAGTGTTTATGAGGTTGACCCATGGTATTATTTTAGTGATGAGTTATTCTAGCCACTTCATTCACTTGCAAATCTTTGTTCTAACCTTGGAATGGGTTAGACAGCTAGAATGAGATGATTCCTTTAAGGAACCAACCCCAGAATCTCAGATCCAATGCCTAATTTTATTACTTTAGTTTTATTACATGAATTTTGTATCCTGAAGGTATGAATAGTTTATTAGTTTTTGAAAACAAGATACAATCATAAGTTCAATATTTCCAATTGAAAAGAAATACATAATAGAAAATACATATGACTCCTAGATTACCCTTGCAAGTAATTCATAATATTCAACTTAAAAACTTGAGGAAAATAAAAATATGAAATGTATAAGCTCAAATTCTCAGTAAGGGTAAGTAATATGGAGGAATATATCATAAAAACAGACAATAAGCATAGTGAACAACTGAAAACACATGCCTTTATAAATATACATCAGCATAGTATAATATGAATAAAATTTGATTAAATAAGGACATATAAATTATCATAAAAAGTAAAAAATAACCATTTAGATTTTACTAGTTGGGTGATCACATGTTTTATCAATTAATGTTATCATAATGAAGGAATGCATAATTTCGGACATCTAAAACATATTTTCAAGGCCTCTTCCATGATGGTTAAAAATACTAGGGTAAGGCCTCAGATAAAACCCAATTATATTTTTTCTCATTATAAATAAAGATTCATTGAGGGGATATATATGTAACCACACATCACTTTCCATTTCAAATTAATTCCTCATATGAAATGTGCTAAACATAATCAACATGAACATATGAAATAGATTTCCCCAAACTGTACACATAAACACTAACCATTCTGAGTAGAATGGTGATTGTTATCAAGATACCACATTCATAATAAAACTGATCATAAACCATTTTATAATATATGGTAGATGATAAAAATAATATATAACCTCAATAATACATAAAATACAATAGATGTGTCGAAATAGACAAAGATACACTAATAAAATAATCAAGGAATTTTTTTGAGAAATAAAATTTTACTTTGAAAATAAGTGTTCGTTTGAAAGAATATTTGAATAAAAGTAGAAGTTAGATAAATTAGTTTTTCCATGATTAAATGAGTGGTTTTATAAAAATAATTTTTTCTTAAAATATATACTAGATTAAACATGAAAATAGATAATAATTTGAGATGTTCCCTTGAATCAGGCTTGTTTATCGGGATGAATTAAGAAATATAATTATAAAAAATTTAACTCCACACAAAATAAAGAAAAATTATGATTTGTAAACAAATATAGAACATTAAAACATAAGTTTTTATAGTTCATAGGAATAATTAATAGTTTAATTGGGATTAGTAGAGACAAAGAGTAACCCAAAAAAATGAAGGTTCGAGTATAAAACCCTTAACCTCTGTCTGAATGTGTTCAACACTTGAGATGAACATCCTATAAATCAAAATAAATCCATTAATTATTTAATTTAGAACCTTATTTATATGTTTTATATTCTTTATAATTTTATTAAGTTCATTTAGGGCTTCTGAGGAGTTATAAGAAACAAATTTATTTCCCGATAGCGTTTGTTTCCTTGCTTTTCAGGATCAGTAAACATATATATTATAATGGATGTTTATGTGGAATTCATATAATTATGCTGACTTTAATTAGTATGATATTTATGAACATATATTAGGGTAAATTTATAGACATATCATCTGGTTACATAGTATGAGTATGAATCATTTAATAAAACATTTAGTGATAATCATGTTGATTTTTTATGGCTGTTTTTCGATCACAAAGAACTATTTTTGTTCTATTATTTAATATCATGTATAAATTATTCTTCCAGAATAATTAAATCATATATAATAAAAAATTTAGAATTTTTTTCAACCCTATAGATGGTTTCATGACAATCCATGTAGAATAAATTGAACAACGAAATATCATCGTCCATGAAGGTTGTAAATCAGCACCTCCCAGACAATGATTTTGTTTCTAAAATAAAAGAGAGATAAAGGATATTGATGATATATCATCCTTTAAATTGATATAATTATAGTATATAGATGATACTATAGTTTACATGATCATTTTCATATAGGGGGCTAGGTGATATTAATAAAATAAGGAACATGATAGCAATTAATAGGAAAAAGGAAGAGGATTTACCTCTTGAGTACTCCTCCTTGAGAACCTCCATAAGGGAAGGTTTTTTTGTATTTTTACAAGAATAATAGCTCTTTCATATGGGGAGATACTAGGGAAGAGTATCTGGGCTGAACTTTGGGATGCTTAAGGGCTTAGAGTAGTTAAAATAAGGAGTGAGGGGTGGTTTTTACAGTGTATAAGAAGAGTGATTTTTGAATATCTTTTTCATTATTTTATAGTTTCCTCAAGAGAAGAAATAATATTTGAATCTTGTGAAGAAATAGTAATATGGTCTAGTGGGTTTGAACTAATGGCCAATTATATCATCCATTACTCAAGAATGGTGCATAAATTTGTTTATGCAACATATTTTGTAAAGTATCAAATTTCACTATTCACCCAAAATTCAAGTATTTCAGAAAAAATCAAAAAAAATTACCCTAACCATTTTTTTCATCTATAATTAAAAAAATAACTCCATTTTATCAAATTAATTTTATAAATAATTGAATTTTAATTAATAAATAATATCATTATTTACATGAAATATACATATTTTAAATTTAATACAAGTTTTATAAAACTTTTAAAAGTTATTTTAGGTCTAGTAAAATTATCCTAAAATAATATGAAATAAAATATTTATTCAATAATACATTTTAGGAAAATTAATTTTATTTTAAATTAAATTTTTAACATAAATTTTTAATTAAATATTTATTACTCACATAAAATATAAACATTTAATTATTAATTTTTTTAAAATGTTTACTCTCATTTATATGGTACCTAAATATTATCTATACATACAAGGGTGAGGTTTCTATTCATAAGGGTACATTACTATTCATAAGGGTAACTTACTATTCATAACGATAAGTTACTATTCACTAAAAATGTAAGTTGAATCTTTTAGACTTTAAATATCTTACTGATCACAAATGTGTATGTCAGTTTTTTGAAATTAAAATCATAGAAGTTGAATTTTTTTTAGATGAAAGGTTATAGCTATCTTAAATAAAATAGTATTTGTTTCTCAGGGACCTCGTGTTTCATGCATTCTATATTAAATTTAAAAATAAAACCTTGGAGTGTTATATTCTTCCCCCTTTAGAAAAAATTTTTCCTCGAAATTACCATAATGTTACCTCATAAAATGATTTGGGAGGGTCTTCATCATAAATTCTTTAGGCTTCCACATTACCTCTTCAATTGTATAATTTTTCTAATATACCTTTACCAGTCGAGTTTTCTTATTCCTCAACGCATGTTCTTCAGTGTCCAAATTCAGATAGAATCTTCACAACAAGATAATTCATGTTCTTATTCTATAACATTAAAATTTTGTATATGCGCTAGGTATGTAATTTAATTTCACAAAAATGAGACATCGAACCCATTTTCCCCCTTATAATGTCTAGGCAGCATTGCCAATTGAGAATCCACAGCTCTAATTCTCTCCAAAATTTCTAGAGGGCCAATGTACCTGGGGCTCAGTTTACCTTTCTTCCCAAATATTATAACACCCATCCATGGAGATAATTGAAATTAATAATCCATCCTTTGATTATCTATATCGATCTTTTGACTTCTTTGAGCTACTGTGATATGGGTTTCAATAGTATTTACCTTTAATGTTGTTTCCATCACAAGATCTGGTCCCACAAGCTTCTTTTTACCAACTTCATCCAAACACGTTAGTGTACAATATCTATTTCCATACAATGGTTTATATGGTGCCATTTTAATACTTGAATGGAAAATATTATTTTAGAACAAATTCACTAAAGGTAAATAATGATCTCACATACCTTTAAAATCAATCCTCCATGATCTCAACATGTCTTCGAAAATTTAGACTTTCATTTATGGTAGCCCGTAAGTTTTAGGGAGTATGTAGTACTCAATAGAAGCTCAGTATCAAAATCATTTTTAATAATTTTCCACTATTTCGAAGTGAATCATGGATCATGATCATAGAAAATTGAGAGAGGTTGTCCATGAACTCTCACAACATCATTGATCTAGAGTCGTTCAAGGTGCTCAAGTGGTAAATCCTCCCTTATAGTAAGGAAATGTGCATATTTCATAAGTCAATCCAAAATTACTGAGAGTGCAACATTATTTGTTGGATTTTGGGTAATCTAGTGAAACAATCTATGGTTATTTCATAAAATTTTCATTTAGTAATAGGTATAGGTTTCATTACTCTTCTAGGATGTCGTCATTCAACATTAACTTATTGACAGACTAAAAATGTTGATAAAAAATAACAATTTCCCACTTCATGTTGTCCTAACGGAAATGTTCCTTTAAATCTAAATACATTTTAGTGCTACCTGGGTGTATATAGAAATTATAGATATGGGCATTATCCAATAACTCTCTTCTCATCTTGGGTATAGAGGGAACACATTGAGTCTTCCCAAATTTTAAATTTCTCTCTTGACATACAAAGTTAGCCAATATCCCATCATTCACACCTTTAATTTTATTTTTAATATTCTCTTCCTTAGACTGAGAAGTTAAAATTATTTCCAATAAATATAGTTGGGAAACTAATTTAAAAATTAATGATGTTTCACATTCATTGATAATTCCCATATCCATCTTCACTAGATCTATGAACACAAGATCCATTTCGATCCTCATTTTGTTTAAAACTCCACGATCCTTCTAGATCAATTCATCAACTACCTTGTTTTACTTTTTGGGTGGTAGTGTATAGAACAACCATAATCCTTAAGTAGATCAAGCCATATCCTTTTTCTTGTGTTGAGTAATTTCCATGAGAAGATATATCTTAAAATCTCACGATCTGTATATATCTCACACCTTTATCCATAGAGATATTGTATCTATATCATCAAAGAAAATATTACAGATGCTAACTAAATATCTTGAGTTGCATAGTTATGTTCATGAATTTTTAATTTTTCTTGATTCATAGTCAATACCTCTATCATCCTTCATAAGTACACAACCATGTCCTTCCCTCGATTTCTCACTGTAGATCATAAATCCACCATTTCCCAATGGTAGAGTCAGGATCAGAGTAGTCTCTACTATCCTCTTCAATTCTCCAAAACATTCTTCACATTATTTTTCCTATATTATCATAACCCATTTACATGAAATATTTTTCAATGGATTGGCTAAATGGGCGATATTCTGAATGAAATAGCAATAATAATCTACTAAACCAATAAAAATACGCACATCAGTTATGTTCGTTGGAGTAGGACATTCCTTGATATACTTTGTCTTTATAGGATTAACTAATATTCCATCCTTAGACACAATATGGCCATGAAAAAAACTAATTTAAGCCAAAATTCACACATTCTAAACATCCCATATAATTAATTTCTTCTAAGATTCTTCAGAATAATGTGCAAGTGACTCTCATGAACTTCATAGATTTTAGAGTATACCAAGATATCATCAACAAATACTACAAAAAAATTCATCAAGATATTCCTTGAAAACACTATCATTAGATCCATAAAAATAGAGGGTGCATTAGTTATTCCAAAAGTCATTACTATAATCTATTAATGATTATACCTGGTTCAGATTGCTTTATTTAGAATATCTTCCTTCCTCACATGCAACTGATGATATCCAAGTCGACGGTCAGTTTTAGGGACATATTTCACTTCATGAAGTTGATCAAATAAATTATCAATCTGAGGCATGAGATACTTTTTATTTATTTTAATAGAATAAATTTCTATATAGTCAATTCATAGCCTCATGGATCCATATTTCTTTTTGACAAATAGAATAAGGGCTCACCATAGAGAAACACTAGGAAGGATACATGCTTTATCACTCAATTCATCTAGTGGATTGTTCAGTTCTACTAATTCTATTGTGTCCATTCTGTATGAATTATTTTATATAGGCCGTATACCATGAATTAGATCAATCAAAAACTCAATTTCCCTATTTAGAGTTTGTCTATGTAAATCCTATGGAAACAAATAAATGTATTATTTCACATTTGGTTCATACCCAATTTGAATATTTATTTAATCTCCCATGGATATAGATTTATCATCCTCCCCAATAATTTCATTCAGTATAGATTTTGGGGGTGGGTCTATATAAGAATCATACTGTGATGTTTTTTATCTAATGATAATGGATTCTACACCTTCATTACAAATCCTAATTTCCTTCTTCTTTTAATATATTTTTTCATCATATGTTGAAATCCAATCCATTTCATGGATTATTTCAATGTATAAAATAGTTATGATGTTAAAATCAGTAGATAAAGTATATTTAAATTCCATTTTGGGGACAACTTGACACATCTTTATTGTAATCAGACTTCTCTTAGGGGTTTTTACTATCAAATCTCTTATTAAATAGAATTGGAAATATCTAATTTATAAAGTAAAATGGGAAGATATGATGGAATGTGATGATCTAGAATAAAATAATGTATTTTCCAAATTTATGTAAATGACTATATTAACTTCCACCACATCATTAGGAATGTCAACTTTAGCAGTTTTGATCGCATATCTTGGCCTTGTTCACTTGGTCTTATCTGGGGAATGTTTCATTGATTATTATGAAAATAATTTGAATAAGGTCCCATATCATTAAAATTGTAGAACTTAACATTGGTAGATTCTTTATTTCCATTAATATATTGACATTGGTGGATTATTTCTCCACATTTGTAATAGACTCCAATTCATTTTAACCAGGCTCCGGGTTCTTTCCTTCCACAAGTATCACATGTCGGAATAATCACATTTTTATTCTTCCCATTATCCATTCTCTCCTCTTCCACCCTCATCCGATCTTTATTTCCTCCAAAGACATAAGACATAGAGAATTATTTTTCTACCTTGATTTCACTTGAGACTATATCATCATATGATGAGAATGTTTGGGAAACTAGATCCCTTCATAGGAATGGTATTAAACCATAAATTAATCGATCAATACTAATCATTTTATTATGTCTTTAGTATGTGGAATTCCTAGCTAAACCTGTGAAGTTAGCCTCATACATTTTAAAATTATCATCTTTTTTTTCTTCATATTCAGAATATACCTTTCCATATGTGCTCACTTCTCATGAAGAATGTATTTTTATAAGAATATTTTATTAATATCGATCTATTCCATATTTTCACTCTCTTCCTCCTCCTTTGGGTTTCGAAATAGTGACCATCTCTAGATAAACAACAATCTATCGTGAAAACCTTATCCCTTTTATTACTTCCAAAAGTTGGAAATATCTTCTCTAAACAACTTATCCACTGCTTTGATATGAATGGGGTTTTAGTCTCAGTAAAGGATAGAGGATATTTTCTCAGAAAGTGGTCTAGCATTTCTTTTCCACATTGTGGTACATGGTGATCTATGTGGGTAAGATTATTTTCATAACATGAATAAAATTTCCCAGTATAGTTATATCTTGCTCAGCACTAGTCACTACTCTAGAACCAACACCATTGTCTTGCATAGGGGAAAAATCCCTACATGGGATATGCTCATTCATTTGGTTTCAATCCCTTTCACGATGTGCCATTTCTAGATGATTGAAAAAACTAGATTAGTTTATTATTCATATTTCATTATATCAACTAGAAAAATACTTAACATAAATTGAAATCCTCTTCATATATATACCTATAATCAAAAACATAGTTTCTTTTAGGAAAAATTTACTTTAAAATCATTTATAATGGATTATAATGGATATGTAAATTAACCTAAGAGTATCCCCTATGAGTGTAAAACTAGGTGCATAGTAAGGCATGTTGTTGTGTACCAGGTTCCCCTGTGTCAATCACAAAACACCTTGACTGAGTTATTACTTCTAGTTACATTGGTATCCGATCCATGTCTACTTGTAGTATCTAGAAAGATATATATTTTATAGTAAGATCCACATAATATATTTCTTACAGAAATTCTAGGATGTTCGTGTATGTTTATCCTCAAAGATTATCATAGTGATTTTCCCCCTAATATAATTTTCCTAAATATAGTTTCCATGTTTTTTACTAATATTACTCAGATGCCAATTGAAAGTATATAAACCTAGTAGCCCAAAGTTGGTTCTTTATTTTATTACATTGGAATTATTACATCGAATTTGTATCCTAATGGAATCAATAGTTTAGTAATTTTGTAAAACAATATACAAAAATAAGTTCAACATTACAACTTGAAATGAAATTCCAAATAGAAAATCCATATGACTCGTAGATTATCCATGAAAGTCATTTATAGTATTCATCTTCACAACTTGGGGGAAATAAAACATAAGAAATGGGTGATCTCATATTCTCAATAAGGGTAAGAAATACAGTATAATTTATCATTAAAATAAACACTTGGCATGGTGAACGACTATAAACACATGCCTTTAAAAATATACTTGAGCATAATATGGAAGGAATGAAAGCTTGTTAAATATGGCCAATTAAATGATCATAAGAGAGTAAAACATAACCATTGATATTATATTAGTCTAATTATCACATGGTCTATCAATTACTAATAACATAATAATGGAATTCATACTTCTAAACATCCGAAACATATTGTCAAGGCCTCGACCAAGATGTCTGAAAATACTAGAGTAACACCTCACCCAAAACCCAATTTTGTTTTGTCTCATGTTGCCTAATGATTCATTGAGAGGATATAGTGGGAAAAAACAATGACTATCTAATTAAAATTCATTCTTTATATTAAATGTTCTAAACATAAAAAATAAGAAGATATGAAATAACTTTCACCAATCTTTACACATAAACACTAACCATTCTGAGTAGTATGTTGAATGGTATCAAGATAGAACATACACAGTTAAACTAACCATAAACCATTTAATAAATTATGGTAGATAATATAAATAAGATATTAACCTAAAAAATACATAAAATTCAATATAGGTTGTGAAATAGACCAAGACACTCTAATAAAATCATCATGGAAATTTTGAGAGAAATACACTTTTACTTTGAAAAGAAGAGTTCTTTTGGAAAAGTAGTTTCATAAAACTAGTAGGGAATTAATGTAATCTTTCCATGATTAAATGAGTGGTTTTAATTTTTCTTTCTAAAAATACATTCTATATTACATTTTAAAATACGTTGGAATTTGAGAAGTTCCCTTGACTCGGGCTTGTTTATCGGGAATAATTGAGAAAGACCATTATAAAACGTTTAACTCCACAAAAAATAAATAAGCATTCTGATTGATACACATATATGTAACATTCAAATCAAATTTATTTGGACTTTTTATGAATTATTAATAATATATAGGAGATATAATGAGTAACCTGAAATAAAAACTGGAGGTTCGGGTAGAAAACCCTTACATTGTGTCCGAGTGTGTTCTCCACTTCAAATTAACATACAGAAAAATGAAATTAAAACAAGAAATTATTTAATTAAAGACATTATTTACATGTTTTTTATTATTCATAATATTATTAATTTCATTAATTTCCTTTTGACATGTTATAAGATACAAATTTATTTCTTGGGATCATTTATTTCCTTGGTTTTCATGATCAGTATAATTGTATATAATGATGGAAGGTCATGTGATATGGGTATTATTGGATAGAATTGAATTTATATGATTTTTGTGAACTTATATTAGTGTAAATGATTATAAATATCATTTTTTTTACATATTATTAGTATGAATTGTTAGATAAATCATTTGGAAAAAATAATTTAGATTTTTACGGCGGGTTTTCGATCACAACGAACTAGTTTTTTTTCAATTATTTAACATCATGTATAAATGATTGTTCCAGAATTATTAATAATATTTAATTCATATTTTGGAATCTGTTTCAACAATAAAAATGGTTTCCTGGACAGCATGGCATAAGAAATTGAATAATTAATCTTCATTGTCCACGAAGCTTGTAAATCAGCACCTCCTGGATGAAAATTTTGTTTTTAAAATAAAAGAGAGAGACTAAGGATATTGATGATGTATATTCCATTAAAATGAAATAATTATAGTATATATACTATAATTTAATATCCATTATAATTTTTAAATATTACTTGAGGTAATAATAATAAAATAAATAACTTAAAATAAATTAAAAGTGAAAAAGAAGAGGATTTTACCTCTTGAGTACTCATCCTGGAGAACCACATTAAGTAAAAGGGTTTTGATATTTTGGAAAGAAAAAGAGATCCAATATGGGGTTAGATACTAAGGAAGAGTATTTGGTTAAAACATTAATAAGATTCAAGGCTCAGAGTGGTGAAGAGAAGAGGGAGTGGGGTGGCTTTTATAGTGGAGGAGAGGAGTGACTTTTGAATATCTTATTCATTATTTAAGGATTTTTCACAAGATAAGAAACAATGTTTGATTCATGAGACAAAAAATAGTAATAGGTGAATTTTTGTTCGAAACATTGGACATTTACATCATCCATTACTCAAGCATGATGCATAAATTCATTTATTTAGCATATTTCGTAAATTATCAAATTTCACTATTCACCAAAAATTAAAGTATTTTTTAAAATACCAAAAACACACCCAAACCATTTTTCAATGTTTAGAATTAAAAAATTAAATCCATTTTATCAATTTAATTCTCTAAATCAAAGAATTTTAATTTTTAAATAAAATCATTATCTACTTAAAATATATATATTTTAAATTTTGTACAGATTTTATAATACATTCAAAAATTAACTGGGTTCTCAGAAAATTATTCAAAAATCATAGGTAAACAAAATATTTAATGAATAATAAATTTTATGAAAATGAATTTTATTTTAAATCAATTTATAAATTTAGAATTTTAGTTAAATATTTATTTCTCATAAAAATATCAACACTTAGTTATTTTTTAAAATATTTAAACTAATTTATATGGTGCCTAAATTTTATTAATACATACATGGGTGAGGTTTCTATTAATTAAGGAACATTAATATTCATATAGGTAAGTTAATATTCAAATGGATAAGTTAGTATTACCCAAAAAATTATGTTGTTCTTATAAGACTCAAAATATCTTATTGATCACAACTGTGTATATTAGTTTTTCAAAATTCAAATCACAGAAGTCAAAAAATTATGTTTAGAGGCTACATTATATCTATCTCTTAAAAAAAGTGTTTTTTTCTTAGGGGATCAGGGTGTTATGAATTTTATATTAAATTTATTTACAAAACCTTCAGGTGTAACAATTCCAAGATGGGAGTATACATCAGATTATGTCCCGAGTGAATATAATTCATCTAAAGATATTTTGGAAGTGGTGGATCATTCCATTATTTCATAAGGGATCATAAGGGAGGAACCATGTGGTGGAAATGCAGTTATATTTGGGTGATCTAGTTGTGTGACTTCTAATGTAGGAAGAACCACTTCAAGATTCTTTTTCAATGGTAGTGGTAAATAGAGTAATTAAATAAGGGAACTAGCTTCTCATGGTAGTGATCTTCTTTTCTAATATCATTGTGGTAGGATGAGACACATGTGATGTTAGTGTCCCTAATAACTAATTGAGTGTCATGTATACAGTGTGATGGGTCTTGTGTAGAGGTTGGAGGAACCCTTGACAAATAGGTACTAATGGAGGATCAAGGTCGATGTAGAGTGCAAGTAGGTTGGGTTAGTGACTCTATACCAGGTAGGCAGTTGGAGTTATACTGGTCATACCTATTGAGGTGGTGGATTTGGTACTCTAGGATGAGAGAATACATATCAATAGGGTAATTGAGTACCATGAACTCTATCTACAACCCAAGGTAGAGGGTCATGTCAGCTTCATACAGTTTAGCCTATAGCTAGATGTGGCGAGGCTAGTCCATCAATAATTTGAGGTACGATTCTTGTAAATTACATGATTTTTAGAGCATTATTTGATATAACATCTTCACACACTTTTATGTATTCTCAGTTATTGGGTATGATGAGCCTATCAGTGGAAAATATGTTTGGGGTTACATCAATTAATACATTGTTGGGACAACTAGCATAGAATATCTAACAATGTTAGGATTACTCCCTTGAGTTTGGAGGGTACTATTTCTATTAGTTATTTTGGTGCTCAAGATGTAATTTTTTTCACCAGAAATTGGATATGGATTTTTTGGTGTTGTATTGGGATCATATTGACTATTACCACTATAGGGAAACGTTCATGTCCCTTGAGTGGAATACTTATGTTCACTGTGGTGAATTGGATATCTGAGTAGGATGTGTGGGTCCAGTATATTAGAAGTTGGGTTAACTCATAGACAAGTGTCTTATCTTATGCTTGATGATAGGGGAGTAAAAGATCTTTTCATTCCCCTAATGGTGGATTGGTTTTGGGTTTTTTCTGAGGACTATTGGATTTGGTGTCCTAGAAAAAACTTATATGTACTTTCTGATATACATGTATTCATTTTTTGAATATTAATAAACTACTTGTCACATTGTGATTATTTTTATGCATGAAATAGCATGTTATAACGTCCTAAGAGTAGATTTCACACTAAAAAGTCATAGTAGTTCCCCACTATAATGAGAACCTAGATGTTCTATGACACAATTCTTGAAAAACTGTTCTATAGCATGAGGATATCATTTGAGGAAAAAAATGATACATGATACCTAGGATAGAGTATCATAGGACATTGAGGAACATTCACATGGTGTTCTACCTTAGTAATATCCAATAGGATGTTATGAGAAGGGCACCTGCCAGAAGGAAATCCACATTTATACAAGTCATTGGATGTTCCTATCTATGGTCATGTGTATTATTCTTTAGACCTTAATATTATTACTAATGATTATTATGAGTCATATAAATTTATTTATTTATGAGAACCATGATGAAATATGTTCACAGTGAGGCATGATACGTTGGGTGTGTCACACGTAATATTGCATTAATGAACAATGTGAGAAATGATTTATCCCTTCTATTCATTAATATAAGTTAATATCTTAGGACAGTTGATGGAAAAGATATATACTAAATAAATCCATGTCCTTGGTGTTCTATTTGTAAGTTCTATTATCGAATGTCTGAGAGATAGTTATTGAGTTCATAGGTTGCTGGAAAGGGCATGCAACCTACTTAATAATGGATACTATGAGAAAGGTATTATATTACATGGTAGGCATCCATATTATGTGACAAGTAGTTGTGGCCTTAAACTCTTTATATATGTATTCCTTGGCATGTTTCTAGATGATAACCTTAGAACTTAGGTTGCTTTTCATAATTCTACAAATAAAGAGGCCTAGAGGGTCACTCACTAATTCTATCTAAGATATCAGTTAAATAAAATTTTATTATTGATATTCTCATATGTTATCTAGTAATTATTCATGTGTTCTGGATCACATTTATTCTATCACTAGATATTCGAGAGAATATATTAGGATCATAATATTTTATAAATATGTATTTTTTATTTAGTAAATATAATATTTATAAATTTTTAGTGAATAATGTTGTGACATTTATTTAATAAATATATATACATTATTCAAGGTCTGATAAATATTGTGGAGGAATGTAGGACTGAGTTTAATGGTCCAGTGAGAAATGATATTATTGAATATTATTTAACTAAATATTATTTAATTATAATTTACAAGTTAAGCGCATGTTGTGAAATAATAATATTTATATTATTATATTATATGGGGTGTTTCTAGGATTAAATAAATAATTAAGTGAGCTCGTGAAATAATTTTATTTTAACCTTTTAAATATAAATACCCCATTATTTAATTTTTCTAATGAGGCAATTCAGTTGTGCACAATAATTATTGGGGAATCCTCTTGAGCCCAGAGATATCTATGTTCTAAGAACACTAACAAGAATAGTGAGAAGTCTTCCTCCACCAGATCAAGGAGAACAGTTTGGACACGATTCACGAGGCAATCAAGGTGGATGACGTCATTGCAAGGATCTTCCATGCTAGAAACCATAGATTACTTCAGTGATTTCTAGAGATTCCTATAACATGTATAGATCACCGCTAGAATAAATATACACTTGTTTTCTACAACGCAATGATGGTGCAATTTAGATCTGTCGGCAGATTAATCAACAAGAAAGAATTCATTAGAGGTAATTATTTATTTAATTAAATTAATTATAAAAAGTTTATGAATATCTCTCCTTTTTGGTTCTAACATGATTATACTTATCTTAATTCATTGATCCAATTATGTTGATCAGTACGTATATTATTTCATAGATCTCAGATTGATCATCGATTATGGAAAAAAAATAAAAGTTGGGCACCACCCATTTCATGCTTCTACTGTGCCCGAAACCTTCAAGTTGTATCATTGTGGGAAGATAATTTTCTATAATTATTTTAAAAATCATTAGTGGTTTACATATTTGTAATTTAGATTTTCAACAAAATTTTAATCATTATTTTATGTTGAATTGTGATATCTACTTATTCCTCCAATGTTCCTCACATATCTATTGGAAACGAGTAATTTTACAATTAAAATAAAATCAAGGAACTCGTCTGGAGGTGCAAAGGTGTCTAGTCAGACAACACCAAACTACATTCCATGTAAGTGGTTTTACATGCTATATATTCATGTACAACACATCACAATTTATTTTGAAATCAATTCAAGATTATGCATTAATTATTGCATTAATTACATAATTAATGCACCATATTTTTACTAGAATTAAATGGGGCACAGTCAGTCGGACTACATGCCACGTGGTCAATTGAACATGGTGGGTAATCCCTTTGGGTCAGAGATGGGTCATGTATTCCATTCATAGTGTAACATACCAAGTAAGTAATGAATAATAGATATTTTTTATCTATGTTTATTAGTGAATTATATAGTGTTTTAGAGGCTTAAAATGAGAATAAATCCAATCTTAAGCATGTAATACACTAATATTTTTAAAAGATTGTTTTACTACCTTTTGATGGAAAACCAATTTTAAATATATCTTTTGAAAATTTTATAAGCTATGTTTGTCAAAATAAACTTATTCTTTATGATTGGGACATCAAAATTTACTCTGTGTGAATTTTTGGTATTTTTCCGATAAAGTTCATTTTTTAATGAATAGTGAAAAATGTTGTATTTTAATTCAAAAAATCTTTTTAATCTAATTTATTTATATGATTAGATTATTTTTTGAGTTGGTTTTTAAGTGAAATTATAATATATTTTTACCATTTAATTCAATGGTGGTCATTGTAATCAATTTCACTTTGAAAATGGACTTAAACTGGTGTCAATCTTTTGATACTTATTGTTTCATAAAAACACGATATTTGTCATGACAGCGGGAATTAATTATTAAATTAATTAATGTAAATTATATGATTTTAATTTTTCAAAATAGACATCACTTTTGAATACGGAATATCAAATATATCTTAGGGTGATGTTTTGGTATTTTTCTGAAAAACTTCAAATTTTGATGAATAGTGAAACCACTAAGTGGTACTTAAAAAACTGATTTTTTCGTTTAAATGAAATTTTACCACCTCTGTGTTTTGAATTTCAAAAATCCGACATACATGGTTGTCATTAAGAAGTAAAATGTGGTTCAATGGGATTAAAATAATTTTTTGGTGAATAGTAACTTTTATGTGTTTTAATCGTGATTAGAGGTAATTAGTGCAATTTAAGGCAAAAAATGATATTATAATAAAATGAAAATACCTAGACACATGTCTTAACCTTATTGGATGTGTCATGGCCGACAAATAAAAGCCATGGGTCAACTTGGGGACCCCATGGAGCCAGTTTGGTAGGAAAATGACATTAATATCTTTTTATTTAATGTTAAAATTAAAATGACACAAACATGAGTTGTTTTACTAAAACAATTTTTAAATGGGGTTATACAAGTCAGATTTTTGACTATAAATATACATTAGAAATATATAAATATTTCCTACATCATGATATTTTTTTTATAATTTTTATACCTTAAATAAATTAAATTATTTACGACATCATGATGATGCAGCGATTACCTCATTAATAAAGGATTTAAATAAAATGAAACGATAATGTAAAATCTATGACCTAAACATGTCCAAAACCTATTGGATGGGTGGAGTTAGAACCCTTATCACCTTACCCTCGAATTATATCAATGTGGGACCTTTTGAATCCGAAACTAATTTTAAAATAAAGTAACATTTCATTACATTCCAAGAGTGCCCCTCCTCTCCCCTTATAAAAGGCCTCCACCTCTACCTCATTACCCACACTTCCAAAGCCTTTGTCTCGGCCAACCCCTAACAATTTTGCCTCTCCACTTACCTATCTTACTCGTTGAAGCCTCACTTTGGGCAGAAGTCTTCCCAAGGAATCCTTTGAGCTCAATCCAAAGGGAGTTACCCGATTTTAAGGTAATGTCTTCACTTGTGTTCTTTAGTTTTATTTTGCTTCTACAACCCCCTAAACTCTTTTTATTCATTTCTTTTGTAACAACACCAGTATATTCCATATACTAGGATGTTGTTAAAATAAGGATTCGAGCTACACTTACAAACACCTACATATAATGGTTAACGAACATATTGTTTCCATGGATGGCGAATTTCTGCCTCCAGAAACGATGATAGTTCAACATTATTTTAACACCTTAAAAGGTGGCCATTAAGATGAAACTATATTTATATATGATATATAATATGTTTATGTTTTCCTTAAGCTTCTGTATTTTTCATTTTGGGAATACCTTTATGGTTTCCATTATGGGTAAACGCGATATCTTCATTTAAGGAAGTGCGGACTACCGCCCCCTCAAAGTGATTTGATTTGTTAATACCATATGTCAGACGTATAAAGGATGGAGTTATGATATTATATATGATATTAGACTATAATTATCATATACCTTTATATCATTATGATTCCATTTCATAAAATAAGAAATAGAAATGGAAGCAGCGATCATGCGTACGTACAGCTTACCCTCTCCATGAACGGTGCATTTCATTTCTTAACTATAAATGTTATGTAATATTATAAATGCATGCATTTACTGGATATATATTATATATATGATATCTAAATCATGAATACCATTGTGGATATAATGGATACATGAACAAATTGTAATTATAAAGGGTTTATTTTTGACTCAAGTACCAATGATCGTTAAAACGACCGTTATTAACTTAAATAATTACATAGTGTTCATGAAATGGCAATAAGTGATATAAAAGGAATAATGAACTTGAAAAAGGTTCTTATACAAGTATAAATTAACTCAAGTTTATTATTCAGGAGATTAAAGAACGACCGAGTCAAGTCGGACCTGAGGTATGGGACTTCGTCTCAATCTACTTTCATTGAGGAATATTTTGTTTTATACATAATCTTCTTTTATAAGGTTTATAAACCCCTTTGACTTTTAAGTTTATTGAAAATGAATCTTTTTTATACGAAGCATTTACTAAACGACAAAAGGGAATGTTTTTGTCGTACTTATGCGGCGACAATGACTTCTCCGCCGCCGTGACCATTATTTGAGTTTCAGCTTCCTCTACATGCCATACCATTTTTTAAAGAAAAATAAATACCATGTTTTAATTTTCTTTTATTTTGGTATTTAAAATGGTTTTGATAATGTTTTTATTATATCACTGTGTTATTTATATCTTGTGATTAAAATGTGGAAATGTTATGTTTACTTTATGCATGGTTTATGTGATACAATTATGCTATGGTTCTTGGGAATTGTTATGAAGACGGGTGGTTCCATGATAAACTAAGGGCGGGTGAGCCCGATATTGCTCTCCAATGCATTGGGAAACGTGAAGGAGTGAAACGTTAAGGTTTCTCCGAAGAGATTTAGGGAATATACTGTGATGGGTATTCCAAACGTAACCAAGAGGGTTACTCCCTATGTAAGAATGTTATGAATGCCTCAAGTTACCTTTATGTATTATGATTTCTATGATTTATTCATGATTTGATGAGGTAAGTTAAAGTGATTATGTTTTATGGGTAATGTATGATTTCATTCTTATTTATATATGTACCCATGTTTCCTTTCCATATTTTTATATCCCTTACTAAGATTTTTATGCTCATACCAGGTTTTTGAAATGTTTTTCACAGGTCAAGGGAAAGGTACATGATATGATGATAGTGTCAAGGATGTGTCAAGAAAGAATCCATGTTTTATTTTAAATATGATTCCATTGATGGGAAAAATGAATACTATCTTTTATGTAACCACTTTGTTTAAATGCGGAATGTAATGCATGTTTTATGATCTAATTCTATAAAACTCTAAACCTGAAAAGATCCTCAAGGTGTAACCTTGTAATAACTCAAGATTAAGTAATGTTTAATGCTGGGGAATTATATTTGGTATCAGAGGTCGGTTTAGATAACTTTAGGACTTATAATTCTATTAAATCATTATCCAAAAATATTTTTTTTTTGATATGATATATCATTTTAAGATTACCATGTTGCTTCATATAAGTCATGTTTGTTCAGAATGGTTTTCCGCAGAAGAAATAGGGATGTAGTGCTAGGAAGGCATACAAGAAGGAAATAACCATCCGAATCAGCATCCTGAGATGGTCGGAATTGGAACTGAACAGTTTGTTACAGTAATGGAGCAGTTGACTCAAACGATAAATGGTGGTGGTATCCATGCACGAGATCAGCCAGATCAACCGCAGAGGAACATGTCAGTGGTGGAACATTTCATGAGGTAACATCCCACATCATTCAGAGGATCATCTGACCATGTGCTTGCTGAAGGGTGGATTAAAGCACTGGAGAAGATTTTCGATGTCATGGGGTGTTCAGAAAATCAAAAGGTTAGTCTTACTAGTTACCGTTTGGAGGGTGAAGCAGATCAGTGGTGGTCGATGGTTAAAAATATCAGGGACGCTTATGAGTTTGATGCTCTCTACTGGGACGAATTCAAAGGTATATTTCTTGAGAAGTATTTTCCTAAGGCTGTTTGACTTAGGATTGAAAAAAAAATTCTTGGAATTGAGGCAAAGGAAGACTCAGTGGCTGCCTATGAAGAGAGGTTCACTCGATTGGCAAGGTATGCTCCAAATTTTATCCGAGACCTTGATAGTAAAATCAATCATTTTTACTCATGATTAAAGCCAAAATATCGAAGGGAATTAGCTTCTCGTGAGTTTAAAAGTTATGAAAATCTTTTTCGATGTGCTGAGAAGGTGGAAATGGAGTTTGCCGATGATCAAGTGTTCTATAACAACTAACAGAAGAAGAGACCGAGGTGGAAGGAGAAAGGAAAGAATTCTTCAAAAAAGTCTGATGGTAAGAAAACTAAGTTTCCAGTTTGAGATAAATGTGGTAAAAGGAATGCTGTGGAATGTCTTCTGAATTCTAGAAAGTGCTACTGATGTGGTAAGATGGGACATAAGACTCATGATTGCACTGAAAAAGATCAAGGTGATGGTAAGTCCAAATTTGATTTACAGTTAGTGAAATGTTTTAAGTGCAATGAGATGGGTCACTATGAAAACGAGTGTCCGACAAAGAGTTTGAGTGATGGGAAGTAGTTAGACTACAAGCAGAAAGGGGTGGTGAAATCCTTTGCAACTACTTCAGCATATGTTGGGCCATCAAATGATGTTGTATCAGGTACTTTGTTTGTTTTTTCAGATTATGCCAGTGTGTTTTTTGATTTGGGGTCTACACATTCTTTCATCTATGAAACCTTTTCTAGTAAAATGGGAATACCATCTCAAGAAATGAATCCTGAACTTGTGGTAAAAACACCTGGGGGAAATGTTGAGGCAAAAAGAATTTATAAGAATCTTCCTATCCTTATCTGTGGAAAGAACCTACTTGAAAACCTTATTGTTCTACCTCTAGTAGAGTTTGATGTTATCCTGGGTATGGATTAGCTCTCTATTTACCATGCTAAGATTGACTGTAGAGATAAAGAAGTTTCTTTTCAGAAATACTTCCAGTTTGTGTACAAGAATGAACCCTTACTGTTGATAACTTATCAAGAGGCCGAGAAAGTTGTAAAATATGGAAATGAATGTTACCTTGCACATATTGTTGAAAACAAGGGAACTGTTCAGATTAATGATGTGCCAGTGGTAAATGAGTATCCTAATGTTTTTCCTGATGAGTTTCCTGGAATAATACTTGATCGGGAAGTTGAATTTATTGTTTACTTAGTTCCAAATGCTAAGCCAATTTCAAAACCCCATTTTTGAATGGCTCAAATTGAACTTTTAGATTTGAAGGAGAAATTGTATGATTTATTAGTGAAAGGTTTCATTCGACCTAACACATCACCATGGGGTGCTCCTGTTTTATTTGTTAAAAAGAAAGATGGTTCTATGAGACTTTTCATTGATTATGGAGCCTTGAATAACATCACTGTTAAGAACAAATATCCTTTTCCTCATATCGATGATTTGTTTGATCAGCTCCAGAGAGCTCAGTTTTTTTCAAATATTGACCTAAGATCGGGGTACCATCAGCTGATGGTAAAGAAAGCAGATGTTCCAAAGACTGCGTTTCGTACAAGATATGGCCATTATGAATTTGTACTAATTTCTTTTGGGCTAACCAATGCACTTGTTGTATTCATGGACTTAATGAATAGAATTTTCCATGAGTTCTTGGATAAGTTTGTGGTGGTTTTCATTGATGATATTTTGGTGTTTTCTAAAATTAAAGGGGAGCATGAAATACATTTAAGGGTTATTTTTCAAACCTTAAAATAAAAGAAATTTTATGGGAAATTCAGCAAGTGTAAATTTTGGTTGAAACAAATTTCTTTCCTTGGTCACATTGTTTCTAAAGATGGGATAACCGTTGGTCCTGAAAAAACAATGGTTGTTGAAGAATGGACAAGACCCACAAATGTAACAGAGATTCGTAGTTTCCTTGGTTTGGAAGGCTATTACCGAAGGTTTGTTAGAAATATTTCACGGTTATCTAGTCCAATGACTAAGCTAACACGTAAGGGTGTTAAGTTTATCTGGACAAAAGAATGTGATGATTGTTTTCAGGAATTGAAATGAAGATTGGTGAATGCTCCAGTTTTGGAACTACCTTTCGGGAATGGGGAGTTTGTTATCTACAGTGATGCTTCATTTAAAGGACTTGGTTGCTTATTAATGCAGAATGATCAGGTAATTGCTTATGCTTCACGACAGTTGAAAACTCATGAGATAAATTATCCTACACATGATTTAGAATTAGCTGCTGTTGTTTTCGCTTTAAAAATTTGGAGGAATCTTTTGTATGGAGTAAAGTGTGAAATATATACCGATCAGAAAAGTTTAAAGTATATATTCACTCAGAAAGAATTGAACATGAGACATAGGAGATGTCTAGAATTAATCAAGGATTATGAATGTACAATTCATTACCATCCGGGAAAATAAAAAAAAGTGGCTGATGCTTTGATTCGAAAAAGTAATGCTTCATTAGCAATGTTGTGTTTGGAACGTGATCCATTGGTTAAGGATTTGATGAACTTTGGCATAGAAGTTGTTGGTGCAGGATGTTCTTCTGTTTTGTTTCAGGTCTCAGTGAAATCTTCTCTATCAGACAGAATCAAGAAAGCACAGAAGCAAGATAGTGAGTTGCAGAAAAAGGTAGAGCTGGTTCAGAAAGGTAAGTTGCCTGAATTCAACATTGATAATGATTGCGTTTTGAGATTTGGGAAGACATTGTGTGTGCCTTTTTACTCATATTTGAAGAGAGAGTTGTTATGTGAAGCTCATAGTTCTCCATTTTCAGTTCATCCTGGCAGTACTAAGATGTACAAAGATCTGCGGGAGTATTACTGGTGGGATGGAATGAAAAAAGTTATTGATGATTTTACTGTGAAATGTTTGACTTGTCAACAGGTTAAAGCAGAGTAGTAGTTACCGAAAGGGATGCTTCAGCCTTTACTAGTACCAGAGTGGAAATGGGAGAATATATCCATGGACTTCTTTGTGGGATTACCGAAGACCCCTCGAGGTAATAATGCATTTTGGATTATTGTTGATCTCTTGACTAAATCTGCTCATTTCCTTGCTATACGAGATACTTTTTACCAAGATCAAATTTCCCGTTTGTATCTTAAAGAGATAGTCAGGTTACATCGAGTTCCCCTCTCTATTGTATCTGACCGTGATCCCAGGTTCACTTCTAACTTTTGGAAAGGCCTTCAGAAGTCATTAGGTACTAAATTAAATTTTAGTACAGCTTTTCATCCTCAATCAGATGGGCAGTCAGAACGAACAATTCAAACATTGGAGGATATGCTATGTTCTTGCTCTACGGATTATCAGGGAAGTTGGGACCAACAAATTTCTTTGGTTGAATTTTCATATAATAACAGTTTTCATTCCAATATACAGATGGCATCATTTGAGGCGTTATATGGGAACAGGTGTCGAACTCCAGCTTTTTGGGAAGAAGTGGGTGAAAGAAAGCTGATGGGACCATAATTGGTAGAATAGTTGGCAGAAAAAGTTCTGCTGATATAGAAACACATGAGAACAGCTCAGAGCAGGCAGAAGAGTTATGGGGACAACAAGAGGAAGGATCTATCTTTTGAGGTAGGTGATCATGTTTTTCTCAAAGTCTCACCATGGAAAAGTGTGATGCGATTTGGTAAGAAAGGAAAGATGAGTCCAAGGTTCATTGAACCATATGAAATTCTAGAGAGAGTTGGATCAGTTTCTTACCAAGTGGCTTTACCTCCGATTTTATCTCAGGTACACAATGTTATTCATGTTTCGATGTTGAGAATGTACATGCCAGATCCATCTAATGTTTTGAGTCCAGAGGTAGTTCAGCTGGAAGAGAACCTATCTTATGAGGAACAACCTATCTAGATTCTTGACCATAGGGAGCAAGTGTTACGGAATAAAGTGATTAATCAGGTAAAGGTTTTGTGGAAAAACCACATGATGGAAGAGGCAACATGGGAATATGAAAATGCAATGAGGGATAAGTACCCCCATTTATTCGATAAGTAAATAAATTGTGGGGACGCAATTTTCTAAAGGGGGAAGGATGTAACATCCCAAGTAAGAAATGAATAATATATATTTTTATCTATGTCTATTAGTTAATTAGATAGTGTTTTAGAGGCTTAAAATGAGAATAAATCAAATCTTAAGCATGGAATACACTAATATTTTTAAAAGATTGTTTTACAGCCTTTTGATGGAAAACAATTCTTGAATCTATCTTTTGACATTTTTATAAGCTATGTTTTTCAAAATATACTAATTCTTTATGATTGGGACATCAAAATTTACTTTGTGTGATTTTTTGGTATTTTTCTGATAAAGTTCATTTTTTAATGAATAGTGTAAAATGTTGTATTTTAATTCAAAACCTCCTTTTAATCTAATTTAGTTATATGATTAGATTATATTTTGAACTGGTTTTTAAGTGAAATTAGAATATATTTTTACAATTTAATCCAATGGTGGTCATTGTAATCAATTTTACTTTGAAATTGGACTTAAACTGATGTCAATCTTTTGATACTTATTGTTTCATAAAAACATGCTATTTGTCTTGACAGCGGGAATTAATTATTAAATTAATTAATGTAACTTATATGATTTTAATTTTTCAAAATTTATATCATATTGGATTACGGAATATCAAACATAGCATTGGGTTATGTTTTGGTATTTTTCTGAAAAACTTCAATTTTTGATGAATAGTGAAACCACTAAGTGGTACTTAAAAAACTGATTTTTCGTTTAAATGCAATTTTACCACCTCTGTGTTTTTAATTTCAAAAATCCAACATACATGGTTGTCATTAAGAAGTAAAATGTGGTTCAATGGGATTAAAATAATTTTTTGGTGAATAGTAAGTTTTATGTTTTTTAATCGCGATTAGAGGTAATTAGTACAATTTAAGGCAAAAATGATATTATAATAAAATGAAAATACCCAGACACATGTCCTACCCTTATTAGATGTGTCATGGACGACCAATAAAATCCATGTGTCAACTTGGGGACCCCATGGATCCACTTTGGTAGGAAAATGACATTAATATCTATTTATTTAATGTTAAAATTAAAATGACACAAACATGAGTTGTTTTACTAAAACAATTTTTAAATGGGGTTATAAAAGTAAGATTTTTGACTATAAATATTCATTAGAAATATAAAAATATTTCCTACATCATGATATTTGTTATATAATTTTTATACATTAAATAAATTAAATTATTTATGACATCATGATGATACAGCGATTACCTCATTAATAATAGATTTAAATAAAATGAAACGATAATGTAAAATCTATGACCTACACATGTCGAAAACCTATTGGATGGGTGGATTTAGAAACATTATCATCTTACCCTCGAATTATAACAATATGGGACCTTTTTAATCTGAAACTCATTTTAAAATAAAGTAACATTTCTTTACTTTCCAAGAGTGCCCCTCCTCTCCTCTTATAAAAGGCCCCCACCTCTACCTCCTTACCCAAACTTCCAAAGCCTTTGGCTCAGCCAACCCTGACCCATTTTGTCTCTCCAATTCCCTCTATTACTCCTTGAAGCCTCAATTTGGGCATAAGTCTTCCCAAGGAATCCTTTGAGCTTAAACCAATGGGTGTTACCCGATTTTAAGGTAATGTCTTCACTTGTGTTCTTTTGTTTTATTTTGCTTCTCCAACCCCCTAAAATCTTTTTATTAATTTCCTTTGTAACAAAACCAGTATCTTCCACATACTAGGATGTTGTTATAAGAAGTATTCGAGCTATACTTACACACACCTACATCTAATGGTTAAAGAACATACTGTTTCCATGGATTGCGAATTTCTGCCTCCCGAAACGATGATTGTTCAACATTCTTTTAACACCTTAAAAGGTATCCATTAAGATGAAACTATACTTATATATGATATATAATATTATTATGTTTTCCTTAAGCTTCTGTATTTTTCATTTTGGGCATACCTTTATGGTTTCCATTATGGGTAAACACGATATCTTCATTTAAGGAAGTGCGGATAACCGCCCCCTCAAAGTGATTTGATTCGTTAATACCATATGTGAGACGTATAAAGGATGGGGTTATGATATTATATATGATATTACACTATAATTACAATATACCTTTATATCATTATGATTCCATTTCATAAAATACGAAATAGAAATGGAAGCAGCGTTCATGCGTACGTACGGCTTACCGTCTCCATGAACGGTGCATTTCATTTTTTACCTCTAAATGTTATGTAATATTATAAATACATACATGTACTAGATATATATGATATATATGATATCTACATCATGAATACCATTTTGGATTTAATGGATACATGAACAACTTGTAATTATAAAGGGTTTATTTTTGACTCAAGTACCAATGATCGTTAAAACGACCGTTAAAAACATAAATAATTACATAGTGTTCATGACATGGCAATAAGTGATATAAAAGAAATAATGAACTTTAAAAAGGTTCTTAAACAATTAGAAATTAACTCAAGTTTATTATTCAGGAGATTAAAGAACGTCCGAGTCAAGTCGGACCCGAGGTATGGGACTTCGTCTCAATCTCCTTTCGTTGAGGCATTTTTTTTATACACAACCTTCTTTTAAAACAGTGTATAAACCCCTTCGACTTTTATGTTTATTGAAAAGGAATCTTTTTTATACGAAGCATTTACTAAATGACAAAAGGGAATGTTTTTGTCGTACGTATGCGGCGACAATGACTTCTCCGCCGCCGTGACCATTATTTGAGTTTCAGCCTTCTCTACAAGCCATAGCTTTTTTAAAGAAAAATAAATACCATGTTTTACTTTTCTTTTATTTTGGTATTTAAAATGGTTTTGATAATGTTTTTATTATATCACTGTGTTATTGATATCTTATGATTGAAATGTGGAAATGTTATGTTTCCTTTATGCATGTTTTATGTGATACGATTATGTTATGGTTCTTGGGCATTGTTATGGAGACGGGTGGTTCCGTGATAAACTAAGGGCGGGTGAGCCTGATATTTCTCTCCAATGCACTGGGTAACGTGAAGGAGTGAAACGTTAAGGTTTATCCGAAGAGATTTAGGGAATATACTGTGATGGGTATTCCAAACATAACCAAGAGGGTTACTCCCTACGTAAGAACATTATGAATTCCTCAAGTTACCTTTATGTCTTATGATTTCTATGATTTATTCATGATTTGATGAGGTAAGTTAAAGTGCTTATGTTTTATGGGTAAAGTATGATTTCATTCTTATGTATATATGTACTCATGTTTCCTTTCCATATTTTTATATCCCTTAGTGAGCTTTTTATTCTCAACCCAAGTTTTTGAAATGTTTTTCACAGGTCAAGGGAAAGGTACATGATATGATGATAGTGTCAAGGAAGTGTTAAAAATGAATCCATGTTTTATTTTAAATATGTTTCCATTTATGGGAAAAATTAATACTATCTTTTATGTAAACACTTTGTTTAAATGTGGAATGTAATGCATGTTTTATGATCTAATTCTCTAAAACTCTAAACCTGAAAAGATCCTCAAGGTGTAACCTTGTAATAACTCAAGATTAAGTAATG
Organism: Viscum album; assembly: GCA_963277665.1. Classification (NCBI taxonomy): domain Eukaryota; kingdom Viridiplantae; phylum Streptophyta; class Magnoliopsida; order Santalales; family Viscaceae; genus Viscum; species Viscum album. The sequence goes on from OY728132.1 coordinate 798,613,775, forward strand.
TTTAAGGCTGGGGCCTTATACATAGACTAGCCGACTAGTGATCATATAACAAGGATTCAACCCACTGTGTGGCCACACGCCATGTACTCCAAAAATTTTGGGGTACACACCACACGCCGAGTCCCAAGGCATGTACATTAGATATATGGTAATGAATTACTAGCCATGTAGATCAGATCTACATGTAGTGTAATTATTAAAAGTTACACATAATTAGAATTTATTTATTTTACTATGAAGAACATGAGCCGTGTACTTTTATGTGGCCGTAAAGATAAGATATTCCATGTAATGACCCAATGTTTTTCAATGGAAATTACCATATAAATATTTTACAAAATAACATTAAAACACAGCATAATGAACTACTAAGTTCTAAGTGACCTTTAAAAATATGTTTTTCACCTTTTTTATGGGAATTTCGAAAATATTACATACACGGTTGTAATCAATAATTTATTTGGAGTCCAACAAGAAAAAAATATTTTTTGGTGAATATAAACCTACCCTTATGAATAGATACATTCCTTTAGGAATATTGATATACCCTAATGAATAGTAACCTTACCTATGATAATATAAAAATAATATTCATGTTGAAAGTATGATATACCTATATTTTAGAATATGTAAATGAATGTTTTAAAACTGGGTTTTTATAATAAATTTTGATTTTAAATAAATATTAAACTAAAAATATTTAGAAAATTATTTTTGAAAAATGGACTTCCTTTTGGGATTCAACACGTCAAAAAATGGTTGGGGTGAATTTTTTATATTTTTCTGAAATACAAGAATTTTTTGTGAATAGTAAAATACATTAATTTACCGTATAAATACATTATAATTAAAAACCACTCTTCTTGACATCAAAAGTGATGTACGCACCCAAATATCGAACTCATATACCCTCTTTAATATTCCTGGTCCTAGAAGACTTACTATTCTTTGTCTTGTGTTGAAATAATAAGTTAATGAATTTTATATTGAGAAATCCCCTCTCCCCTCCACTATAAATATCACCCATCACACCTTCATTTACTCACACTTCTCAAGCATTAAACCTTTTCTAAAATCTACCCAATCTTCTTCTCTAGCCCCTCCCCCACGTCCATGATCTTATTGTCTCATCAAAAGTCCAATCCAAGGTCCTTTAAGGAGAATCTCAAGGGAAGGATTCAAGAGGTATTTATCTACCTCTTTCCTTTAATTTTCTTTTAATTTCAAGTCATTTTCTTATTATACCCCCACCTATCTTCATCCACATGGTATGGTAACACTATTATCAAAAATATACTAGAATATTATGATAATAATTGGATATTATACCGTCCAACCCCCTTATCCTCTTCCTTTTATTTTATAATAGAAAATGTTGTTCGTGAGGTGTTAATCTATCACCTTCAAAAATGACATGTTTTCTATTTCCCATTTATACCTTTAGATCTGGTCAGGAAACCATTATTATGGTTTAACCAGAATATGTTATATGTATTTTTTCCTATTCAAAGTTCTGGAACTAAATTATGTACATATTACTAAATGATTAATCAAAACAAGTTAGTTGTGGTCGAAAAACCACCCAAATTAACTCAAACAATCATCATTTAATTCTTATATAATGATTAATCCACATTGTAACTCCCCGACCCCAGTTTCCCAGGTTCGGTGCATTATTATATGACATTGTCATTATCACAAGAATGATCAAGTCTGGAAAGACCAATTAGTTTAGTAGCCTTGGAATCACTGGATACATTCATAAAGTTTACATTACATCATAAAGTGAAAAACTACAACAACAACATATTGTCTTAATATCCCCTCATATTACCCCTTCAGGTCATTCATAAATTAATTTTTCACATCCTAGGAAAAATAAAACATTGAAATGGTTGAGCTCAGATCCTCAGTAAGGATAACAACATAGCAGAAACATTCATAAATAATCATAAACATTTAAGGCAATGTATAACTAAAACAAAATCCTTTTAAAACGTGAACTTCAGAATAATATGGTATAAATAAAATGAAATAATTCCATATACTTATTCACATGGATATTCTACTAGTCGAATAATCACATGCAATATCAACAAACACTTTCATAATGATGGAATGCATAATGCCCGACTATCATAACCACGTGGCCAAGGCCTTGTGCCAAGACTACAAATAAGATTTGGTCAAGGACTTATGCCATGACACTAGTTTTTCTCATGAGACCTACCGATTCATCGAGGAGCTATAGCGGGCTCCACCCGTCACTTTTTAAGTCCAATGCATTCCTCATATGAACAGGTTTAAACATAACATAAATATTGGTATTAAAATTAGAATACGAAATGTCAATACTTTCTCTATAAACCATGAATGGTATAAAAATAACACACCCACAATCAAAAATATCACAAAACCTTCAATATAATATAGAAGTTTTGTATCATAATAAATAAACTTCAAATAATCTTAAAATCCATCAAAGGATGTTGACATAGATTAAATCAAAACTATTTGATAGAAATATCCCTTTTTTTGAAATCATTTAAAAGTCACATAATTATAAAATAAAACTTTTACTTTGAAAATATTCTTATAATCTTGTAAGGGAAGCTTTTAAGATTTTACAACAGCAGAAAATAGCCACACCCACCGTATAAGTTAAAAAAAATACATTCTTACCTTAATTCTGTCAAAAAGGTTAAAAAGGACATTGTTTGGAAATGACGGAAAGATTTATTTATAAACCTATTATAAAAAGTCAAACAAGGGTATAAATGACATTAACCCATATTCTTTAAAATAGAAAGAATGTTTTGAAATACATTTTTAAGAAACATGGATGTGGATGATAAAGGGTTCCCAGTAGATAATTATGTATAAACAACCTCGGATAATGAAGAGATTGTGAAATAACCCTTACCTTGAAATTTTCCCTGGTTGTGGTAGGTTAACATCCTATATAATGGTGAAATAATTGTTATTAAATTATACAAGAATCTTATACATTAATATGATATCATATATGATCTTTTAACATTTCTTTGTTAATAATATCTTTGAATTATCGTCGTTTCGGGTGTTAACTTACTCATTTTCCTTTATATGTTTTGTTACATAAGATGTGTTTGTTATGGATAGGTTGTATATTATTCATATCCAGAATTATATCAAGTCCTTAAACATTATTGTTAATCATCAAATGAGAATTATACTTGAATGGATACGATGTAGATTGAATCTCATCACGTTCGTGGAGAAGGTAGTCCGTACGTACGCACGAGCGACAATATCATTCTTTGATATTAATGTAATATATGATTGGATGGTATATCATATATACAGGATACTTATCATGTTATATTTATTATTTACATGAATTACACATCATTATTATACCCATCCAAATAATAATATATTCAATAACAATTACACCACAACGTGGAGATGGTACACCTTACATACACACATATGGTGACATGTCATTCAAAAAATGGATAGAATACTGAATATGGTTGTACCATATTAATAATAACATCAAAGTATATATAATATACTGGATTTAATATTTTAGAATGATAATAACAAAGAAATAAGAAGTGGAAGAAGAAAGGAACTTGAAAGAGGGTGGTGAAAACATTACCTCTTCTTCAGGTTCTTCCTTTTGATTTGATCAAAAGGACTCCTTAAGTTGGATTTTATGACTAACGTAATGCCTCTAGGATGAAGTGAGGGATGTTTAGAGAGTATTTGGTCAGGGTTTGGTTGATCCAAAAGGCTTTTAATGTGTTAATTAATGAGAAGGGGGAGTTCCCTTTAATAAGAGGGATGAGGGGCACCTTTGGTAAAGCTAGAAATATTTTTTTATAATAAATTTTTATTCCGTTTCTAATGGCTCAAAAGTGTTTTATTTAAAGATTAATGTGGGGATAGGTCTAAAACAACTCAACCAATATGATTTAGATATGTTTGGGTCACTATATTAACCTTATCTTGAAGTATTGACTCTTAGTTAATTAGTTTCACTTTTATAATGGCTCTTTGTACTTTTATATTATATAGTTAATAAACATACTATATACATCCAAGAGACCCCCAAGTGGACCATTAATGATACAAATATAATTATATAAGTCTCTTGGCCAATTATTATATTTTTAGGAGTTTAATATCAATTAATAATATAATATTTGTTTTAAAAACTCTTTTATGTCAATTTTGACACTATTCAATAATTGATTTTTGTTAAAGTCATAAAAACATTATTAATTAGAACCAAATTCATTTAATAAATCCTATAATGTCATATTAAGCAATAAAATTCATGGATGTCATCAAAACGTTCAAATTATACTAATTTTATCATTTATAATACCAATTATTTTATTCTTTAATTAATAAGGGAAATATTGCAGCATTATTGTGTCATAAATAATATTAATTATTAAATTTCTAAAAATTATAAATAAAGTACAATTATGTAGGAAATCTTTTTATATTTCTAATGAATATTTATAGTCCAAAATCCAACATATATAACCCTATATAAATTTTTTTTTTCAAAAAGATATACGCTTATGTCATTTTTGTATTCATTTTAACTTAATTAATATAATGTGTCATTATCACTTACAAGTGGCTCCATGGGGTCCCAAAATCGACCCAAAGATTCCCATGGTTGGATATGTATCAACCAATAAGGTTAGGACACGTTTTTGGGTAATTTATTTTTATTATAATATTATTTGTTTACCCTTATTTACCGGATTTACCCTTTAACCATGGTAAATAAAATTTTTACCGAAGTAATTATTCAAAATGTCTAAAAATAAAAGTTACCTATTTACACAATTTGGAAATCCTGATTCCAAATAAGGAATTCATTTTTCCAAATTCAAATCACAGAATTGGCATAAATTAATTTGAAATTAATTCCCGTTGTTAAAACAAAAATCGTGTTTTTAAGAGATAATAATTATCAAAAGATTGACACTTGTTCATGTGCAGTTTAATTGTGAAATTATGTCCAATGACCAAAATTGTATAAAATGGTAAAAATATATTCTAAATATACTTTAAAAGCACTCAAATTAATAATTTATCACTATTAATTATTTTTATTAAAAAAGTTTTTTTAATTAAAATTTAGTAATTTTCACTATTCATCAAAATATAAAAGTAATCCAAAAAGTACCAAAATTTCACCCTAGGCTAAATTTGATAGTCCAAATCCAAAAATAAAATATATTTTGAGAGATAAAATCTATAAAATTTCAAAAATTTGGTATTACTATTCATAACGGCTAGTTTGATTGGTTGTGGTGTGTGTTAGAACTCAAAGTTGCATATAACACATGCTACTGTATTATTAAAAGAGAAACATATCGTGGAAGCATGTAGTATTAAATTCTACCATCCTTCAAATAATTTCATCCTTGAAATTTCTAGAATACTATCACATGAAAAGACATGGGTGGTTCTTCATCATAAGTTCCTCGGGTTCCCACGTTGCCTCTTCCATCTTATGGTTTTCCACAAAACTTTTACCAGAAGAGTCGTCCGGTTTCTCAGTACTTGTTCTCTATATCAAGAATCCTGGTGGGATATTTGTAGTAAGATAGATCAGGTTCCAATTCTAATTCCTCATAGGTGAGTACATGCGTTGTGTCAGACATGTATTTTCTCAATAGTGATAGGTGGAACACATCGTGAACTTTGGAGAGATTTGGCGGCATTGGCCAACGGTAAGCTACAACCCCAATTCGTTATCGAATTTAAAAAGGTCTGATGTACCTAGGAATCAATTTACCCTTATTACCAAAACGTATAACTCCCTTCCATGCAGATACCTTCAAGAAAACATGATCTCCTACCTGAAATTCCAAATCCTTCCTTCGGTTATCAGCATAGCTCTTCTGCCTACTTTGAGCTACTTTGATGTGGTTTGGGATTACCTTTACCTTTTCCATTTTTTCCTCCACCAGTTATGGGCCTACAAGTTTTCTTTCACCAACGTCATCCCAACAGGTTGGTGTGGGACATCTCTTTCCTTACAATGCTTCTTATGGTGCCATCTGAATACTTCAATGGAAGCTATTATTATAGTAAAATTTTACCAGAGGTAAATATTGATCCCACATTCCCTGAAAGTCAAGCGAGGAGGATCTAAACATGTCTTCTAAGGTTTGAATAGTATGATCTGATTTTCCATCTGTTTGAGGGTGGTAGGCAGTGCTCAAACAAAGATCAGTATCCAAGGACCTCTAAAGACTCTTCCAGAATCATGAAGTAAAACGGGGAACACGATCTGAAACAATCGATAGGGGTACACCATGATGTCTCACAACTTCATTAATATATAGTCTTTATAGACATTCCAGTGGTAGATCTTCTCTTATAGCAAGAAAATGTGCAAACATGGTAAGACGATCAACAATAACTCATATTGCATCATTCCTTCTAGGATTCTTTAGTAGTCCCATGACAAAGTCCATCGTGATATTATCCCATTTCCACTCAGGTATGGGAAGAGGTTGCATGACTCCTCCAGGATGTTGCCTTCCAGCTTTCACTTGTTGACAAACCATACATCTTGACACAAAATCAGAAATCTCCCTCTTCATGTTGTCCCACCAAAAATGTTTCTTCAAATCTCTATACATTTTGGTGCTCCCAAGGTGTATAGAGAAATTGGAACTATGAGCATCATCCAACAATTCCCTTTTTAGATCAGGTATATTGGGAACACAAAGTCTCTTCCCAAAATTTAAAATTCCTTCTTCATACAAAAATTCTCTCAATCTCCCATCATTCACAACATTAATCTTCTTTTGAAATTCGTCATCATCGGTCTGAGAACTCTTTATCCTTTCTAGTAAATATTGTTTGGCAACCATTTAAAAAAGCATTGATGTTTCACCTTCCATGGTGAATCCCATATCCAACTTTACTAGGTCCATAAAATAGGATCCCTTTCAATTCTCATCATGTTCAGAACTCCATGATCTTTTCTGATCAAAGCATCTTTCACCTTATTTTCATTCCCTGGGTGGTAGTGTATCATGCAATCATAATCCTTGAGTAGTTCAATCCATCGCCTTTGCCTCATGTTGAGTTCTTTTTGTGAGAAAATATACTTCAATCTCTTATGATCAGTATAAATCTCACATTTTTCACCATAAAGGTAGTGTCTCCATATCTTCAAAGCAAAGATCACAGCTGCTAACTCAATATCATGAGTAGGATAGTTTTGTTCATGAATTTTGAACTGTCATGATGCATAGGAAATAACTCTATCATTCTGCATAAGGAAACAACCAAGTCCTTTCTTTGATGCATCACTGTAAATAACGAACCCATCATTTCCCAATTGTAGAGTCAATATAGGAGCATTGACTAATCTTCTCTTCAGTTCTTTAAAACATTCTTCACACTCTTTTGTCCAAAAAATATTTAACCACTTTACGTGTGAGATTCATTAATGGGTTATCCAATTGGGAAAAATTCTAGACGAAACGTCGATAATAACCTGCCAAACCAATAAAACTGCGTACCTCAGTTATACTCATCAGTGCAGGCCATTCTTGGATTTCCATTGTCTTAGAAGAATCAATAGAGATTCGATCTTTAGAGACAATATGGCCACGAAAGGAAATCTCCTGAATCTAGAATTCACACTTGCTAAACTTCCAATATAATTCATGTCTTCTCAGAGTCTTCAGGATAATGCGCATGTGATTTTCATGATCTTCGTAGATTTTGGAGTATTCCATGATATCATCAATAAATACCACCACAAATTAATCTAGATATTCCTTGAAAACTCTATTCATTTTATCCATGAATACAGAGGGTTCATTGGTCGGCCCAAAAGGCATTACCGTAATCTCGTAATGCATGTACCTGGTTCGAAATGCTGTCTTCGGAATGTATTCCTTCTTCACACACAATTGATCGTATCCAGACTGAGGGTAAATCATTGAAAAGTATTGGGATCCATACAGTTGGTCAAATAAATCATCAATGCGAAGTAGGGGATACTTGGTCTTTATTGTTATAGCATTGATCTCCCTGTAGTCGATACATAACCTCATAGATCCATCTTTCTTTTTAACAAAAAGAACATGGGTTCCCCATAGAGAAACACTAGGTTGAATAAATACCTTATTACTCAATTTCTATAGTTGTTTATTTAGTTCAACTAATTCCACAATGACCTTTCTATAAGGGGTCTTTGATATAGGCCTTGATCCCGGAATTAAATCAATGGAAAACTCAACTTCTCGATCTGGAGGATGTCAAGGTGAATCTTCCGGAAACACATCTACATATTCTTTCACAATAGGTACATCCTTTATTTGAACATTCCGTTCCTCACCCAAAATCATTTCATTCTCTTCCTCCCCAATTATTGAATGTAGTTGAGCTACTAGGGGTGGATCTACATAATAATTAGGTGGTGATGATTCTACTCTAAAGATAAGGTGTTCCTTATCATCATCATTAAAAATCATAACCTCCTTATTCTTAAAATAAATCTTCGCATCATAGTCCAAAATCCAATCCATATCGATGATTATATCAATCTCAATCATAGGTATGATGATGAGATCAGCGGATAAAGAACATTTATGTGCTCTAATGGGGACTGGTTCACAAAACTTTTTTGCAATGATACTTCCCTTAGGAGTTTTAACTGAAAACTCCCTTGTTAAATCAAATTGGAAATATCTAATTTTCTTAGAAAACTGGGAGGATATGAAATAATGTGATGATCCAGAATCAAATAATGCATTTTCTGAACTTGAGGAAACCATTAAATTACCAGCCACCACGTCTTTCAGAGCTTCTACCTCAGCAGTAGTGATAGCGTAATCTTGGCATTGCTCCATTGGAATTTTCTGAGTTAATTTCCTCTTATGCTTAGGAAATTCATTTTCATAATTTCCCATCTCCCAGCAATTGTAGCACTAGTCATCAGTAGCTTCCTTCTTCCCCTTGTAATCATGATCTTGGTGGCCTTTTTCACCACACTTGTAACAACTATCATTCCTTTTATGCAAGTACTAGGGTGTTTCTTCCAACATTTACTACAGGATGGATATTCAAATTTTCCCTTATTCCCTTTATTTCCATTCCCATATTGATCAGCAGATCGCTTCTTCTCTTTCTTTGATTTAAAGTCATAAGGCTTAGAGAATTCTTTCTCTGTCTTGATAGCACATGATACAATGTCTTCGTATGTCGAGAAGGATTGTGAGACTAATGCATGATATAGAAATGGTTTTAACCCATCAACGAAACGATAAATATTACTTCTTGGGTTACGTATATAATCTCCAGCATAACTTGATAACCTTGTAAAGTTAGCCTCATACTTTGCAACATTCTAATCCTCCTTTTGTCTCATACTCAGAAATTGCCTTTCCATATCTGCTCGATGGTCACGAGGAAAGTATTTTTCTAAAAACATATCTTTGAACTCCCTCCATTCCACATTTGATACTTCATCATCTTCCTTTGTGTTTTGAATCAATGACCACCATTGATCAGCATCTCCAGTGAGGCGGTAAACTGCAATGGTAACTTTTTCCCTTTCACTGCTCTCAAAGCCTGAAATATTTTTTCAAGGGAATTTATCCATTGCTCATCTACTAAGGGATTGGTACTCCCATTGAATGTTGGTGGTTGTTGCCTCATAAATCTATCTAGCATTGATCCTCCACGCTTTGGATCAAGGTGCTCCATACAGGTAAGGTTATTATTCATAACCTGGGTGAGTTTTCCCAGTATGGTGATTAGCTGATCAGCACCAGTTGCATCACCAGCTCCACTATAATTATCTTGAGCTGGAGGGAAATCCCTACATGGAGTGCGTTCATTGATACGATTTCCATTTCGTCCACTAGGAACCATTTCTAAACAATGGCATACACTAGATCAGTTTATGAATCAAAATACATAATTTCATACTTATAAAATACTTAACAAAAATTGAACAATTTATGGATATAATCCATAATCATAAAAATTGTTTTATTTGAGAAATTATATACTCATAAAACCTTCATAATTATTTGTAAAGAAAATGAGAGTTATCCTAAGCATATCCCTCGAGAGTATCTTAACCAAGAGAGCGGAAAAGCCCGTTGTCATGCAGTAGTTCTTGTTCGAGTCTAGCTCAAAGCAGTGTTTTCGGGTTTTACACCTAGGTACATCTGTGCCAGAGCTGCCTCTTCCTGCTCATATCCAGATAGGGATGTATTGCATGAAAAAGTAACAAAATCTCTACAATACCAAAATTCTAGGAAGTTCTTCTATACTAATCCTCAAATTCCATCTTAGGTCTTTTTGCTTTTATCAGCGTTTATCTAAATCATGCATCCAAGGTTTTTACTAAGCTTCTTATGATACCAACTGTAACGCCCTGACCCTAGTTTCCCAGAGTCTGTGCATTATTACATAACATTTTCATGATCACAAGAAAGATCAAGTCTCGAAAGACTGATTAGTTTAGTAGACTTGGAATCACTAGATACATTCATAATGTTTACATTACATAATAAAGTGAAAAACTACCACAACAACATATTGTGTTCATATCCCATCATATTATCCCTACAGGTCATTCATAAATTACTTCTTCACCTCCTGGAAAAAATACAACATTGAAATGGGGGAGCTCAGATGCTCTGTAAAGATAACAATATAGTGGAAACATTCATAAATAAGTATAAACATTTAAGGTAATGTATAACTAAAACAAAATCCTTTTAAAACATGAAATTCCGCATAATATGGCAGAAATAAAATGAAATAATTCCATGTACTTATTCTCATAGATATTCTAATAGTCGAATAATCACATGTAATATCAATAACCACTTTCATAGTGATTGAATGCATAATGCCAGACTATCATAACCACATTGTCAAGGACTCATACCAAGAATACAAATAATATTTTTTGAAGGCCTTGTTCCAAGACACTAGTTTGTCTAATGAGATCTACCGATTCATCGAGGAGCTATAGCGGGCTCCACCCATCACTTATTACGTCCAATGCATTCCTCATATGAACAGGTTTAAACCTAACATAAACATTCGTATTAAAATTAGCATACGAAATGTCAATACTTTCTCCATAAACCATGAATGGTATAAAAATAACACATCCATAGTCAAACATATCACAAAACCTTTAATACAATATATATGTTTTGTATCATAACAAATAAACTTTAAATAAGCATAAAATCCATCAAAGGATGTTGACATAGATGAAATCAAAACTATTTGAGAGAAATATCTCTTTTTTTGAAATCATTTAAAAGTCACATAATTATATAATAAAATGATTAATTTGAAAATATTCTTATAAGCTTGTAAGGGAATCTTCTAAGATTTTATAACAGCGGAAAATAGCCGCAACTTCTGTATTAGTTAAAAAATACATTCTTACCTTAATTCTATTGAAAAGGTTAAAAAGGACCTCGTTTGGAAAATGACAAAACGATTCCTTTATAAACCTCTTATAAAAAGTCAAACAAGGGTATAAATGACTTTAAACCATATTCTATAAAATAGAAAGAATGTTTTGAAATACATTTTTATGAAACATGGATGTAGATAATAAAGGGGTCCCAGTAGATAATTACATATAAACAACCTCGGATAATGAAGAGATTGTGAAATAACACTTACCTTGTACTTTTCCTTGGTTGGGGTAGGTTAACCTACTGTATAATGGTGAATATAATATTTATTAAATTATACAATAATCATATACATTAATATGATATCATATATGATCTTTTAACTTTTCTTTGTTAATAATATCTTAGAATTATCATCGTTTCAGGTGGTAACTTACTCGTTTTATTTTATATGTTTTGTTACATAAGCTGTGTTTGTTATGGATAGGTTGTATCTTATTCATATCCAGAATTATATCAAGTCCTTAAAAATTATTTTTAATCATCAAATGAGAATTATACTTGAATGGATACGACGGAGAATGAATCTCATCGCGTTCGTGGAGACGGTAGTCCATACGTACGCACGAGCAACAATATCATTCTTTTGATATTAAAATAATATATGATTGGATGTTATATCATATATACAGAATCCTTATCATGTTATATTTGTTATTTACATGAATTACACATCATTATTATACCCATCCAAATAATAATATATTGAATAACAATTACACCACAACGTGGAGACAGTAAGCCGTACGTACGCACGTATGGTGACATGTCATTCAAAGGATGGATAGAATACTGAATATGGTTTTACCATATTTATAATAACAAAAAATTATATATAATATACTGGAGTTATTATTTTAGAATGGTAATAACAAAGAAAGAATAAGTGGAAGAAGAAAGGAACTTGAAAGATGGTGGTGAAAACATTACCTCTTCTTCGGGTTCTTCCTTTTGATTTGATCAAAAGGACTCCTTAGGCTGGCTTTATGACTATATGAATGTCTCTAGGATAAAGTTAGTGATGTTTATAGAATATTTGGGTAGTGTTTGGCCGATCCAAAAGGCTTTGAAGGTGTGAATTAATGAGAAGGGGGAGTGACCTTTTATAAGAGGGGTGAGGGGCTCCTTTGGAAAAGCTAGAAATATTATTTTATAATAAATTTATATTCGGTTTCTAATGGCTACAAAGTGAATTATTTAAAGATTAAGGTGGGGATAGGTAGAAAACAACTCATCAAATAAGATTTAGACATGTTTGGGTCACTATATTAACCTTATCTTGAAGTATTAACTCTTAGTTAATTAGTTTCATTTTTACAATGTCTCTTTGTATTATTATATTATATAGTTAATAAACATACTATATACATCCAAGAGACACCCAAGTGGTCCATTAATGAAACAAATATCATTATATAAGTCTTTTGGAGGAAACTTATATTTTTTAGGAATTTAATATCAATTAATAATATAATATTTGTTTTAAAAACTCTTTTATGTCAATTTTGACACTATTCAATAATTGATTTTGGTTAAAGTCTTATAAACATTATTAATTCGAACCAAATTCATTTAAGCAATCCTATAATTTCATATTAAGCAATAAAATTCATGTATGTCATCATATTATTCAAATTATATTAATTTTAACATTTATAATACCAATTATTTGATTCTTTCATTAATAAGGGAAATACTTCATCAATATTGTGTCATAAATAATATTAATTATTAAATTTCTAAAAACTATAAATAAAATACCATTATGTAGGAAATATTTTTAAATTTCTAATGAATATTTATAGTCCAAAATCCTTCATATATAACCCTATATATAAATTTGTTTTCTAAAAGATATATGCTTATGTCATTTTTGTATTTATTTTAACTTACTTAATATAAAGTGTCATTATCACTTACAAGTGGCTCCATGGGGTCCGAAAATCAACCCAAAGATGACCATGTTCGGACATGTATCAACCAATAAGGTTTGGACATGTTTTAGGGTAATTTATTATTATTATTATAATATTAGTTTCTACCCTTATTTACCTGATTTACCCTTTAACCATGGTAAATAAAATTTTTACCGATGTAATTATTCAAAATATCTAAAAATAAAAGTTACCTATTTACAAAATTTGGAAATCCTGATTCCAAATATGGAATCAATTTTTTCAAATTCAAAACACATAAGTAGCATAAATTAATTTAAAATTAATTCTCGTTGTTAAAACAAAAAGCGTGTTTTTAAGAGATAATAACTATCAAAAGATTGACACTTGTTCATGTCCACTTTAAGTGTCAAATTATGTCCAATGACCAAAATTGTATTAAATGGTAAAAATATATTCTATATATACATTAAAACCACTCAAATTAATTATTTATCACTATTAATTTTTTTGATTAAAAAAGTTTTTTTTAATTAAAATTTAGTAATTTTCACTATTCATCAAAATATAAAAGTTATCCAAAAAGTACCAAAATTTAACCCTAGGCTAAATTCGATATTCCAAATCCAAAAATGAAGTACATTTTGAAAGATAAAATTTATAAAATTTAAAAAATAGGTATTACTATTCATAACTGCTAGTTTGATTGGTTGTGGTGTGTGTTAGAACTCAAAGTTGCGTATAACACACGCTACTGTATTATTCAAAGTGAAATGTACCGTGGAATCTTGGGATGTTACACAAATGGTATGTAACATAATTCATTATTATATAATTTAATCTTCTGTTACTTCATTAATAACATGAAATATCAGTTTGGTATGTTCACCCATGTCTTACACGATCTTCCATTAATGAATACATGTGAACCGCTCAAGAAAACCATAAAAACGAACATTCCCCAATAATATTTTTAAAATTTATAACCAATCCAAAGGCCCATAAAATAACTTAATGAAACCATAATGTACCATAATCAGGTAAAAAAGGTTCTTGAATTGTAAATTAATGAATCTAATGTGCTTATATAGGACATTAAAGTGAAGGAAGCATTTAGATATAAGGTAAGGGGAAATTCTTGAACCCAAATTTCATCCTTTGGGTTCTCCCTCATTAAATTTTTGTTTGATATGGTTACTACCTAAAATAAATTCCTTCATCATCGTATTTCCTTTTCTGGGATATACATGTTTTTCACTAGTCTTTATTTCAAACAATTGTTTTTCCAAAGGAACTCTTCTTTTAAGAACACATCTTTTACTTCTCATTCAAGGTTGAAAGTTCTTGTAACATGTATGTTATTACCTCTTTCTTTTGGGTACGCATTATTTATGAATGTATTATTATGAGTTGAAACCCATTCCATTCCATGTTTTTGATTGATATATGTTATATGTGGAAATACTGATAATGAAAATGTTATGATGTGATGGGTGCGCCTGGAATTATATAGCGCAGTATGAATGTTTCAATGAGATGGGTGCACCCAGAATTATACAGTGCTCCAATTCATTTGGTAAAGTGATGAACCTCATGAGTTTAATTGAAATTATGGGTCAACATGATTCTAGATTTTTTCACAAGTATGTGTTTTAGTTAACCACTAATATATGATGTTTCATTTTTTATGCATTGCCACATTTCATGTCTTTTATAAATGATTCATATCATGTTCATGATCCTTTGACTTTGTTATGGTTATGCTCACCCACTATTATATTGTTCTTATCTATCCTCTTAGAGGTCTTTTAGCTCACTCTTTTTGATGTATATCCTCAGGTGACTACATGTACTAAGGAGGAGTCGGGTGCCAATAAGAAGCTAGAGAAGAAGGAATTAAATAAATAATTATGCTTGATGTTGTAATTGTTATGCATGGTCCTAGTTTCCCAAGACATTAAACCTTTGGATCCTCTAT
Source organism: Viscum album (assembly GCA_963277665.1). NCBI lineage: Eukaryota > Viridiplantae > Streptophyta > Magnoliopsida > Santalales > Viscaceae > Viscum > Viscum album. Next base: position 798,629,143 of record OY728132.1, read on the forward strand.
GTGTAATACTATTATTGTTTTTATCTTTAAAATGGTGTAATACTAATGTAATAAAAGTCTGGGTTTCTATAGTCGGTATTATAGGAAAGTTTTAGTTAATTTGGGTATTATGATTGGTGAACCCTATAGAAAACCTCTAGCATGAGAATAAGTACAAATATGCCCACACGAATCTTTACACAAGGATCCCATATGTTATGATTTTATTATAAAGCATACAAATGAATAAGTTATTATTGAATTTTCGACTTATTTTTTGTTCTAACCTTTTCTATTATAAAAAATGGTGGGAACTAGGAGAAACCAGTACAACAACTCCTGTGAGGGCTAATGCAATGATTTCCCGAATGAAATCTCCAATGATTTGGGAGGTGGAGTTCAAAACATCATGAGGATGCTTTCGCAACTATCTCAGGTTATGAAAAATAACCATAATAATGGGTAACATCCTCCTTCACCAAATAGGGAGCAACTATCTATCGAATGTTTTATGATGAAACAACCACCGATGTTTATTAGATCTTCATATCCACTAGTTGCGAAACAGTGGTTCAAATCAAAGGAGAAGATCTTTTCTATACTCCACTGTTCAGAGATGGATAAAGTGACACTATCCATTTATGATCTAGGTGGAGAGGCCGATCAATGGTGGGCTTTGATTAAGAACACCAATCCAAGGGAAGAAATTGAAGAGATAGAATGGGAACACTTTATGATAATGTTTCATTACAAGTATTTCCCAAGAACTCTTCCCACAAATATGGAGAAAAAATTCATAGAGCTCAAGAAATAAGAAGGAAAATATATCACAACCTAAGAAGAAAATATCACAAGGATTTCAAGGTATGCTTCGAGGTTTGTTGTCAACAATTATAGAAAAATTGATATATTATTTAGTGGATTAAAACCACACTTTCGAAATTCTCTTTCAATTCAATACTTTGGCTGTTAGAATAAGTTTTTCAATGTGCTCTCAATGTTTAGATAGATTTTAGATAGTGGTCCCATGGATATTTAGATAAAAAGTGAATGATTGAGTTTCAAGCCAATGGATCTAATGAAAAAGGTGGGAAGAAAACTCAACAACCCACATGCCAAAAATGTGGGAAGTTAAACCATGAGAACTACATCAAAGGTACTGGGAAGTGCTTCAAGTGTGGGAAAGAAGGAAACCGTGCTAAATATTGACAAAAAGACATGAAAAGGAAAGATTATGTTGTAGATGAATGATGAGAACCGCCCGTTATTAAATGCTACAATTGTAGGGAGCTTGGGCACTATGCAAGCCAGTGCACTAAACCTCAAGTTCTTGAGTGTAATCAGCGTCTGTAGCCACCATATCCAAAGGAACAAGGGAAGCCTTATGCCATCACTACTGCAGAATTGGAGAATTATAATTAATTCATACAAGGTACACTTCATATTCACTCAAGAATGGAAAAAGTATTATTTGAGTCTAGTTCAAGGCATTCCTTTATATCTTTCACGTTTTCTAGAACTATAGAATCGAATCCCCAATACCATGAAGTAGAGATAATCTGTAAAAACACAAAGTAGTGCAATCATTGCAACCAAAGTGTTTGAATATTATCCTTTTGACATATGTGGTAAGATTATTCCAGTGAATCTTGTAATACACCCCTTAGTGGAATTCAGCGCTATAATGGGAATTGATTGGCTCTTGTTATATAGATCATGTATCAACTGTTGGGAAAATGAAATATATTTTCATATTCTGAACCATCCCATGCTCCTCTAAAAAATCAAGTAAGATCATGAATATCCTTTGAGAAATCCTTTAATGGTGTGGGTGTTGATTCTATATGAAGAATAATACCCCCCCCAAATGGTTGAGTCAAAGGATAGTAGCAATCTTGTGGGAATTCCCTTCGTGATTGAATACAGTGATGTATTTTCGAAAGAGTTTCCCAGAATTCCCCCAGATCATGAGGTATAATTCTCAATATAACTCATACCCTGAGCGAATCCTATCTCAAAGTGTCCCTATAGGATGGATCCTATCGAACTGGAGGAGTTAAAGAATCAACTACAAGAGAATATTTCCAAAGGGTTCATACTCCCTAGTGCATCACCTTGGGGTGTTCCAGTGCTTTTTGTGAAGAAGAAGGATGGAACAATGCTGTTGTGTATCGATTATATGGAACTCAACAAGATCACCATAAAGAACAAGTATCATCTTCAAAGGTGTCATGACTTATTCGATCAGTTAAGAGGATCTTAATACTTCTTAAAGGTGGATCTTTATTCTGGATATCTTCAGCTAAAGGTAAAAAAGAAAGATGTTCAGAAGACTACCTTCCGTAAAAGGTATTGGCACTATGAGTTTCTGGTGATGCCTTTTAGACTTACTAATTCCCCCACAATCTTCATGGATTTCATGAATAGAGTCTTTATACAGTACCTCAACATGTTTTTGGTAGTTTTTATTGATGACATCCTCATCTACTCCAAGAGTAAGGCGTAACATGGAGAATATATAAGACTTGTGTTGGTGACATTTAGAAAGGAGAAGTTGTATGACAAGTTTTTCAAGTGTGAATTTTGTATGAAGCAAGTCACTTTCTTGGTACATATGATCACAGGTGAGGGAATTTCCATAGACCATTCAAATTCAAAGGCGATTGAGGAATGTCTCAAGCCCTCTAGTGTCATAGAAATCTACAGATTTCATGGATTTGCTGGGTACTATTGATATTTTGTATGAAATTTCTCACGATTGTTTATCCCTCTATCTAAGTTAACAAGTGGTAAAGTATGTCTGGACTGAAGAATGTGAGGGATGCTTCAAGGAGCTAAAGAGAAGGTCGATCACCACACCTGTACTCACACTACCAAAAGGTGTAGAAAGTTTTGTGATATATAGTGATGCTTAAAATAAAGGATTGGGCTGCGTACTCTGAAAAAACGACAATGTGAAAGCCTAAGCCTCACGACATTTGTAGATCCATGAGCAGAGCTACCCAATCCAAGATCTAGTGCATGCAGCTATGATTTTTTGCTTGACAATCTGGCATCCCAACCTTTATAGTGAGAAGTGGGAAATAGAAATCGACCACAAGAGCCTAAAGTATATATTCACACAAATGGAGGTCAACATGTGTCAAAGGAGATGGTTAGAGCTAATCAAGGATTACAATTTCTTGATTCACTATCATCCTAGAAAGGTGAACAAGGTAGCTGATGCTCTAAGTGGAAATGAACCTGCTACTCTGTCCATGTTACAGATTGAGAAAGACCTTATCTTCTTGGATATGCAAAGGATAGATTTAGAAATCATAAGGGTTGGGGATACATCCTACCTTACCCAAATGACTGTGAAACCAACCATCCAAGAGAAGATTAAGGAGGCACAAAAGGATGATCTGGAGTTGCAAAAGAGGGTGAATGCAGTAAAGAAAGGATAGCTGTAAGAGTACCATATCGATGATTATGGTGTCATTCAGTTTGGAATGCGTCTTTGAGTGCCTCCATCACCCATGATAAAGAAAAAGCTATTAGATAGTGCACATAGCTCCACATTCTCTATCCATCCTGGGAGTACCAAGATGTACTGTGATCTATGGGAACACTTCTGGCGGGATAACATGAAGAAGTAGATTGTAGAATATATATTAAGGTGCTTGTTATATCAACAAGTTAAAGTAGAATGACAAAAGTCCAAAGGGATGATGTATACATGGCCTATACCCATGTCGAAATGGGAGAAATTCACTATGGACTTTGTCACGGGTCACCCGAAGATGTCGAAGGGAAATATTGCGATATGGGTTATGGTTGACTGACTCACCATGACGTCCTATTTTATTACTATTCAGGAAGACATATCGCTTTAACAACTTGCAAAGATATATGCAAAGGATGTGGTGAGACTGCATGACATTCCACTCTCGATTTTCTCTGATCATGATCCAAGGTTCAAATCTAAATTCGGGAGGTGCCTTCAACATTCTTTGTGTACTGAATTAAATTTCATCATGGCCAATCACCCCCAAACTGTTGGAAAATATTGAAGGAATATTCAGATAGTTGAAGATGTACTAAGATCCTGCTCTCTAGAATTAAATGGTGGATGAGATCAGTATCTCTCATTGGTAGAGTTTTCATACAACAAGAGCTTCTACTCAAGTATTCTGATGGCTCCGTATAAAGCTTTGTATGGAAAGCGATGTAAAACTCCAACTTGTTGGGATGAAGTTGGAGAAATAAATATACGTGGATCCGATCTTGTGAAAGAGATGACAGAGAAGGTTTAAGTGATCTAGAAACACATCAAAGCTGCTCAGAGTCAGCAAAAGAGCTACACTGACAACCGTTGAGGGAACTTGGAGTTCGATGTTGGAGATAAAGACTTCCTTTAAATATCACCATGGAGGAGAGTCATGTAGTATGGAAAGAAAGTGATGATAATACAAAGGTACATTGGCCCCTCTGATATCCTTGACCGCATGGGAGTTGTGGCCTATAATCTTGAACTTCTACCTAATATGGCTCATGTTTATGATTTTTTTCACATATCACTAGTGAGTAAGTACATACCAAACCCTTCTCATGTACTGAACTCAGATGTGGTACACTTGGAAGATGGTCTCTCTTATGAGGAGAATCAAGTAACGATCCTGGATCGGAGAGATAAGATTCTACACAATAAGACATCCCATCTTGTCAAAGTGTTGTGTAGGAACCATATGTTTGAGAAAACAACTTGGGAACTGAATGAGATGATGAAGGATAAGCACCCTCACCTATTTGTGTATAGTGAAATTTCGAGGGTGAAATTTCATAAGGGGGAAGAATGTAACGACCCATTGTTTTTCAATGGAAATTACCTTATTAGAAATATGTCATAAAATCACATGAAAACACATCATAATGAACTACTAAGTTCTAAGTGACCTTTAAACATAATTTTATCACTTCTGTGTTTGGAATTTTGAAAATATGACATACACGGTTGCAATCAGTAAGTTATTTAGAGTCCAACAAGAAATTTTTTTTTTTGGTAAATAGTAACTTACACTTATGAATAGTAACATACCTTTATGAATAGTGATATAAACTAATTAATAGTAACCTTACCTATGATAATAAATAAATAATATTCAAGTCAAAAGTACAATATACCTATATTTTAGAATATGTAAATGAATGTTTTAAAACAGGTTTTCGATAATAAATTATGATTTTAATTAAAAATAAAAAAAATAATATTTAGAAAATTATTTTCAAAAAATGGACTTCATTTTTGGATTCTAAAATTCATAAAATGGATGTGGTGAATTTTTGGGATTTTTCTGAAATACTTGATTTTTTGGTGAATAGTCAAATACATTAATTTACCATATAAATACATTATAATTTAAACACACTATTACTGACATCACAAGTGATGTAAGCACACAAATATCGAACTCACATGCCCTCTTTACAATTTTTGGTCATGGAAGACTGACGATTCTTTATCTTTAGGGGAAATAATGAGTTAATGAATTTTATATTTAGAAATCCACTCTCCCCTCCACTATATATAAAACCCTTCACACCCTCATTTCCTCACACCTCTCAAGCTTCAAACATTGTCTAAAATATTCCCAAACATATTTTATATACCCTCCCCCACATCCAAGAGCTTCTAGTCTCATCAAAAGACAAATCCTAGTTTCCTTAAGGAGGATCTCAAGAGGAGGATTCAAGAGGTATTTCACTCCCTATTTCCTTTTAATTTCCTTTCAATTTCAGGTTCTTATTTTATTCTATCCCCACCTATCTTGATTCACATGGTATGGTTACTGCAGTATCATACATATACTCGAATTTTATGATTCTAATAGGGTATTATACTATGAAACCCCTTCTTCTCTTCCTTTTATTTTATAAAAGAAAATGTTTTTCGTGAGGTGTTATTCTATCACCTTCAAGAATGAAACATTTTCTTTTTTATTTTTATACATTGAGATATGGTCTTGAAACCATTTTTATGGTTGAACAAAAATATTTTATATGTACTATTATCTATTTAATGTTCTGGAACTGAATTATGTACATATCACTAAATGATTAATCAAAACAAGTTCGTTGTGGTCGAAAAACCGCCCAAATTAACTCAAACAATCATCATTTAATTCTTATCTAATGATTCAACAGCATGGTATATAATATAATTCATTATAAGATAATTTAAACTACTATAATATCATTAATAATATGAAATATTAGTTCTGTATGTTCAACCATGTCCTACATGAACTTCCATTTATTTATACATGTGAACCACTCAAGAAAACCATATAAATGAAAATTATCAAACAATATTATTAGACTTTATAACCCATCCAACGACCCATAATATAGCTTAATGAAACCATAATGAACCATATTAATGTTCATAAGGTTCTGAAATTTTTAATTAATTAATCTAATGTGGTTAAATAGTACATTAAAGCGAAGTAAGCATTCAGATATAAGGTAAGAGGAAATTCTCGAACCCAACTTTCATCCTTCGAGTTTTTCCTCATTCATTCCATTTTTTATATGGTTACTTCTTAAAAATTATTTATTCATTATTTTATTTACTTTTCTGGGATATGAATTTTTTTTATTGGTGTTTATGTTAATCAAAATGTTTTCCAAAAGAACTCTTCTTTTAAGAACACACCTTCTATTTCTCATTCAAGGTTGACAGTTCTTGTAACATGTATCTTATTCACTCTTTATTTTGGGAACCCAAACATTATTATTGTCTTATTATGAGTTGAAAATCATTACTTTCCATGTTCATTATTGATATATGTTTATGTTTCAAGCATGATAATGAAAATGATATGATGTGATGGGTGCGCACAGAATTATATAGTGCAATATGAATATTTCAATGTGATGGGTGCGCCCAGAATTATACAGTTCTCCAATGCAATGGGTAAAGTGATGAACCTAATGATTTACAGTGAAATTATAGGATAACTTGATTCTAGCTTTATTCACAAGTATTTGTGGTAGTTAACCACTAAGACATTATGTTTCATTTTTTATGCAATACCACATTTCAAGTCTTTTATTAATGATTCATCTCATGTTCATGATCCTTTACTTATGTTATGGTTATGATCACCCATTGTTATATTGTTATTATTTATCCTCTAACTAAGCTTTTAGCTCATCCCTTTTCATGTATATCCTTTGGTGATGACATGTACTAAGGAGGGTTGATGTGCCAAAAAGAAGCTATGGAAGACAGAATTAAATAAATGATTATGCTTGATGTTGTAATTATTATGTATGGTACTAGTTTCCCAAGACACTATACCTTAGAATCCTATATGTGTAACACTATTAGGTTTTTTATCTTTAAAATTATGTAATAGTAATTTACAAAAATTCTGGGTCGTTATACGCCTTGTGATACATTTTAATATACACAAATTTTTTAATGTTTAATTAATTTCTGTGTATTGATTAGATCTTCATATCATGTGTGAGAAGTATTACAAGTTGTTATTATATGTGCATTTAAGCATAACACATGAATGAAAGATCTAGTAATTTTTTTAATCATATGTGAAGTACACATTGTGAAATTACGTGATATTTCATGCTTGTCATATGTCACAAGAGTAAATCAGTATACGAGTATAATAGATGATTAGTATATTTGGATTAGTATTTACCATGTTTCCTACAAATTAAATTATTTACAAGGTTATTTATAAATAAATTCATTTAATTTTTTAAAAATTATAATGTATGAGAATCTCATAGAAATTCATAAAATTATTGAGATAAAGGATATATTAATTAAAGATAACAAATAATCAATTCGTGCATGATTTATCTTAAATAAGATAGATTATAGATTAAATGATAGTCTTATTAAATGTGTAATAAATTGTGTTATAGTGGACTATTTTGAGCTATACCAGACCTTTATTATGTGATTGGTTTCCTTTAATTTAATATTAAATTAAAATTATTTCCATGTGTTCCTTCTCCCCTCATTATTATGTAAGGCCTGCATGCCCATGGTTTCATTAATGTAAACCCATTTCCCCCCTCACATGCGTGTGAGTGAATGGAATATGTAATGAATGGAGCTCCCAATATAGTGGTGGTGGTTCAAGTTAGGACCCAAGGAGAAACCTATCCAAGGAGATACAAAGGTGGACATGTGGAAAGTTGTAAACATGAACATCAATTGTTTCAAGGTATTTCTCCCCTAGGTCAACCGTTAGTTTATCAACTGCTATATAAAATAACCATTTGTATAAGATCATGAGCATTACCTTTAATTTTTTTATCAGTTTCATGGTTATTTTTTATTGATGTCTTGTCACAATCACATAATTAATGAATTAACAAGAATGTAATATGGAACTAAAATTAACTGGATTATGCGTAAATATTATCTAAGACATGGTTAGTCACTTAGGTAATCTGACATGATATTAAAAAAACATGTAATAAAGATAATAATTGGAAATTTATACATATAATGATAAAATCATTCAATAAAATATTAATTTTTTTTCACATCCATTACTTCGGTTAGAATCAAACTACAGTTCAATGTACTTGACTAGCCAAAGATCAGTTGATTTCAATTATCAAGGAATTCTAAATTGATGTTATGGGTTGAATTAACAAGGTTCACATCAAGGGATTACATCCATATGAGGACTTGGTGTAACTGAGAGTCAAAGGTTGATGAAATCTGAATGAATGATTTCATGATTGGGGAGTCCTCTCAGTAGATCAAGGAATTGTGAGTTAATGAAGTTGAAATTTGGAAATCCTACCTAAAACCATTGGAGTTTCTTGACTAACCAAAGTTGGGGTAATAATAAATGGAATATGGATCCTTGTTTAGAATATCTAAAAAATAGGATATTCTGAATCCAATGGTAAGGGATATTGAGTTTTGATAAAATAGTGGTGGAGTACTAAATATAATTTTTTTATTTCATTAAATTTATCAGAAAAAGTACTTTAATTATGATCATTTTATTTTGAATAAACTTAAATAAAATGACATCTAAAATATAATTATGATCCATAATTTTGAAGGAAAACCTTTTTACTAGAACTAATTTCAAGGATTGGAAATGTTTCCCAAATGTCATCCTTCTCTGTGGAAGGAAATTGTATGTGCTGGAAGAACCTTTACTAGTTGTTTATTGAAATGAGGAAAGTGATGAAGAGCTATCTCCCTATGAGAAAAATTTGAATGATGCTATATATTTTTAGTGCAACATGATATCATCTATTTCCAAGGAAATTTTATGAAAACATGAAGATATTGATGCCTATAGCATGATGTATCACCTTAGGGATCACTATCAAGAGAATGCATGAAAAGAGAAGTAAGAGATCTCTTATGCTTTGATAAAAAATAATCTTGGAGAGTTTTCACTAGAAGAGCCTAATATAGTTAATTTATTGGATACATTGAAATCCCAGAAATATTATGGATTTAATTCCCTAAGGTGTTCCATATAGATCTCATAATTTCAAAACATCCCAAGACATTATCCAACATTATTGTTAATTAAACTATGATAAATAGAGAGAAGAGTCTTTCGGAATATATGACCATGATTCGTCAGGTGGATAAGATCATTTTCCATAAAAATATGTAGTCATTATGGGGAATATGAAAAGAATGGACAAGGAAAAGGGGCCTAATACTTATAAACAGTATAAATCTCCCGAGCACCATCATACCAAAAGGAAGAAGATCCATAGGTTGAAAATGGAAAAGGTGGTAGTATGTTTTTCATTTGGCATGTACAGACACTAGATAAGGAACTGAACCTTGAGGCAAGGGGAAGCTAAAGGTATGTTTGTTATCAAGTGAAATCATTCCATTTCAACACTTTGTGCATTATATACAGCTTGTGGTGCTCACATATGTATCCAATTATATGAACCATGTTGATTTTGAAAGATAGCTAGAGAAGAGGTGGATCTGAGAGCTTCTAATGGAGCGAAGTTGGCGCCCTATCCATTGGTGACTAAAAACATTCATTTCCATCTTGAATGATTTTGGTATTAAGATATTATTATTATGTACCTATAGTCACCAAGAACATAATTTATGTTTCATGTTTCGATATAAATGGATTTTTCTTAAAATTTGGGAATAATTTTTTCTCTTTTACAAGGAAAACAAATTTTATGGTTTATAGAATTTAAATAATTGTATTAATGTATTAAATTATGAAATACATGTGTTTTTAGTTGATAAATAATCATGTCCACATGACTAATATGACACCCAGCAGTGGAATCGCCATCTTAGTCATGTAAACAAGAAGCCTTTGACATGATCTGCCAAGATGGATTTTTAGACTATTCTGAGCTAAAACAACTTGATAGATTTCATTCTTTTTTACAAGGGAAATAACAAAACCACCTTTTGGTAGATAGGGTAAAAAGGAAATAGAGATTCTAGTATTTGTACACAATGATGCATCTGTAACATTTCTAGTACAAGATATTAGTGTATATTCTTACATCATAACTTTTATATATTAGTTGAGTAGATATAGATATGTCCACTTAATGAGGTAAAAATAAATGTAATTTGATAAATTCAAGGGATTAAATAATGAATTATAGAATCAACTTGGTAAGAAGATAAATAGGATTTGGTAGGATCGAGGTGGTGGATATCATAACCAAGATCTCATAAAATTTCTACGAGAGTTTGGGATTCTATCTCAACTCACTCCACCTTATACACCACAGTATAATGGTGTTAGTGAATAGAGAAACTATAACTTGTTAGACATGGTAAGGTTGAGGACGATTAAGGCCGATATTCCATTATCATTTTGGGGACATTCATTAAAAAATGTGACATACATATTAAGCTAAGTAAAAAATGAAACATAAAATAGAATTACCTTCGGGTTATCGAGTGGAAAGAAACATATTTTACCTCATACATGTGTATAAGGTCACGAGGCATTTGTTAAGGCCTTTTCGGGTAATAAACTAGCACCATGAGTCATGTGGTGTATCATTATAGGAAATCCTAAGGAAACATAGGTGTATTACCTTTAACACCCCTAAGATAAGAATGTGACTTTCACCAGATAATCCATATTTCTTGAGAAGGAACACATTCTCCAAAATGATGATGGGAGAAAGATTAACTTCGATGAATTTGATGCTCAAGATACACAGAAGTTGGTACAGGAACAAATTCCATCGGTTCCCCTGGATTAATTAGTTCCTAAAACACTAGTACTACTTATGATCTCAATAGAAGAAATAGAATAAGAGAGATAAGGTTTTCTGGTCACTGAGGATGGTGACTTATTATTGGTTCACAAGGATGAACCTATCTCTTATAAGGAGGCAACAATGATCTCAGAAGCTGTAAGATGGATAGAAGCTGTGAATTCTAAGATGGATTACACGTATCATATCCATTTTTGGGTTCTCATCAATGCACCGGTGGCTATTAATCATGTTGTATGAAAATTGGTATTTAAGAGAAAACATAAAATTGAAGATAAATTAAGTACATATAAATCAAGGCTAGTGGAAAATGGTTTTAAACAACATATTGGAATTGACTATGAAGAATTTTTGTTTTCTTGTTTCCATGTTTAAAACCATCAAAATAATACTTTTTATAGAATCTTACCATGTCTATGAGATTTGGAAGATATATTTCAAAACAGTATTCCTTAATGGGAACCTTCATAAAGATGTCTATATGACATAACCATAAGTGTTTGTGACTCTAAGGGATGCGGAAAATATTTTCATGTTGCAGAGATCCATTTCTAGATTAAAGCAAGCATCCAGGTCCTGAACATTCGATTCTTTGAATCCCTGAATGAATTTGGGTTTATTTAGAATGAATGTGATCCATGTTTTTACAAATGATTTTATAGGACTTTGGTTATTATCCTTGTATTCTGTGTTGATAACATATTACTTATTGGAAATAAAATACTATCTTTCCTATCTTCTAGGGACTAGTTGAACTAGTTCCTCTCTATAAAACACATAGGATATGTATATTACATTACAGGGATCAAGATCATTTGTGATTGATCTAAGAGGTTGCTTGTAATAAGTCAAAGTACATATATTGACCAGATTCTAAAGTGCTTTAGTATGGAATAATCCAATAGGTGATTGGTTCTAGTGTCCCTTGGCATACATCTTTCTATGGAAATGTGTCCCCATACATAATAAGTGAACGATAGAATGAGTAATATTCCATATGATTTAGAGAAAGGATCAATCATTTATTCCATGTTATGTACCAGAATTGAAATTTCCTATGCAATAAACATGGTATGAAAATATTAAGAAGATCCATGAGAACAACGTTGGACTATGGTTAAGGCTGTCATTATGTATCTGAGAAGAAATAGGGATATGTTCCTGGTAGATAGAGGATAAGAAGAGTTGTTCAACATGGGTTATACTGATGTTGTTTTTCAAATAGATCAAAGTGATTTAATGTCACAATCAGGATATGTTTTTTGTCTCAATGGAGGATCTGTGAGCTGTAATAGTTCAAAGCATCCAGTTGTCATTGATTCTACAGTGGAGTCCGAGTATATGAAATCTTTTGATCTATCTAAGGAATTATTTTCGATTCAGATATTTCTCTAACAACATGATTTGGTACCTAGAAGTAAAGACCATATCACATTATTTTGTGATAATACTATTGTGGTGGCTCTTGAAAAATAGCCAAGGTCACACCAACAGACAAAGAACATACTCCAAAAGTATCACCTCTTGAAGTATTTTCATAAATGGTGTAAAGTTGTAGTGAGAAGAGTATCCACATAAGATAACATTATGGACACCTTCACTAACGGAATGTCTTAGCAGAAGAATGAGTATCATGCGAGGGCTAGTGGATTGAAGGTCATTTGTAGTTGGTTCTAGTGAAAGTGGATGTTTAGTGGAGTTGGAACCCTAGAACCAACTTCAATTTACATTATGATATACATATATTCCTTATTTTGAATATTAATAAACTAAATATCTCATCATGGTTGTTGTTCTCCATAACATATTATTTGATAATGTCTTATGAGTATTTGTCACACTAAATGGTCATAGAATCTCTCTGATATGATGAGAACCTAGAAGTGATATGACATTATTCTTAAATAAATAGTCTATAGCTGGATGATATCAATTGAGGGAAACAACTTATATAGGCTATCAAGTGTGGAGACTCATATCACTTTTTGGAACCTTCACATTTTGTCCCCCTTAGAAATATCGAGTACGATATTATGATAACAGGGCATGATTGTAGGAAATCCATATTTATACATGTCATTATATTTTTCTATCGGCTAACACGAGTATTGGTCCTTAGTATTTATTATTATTATTAATTAATATTATGAGTCAAATGTTTTGATATATTCATAAAAATTATGGTGATAGATGTTCACTATGATGTAGGATATGTTTGGTGCATCACGAGTAGTATTGCATTAATGAATAATGAATGAAAGGATTTATCAATTCTATTCATTAATGAAACATAAAATCTAAGGCCCTTTGATGGAAATTTTATAGCCCAAATAAATGAATGGCCATGGTGTTCTATTGGAATGTTGTATTTCTAAAAATTCAAAGAAAGAGATACTGAGTGCATAGGTTGATGGAACTGGAACATAACCTTCTTGATTAGAGATATTGTGATAAATGGATTGTATTACATAGAATGTGACTATATGAGGTGACATTTCATTATGGAATTAACTTCATTTTCTATGTTCGTTTCGGTGTGTTTTTAGACGCTATCCTTGGATTTTAGGATGCTTCACATAATGCCACTAATAAATAAGCTTAAAGGGTCACACACTAAGTGTATCTGGGATCTCAGTTAAAAAATATATTCTTATTTATAATTTAACTGATTAAATAAATATTATTCTTGTATGTGGTTTAATAATTATTCATTTATTCTTGATCACATTTATTTTGTCACTATTTATTTGAGAAAATATATTGTAAGTGGAATATTTATTATATATTTATTTTTTATTTAGTTAATATAATAGTTATTTATTTATTAGGGAATAATGCAGTGATATTTTTTTAATAAATAAATAGGAATTATTCAAGGATCGATAAATATTGTGGAGGAATGGTTGACTTATTTTAATTTTCTGGTAAGAAATGATAATATTGAATATTATTTAATTAAATAATATTTAATTATAATTTTCAAGTTAAGTGCATGTCGAAAAATAATAATATTAATTTTATTATTTCGTAAAGTGTATTTCTAGGATTATATAAATAATTATGGAAATTTTTGGAAATTTTTATTTTAACCCTGGCCATACAAATACTTGTTATAAAATTTTTATAAGGATCCAATTCCTTTATTCACAACGATTCTTGGTGAATCATCCCAAACCTAGAGATCTCTCTTATCCAACAACACTCCCAAGTAAGGTGAGAAATTCTCATCCACCAGATCAAGGAGAACACTTTAGAAGTGATTCATGAGGTGATCAAGGTAGATGATGCAATTGAAAGGATCTTCTTTTCTAGCACCATACACACCTTGGTCAATGTTTGGATATTTTTGGAACACGTGTGAGTCACCTCTAGAGAAAATATACACATGGTTTCTAGAACACAATGATGGCGCACCATAGATATATCACCTAATACATAAACCAAGAAACAATTCCTTAGAGGTAATTCTTTATTTAATTATATTAATTATAAACAATAAGTGTCGATCTCTTCAATTTAGATCCTAAATGATTACCATTGTCTTATTTATTTTATTCAATTCCATTGATCACAGAATTCATCGTCACATAGATCTTGGATTAATCATAGATTATGCATAAAACCAAAGTTGGACACCACACCTTACACTCTTGCGTTAAACCTGTACCGTTTATGGAGTTATCGAGGATTCCACTCGAGAGAGATGTTGAACTCATGATAGAGTTTCTACAAAGAGTAGAATGAGTCTTTATTCTATAATACAATATTTCACTAGAATAACTACATGAACATGAAACTCAATTATAGGAACAGTAAATCTAGGGTTTTATTCTTCTTATTAAGTCACCTTAGAGATCTCTAGTTTTTTTCCAGAAGACCAATGGGACATTAATGTTTTGTGTAGATTATTAGAATATGAATTGGATAATGGTAAATAATAGATATTTTCATCCATGAATTGATGTTCTTTTTAACTACTTTAGAGATGATTTAGTGTTCTCTGAAATTTATTTTAGACCATGGAATCATTAGCTATGGGTGGGAACTTTTGATATACTACATACTAATTTTAGAAGTTGGTATGGTTTGTATATGTTCTTTTTGATTCTGTTCGGGTAAACCAACTCACTAGAGGTTCTTAATTACGATATGAACAAAATCATTCACCCTAACCTAGATCGGTTTGTAGTTGTCTTTGTGGATGAAAACGTGGTGTACTCAAAGGCTCATGATGATCATGCCAAACATCTTGAAATCATCCAAAGTACACTAAGATATCATAATCAATGTGACAATATATTGAAATTTCATTTCTATATTGAATATGTACATTTGTTGGGTCATATAATCTCTAAGGAAGGTGTTTCTGTAGACCTATATAAAGCTCAAGTTGTTGTATCTTGAGGGTAACCAAATTTTTTTTAATATTACATGTTTTTTGGGTTTGGTAGGCTATTATTGAAGGTTTATCTAGAAATTTTGGTTATTTGGTAGCACAACTCTCAGGCTTGACCATGATGGTCATAAATTTTGAATGTTTTGGGAATGTGAGAATTATTTCCATGAGTAAAAGAAGTTGTTAACTACTGCACTGATTGTAATCATGCCTCATCCAGGTTAAGAATATATATTGTTTTGTGATGTGTCTAGTATTGTGCATGGGGAATGGTTGATTCATGATGAATGGGTTATGGTGTATGATTCTTAATAGTTGATGCCCCATGAATAAAATTACCCTACACATGATCTCAAATTTTCCATGATGGTTTATGCTTTAATATATTGGTAGTATTATTTGTTGAGAGATATTTATATGCTTTATATTGATTAATAAATCCATTAAAATATCTTATATCAATGTGATTTGAACCTCAGATGGTGAATATGGGTTGTATACATGCATTCCTTTAATTTTGAATTGTCTTACACACCATGAAAAGGAAACCGTGTTTCTAATGACTTGATTTAGAATACTCAAATTTAGCCTATTCAGAAATCTGTTTATATGATGTGGATAATGGAATTTTTTTAAGGTGCATCTAGAAGTTCAATATGGTTATGTGAATATGAACCTCACATCCTTATAATTTTATTCCATTATTTTGAGAGGGATCAAGGAGTGGATTTATGAGGATCCAAAGTATTTGTCCCTGCAGGAGAGTCTTAATGTTGGGAAGTCTCCTCCCATTCAGAATATTGGTTATGATGAGATCATATATGTTGGTGGTTGTGTTATCAAGCCTAGTTGTAATTAGGGAGAGTTAATGAATTATTTCCATGTTTCTAATTGATAAATGACTCATGGAATAATGAAAATTTATCATGATGATTGTAGATAGTATTGGTGTCTAGGGATAAAGAAATATGTAGTATGTTTCATGATAGGATGAAATACCTGTCAGTAGGTGAAGGCCATGAATCAGTGATTAAGTGGTCTGTTATAGCCTTTGATCGTTTCATAATGGAAAATGGGATAACGTGTTGATTTATTTTATTGTATCTCTCTAGAGGATCCCTTATATGAATGATATGAAATGGGTAGTTATGGATTAGTTGACCATGGTGGAAAATATATCACTGATTCAAGAAACCTCCACTATGGACCAGTTGGTTGTGTTAAATGTTCATGAGATAGTACATATTTATGGGGTTCCATGGACTATTGTTTCAGATCTTGACCTTTTTTTTACATCACACTTCTATAAGGGGCTACAAAGCCCACTTGGAACTAAGGTGTTTTTGAGAACAACTTTCCACTAGAAAATGGAAGGTCTATCAGATCATACTATTTACGATCTAACGAACATGTTGAGGAAATTTGTCCTAGATTTTGGTGGCTCATGGGAGAAGCACTTGGAAATTGTTGAGTCCACCTATAAATATAGTTATTAGGTGTCCATTCAAGTGGGACAATATTAGGAACTATATGGTAGACCGTGTAGATCACCGTTGAATTGTATAGAGATAAGGTAATAAGATTTTTTGGGCTATAGTATCATTTAGGAGACATTAGTGTAGATTCAGTTGAATTGAAAATGTATGGATACAACTCAGAGTTGTTAGAATTCATATGAGGATCAACGTCATTAACCCCTTCAGTTTAAGGTAGGGAATTTTGTGTTTCTTTAGGTGTCTCCAAGGTTGGACCACCATCAAATTTAGAAATAGGGTTTGATGGTGGCCAGGTATATGGGGATATTTTAGATTTTGGGAAGGATTATACTACTTTCATAATGATTGGCTCTTCCACACTGGTATAGTGGCATGAAAGATATTTCTCATGTGTCACATCTTTTTCAATATCACCCCAAACCATCTCACATGATTTATGTTGATTATATTATGAATGAGGTTGATTCTTCCATTGAGGACCATTTAGTTCGTATTGTGGATCCTAGCGAGAGAATGTATTGTAGGGAAATACCATGCGTTTTTTGAGGGTTTTGGAAGCAAGGTAATGTTTAGGGAGAGGCATGAGAGATTGAGATAGTCATGCTCACCCTTTTTCCCAATATCTTTACCTCAGAAACACAGTGATGCTTGGAATTGTGGATCCAGGATGAGCCATTATAAGGTGGGGATGTTGTAATATCCCAGATATCTAGTGAGGTATGTTATTGTCTAATTTTTTTAAATACCATTAATATGGTGAATGAAATGTTTACTAGGTGAGTGAGGAGTCTTGGGGTGTATTTTTGGTTTGGGACATTAAAGAGGGGAGGAAAGGTCTATCCATTGCATGTTTCATAGTTGGAACATCGTTACAAGTAGCCATGTTCCCTAACCATGTAATCCTAGAGGTGGGGTGCACGTTTGGATGAAACCATGAAAGGGGGATGGAAAAACCATGTGGGTTTGGAATAGGTCATCATGTGCGACAATCTCATGGGTTTTTAAACTATGTGGGATTCCCAAGAAGTCATGTGACCAAGCCCCCCCCCCCCTAGATAGAGGATGGGGCATGGTTAGTGCATGATTTGGATAAATTTGTGGCCAAACCCTATGCCCCATTTAAATTTGTATTTTTACCATTTATCCCCTATAGGCTTTATGAAAACTCATCAAATTTTCTTCTCCATTCCTCCTCCAGTGGTAATAGTGATGAATGAAATCGCCATTAACTTCTCAAGGATATATCTTTTTTTTATAATATAGTTAGAGTTTCGTTTGGTGTGGATACAAGATTTAGGTGATTCTAACACTCCTCTTCCTTCTCTTTTTTGTATTAGGGATTTTATATCCATTATTCTTATTATAAAGCTCTAAAACCCTCTTTTTCTTGGGGATCTTATGTCGAGGATTTGATGTGTTTTTGTTTTTGGATCGAAGGATAAGTATAATTCAATGATGATCCTCAGAATCAAGGCAGTTGGTCTATATATTATATCCATTAGTATTGATGGATGGTTTATGTGTATGTTTTTTTATTTTTCCTTCTCAATTTGAAATTTATTCCTTTATAATGAATTTATAAATTGGTTGGTCAACTGATGAATTGAACCCCCCATGATCCCTATAGGATGCATTGATTTGAATAGTCCAGGATATAGGATACCCATTAGTTGAGTTGTGATCATGAACATTGGATCAGGTTATAAGATATGAAATTTAATTATTTAAGATATTTCACCTATAATTGTTATATTTAACAATTTAACACTGGTTAGTGAAGGAAATCTATGAGATTTGTACTACTTTGTTAGCATGGATTCTGAAATGAAATTGTTTTTAATTGTGTTCAATTATTAACATTGAATAATCGGTAATTTTGTTAAATATTGACGTGTTAATGAGGTATGGACTATAAATGGTAAATGTGTTAATATGTTAAGGAATTAATATGGTTTATGTATTGGCAGAACAATGAATTGTGAATGGAATGTGAATTCAGTGAGTATGGTTTATGAAATGGTACATGTGGTAAATGGTTAATGAAATGTGTCCAAATGGATTTTTAGACTGTGTGGGCATATTGTACTTGGGGATCTACACACACAGGTTGAGTTGGACTAAGTCTCTAAACCCCACTCATATATTGCACCAGTTAGCGAGTCAGAGTGAGGATCTTTTCCCCTAGTAATTTCATTTGATAATACTACATGGATTTAGGCTCCACGGTATGTGTTATAGAATGATTGGGTAATTTATTTTTTATTAAGTAATGGAACATTATTCTTCCCCTCATGAATTTCTTATATTATTGGCATAATCCAATGTAAAATTCATGGAAATTCCTAACCAATGTAATAAATAATGAAAATGGTTTTATTAAAACATGTCAACTAATGGAACCCGATTTAACTTTTTTTATCTTGTTTTTTATTTAGTAAATTTTTTCATTATCAGTAATGAAAGCATGTTTTGTAGACACTACTAGTAGTGGCCTACAACTTCATACTCCCAACCTGTTTGGGCCACCATTGGGTACCTGATAAGACTTCATGATTGTAGGATGGGTCAATGGAAAGGTCCCAATTCTAGATGAATTATTTAGGAATGGTATGTGTGTGGATGAGGGATCCGAACAATGAATCATGACCCATTTTGGGGATTATTTTGTTTTTATTTATTTTGGAGTTTTCTTACACTTGGTAATATATTAAATGACACAATATATTTACTGTTTGTTTTTATGTGTATACTAAGTTTCAGGAAATGGTTGGTAATGAATCTTTATTTTTTACTATTTATTTTCATCCTTTATTTCAAATTTTATATTTTGTTCCTTACTCTAAAAAATAGGGTATAGTTCTCCCACGTGAACTATTGGACCCTCACTACTAGTCAGCAGCCTCTGGCCTATATAGATGTGTTACTGATATCATGTGGGGAACTAAATTGAGGCACCAGTTTAGTGGATACTAGGATGGGGATGGAAAATATGTCTTAAAAATTATCTTGTAATTAGAATATATCATTTAACATTCTTTCTTCTAATACATCAATAATTGGAAATAGAATTAATGTATATGCATGACCTAAGGTCTCTATGAAAAGTGTACTTAATTTTTTATCACTTTCTTTTATAGATTAATGTAAATACTTATATTTTTAATATATATTATATGTATACCACGGTAAAAATTATAAATAATATGGAGCAATGATCAATGTAAAATGACCAAAAATAAAAATTCAAAACATACATGACAAACAAAGTGATTATTACCCAAAACATTCCTTTAACATGTAATTGTTAATAAACGGGTAATAGATGGTTATAAGAAAATAATATATGGAATGATATATGTAAATATTTTTCATTAATATATTTATAATAAAATTATATTTATTATATATGAGTCTTTAACATGTATGATGTAAAGAAAGACTTAAGTTAAGGGATTTCAAATCTCTCTTTTATTTTTGGGGGACATGAAAATTCACTAGTCCTTTCTTATGTGGTGTTTATAATTCCCACTTGACATGTTATATAATAAATCCCATTATATTAATTAAATTAAAAGTTTCATTTGATTTTTTTTCTTTTTTCGTGATTACGATTCAAAATATTACTAATGTGGTTTGCAATCTTTGTCTAAATTTTTCTTATTTGAGATATATTTTATGTTATGCACCTATACTATATCATGAGGTGTGTATATATACACATTAACATTTTATATCATGAATTTATTTATCCTCAATATATTTAATGTTCCATTTTATATTATTCCCTCTAGAGGATTATGATTCAGTGATAACAAAGGGGTAATGATTTTATATTACAATATAACTATTTATCAGGATTTCTTATGATTATGTTTCTGATTATAAGATATTTTGACTGATCTACCAATAAAATCCTGAATCATATTATTCTATGTTTATTCATGATATTTTCAAATAATATTATCTGTATTCCACTCTATTATACTTAAAATAATTGAGAAATGTGTTTTTATGAAAATCCAACTTTATTTATCTCTTTTTTCAGAATCTATTTTCTTCAAAAATAATAAAATTTGAATTTTTTTACCATTATACTTTGATTTTTAAATGAATATTTTACCCATGTAATAAATTTATTTTTTTTGAAAGGAATACTGATATCTCATTCCAAACAATTCCAATTTGAATTTTTCTAAAAATATGAAAGGAATATTTGTTTTAATTTTTACATCTTGAATGAAACATACATTTTTTGAGAACAATAATTTTATCAAAGATTACATTATAACATTTCAATTTTATTTTAAAATAAAATTATTTTCAATATGATTTATGTTTTAATTTTTTTTCAAAGAGAAAAGGATGTTTTGCCTAAAAATATTTTAAATGATTTATAATGATTCCTTTCTATGTTTTCATAGTTATATTCAATAAAGATTATTTCCAAGATGTATTATGTTTTAAAATGTTTTTTTTCAATTTTGAAATTATATTTTATATAATAAAAGTTTTAAATGTTTTTAAGGATTCCATTTTAATTTTTCATGTTTATTTTGTTGGAAATGAATTTCCAAAATGTTTTATGAGTTTTTAGATTAAAAATATGATTTTCAAAAAAAATTATTGACCCCAATAAATGTTAAATAAATTTTATCATTAAAATTACTATTCATATAAGATGACATTCTTTGAGGTAAACAATACATTTCATGGGATATAAACCAAGGATTTCATTCTTATTTGTTCTATGAATTGCTTGTTAAGAAAATATTTCAATGAAACCCATATCTCTTTTATATGTTATACCATTATATATTTATATAGAAACCAGAATCTATTTTAACGTGTTATGTTATGATGAAATGGTGAAGTGATTATGAAACCCATCTCTTTTAAACAATTTATAATGTGATGATGTGTATATGAATCTCATTTCATTTCCTGGGTTATGATGTGTGGAATGTTTTAAGATCTTATGACACAGATTAATTTTATTTCCATTATGTGATTATTGGTAACTATATCATCATCCAATTCATTGGGAAATGATAAATCTTTTGTGATGTTAGAGGGTACATGGATGGATCTTCCAATAATGAAAAGAGGGTACACTAGTTGTAAGCTCAAGCCCGGAATATAAACACATATGTTTATCCCAATACTAACATGATAAGAACGTCTTGGTTTGTATCCTTGACATAATATTTTCTTGGATTATGTATATTACATTATTATATCCCTTCTAATAGAATTATTCTCTATTAACTCATATTCTTTAACTCTATTATGATTCGTGTCTCATGAAATAACAATTTTTATTCCTTGACTCGAGATTATTATGTTTGATATGAAGGGTATGGTTTATCAAATATTATTTTCAAGTTCTCATCCCATCATGTTCATGATGAGATTCTGTTTCTCCCTTGTTTACACTTACAATGTATCTGAGATCACCCTTTATTATGATTCCTTTCCATATGTTTTGAAGAATAAAATTTATATAGGAGTTCAAAAGTGGAAGATCTCTATGGGATATATTTATAATATTTCATAAAATGTAAACATTATGTTCCATGTTTCCAAAGGCACTAAATTATTATATTCCTTAGGAGTGTGTTTGTGTATTTTAATCAATAATAATCTAAAATGATTTAATATGCATGTGTGAGAAGCATGAGCCTCTGTTGTTGTTATCAGAGGAAATTTTTAGGTAACCATTGGATGTTAGGATATGAAAACATTATTGATATCCCTAGGGATATATCTATGGATATGTCTAGGGATGTCTCTAAGGATGATTCTAAGGATGATTCAAAGTATTGGTAATAGTCATGGAATTTTGGTAGAGGATAGAGCTGTAGGTTTTGGGAGTAGTGAAAGAATGTGATGGGTCATTACCAACTTTTTTTCATGATCAATTATAGATTTACATGTTGATAAATTCCAAAATCAGCATTATTGAATTAATGAAAACCTAAAAAGTATAAAATGATGAAACCATCGGGTAAGATCATTACATATTATTTATAATCAATTTAGTTTATTAAATAATTACCTTGGGATAATTAATTCTTCATTTATGGATCTGAAAATAGATCTAAATTGAACTATCGCAAAAAAATTTGAATCAGGAGAAGATTCCATCAAGCTATAATCCACATGTTTTCCACAAATATTTGAATATCTCCACTAGAATCTCTGGCCGCTATCATGAAAGATTCTATCACCTGTATCATTTTCTTTTGTTCCCCTAAAAAATTGATTCCAATGAATTCTCATTGGTCAAGCTTGACTCAAGAGTTAAACGTGGAGGAAGATTTATCTCTATTCTACAGAGAGTTCTTAGAGAGGTGGAATACCTTGGGATTCAAAAGGACTCTTCAGATTCATTGTGAACAACAAATTAAATTAATTTAATCTCCCAAAAAGTAATATAATTGTAATTATATACTGTCAGGATTTATAAATAAATATTTTCAAAAGTGACCTTTAATATTTTTTAATACATGTAGAACTCCAGGACTATAATACTATTATTATTATTTATCAACATATGCCTATATTGTGAATTAATTAATTAATATTTAATCAAATAATATCGAAAATATATTATTTCTCACCAAACCTATAAAATTGGTCTATCATTCCTCCACAATATTTATCAAGACATGAATAATTACTATTTATTTTATAAATAAATATCTCATCCTTATTCTCCAATAATAAATAAATATTATATTCACTAAGTAGAAAACAAATATTTATTAAATATTATGATCACATAATATTCTCTCAAAAAACTAGTGAATGAATATATGTGATCATGAACAAATGAATAATTATTAAACCACATACAAGAATAATATTTATTCAAATTTTTAAATTAAAAAAATAATATTTTGTTTAACTGGTATTCTGGATACACTTAGTTTGTGACCCACTAGGACTCTTTCTTAGAGAAATTGGGTTAAGCAGAAAAAAGTAATATGATATCAACTAGAAACATTTCATGTCACCCATTGATAAATAATTTTATTCCACAGTGACCTAATACAAAATATGGATGCTTACTATGTAATATAATCCCTTTATCATGATATCTCTAATCATATAGGTTTTACACTTGTTCTATAAACCTTTGTGCTCGATGTCTCATTCTTTGAATTTCTAAAAATCTAGTTGCCTACAGAAAACCATGGTCATGTATTTATTAAGGATATATCATTTACATCAAAGGTCCTGATATATCAACATTCATTGAAGAACATAATGGTTAAATCCATTCTCTTATTATTAATTTATCCAAATATTCCTCATGATGCACCCAATATATCCTACCTCTCTACAAACATATGTTCCCATAGTTTGAATTAATACATAAAATTACGTGACTCACAATACACAATAATAATAATATTAATGTCTAAGGATCAATAAATACATATTCATATAGTAATATTCAATAAAATATATAAATGGAGATTTCATACTGGTGGATCTTGTTCTCATAATATCCTGCACTTGATATTAATAATGGTTTACAACTTGAAAATGTTCCTCAAAGTCATATGAGTCTCCACCCATGATATCCTAAATCATTTGTGTCCTTAAAATTTTTTATTCTTTAAATAAAATTTATATTGAAGAATAATTTCATGGAACATATAGGTTTTATTTATAATTGGGTGCTTTTATGACTTTTTAGTGTGACAACTACTCATAGGACTTTATCACATACTATGTTATGCCAAAGAAAAATCCTGAGGTTATATAGAGTTTATTAATAATAAAAATTAATGAATTCATGTGGTCATGAAGTACAAAAAATTTACTTCCAGGGAACCAAATCCAATAGACTACCACTTTCACTAGATTCAGCTACTGACAACCTTCAGTTCACTTTCTCTCAGATGATACTCATGATTCTACAATGATTGTCCTTTTCATGGGGTCTTCCACATTTTATTTTATGGGAACTATGTTTAAGGAAACATCACCCCTATGATTAAAATACTGCAAGTGGGGATACTTATGTATAATGTTGTTTTTATGTTTTGGTGACCTTCCTCTTTTTCAAGAAACACTTATAGAGTATTACCTCATGAAAATGGTATTGGGTTTTTACTACTATGTACCACCTCAAGATCATAGAAAATGTTTTGTATAAAAATAAATTTTTGGCTACATCAAAATCCACTATATAATTGAAATCCACTATATAATTAGTTACAACTAACATCATTGAACTATTCTATCTCAGAGATCCATCTTTGATATTGAAAACATATCCAGATTTTAATTTTATCTCATTCTGATCTTTTGGAAATCTTTCAACAGTATAACCCCTGAGGACTAACTCCTAGTCTTCTACACACACCAAGAACATATCCTTAATTTTTATAAGATACTTGAGGATATCCTTAAAACTAGACCAATGATATTTTGTTTTATCTTCTTAATAACTTCATACTATGAACAATTCATAATAAACATCGAGTATGGTATATTACATGGAATACATGATTGATCCTACAGATGATGAGTATTTGATATTACTCATTATATCTTGCTCTTATTGTGTGTGAGGAAACATGTTCTTAGAATTATCTATACCATGTGACAGCAGAACCAATCCCATCTTGGATTTTTCAAAAAAAAATCAAATTAGTATCTTGTTAATTCATGTACGTTGACTTATTCAAAAAATTCACTTCGGTCTATCAAGAATTATACTAATCACTAGTATATATGATGCTTCACATATTTCCTTCATGGAGAAACACTTGTTTAACTAGTCCTTATAAGATTTTAATACTATTATTTCATTAATAAAAAGTATTATGTCATCAATATATACTACTAAGAAAACAATTGTATTCCAACTAAAACTCTTATAAAAACATGTCTCGCATTTTTTCTTCATGAAACTAAACTCTTTTATACCTTATGTCAATCGAATGTTATAGTACCTAATTTCATTCTCAAATCTATAATTATATCTTGGAAAATTGAATTTTTTAATCTTCTAGAGTCACAAGACCTTTTGGTTGTGTCATATAGACATCTTCTAAAATATTCCCATTATGGAAAGTTGTTTTGGCATCCATATGTCAAATCTCATAGTCATGGTATGATTCAATACATGGTATAATTTTGAATTATTTAAACATAGAAATAAGTGAAAGAGTTTCATCCTAGTCAATTACTTGATTGTCTTTAAAACTTTTATCCACTAGCCTTGCATTATAGGTATATACATTACCTTCCAAGCCCATTTTTTCATGAATGTCTATTTTCACCCTGCTAGATTTACATCAACATGCACATAAAAAAGAACCCAAAATTTTAATCCATGCAATCCATTTCATAATTCATGACTTCTTTAAATTTTATAACATATGGAATATCTATTTCCTATTTAAATGAGAGAGGTTCATCATTTTAAACTAATAATGATTCACCATATTCAATGACTATAAAACTATAACTCTTTAGTTATCTTACACCTATAATGTTATTATGAGGTAATTTTGTTTCAAGAACAAATTATACTAGGGGGGCCTATGTAATATATTCCTATATCAACTATTGTGTTTCTTTAGAATAAAATTTATCAAATTCACTCATTCTACCACTATCCTTTTTGAGGATTTTCTCCCTCTTATGAAAAATGGATTGTCTATAGAAAATAACATTCTTGATTGAGGGGTTTTTTGTGTAGTATAGATTTTTTACATGGGATAATCTATAAAGATACAAAGTTTTTCCTATGTGGTTCTATTTTTTTTATAATTCCATAAAAAACATCTCGCAACCCCATACATGTGTATCCAAAAAATAGGCTTCTTTCCTCTTTAGAAATAAAAGGGAATTCTATTTTTTGCATTATTTGGTACCCAATTTAATTTATATTCCATAGTTTGTAATGAATATCTTCAATAGAATAATTTTAGATCTATATAACCCATTATTGACCTTACCATGTCTATAAATTTATGATTCCTCATTTCACTAAGACCATTAAACTGTGGTCTGTAATTTGGAGTGGGTTGTGATAGAATTTAAAATATCATAGAATGATGATAAAATCGTCATTAAGATATAAACCACATTGATATAATCAAAT
The DNA here is from genome assembly GCA_963277665.1 of Viscum album. Lineage (NCBI taxonomy): Eukaryota > Viridiplantae > Streptophyta > Magnoliopsida > Santalales > Viscaceae > Viscum > Viscum album. The sequence continues at coordinate 798,656,417 of OY728132.1, forward strand.
ATTCTTTATCTTCATAGTATGTTGATTATATAATTCAATATTGACTTAATTGATTTTATGAATGGACTATGGCTTATACCCCATCAAGTACACATATCCATATCTAATCAACTCCTCATTAAAAGTTATGATGTAAAAGTATCCACCTCTAGCCTCTAATAGAAATGGTCCACACAAATAAGTGGTTAAATATAAGGCCCAGCCTTAAACCTTACTTAATCTTGAGTTATTACAAGATTACACATTGAGGATCTTTTCGGGTTTAGAGTTTTAGAGAATTAGATCATTAAACTTGCATTATATTCCACATATAAACAAAGTGGTTACATAAATATAGCATTCTTCTTTCCCATCAATGGAAACATATTTAAAATAAAACATGGATTCTTTCTTGACACTTCCTTGACACTATCATCATATCATATACCTTTCCCTTGACCTGTGAAGAACATTTCAAAAAAACTTGGGATGAGCATAAAAAGCTCAGTAAGGGATATAAAAATATAGAAAGGAAACATGGGTACATATATACATAAGAATGAAATCATACTTTACCCATAAAACATAAGCACTTTAACATACCTCATCAAATCATGAATAAATCATAGAAATCATAAGACATAAAGGTAACTTGAGGCATTCATAACATTCTTACGTAGGGAGTAACCATCTTGGTTACGTTTGGAATACCCATCACAGTATATTCCCCAAATATCTCCGGAGAAACCTTAACATTTCACTACTTCGTGTTACCCAATGCATTGGAGAGCTATATTGAGCTCACCCTCCCCTAGTTTATCACGGAACCATCCGTCTTCATAATAATTTCCAAGAACCTCAACATAATCGTATCACATAAAACATGCATAAAGGAAACATAACATTTCCACCTTTCAATCACAAGATATCAATACAACACATTGATATAAAAACATTATGAAAACCATTTTCAATACCAAAATAAATGAAAAGTAAAACATGGTATTTATTTTTCTTTTAAAAAAAATGTATGGCTTGTAGAGGAAGTCGAAACTCAAATAATGGTCAAGGCGGCGGAGAAGTTTTTGTCACCACATACGTACGACAAAAACATTACCTTTTTTCGTTTAGTAAACGCTTCATATAAAAAGATTACTTTTGATTAAACATAAAATTAAAAGGGGTTTATACACCATATAAAAGAAGGTTGTGTATAAAACAAAATATGCCTCAATGAAAGGAGATTGAGATGAAGTCCCATACCTCGGGTCCGACTTGACTCGATCGTTCTTTAATGCCATGAATAATAAACTTTAGTTAATTTATACTTTCTTAATAACCTTTTTCAAGTTCATTAATCCTTTTATATCACTTATTTTCATATCATGAACACTATGTAATTATTTAAGTTAATAACGGTCGTTTTAACGATCATTGGTACTTGAGTCAAAAATAAACCCTTTATAATTACAAGTTTTTCATGTATCCATTATATCCAGAATTATAATCATGATGTATATATAATATATATCCATTATATACATGCATTTATAATATTACATAATCATTTATAGGTAAGAAATGAAATGCACCGTTCATGGAGACGGTAAGCCGTACGTACGCATGAACGCTACTTTCATTTCAATTTCGTATTTTATAGAATGGAATCATAATGATATAAAGGTATATTATAATTCCAGTATAATATCATATATAATATCATAGTTCCATCTTTTATACATCCCACATATGGTATTTAACGAATCAATTCACTTTGAGGGGGAGGTAGTCCGCACATCCTTAAATGAAGATATCGTGTTTACCCATAATGGAAACCATAACGGTATGCCCAAAATGAAAAATACAGAAGCTTAAGGAAAACCTGAAGACATTATATATTATATATAAATATAGTGGCATCTTAATGGCCACCTTTGAAGGTGTTAAAAGAATGTTGAACAATCATCGTTTCGGGAGGCATAAATTCACCATCCACGGAAACAGTATGTCCTTTAACCATTAGACGTAGGTGTGTGTAAGTGTAGCTCGAATCCTTCTTATAAAAACATCCTAGTATATTTAAGATACTGTAGTTTTTACAAAAGAAATGAATAAAAAGAGTTTAGGGGGTTGGAGAAGCAAAATAGAACAAAAGGACTCAAGTGAAGACATTACCTTAAAATCGGGTAACTCCCTTTGGTTTGAGCTCAAATGCTTACTTGGGAAGACTTCTGCCCAAAGTGAGGTTTCAAGGTGTAATATAGGGATGTGTAGAGACAAAATGGGCAGAGTTGGGACGAGCCAAAGGCTTTAGTAGTGTGGGTAAGGAGGTAGAGGTGGGGGCCTTTTATAAGAGGAGAGGAGGGGCACTCTTGGAAAGGTATAAAATGTAACTTTATTTTCAAATGATCTTCGGTTTTTTAATGGTCCCTAATTGATGTGTTTCGAGGATAAGGTGATAAAGTTTCTAAATACACCCATCCAATAGGTTTTGGACATGCGTAGGTCATAGATTTTACATTATCTTTCCATTTTATTTAAATCCCTTATTAATGATGTAATCGCTGCATCATCATGATGTCATAAATAATTTAATAAATTTAATGTATAAAAATTATAAAAAAACCATGATGTAGGAAATCATTTTAGATTTCTAATGAATATTTTTAGTCCAAAATATCATTTATGTATACAAAATTAAAAATATTTTACTTAGGTGATACATTCTTTGTTACATTTAACATTCTTTAAAAATAAAATGATAAAAAGTCACTTTCTCACAAAAGTGATTCCATGGGGCCCCCATGTTTGGCACAAGGCATCCCATGGTCAGACATGAGACAACCAGAAGCCTTAGGACACATGTTGTGGTCTTTTTGTATTATTATGATATCATTTTATTATCCTTAACTGCCCGATTACTCATTAATCAAGATAATTAAAGATAATTACCGTCGTTACTATTCATAATGTCCAAAAAACAAAAGAGTCTTGATTACATAATTTGGACCTTAGGATTCCAAATATGTAATCCAATTTACCAAATTCCAATCACAGAAATTGCAATAATTGATTTAAAAAATAATTCTCGTTGTCAAAACAAATAGTGGGTTTTTTTAAACAATATCTATGAAAAGTTTGGAATTAGTTTATGCCCAATTCCAAAGTGAAATTAATCCTAATGACCACCATTGGATTAAATGGTAAAAATATATTCTAATTTAACTTTAAAACCAATTCAAAAGATAATATAATCATATAAATAAAGTAGATTAAAAAGCAGTTTTGATGTAAAATGCAGTATTTTTCACTATTCATTAAAAAATGAACATTGTCAGAAAAATAACAAAAATTCACACAAAGTAAATTTTGATGTCCCAATAATAAAGAATAAGTTTATTTTGACAAACATAGATTATAAAATTGTCAAAAGATAGATTTAAAAATGGTTTTCCATCAAAAGGCAGTAAAACAATCTTTTAAAAAATATTAGTGTATTCCATGATTAAGATTGGATTTATTTTAATTTTAAGCCTCTAAAACACTATCTAATTCAGTAATAGAAATAGATAAAAATATCTATTAATCATTACTTACTTGGGATGTTACATCCTTCCCCCTTTATAAAATTGCATCCCCACAATTTATTTACTTATCGAATAAATGGGGGTACTTATCCCTCATTGCATTTTCAGATTCCCATGTTGCCTCTTCCATCATGTGGTTTTTTCACAAAACCTTTACCTGATTAATCACCTTATTCCGTAACACATGCTCCCTGTGGTCAAGAATCTGGACCGGTTGTTCCTCATAAGATAGGTTATCTTCCAGCTGAACTACCTCTGGACTCAAAACATGAGATGGATCTGGCATATACTTTCTCAGCATCGAAACATGAAAAACATGGTGTACCTGAGATAAAATCGAAGGTAAAGCCACCCAGAATGCAAATGATCCAACTCTCTCTAGAATTTCATATGGTCCAATGAACCATGGACTCAGCTTTCCTTTCTTACCAAATCGCATCACACTTTTCCTTGGTGAGACTTTGAGAAAAACATGATCACCTACCTCAAAAGATAGATCCTTCCTCCTTTGTCTGTATAACTCTTCTGCCTACTCTGAGCTATTCTCATGTGTTTCTGAATCAGGTGAACCTTTTCTGCCATCTCTTCTACCAATTCTGGTCCCATCAACTTCCTTTCACCCAATTCATCCCAAAAATCTAGAGTTCGACACCGCTTCCCATATAACGCCTCAAATGGTGCCATCTGTATACTGGAATGAAAATTGTTATTATACGAAAATTAAACCAAAGAAAGATGTTGGTCCCAACTTCACTGATAATCCATCGAACAAGCTCGTAGAATATCCTCCAAGTTCTGAATTTTTTGTTCTGACTGCCCATCTGATTGAGGATGAAATGATGTACTAAAATTTAATTCAGTACCCAACGACTTTTGAAGGCCTTTCAAAAAGTTAGAAGTGAACCTGGGATCACGATCAGATAAATTGGAGAGGGGAACTCCATGTAACCTAACTATCTCTTTAAGATACAAACGGGAAAGTTTAACTAGGAAAAAATTATCTCGTATAGCAAGGAAATGAGCAGATTTAGTCAAGCGATCAACAATAACCCAAATTTCATTATTACCTCGATGGGTCTTCAGCAATCCCACAACAAAGTCCATGGATATATTCTCCCATTTCCACTCTGGCACTGGTAGAGGCTGAAGCATCCCTTTCGGTAACTGCCACTCTGCTTTAACCTATTGACATGTCAAACACTTCACAGTAAAACTAGCAATATCTCTTTTCATTCCATCCCACCAGTAATACTCCCGCAGATCTGTGTACATCTTCGTACTGCCAGGATGAACTGAAAACGGAGAACTATTAGCTTCACATAACAACACTCTCTTCAACTTTTAATCAAAAGGCACACACAATCTCTTCCCAAATCTCAAAACGCAATCATTATCAATGTTGAATTCAGGCAACTTACCTTTCTGAACCAGCTCTACCTTTTTCTACAACTCACTGTCTTGCTTCTGTGCTTGCTTGATTCTATGTGATAGAGATGATCTCAATGATACCTAAAACAAAACAGAAGAACATCCTACACCAACAACTTTTATGCCAAATTTCATCAAATCCTTAACCAAAGGATCACATTCCAAACGCAACATTGCTAATGAAGCTTTACTTTTTCTACTCAAAGCATCAGCCACTTTATTTGCTTTTACCAGATGGTAATGAATTGTACAATCATAATCCTTGATTAATTCCAGCCATCTCCTCTGTCTCATGATTAACTCTTTCTGAGTGAATATATACTTTAAACTTTTGTGATCAGTATATATTTCACACTTTACTCCATACAAATGATGCCTCCAAAATTTTAAAGCGAAAACAACAGCAGCTAATTCCAAATCATGTGTAGGGTAATTTTCCTCATGATTTTTCAACTGTCGTGAAGCATAAGCAATTACCTGATCATTATGCATTAGGACGCAACCAAGTCCTTTCAATTAAGCATCACTGTAGATAAAAAACTCACAATTCCTGGAAGGTAGTGCCAAAACTGGAGCATTCACCAATATTCTTTTCAACTCCTGAAAACAATCATCACATTCTTTTTTCCAAATAAACTTAACACCCTTCTGAGTTAGCTTAGTCATTGGACTAGATAACCGTGAATAATTTCTAACAAACCTTTGGTAATAGCCTTCCAAACCAATGAAGCTACGAATCTCAGTTACATTTTTGGGTCTTGGCCAGTCTTCCACAACTTTTGTTTTTTCAGGATCAACAGTTATCCCATCTTTAGAAACAATTTGACCAAGGAAAGAAATTTTTTGCAACCAAAAATCACACTTGCTGAATTTTCCATATAGTTTCTTTTCTGTTAAGGTTTGCAAGATAACCCTTAAATGTCTTTCATGATTTTCTTTACTTTTAGAAAAAACCAAAATATCATCGATGAAAACCACCACAAACTTATCCAAGAACTCATGGAAAATTCTATTCATTAAGTCCATGAATACAGCAGGTGCATTGGTTAGCCCAAAACGCATTACTACAAATTCATAATGGCCATATCTTGTGTGAAACGCAGTCTTAGGAACGTCTGCTTCCTTTACCTTCAGCTGATGGTACCCTGATCTCAAGTCAATCTTTGAAAAGTACTGAGCTCCCTGGAGCTGATCAAACAAATCATCGATATGAGGCAAATGATATTTGTTCTTAATAGTGATGTAATTCAAGGCTCTATAATCAATGCAAAGTCTCATTGAACCATATTTATTTTTAACAAATAAAACAAGAGCACCCCATGGTGATGTGCTAGGTTGAATGAAACCTTTCTCTAATAAATCTTGCAATTTCTCCTTCAACTCTAAAAGTTCAATTTGAGCCATTCGATAAGGGGGTTTTGAAATTGGCTTAGCATCATGAACTAAGTCAACAGTAAATTCAACTTCCCGATCTGGTATTATTTTAGGCAACTCATCAGGAAAAACATCAGGATACTCATTTACCACTGGCACATAATTAATCTGAATAGTTCCTTTGTTTTCAATGATGTGTGCAAGGTAACATTCATTTCCATCTTTTACAAGTTTCTTGGCCTCTTGATAAGTTATCAACAGTAAGGGTTCATTCTTGTACACAAAATGAAAGTCTTTCTGAAAAGAAACTTATTTAGCTCTACAGTCAATCTTAGAATGGTAAATACAGAGGCAATCCATACCCAGTATAACATCAAACTATACTAGAGGTAGAACAATAAGGTTTGGAAGTAGGTTCTTTCCACAGATAAGGATAGGAAGATTATTATAAATTCTTTTTTGCCTAAACATTTCCCCCAGGTGTTTTTACCAAAAGTTCAAGAGTAATTTCTTGAGATGGTATTCCCATTTTACTAGAAAAGGTTTCAGAGATGAAAGAATGTGTGGACCCTGAATCAAACAACACACTGGAATAATCTGAAAAAACAAACAAAGTACCTGATACAACTTCATTTGATGGCCCGACATCTGCTGAAGTAGTTGCAAAGGATTTCACCACCCCTTTTTGCTTGTAGTATAACTGCTTCCCATTACTCAAGCTCTTTTTCAGACACTCGTTTGCATAGTGACCCATCTCATTGCACATAAAACATTTCACTAATTGTAAATCAAATTTGGTCTTACCTACACCTTGATCTTTTTCAGTGCAATCAAGAGCCTTATGTCCCATATTACCATGTCGGTAGCACTTTCCAGAATTCAGAAGACATTCCCCAGCATGCCTTTTGGCACATTTATCACAAACTGGAAACTTAGATTTCATACCATCAGAATTTTTTGAAGAATTCATCCCATTCTCCTGCCACCTTGGTCTCTTCTTCTGCTGGTTGTTATAGAACACTTGATCATCGGCAAACTCCATTTCCACCTTCTCAGCACATCAAACAAGATTTTCATAACTTTTAAACTCACGAGAAGCTAATGCCCTTCGATATTTTGGCTTTAATCCTGAGTAAAAACGATTGATTTTACTATCAAGGTCTCGGATAAAATTTGGAGCATACCTTGCCAATCGGGTGAACCTTTCTTCATAGGTATCCACTGAGTCTTCCTCTTGCCTCAATTCCAAGAATTGTTTTTCCATCCTAAGTCGAATAGCCTTAGGAATATAATTTTCAAGAAACATACCTTTGAATTCATCCCAGTCGAGAGCATCAATCTCATCAGCGTCCATGATATTTTTAACCATCGACCACCACAGATCTGCTTCACCCTCCAAACGGTAAATAGCAAGACTAACCTTTTGATTGTCTAAACACCCCATGACATCGAAAATCTTCTCTAGTAATTTAATCCACCCTTCAGCTAGCACAGGGTCATATGATCCTCTAAATGATGGGGGATGTTGCCTCATTAAATGTTCTACCACTGACATGTTCCTCTGCGATTGATCTGGCTGATCTCGGGCATGGATACCACCACCATTTATCGCTTGAGTAAACTGCGCCATTACTGCAACCAACTGTTCAGTTCCAATTCCGACCATCTTAGGATGCTGATTCGGAAGGTTATTTCCTTCTGCATGCCTTCCTAGCACTGCTTCCCTGTTTCCTCGGCGAAAAACCATTCTGAACAAACATGCCTTAGATGAAGCAACATGGTAATCTTCAAATACTATATCACTTCAATTTGACCATAAAAAAAATATTTTTGGACAATCATTTAATAGAATTCTAACTCCTAAAGTTATCTAAACCGACCTCTGATACCAAATATAAGGCCCCAGCCTTAAACCTTACTTAATCTTGAGTTATTACAAGATTACACATTGAGGATCGTTTTGGGTTTAGAGTTTTAGAGAATTAGATCATAAAACTTGCATTACATTCTACATATAAACAAAGTGGTTACATAAATATAGTATTCATATTTCCCATCAATGGAAACATATTTGAAATAAAACATGGATTCTTTCTTGACACTTCCTTGACACTATCATCATATCATGTACCTTTCCCTTGACCTGTGAAAAACATTTCAAAAAAACTTGGGATGAGCATAAAAAGCTCAGTAAGGGATATAAAAATATGGAAAGGAAACATGGGTACATATTTACATAAGAATGAAATCATACATTACCCATAAAACATAAGCACTTTAACATACCTCATCAAATAATGAATAAATCGTAGAACTCATAAGATATAAAGGTAACTTGAGGCATTCATAACATTCTTACGTAGGGAGTAATCCTCTTGGTTACGTTTGGAATACCCATCACAGTATATTCCCAAAATCTCTTCGGAGAACCCTTAACGTTTCACTCCTTCGCGTTACCCAATGCATTGGAGAGCTATATCGGGCTCACCCGCCCTTAGTTTATCACGGAACCACCCGTCTTCATAATAATTCCCAAGAACCTCAACATAATCGTATCACATAAAACATGCATAGAAGAATCATAACATTTACACCTTTCAATCACATGATATCAATACAAAACATTGATATAAAAACATTATGAAAACTATTTTCAATACCAAAATAAAAGAAAAGTAAAACATGGTATTTATTTTTCTTTTAAATAAAAGTTATGGCTTGTAGAGGAAGCTGAAACTCAAATAATGGTCACGGCGGTGGAGAAGTCATTGTCACCGCATACGTACGACAAAAACATTCCCTTTTGTCGTTTAGTAAACTGTTAGTTTAAAAAGATTCCTTTTGAATAAATGTAAAAGTCAAAGGGGTTTATACACCATATAAAAGAAGGTTGTGTATAAAACAAAATATGCCTCAATGAAAGGAGATTGAGACGAAGTCCCATACCTCGGGTCCGACTTGACTCGATCGTTCTTTAATGTCCTGAATAATAAACTTGAGTTAATTTCTACATTCTTAAGAACCTTTTTCAAGTTCATTATTCCTTTTATATCACTTATTTCTATATCATGAACACTATGTAATTTTTTAAGTTAATAACGGTCGTTTTAACGATCATTGGTACTTGAGTCAAAAATAAACCCTTTATAATTACAGGTTGTTCATGTATCCATTATATCCATAATTATAATCATGATGTATATATAATATATATCTAGTATATACATGTATTTATAATATTACATAATCATTAATAGGTAATAAATGAAATGCACCGTTCATGGAGACGGTAAGCCGTACGTACGCATGAACGCTACTTTCATTTCTATTTCATATTTTATAGAATGGAATCATAATGATATAAAAGTATATTATAATTCCATTATAATATCATATATAATATCATAGTTCCATCCTTTATACGTCCCACATATGATATTTAATGAATCAAATCACTTTGAGGGGGCGGTAGTCCGCACTTCCTTAAATGAAGATATCGCGTTTACCCATAATGGAAACCATAAAGGTATGCCAAAAATGAAAAATACAGAAGCTTAAGGAAAACATAAACACATTATATATCATATATAAATATAGTGACATCTTAATGGCCACCTTTGAAGGTGTTAAAAAAATGTTGAACAATCATCGTTTCGGGAGGCCTAAATTCACCATCCACATAAACAGTATGTCCTTTAACCATTAGATGTAGGTGTGTGTAAGTGTAGCTCGAATCCTTCTTATAAAAACATCCCAGTATATTGAAGATACTGGAGTTTTTACAAAAGAAATGAATAAAAAGAGTTTAGGGGGTTGGAGAAGCAAAATAAAACAAAAGGACTCAAGTGAAGACATTACCTTAAAATCGGGTAACTCCCTTTGGTTTGAGAACAAAGGATTCCTTGGGAAGACTTCTGCCTAAAGTGAGGCTTCAAGGAGTAATAGAGGGATGTGGAGAGACAAAATGGGCAGGGTTTGGCTGAGCCAAAGGCTTTGTGAGTGTGGGTAAGGAGGTAGAGGTGGGGGCCTTTTATAAGAGGAGAGGAGGGGCACTCTTGGAAAGGTATAAAATGTTACTTTATTTTCAAATGAGTTTCGATTTTTAATGGTCCCACATTGATGTTTTTCGAGGATAAGGTGATAAGGGTTCTAAATCCACCCATCCAATAGGTTTTGGACATGTTTAGGTCTTATATTTTACATTATCTTTCCATTTTATTTAAATCCTTTATTAATGAGGTAATCGCTGCATCATCATGATGTCATAAATAATTTAATAAATTTAATGTCTAAAAATTATAAAACAAATATCATGATGTAGGAAATCTTTCTAGATTTATAATAAATATTTATAGTCCAAAAGATCATTTATGTAGAAAAAATTAAAAATATTTTACTTAGGTGATACATTGTTTGTTACATTTAACATGTTTTAAAAATAAAAAGATAAAAAGTCACTTTCTCACAAAAGTGATTCCATGGAGCCCCCAAGTTTGGAAAAAGGCATCCCATGGTCTGCCATGAGAAAACCAGTAGCCTTAGGACACATGTTGTGGTCTTTTTGTATTATTATGATATCATTTTATTATCCTTAACCACCCGAGTACTCATTAATCAAGATAATTAAAGATAATTACTGTCGTTACTATTCATAATGTCCAAAAACAAAAGAGTCTTGATTACATAATTTGGAACTTCTGATTCCAAATATGTAATCCATTTTACCAAATTCCAAACACAGAAATTGCAATAATTTATTTAAAAAATAATTTCCGTTGTCAAAACAAATAGCAGGTTTTTTTGAAACAATATCTATGAAAAGTTTGGCATTAGTTTATGCCCAATTCCAAAGTGAAATTAATACTAATGACCACCATTGGATTAAATGGTAAAATTATATTCTAATTTAACTTTAAAACCAATTAAAAAGATAATATAATCATATAAATAAAGTAGATTAAAAAGCAGTTTTGATGTAAAATGTAGTATTTTACACTATTCATTAAAAAATAAACATTGTCAGAAAAATACCAAAAATTCACACGAAGTAAATTTTGATGTCCCAATCATAAAGAATAAGTTTATTTTGACAAACATAGCTTATAAATTTTTCAAAAGATAGGTTTAAAAATGGTTTTCCATCAAAAGGAAGTAAAACAATCTTTTAAAAAATATTAGTATATTCCATGCTTAAGATAGGATTTATTTTCATTTTAAGCCTCTAAAACACTATCTAATTCATTAATAGACATAGATAAAAATATCTATTATTCATTACTTACTTGAGATGTTATATTAAAAATCCTAAAATCTATCTATCCCTTTCACCCTATCCACTAAATGGTGGTTTTACATTATTACCTTAAAAAACAATGACATATTTTATTTTTTTTAGATCAAAAGACACTACATAAAAATATTGATTGAGATTTCTCAATCATTTCACATTTACCTGACCATGATGGTGATGCCATAGTTGGGTGTTAATGAGTCTTGTGAACATGATTCATTATCTATTTTAAATACATATTTTTCATTATTTAATACATAAGGATAATTATTTAAATGTTTCATACCATAATATATGTTTCCATGATAAAATAAATATATTTTATTTCAAAACTGGAAGATAAACCCATCTTCATCTAGGCATGATACAAAAATTATGTTCTTAGTAATGGTTTTTAAATAAAAAAAATTATAACCTATATTATTCATGTTGGTAATGAAATTTTTTAGTCCCTAATGGCTAGATCATCCATCCTTGAATTGTTGGAAGCTTCCAAATCCACCTAACCTCTACTAATCAATCAAAATATACTTGATTCCTACATTTGGATAGATATGTGAGAACCACAAGCTGTATATATTAAAAAAATTGTAGATATTGTAATATTACACATAATAATGAACATACATTTAGATTTCCGTTTATTTTTGGTGTAGTTCCACTTTTAGTGGCCTTGTTTACCACATGAAAAACATATTGCCACTATTTTCTTACCTCAAGTTTGGATCTTCCTCTTCTGGGAAGGATGGTTCTTACGATATTTAGATCGGTTATGTAATCTAGGTCCCTTCACCTTATTCTTGATTTTTTTATTCACTATAAGGATTGTAGGTTTTACACATCCCATGTCCTTATAAACCTAGATATTCATAGTAAGATGTTTTAAAAGTCACTTTTCATTATTACTCATATTATAATTAACAATAAAACTGGATAAGGTGTTGTGTAGTGATGAATGTATTAGATTTGTTTGAAAATCATCTAGGTATTTCATCCTTTTTATTTATATGTGTAAATGTATCCAATAAGATTGGCAATATGAGGCCCAACAGGCACTGACTGTTTAAGTTTAGTTTTAAACAGATCATTTGCGACCTCATATCTCTCGGATCTCACATTCTCTTGATAGACATCTAAAAGGTGAGACATCATTCTATACACATACATTCCCTCATATTGCTTCAAAATAGCATTTCTTAGGGATGATAGTATAAAAAAATGAACATTTATATAAGATTTCAAATGTTTCCCATAGAGAGACTACTCTTCATCAAAAGACTCATTACTGAGTACATCAAGAATAAGATCTTCTAGTACATACAATTTCATTTCATGGAATTTGATAATACATAAGTTCCTTTTCCATGTTTGGAAATATTTTTTGGCCACAAGGTTATACTTATCAAGTATGGAACACATTGATATTTTTGAATTCATTTGATTGAAGATTTTAAAAATAAGATGAGAATATTTTTAGTACTTCTTCTGATAAAATTAAGACAAATAAATAAATTTGATATTTATTAATCTTCCACCATTTTATCGAAATCCAACAACCATCACCATTGTATTTGGAATATATTATTGGTTGTACATTATAGTGTTAATGATTCATATTCCCATTCTCATCACTCTGAATTTGGACAGTCATGCAATTTCAAGGGTTTTAGGTAGTCATTCCCATTTCTAAATATATTAACTCAAAGTTCTATGATATTTTGAGTGGACTCCCTAATAAATAAATCCTTAAATTGGATTTCTTTAACCCTTGCCTCTTAGTTACACCAAGTCCAAATTTGGAAGTCAATAATTGATGTGAACTATGTTATGTCAACCTAAAACATTATGTTAGAAATCCCTGATAATTGAAAGCACCCGAACATTGGTTGGTCAACCACTATGAACTATGGTTCAACTTTAACTAATGTAATGGAAGGATATAGTGACTTCAAATATATAATTGAAGGATTTTATTTTTTATGTGTAAATTTACAATAATTATCTTTATTACAATCTTGTAAATGTTAAATGGATTTACATAAGTAATTCACCATGTACTAGATAATATTTATACATAATACAATTTTTTTATTCTATCATTAAATCTTATTAATTCATTAATTCATTTTGATCGTGAAAAAAATCCATAATGAAATAATCATGTAACATGAGAGAAATAAAATAATAAAGTTCTATTCCCATGATATTTTTCTAATGTTAGTTTATATAGATGATGATAAACTAAACATTTACTTATAGGGATAACATGAACCAATCATGTTTTATGTTTCATCTTTCCACTTGTAAAATTATGTATCTATCTTGGATTGGATTATCCTTGGATCTAAACATGATCCACCACCACTTGATCAGGAGCACCATCTATTAAATATTCATTTACCGACACATAGGATAGGGGAAGTGGTTTATACAAAAGAATCCATGGAATTTTAGGGCCTTAAAAATAAGATGATAGATGGAATACAGACCAAAAATAATAATTTAATAATAAATTAAAAGAAACCAATCACATAAAAAAGTGTGTTATAATCTCATGATCATCCACATGCAACAAATTACACATTAATAAAATTTTTATTAAGTTATAATTCTTTTTATTTAAGATAAATTATGATCGACTAAATTAATCATCTTATTTCATTAATCAATTCTTTTATCTTAGTTCTCATCCAAATTTCCGTGATATTCTCATCCATGATAATTTTGAAAAAATTAAATATTTGTTTTTAAAATTAACTATGTACATTAATGTACCATATAGGGAACATAGTGAGTACCCATTCAAACTACCTAACATGTTTTATACTCGTATATTATTACTCTTATGACATGTTTCATACATAATTTATCACACACCTTCATGAATTGTAATATGAATTTAATAATTATATAGATTTCATGATTCTTCTATCATGAGTTGTGATTCAATGAATGTAGAGTAATAATTCTAATACAAATCATACATGATATTCATATCCAAGAATTATGAAGGAATTAATTAAACATTTTTATACATATATATAAACCCATCAAATATAATATACTATTAACATAAAGGACACACATAAGCACATACTGATATGGCATAATCAGTTTTAAAAATTAATTTAAACTCTACATAATTTGGGATAATTTCATGATGTGTACAATACATCTACATGGATTTTACTTTTTCTACCATATATTGGTGGAACACGCCAAGGGACTCATTATGTAACCATCCATATAAAAAAAATTAGTACATAGTGTGTACATGGGATACATAGTGTGTGGTATTCGAGTTACATGATCATCGTCGATGTAGGCCATGTAAGAAGTTACACAACAGCCATGTGACTAAGAACAACATGTTATGTATGGAAGTTACATAGTGTGTATTCAATTTTACCATACACTAGGATTTTCCAGTCAACATATGGTGTAAAATTTAATGCACGTTGTGTAAAAAATGAACATAGATTGAATTAATTTTGAATTAATTCATGGTGAATCGAACAGTATTTCATTATGTGTACCTATTGGATAAACAACAAGTACTCTTTTGTTATCTAGATAGTATCTTCAGAACCTCCATTTCAAATCCGGAATTTTATTTCATTCATTAAATTAATTAATTTTATTTTATTTATGAAAAATGTAAGAGGAATATGTAGATCTCACAATTCAGATTAAATAATGAATAAACATTAATTGTAATTCTAAAACGAAATATGTAAATCAGATAATGGTCATTAAATAGTAATAAATAATTATGTAACTACTATGATACCACTTAGAGGTTCCGAGTATACTGGAAGTGTGTGATGGGATGTGCCCAATTTTTCTATTCTATCATGATAGATGATAAATTAATGATTTACATGAAGATAAACACTTTGATCAATAACATTGAATTAATGAAAATATACGAAGGATAAAATTTCCAAATAAGAGCGCATAACCATCAGATATTATTTATATTGAATTTAATCAATTAAATTAATTATTTTGATAATTATGTTTTCATTGATGGATCTGAAAACATATCTACATTGTACCACCACTGCATTATAAGAATAAGGAGAATATTCCCTCTAGATGTGATCCACATGTACTCTGAAAATCTCCAAACATTGTCATAGGAATCTATGGTTGCTAGCACAAACGATCTTATTGCATATGTTGTTCGCCTTTGATCTACTAGAGAATCATATTCAAAGAAATATCTTTGACCTCTCACTGATCAAAAATATGAGGTGGTGGAATATTTCTCTCAATTATTCACACTATTCTTGGAGAAGGGGGATCTCTAGGGATTTGATAGGATTCAATGGATTCATTAGGGAGAACAAGACAAATTAATATAATCTCTAGAAAAATAATATAATTTAGTTTATATACTACTAGGGTTTAGAAATAAATATTTTTATAAGTGACCGTTAATATTTATTTAATCTCTATAAAACCCCATGTCTATAATATAGTATTGCTATTTTCCAGATGCGCTTATCTTGAAATTTTATTTAAATATTATTTAATCCAATAATATTCAATTTATATTCTTTCTCACCGAACATATAATTTTTTTTCTCTATTCCCCTCAAATATTTATGAGGCCATGAATTGTGACTATTTTTAATAAATAAATATCAATTCATTATTCTCCAATAAATAAATAAATATTATATTCACTAAATAGAAAATAAAATTTTATTAAATATAATAATCGCATAATATATTGTCAAGTAACTGGTGATGGAATATATGGAATCAAGAAAACAAGAATAATTATTAAACCACATATGGGATAAATATGTATTCAAGTTGTTAAATAATAAATAATAATATAATCATTAATTGTGGTTCTTGATACACTTAGTGTGTGACTCTCTAAGACTCTTTCTCAATAGAATTAGGCAAAGATGACTAAATTATGAGGGTAACATCGTGAAAAACACCAAGGAACCCATAAAGAAATAATTTATTCCTGCAACCACATATTGCCACATAAATATACTAATTTTGTAATATAAACCATTTATCATGATATTTTTAATCAAGAATGTTGCACACTAGAGCCATCAACCTATGTTCTTGAGGTTTCTTTCATTGAATTTTAGGAAATTGAACTTTACAATAGCACATAATTTACATGGATTTATTTTAGGATACATAATTTTCATAAAAGGGCCTAAGATATCAACTTACATTAAATAATATAAAGGGAAAATTCTTTCTCTCAAAATTCCTGAATGAAATGTTACATAATACACACCAAGCATATCCTAACACACTATGAACATTTTTCATCAATACATCATAGTACATGAATTATAATACTCATTATTAATAATCTTAATGTATGAGGATTAATACAAACAACTAAAAATGGGAACATCTAATGACACATATAAATGTGGATTTCATATTGGTGGGGATCTTTATAATAATATCATACACTAGATATTACCGTGGGATTACACCATGCGAAGGTGACTCAAAGTCCTATGAGTCTCAACCCTGGATATCCTAAATAATTTGGGTCCCTATATTGATTTCTTCCATCCATATAACATATATTTAAGAATACTATTATTCCAAATTTGGGTTTTTATAATAACTGGGAGATTCTAGGACATATCATGGATAAATCAAATCATAGAAAAGTATCACATATTGTGTTACAAAGAATAAAAAGCTTGATGTGATAATGATATTATTAATATTAAAAAATATTAATAAATTTAGTCATAAATAAAATAGAAGATTGTTCTAGGGAACCTACGCTAATAAGGTCATGTGTGTTCCAAACAGCTATATCCATGTCTAGATACTATAAGTGGATGTGACTCTATCATAGAGGTATATAAGGGTAGAAACTCTAAAAATAGCATTTATCAAGACTCGATAGTAACCTGGTGCATAAAAATGGTCCTTGTTTTAAACCAACTTTGACACTCCCAATGGATATTTTTTTTAATTCACGAACTCTTTATAGGCCATAATGAAGGATTTAAATAAATGATGATAATGAATGAACTTGGACAAACCTAAGGTGTCATAAACTTTTTTTTCAATAATTTTCTTCATATAAGTTTTTTTTTCATGATTATGTGGTCTTCCATTATGATTAGTTTTGCTAAAACTATGATTTTTTATTTAAGGAAATAGTAGAAACCAAAAGGAACTGGGTCAACAATGAATCTGACAAAAAATCTTATGATGAGAATAAAAAAGGGAGGATTTCTATAGTAAAGGATATTATGATTATTCCTAATCAGTTATCAAAAAACATGGTTAATATTCTGTACCTTTACAAACTATCAAACTCACCAAAGAAGAGAAGTATAGAGTTCACTGAGAGTTTGGGTAGTGGAGATCATGGAGTAATGAAGAATCAGTTTCCACTATGGTGAGATTATGAGAAGAATAACTGAAGGGAATGTCTCAAAGAAATAAGAAGATATTTTATGTTTGGAGAAGAAGGGAATAACGTTATAAATTTATGAGGGAAAATGAAAATTTCATTAGATGGGTGTATTGTTCTATCTATGGAATTATTAGTGGATGAATGTTTTAAATGTAGAAATTTTGGGAATAATAGAAATAGATGTCCTCAAGGGAATGATTATGAAGATAATCATTAATCTTGTATGAGTAATGGTTTTATTACTAATGATGAAAAGAATACAAATGACATATTAAAGGAAGTAACTATTATGAAAATAATAAAGAAGTGTAGTTAATTGTTTGGAAAGGTTGTTGGATGATTTATGTATTTATGTACTATAATTCAGGGATAATGAATCTTGAAATATATAAGGATTTCCCTATATATGTTTTTTGTTAAGGATTTGAAAAAATATGTTAAAATTTATTGGTAGACTTTAAATGTTATTTAATGGAAAGGTAATATTTTTATTAAGGTAAGATAAATATTAATATGTTATTGAGGATGCGAAAATGGTGTTTAGATTGGGTATATATATGTTTGATAGAGAAAAAGTAATTTGGATGGTGTTTATGACCTTAGAAATGATAAACAATTTGTTGATGAAGTGGTTAATGTTATCATTGATGAAGTTTAAAACATTGTTGGATCTATATATTATGTTAAACAATATTTTTTTATTCAATGAATGAGGAAACATGCATTTTTTTCATTGAGGATTTGGGGTAATTCAGGTCATTACCAAGATACAAGATAACTTATGACCATGTTATTCACATATTGGTCGTGTGACCAATAAGACCATCTTAATGATATTTAGATAATTAATGGTAAGTTTATTTTTGATAATATAAATTACATTTTTCATGAATATTTGGTTTATGTTTTTTCTGTTTAGTAACTTTATCTAGATCACCTACATTTATTATATCAATATTCACTATCAATATCATTAATTATTTAATATTATCTTTGAAGTTCATATCTTCACTTACAACTTCTGTTCTTCTATGTGGAAACATTTTTAAGATTTTATTTAGGTAACAATTCTCTCCCCAAATTTCTATTATTACGGGGTTTTTTATTATTAATTTTTATTATGAGGGATTCTATGAATGAATTTTCAAATATTAAACCTTTTATGGCCAAAAAAATTTAGAGGGTAAAAGTGGCATAGAATGAAACACACTATGATTTTTTGATATATTTTTCTTCAAAGGAATTCAATATTTTAGATATTTTTCATTACATGAAACCCTGAGTTTGGATTTTGTTATATGAAACATCATGTTTATCTAGAATTATATGCAACGACTAGTTTCTTTGATACCATGCATTACATGTGACACTAAAATTCAACAAACCATTAAATAATTTTATTATTACCTAGCCATTAAGTAGGTAGGTATAAATAATATTAACTAATTTATAAAATATTCATATAATTTTCCTATTCATTACCAAAATATTTAAAAATCTTTAGTAAATGATCATTTAATTTTTTGTAAAATAATCATATTCATTACAAATATTTTTCCATAAAAATATATTTTTGTTCATTTTTATGAGAAAATATTATAATTTATTTACAAATATTTTATAAAATTTATTTAATAAAATTAAATTCATTTTGAAATCATCATATGAAAATTATTTTTTGTGAAAATTTTGATTTTATTCAGAAAATATTGATTTTGTAGTGAATAGTAAAAAATATCTATTTTCGTAAAACAATAATTATTTCAATAAATTAAGTAATTTAAATTCCCAATGGTGATTTAATGTAAAGTAATTATTAATATTTAATATTTAATATAATTAATTACAGTTTAATTAACATAATATTGGATGTTATTATATTTTTATTTTTGGGTTTAAAAAGGTATTTTTCTAAAAACTGTATTAATGTGCATAATGTCTCCCCATTTTAAGAACATAAAATAATAAATAATGATGAATTTTTTAAAATGAATGTATATATAATATATTAATAAATATTAGTTGAGTTATATAAAATTATTATACTTAGATATAGAGTTAATAAAAATCATATTGTGCTTGAAAAAATACATTTCTCAAAAACCTGCGTCTTCATCATGTCTATAGAATTTGTTTTAAATAAAAAATTTTATATTTTATAAAATTAATTTTATAAAATAATAATATTTTTATAATTTTTTATATCAAAATTATCATATGGTGAATTTTTTATAATTTTTTTAAAAGTTAAAATTTCTGATGAATAGTGCAAAATATTGAATTTTAATTGAAAATCTCCCTTTTTTATTAAATTATTTATGAACATAAATGATATTATTGATTTATTTTTATATTTAAATATCTAAATTTGATATCAATTAAAAAAAATTACATCATTGGAATCAATTCTAGTTTGAAATTGGATATGAATAGTTTGTAATAGTTTTTTATCATTTTCTCTTTAAGAACTCGCTTTCTCATCACATCTGCATGATAAATTTTAAATTATATTTTCAAAAAAATATAAATGGAATTTGGGAAAATGTATTATATATATTTAAACATGATAATTTATATTATCAATTAATTTTAACTTAATTTGTGGCCAAATGAATATTAAAAACCGTAAAAAGTGTATCATGTGGTTAAGTAAAAATTGGGATTAATAGGGGTTAAACTAAAATGATATGGGACAAAATGACCCAAAAAATTTAAATCACCAATTTTATGGCCATATTATGATACTATACCTTATTTTATCATGAATAATTAATTTATAAGACATATGGGATGAGAAAAATGTTCGTAAACATTTTTTTGATCAAAATATTACCGACGTACCACTCATGTCACTTATAAAAGGCCACCCCATATTTTATCCTCCCCACGCCATAAATTTTTTTATCATAAAAACCAAACCAAATCACTTTATAAATTCCCTACTATAGTTCTATATGAATTATTTTTGTTATAAATAAAACATATGAATTATTTTGGTGCAAACCAAAGAAGGATACCTGAAGAAGCGGTAATATTCATCAATAACCATTTTTTTATTTCTTCCCCCACATCCTTAAATTATTACTATAAAATAATTATATAACATAATAATAATCAGACATATATTTAAATGTTTTTTTGTTATTATAATGACATACATCTGTCTCAACTTCCAACAAATGGGTAACGAAATCATTGTTTGTGTGTTTGGAGATCTAACGCCCCACAAACTGATGTCATTCGCTTTTTCATTTCTATCTCTCACAGTTGGAAATAATTATTGATTATATATATATATATATATATATGATATTTACGATTTTTGGGATTCTATAATTTTTATATCACACGTTCCTTCATTCAATCCATTTTGTGGGAATATGATAATGTCTCTCATGTGTATGGTGGACTATAGCCTCGCGAAGCGATGTGATTCGTTCAGAATTTACAGAGAAGGTAATACGTATGTTTTCAAAAAAATTATGTGATATATATGATATAAAAATTATTTTCACTGGGAATATATCATTTAGTATTATTTCGTTCAAAGTGTTAACAAAAAGTAAATAATGTTCATCGTACGTACGACCAACTGTCTCCATACACAATGTATTTTATTTTCTATCAATATAGTTTAATGATAAATATAAATTATTATATACCAAATATTATATATATTTATAAAATTGTAAAAATTATATAGATTATGTATCCTTGATAAAATTTAGAGGGAAAAATAAAAAATTTAAACATATACAATAAACGAAGCAGTTATTACCAGAAACATAAATTTACCATGAAATTGTTAAAAAAGGGTAATAAAAGGTCCTAAGATGATCATATATGATATATATATATAAGTATTTTTAATATATATATATATATATTAATTTTATATTTATTATATGTTAGTTTTGAACATGTACGACGGATGTCCTGACTTAAAGTAAGGAATTTCTAGTATCTCTTGTATTTCTGGGATACATAATAAAATTCACCACATATTTCTTTTATCCAGTCTATATACTACCCCCATTGACATGTTATATCATGAATCAAATTATTTTCATGATATTTAATGTTTAATTTTATGTTATTATTTATTGGTTATTATGGTTTCAAATATTACTAAAGCGGTAAGTTATTTTTGTCTCAATTTTTTTTCATTGAGACATACATTATGTGATGAACCTATATTATTTCATGAGATGTATATACAGAAAATTTGACATTTAATATAATAAATTTATTTATATTAACAATATTTTATGTTCTATTTTATTTTATCCCCTCATTGGGCTTACGGTTCAAAGATACCAAAGTGGCAATTATATTATGTTACAATTTTATTGTTTATCGATATTTCTTATCATTATGATTATAATGATAAAATATATGATCCATAAATCAATAAACTCATAAATTTTATTAGAATCATGACAATAATGATACTTTCATGTAATATTTTCCGTTTTCCACTCTTTGGTACATAAAATAATTGATAAAATATTTTTATTAAAATTTTATTTATTTCCCTATTTAATAGGAATCTATTTTCTTCCTAAAAAATGTTTTGGAAAAATGTTT
The DNA here is from genome assembly GCA_963277665.1 of Viscum album. Taxonomy (NCBI): domain Eukaryota; kingdom Viridiplantae; phylum Streptophyta; class Magnoliopsida; order Santalales; family Viscaceae; genus Viscum; species Viscum album. The sequence goes on from OY728132.1 coordinate 798,679,092, forward strand.
TATAAAATATTTTACCATTATACTATGATTATTAAAATATTTATTTACCCTTGTTTTAGTTTACACAAAAGAAAATTTCATCGAAACTTCATGTCTCTATCCAAATAAAACCCATTTGGGTTTTATCAAAAATGTGAATAGAATCATTGTTTAAATATGTACGATATAAACGAAAAAAAAATATTGTCATGATTAATAATTTAATTGAATATTCCTTTGTATATATTCAATGTTATATTTGAATAAAATGATTTCTGAATTGTTTTATTATTTAAAAATGGGGTTTCAAATAGGAAATGATATTTTCCTCATAAAATATTTTAAATTATTTCAAAAACATCCATTATAAATTTTCAATGTTATTTTCAATGAAATGGTTTGTAAAATATTCTATGTTTTAAAATGTTATTTCAATGTGGAAGTGTTATTTTCCTCATGAAATGTCATAATTGACTTTTAAGTCATCCATTATAAGTCCTCAAGGAAATTTTTAAATAAAATCTTCTCCAATTTTTTTTTATCAATTTTAGTTTTAAAAAGTGACATTAAAAGAAAATTTATTCTCTATAAAAAACCTTCCAATTGATTTATTTTTCAAAATAATAATTCATATAAGATGAATTTTTTTTGTGACATATAATTTAATTGTGATATGAACCAAGGATAACATTCTTATTCTTTCTATGAATGGTTTATTATGTCAAGATGTTTATAAAATTGTTTTCTCTTCCAAGGCATAGACTATGAAATAATTCTTATGAGTCCCATTTCCTTATTTCTTAGGTTATTATATTATGAAAGGATGAAATTATTATGAAACACATCATCATTTTATAGGATATGATATGATGAAATTTTTATTAAACCCATTTCATTTAATGGGTTATTATATGATGTATTGTTTATGATCTTATAGAACACATAGATTTAATTTTAATTATTTTATGGGTGGGACTTATTTCACCATCTAATGACTTAGGTAACAATAAATTTTCTATGATATTAGAGGTTATACGAGTTTCTCTTCCAATCCCAAAAAAGAGGGTACATTGGGGGTTATCCCAAGCCCAAAGCCTATACTTGGGTGTTTATCCCAATCCTAACGTGTTATGAATGTCTTGGTTGGTAGCATTAACATCATATTTTCAAATATTATATATATGAAACAATTATATATAGTATTCCAATGTTATGATCTCTTGACTCATGTTTTTGATTCCCTTATGATTCATGTGACATGACCTATAAATCTATATTCCATGACTCACGATTCTGATCTTTTATATTTAGGGTTTCCTTTTTCAAATTTTATTCTCGTGTTCTAATACCGTTATATTCTTGAAATGTTTAAGTATATCCCTTTTTACCCTTTTTGTGAATATGATGTCACACTTTCATATATTTCCATTCCACATGTTTAAAAGAATGTTTTTTAACTAAGAGTAATAAAGGGGAAGATATTTATTGGTTACATTGAGGATATTTCATTAATTAGGAATAGTGTGTTCCATGTTTCAAGAGGCCCTAAACTATTATGGGTCTTGAGATTGTGTTTTTGTAATGTTATAAATATTCATTTAAAATGATGTAATATCCATGTTTAAGAATCCTAGGTAACATTATATAAGGGCTCTTTCAAAATATCTACTCCATACAAAGCATTATCTCCATTAAAATGATGAGGATGTAAGATCTGTAACTATTGGGTGAAATATAATATGGAAGGATAATTTAATAGATCTCCATGTCATATAAACTATAAAAACTAAAGTATATTCTCTTGTAGTTTCGTTTAGATAAGTGTTACTATCCTATTACTGATATTGGGTTCAATTTCTGGCGGGGAAGGCATATTCCTTCCCATATTGAACTCAATGGGTAACTTATATAATGGAATATCTATATAATGAAAAATATATACATAAAAAAATTTAAATCCTAATTATCAATATAATAATTTAAAATAATTAAAAAAAGGATTCATATCCCACAACACTCTAAATTTATGCTACAATATAAGTGTCTTAGGGTTCTACTCAATATTCTCTAAAACTCATAGTAGAGTGGAAAAAGTGAGTGGTTTAAGGATCCACTCAATATTCTTCTATTTTTTTATATTAAAGAAGCAAACATAATTTCCAAAAAATTCCCACGTTTAAAATTTTCAAAAAGTTCAAACGTTAAAAACATTTACCCCTTTTTTATGTAGTAATTATATAGAACTATCCCCTACATTCATTAGAGAATACTTATTATAATTTTTTTTAAAACAATTCCTCTCAATAAATAATAAAAATATATTTAATAACTATACAAAAAATTCATTATTGATTACACATAAAAGGACTGCAAAAAATGTTATTTTTTTGAAAATTAAATTTGAAATTAATTAAATTTAACAAATTATAATTGAAAAATACTTCATTTTAAAATTAATATCAAATATATTAAATGGTAAATATTAGTAAATAATTTTCAATAAATTAAATACAATAATTCATTATAAAGATTTATAAAAATATAAATATGAAACATAATTATACAAAACTGAATATTCAGTAATTTCATATATATTTTATAATTATTTCAGCATATTTCATCATATTATAATAAGAAGATTTTGGTATGTATGAAACTAGACAGATCAGTTATTAAATTCATAAATGATTATTCCCCTAAAATCCATGATATTTTAAAATATATATAAATACATTATACTAATGGTTAGACATAAATAGTAAACCTCCATATTAATTAATGTTTCTATTCACTTGAATAAAATTTTTTTCTTTGAAAAATTGAATGTGTCTTTATTTTAAGTATCTCTTGAAGAAAATAATGATGAATTCTCCTATATAAAATCATTAAAAATTAAAATGAGTTGAAAAAATTGTTATGATATAAACTTAAACATAAAAGGAATTAAAAATAACTTCAGTGTAACCAAATTTTATGAAAACTCCATTAAATAAGATTTGAAGATGGATTAAAATATATCACTAGCCATAGAAACTATTAAGAATATTTATGCATTCTAGTGGACAAAAAATTATAAAAATTATAATGGTATGCATCATGTCCATATAGTAATATACTTACATAGGCGTCGAAATATGATTAGGTTTAATGGGAATTGGAAAATTATAGTTAGCAGACAATGATAAATGAGGGTCATTATTTTTAACTCTAAAATTTGATCTATAAATAAATTAATCCGTGTAAATAAATGATAGAAAAAAATTAAAAACAACTAACATGATTTATGACAAAAAAACACATCTAAAAAAGTTAATTGAGCATATAACTTCGTATTTTCTTTTCATTAAAATTTTTTATACATTTTTTTGTAATTTAATATCAAATCATAGACAATTTCTATTAGTCTTTATACTAGAAATGTTTTGTAATATCATTAAACCATATATGGTTTTACTTCCAATAATAAACTAATCTAACATTTCTATCATAATTTTAATCTCAATATTAAAAATTTAATTTCCTTTTTAAAGAAAATTCAAGATCATAAAAAATTTTGTCTATTTTGGAAGGAAAATAATTTTTCAACATTAAGTTATATTCTTTAAATTATTATATGTCACCTAAAAAAGATGTTAAATTTTATTTCTTGTTGCTTAAAATTTTAAAATATATTATCCTTAAAATACTTATTCCCCTCCCTCGGCTTACATATTTCAAAATAAAAAATATTAATGATTTAAATTCAAGAGATATATTCTTATATTCATTAGTAATTTTTGTATAATACATTGAATAAAAATTATTTTTTTTGTAAATTATTTCAATTTCTTGGTGATTTTTATCAGAAATTCATTAATGCTTCTTAATATAATGTTTTTTATTTGCAGAATTAAGTGAGGAATAGAAATTAGAATTATAAATAATATCATTATCTGTATTACCAATTAAAAAAAATATTTAAACGTTTCTTAGTATACTTATATAAATCACTGAATGAAAAATATTTAGAAGATGATAATGAAACTATATAATATTTAGCAAAAATTGCATATTACCTATTCTCTTTTAAATTACAATTACTTCACTTGATTCTAAATCATCAATTAAACTCTAACATATAGATATATATTTATAAATTTTTTACCTTTTTATTGTTTTTCATTCATTACTTTTGGACATTTAATGTTAGCGTGTCTTTTATTTTACATTTAAAATATCTAATTTCTGATTGTGGAATACCTTTCCATATAAAATATTATTTTATTTATTCTTCAACTGATGTTTTCCAATATTAATTTTCTTCATCATCCTTTCTAATTTTTTTTTCTAGTTGTTATATATTGTCATTAATTCAAAATCAAATATCTTTATCATTGAGAAGAAGAGTTGGATTATTCATGTTCAGATTTAAAGGAAATTTCCTTCTTCTTATCTTGGGATTCAATATCAAAATTCATTAACTCATTATCATATTGAATTAGCCATCCAATAATATCATAAATGATATATCTAATAAAATAGTAAGATTATTAAATTGAAACCATCATATAATCCCATTTCATAGGTAGATATTGAAGGATCCACTAAATCATAAATTTATTTTTCATTATTTCACTAATACTACACCTATTATTCATAATATTAGAAAACTTTTTTCATCGCACACTAACACATTCATGATCAAGAATCATGATTTATTAAAATCATTCCATGTTGACACCCATATTCATTATCATTAATTTTTTAGTTCCTTGATGAGAGAATTTTAATATAATTTAAATTCTAAAAGCGGATTTAGAAAAAAAATAATGAAAAATCATAAATTTATAATTTTAAATGTATTTAAAATAATAATCTATAACCAAGGGATCCAGATCATCATTATGTAATTTATAAGTTCTGTCCATGATGGTCTAGTACTCAATACCTATTTTTATTAAAAATTCCTTAATTTATTACATTGACTAAAAATAATCCATTGAATTTAAATGAGGTTGTCTCAAAGGATTAAAAAGTTCAACCTAATAAATATTTAAAACTCATAATAAATCTTCTGCTGGTCATTTTAAGGATTATGATAGAATTTTAATTAATAAAATATAATATAACCAACATAGGATGCATCCTAAAAAAAATAAATTTTTATTCTAATTGTAGTTCCATCAAGATGTAAAAAATAGAGCTAAATAATCATTATTTGAAATGGATAAAATAATAATTGTTAGGTGACATCTAGAGTGATAATAAAAAAAGTGGGGGTAAAATTTTAATTATAAAATTTAGAGATTCTTAAAAATATATTTTTAAAATTTTCTGTTTTAAGGTTGTTTAACAATTACATAAATTAAATAATAATTGAAATTGATATGTGAAGAGAATGAATCGTAAATAAAATAGGGTTAAAAATGTTTTTAATGTAGTTTTTATTTGAATTATCCAACATATACGACTCACACTCAAACATAAAAGTTTGAACCTACACTATAGATGAATGAATTTTGGAGGTTCAAAAAAATTCTATTTTTTTACAATGTAGTCAGAACTAACCTAGTACTTTAAAAAATTCAGTATCCAAAAATCCACCTCAGGCTTTTATAAGATATTATATAGAACCCACACATTCAAATAAGATCATCACAATACCTAGTTATTATTTAAAAGATAAAAACACATTTTTTCCATTTCTTCTGGTGATAAAAACTAATTGGTTTATTTTGAGTGTGGTATAACATATATAATTATATAATGTACTATAGACAACAACCCATCAAAAAATATAAACATTGAACCCATTATAAGATATGAAAATTTTTTATGTCTTATAAATGGTATATCATCCCTCTGATGAACCTGAATGATTATGTGGGGGTGATATTACAATGCCATATAAAAAATGAAATAATTATGCTCTAGGACTCTTGGTTAAACAATGTAGTGAATTAATGAAAAATAGGGTCACATCATTTTTTCCCTCTCAGGTTTTATGTGTCTCTTTCAGCCTTTTATACCTATAATTAAATATATCTATAATCTCTATGTTAAATTCTATACTCTTACATTATAAATACCATTTATAAATCCTCAAAGGGAGGATTCCTTATTTTTTCTCCGATACTCTATAATTTTAATCCATATTCTTAGTGAGACATTTTTAAAAGAATAAAAAATTAATTAAAATCATAAATACTACCCTAGAATTTCCATTAATCACATATAAATTTCCCATAAATCATTTTAAATTAAATTATTTAAAATATCAAACTAATTTCAAAGTCAAACATATATTTAGATAATAAGGTGTAAATAAATAAATTGGAGGTAAATAATACTAAAATGGATAAAGGTTTATATTGGAAAAATTTCCATGCTTGTTTTATGACATTATTATTGATCTTGATAATGTTTAACCTAAAAAGGTTTAACCTATCTTTGTACGGTTCCATGATTTTTCATAAAGTCAAAATTTTCACTACAAGGTTCACACATAGTTCACATCAGGTTAAAGACAACTATAAGCTTTATAAAATCAGCTGTAATGTTCATAAAATGTGTCTCATGGTTATGGATAATTCTCAAATGGTTTGAAAATCCTATCATAAATTACTAACATGCTACCATTAAAGTTCATATAATGTCTCATAAAATTGAGATAGAGTAGGTCATAACTTAAGATGAATGTTATGGAATTTAATAAATATAAAATAAAGGATATTAAAGAATAATTAAATACACAAAAGATTTCATTAGTGTTGATTCAACATCATTGTTTACTTCTACAATAAGTGAAGGATTTAAATTATTAAATGTTTTATATGTTTTCCTTAATTAATATCAGAGAGGATAAAGTGAGTAGTATTTAATAATAAAAACATAAATAAATGACGTATATCTAGGATCCACTCAATATATATATATATATATATATATGATTCATACAACCTACATTAAGATTATAATAATATAACCAAAAACATGTCCTAGACCATGTATCATACCACCATAAATTAATATAGTAAAAAACTATGTCAGTTATAGTTGAAACCTTAAATAAGAAAACCACACATCATAATTAAGGTGTATACTCACAAGAAAGGATATGAATTTCCATAGAATATTACATGTCAAATATGATTCATAAATGAATGTCTCCCACTACCTTGTTCCAATAGAAAATAAATTAACATGAAATCCCACATTATGATTATTATAAATATCAAAATCATACCAATATAAATCCAAGAACAACTATCTCATCCCTAAAAACATAGAATTTATTTATACATGGGTTAACTGCTCATAGTTTTAAAGTTCATCCCAGGTTTTAAGAAACCCTTCCTCTAACATTCTAGTTCAAATACAAAAAAAATTAAAAAAAAGGTGTCGGTGCCACTTTATAATGTACCATCCTAAACAACCTGAATAATGGTTAAGCTAGAGGCAAAGATTCCTCCAGTATATCTATATATACACCAAAGGCTACTAATCAACAGTGAGGATCTATATGTGGTCAGAGGGATATTATACCCATTGTTATAAATAATTATAAATAATATAAGATGCTATATTAATAGAAATCATCATAATATATTTGTAATTTTATTTATTAAAACTAATAACTAACTATAAATGAAGTACATAACTCATGTTATATCAAAATGTGTAGTTGAGATGTCACATGATTCATATATACATAAATTTATTTTCCCATGTGTTGATCAAATAAAAACACAGACACAATTAAAAAACATATAGAAATAACTACAATACTACTCCCAAGTCCCTATATGGTGACATCTACCAAAACTAACCATGAATTATAGCCCAAAAATCCACTATAACAGCCATTACCAAACATACATCATAAAAACGAGAAATTTTTATGTGCACTTCGATTCCCATATATGGTGTGAGGACACCAAAATAAGACACCAACAATATTTTATATAAAAAATATTATAAATATTAGCACATAAACGATGGTATGTACTCCAAAAAACTATAATCTTAATAATAATAGTAATAAAAAATGTCTATGAGTGCTGTTAAATCCACCCAATGAGTGAAAATACTTTCTTCATCCTGTGTCAGGGGTTTCTTAACACATCATAGATAATATTCTTAGGATCGAATAACATATTCCCGACCACAATATGAGTTATCAACTTGTAATTGCATCCATTTTCATAACCCATCTTTAAAGGGAATAATATCCCATCACAAAACTATATTAAGTACTTGGGAATTACATCCCTAAAAATAGTCACCACTATGGGAATAACATCCCAATGAATACAATTGATAAGTTGGAATATTATCTCGGTGTATAAATACATTAGCAGACATAGGGTCCCAATAAAAATATCATATTTGTGTATAGTGTTTTTAAGAAATATATATATATATATATTAGAAGACATAGAGACCCCATGATAACATCACAAACGGGTATAGAATTTTTTTACTCATAGAATATCACATGAGGGAAAACAAACATTAACCTGGGATTCAACAAAATAGTGGCCATTTTTTCCAAATTTATAATTAGTAGCACACATATGGTATTTATTCCCATTTTTGTGGAAGTTTTTATTAATTGGAAGATCGTCACTCATCCATCGGTAAAGCATATATTGGGTAGATTAAACTGGGAAATATTCATATAAGAATGTGAGAAATGAATCCCATGTCTATAAACATTCCCTATAAATTGTTATGGAATCCCACTACATAGGCATAAAAATTAATGATCAAGTGGGTAGTGCACCCCATACCACATAACAAATGTAATATTGGTCATACCATTCCATCAATAATCCAAATCACTATAACATGAATATTCTCTCAAATAATAGGAAACAGCAGATTAAATTGACTTTCCATACCATTATTAAAGAGGTATCACAAATATGTGGAAACTCATTCTAAAATAGCCAAGTAAATAATAATATATCATGAAATCCCATAAATAAAATATAAAAAGGTATAGAAATTAATCAAAAATATATATCATATATGTATATCACAAAATTTTAAATTATGTATAATCAAATTTATTAACGTATGTCAGGTTGGGCATTAAATTCTTAACCCATTTCCAATATAAATATCTAGGTTATAAATCCACAAAAACAAGTCAATAGGAGGTGGTCATCTCAATCCACTTTAATGATATAAGTAATCCAAGTATCAATAGGGAATTTCATGTTTCCATAACAAATATTCTCTTCTATTAAACTATAATATGACTATAAATATCCTTAAAAAATATGATAATAGGAACCAAATAAGGTGTGTAATGTCATAATATATCTAAAAACACCTCTCATCAGATCCCAGTTTAATTCCCCATCTCAATTTATTTTATTAATATATCACATAATGATTAATACTACGCCACAAAAAGGAAAACTCATGGACCTAATAACCCTAATCAGCCATTTATGTGGCGAATGAAATCAATTAATTTTTTTAGTTTCAAGAACACAAAATTAGTGCATCATGTATATCATATTTCAAATGAAAATAAATATAAAAAATGGGTTCTCTTAGTTACGAGCTGCATTGAATTAGTAAAATCCACTCATAAAATATCTTTGAGAAACTCATCCTTAATAAGATTATGTCACTAATTATGTGACCCCCACCCAAATAGGAGTTTTAGTACAACAACTCTATAATAGTGAAACAATTGATATAAATTTTCAATAAATTGAAAGAGAAAGTTATTTTTTCATTAAGTGATACTATAGGAAAAAAATGAGCTTCAATTACCGATCAAAAAATAGAGGAATCTTTAATTAGAATATATTAGTCATGTTTTAGGGGTTTCTCATCATGTGACTTAGAGTGTGACAAATGAAGAACCCCATTTATTAGTTTTTTCATTTCAAATTTAATTAATTAATATTATAATAAACTACTCTTATTTTTTCTTAAAACATAATGAGATGGGTCTTGGTGCAACACCCCATCTCATGTTCACCATGAAAAATGACCAATTAGATCATAATGAAAATTTATCTTCCAGAGCAGCCCAAATAAATCATGTACACCACTTTATGCATTATTAGGGTCTTCAATAAACAACCCACTATGATGTGGAGTGATCTAAAACCTAATCTAAACATTTATATTACACAACCTCCTTCAATGCTGTAATTCTCCTCATTTTAGTGTAGACTTACTCCTGTAAATGAATTTCATCCTATATAGGTTCCTTATCCTTAAATACCAACCTGAAAACTCCAAAAACTCACCAAAAAAATAAAAAATCATTAAAATATCCATTGTTTGAAAATAATTTAAACATATTCTTCCCTTGGGATATGTTCGGTGTTATATTTTTTTAGATCCCCTATATTCAATACACTTCATATAGGTTCATTAATCTACCCCTTTAAATTATCATATAAAACGATATATTTCCTAAAATGTAAGAAACTAATTACAAGACGTTCTAATGTCTCACTCTATGATGAATAATCACCTATACTTTTTTGCCACCACTTTTGGCACCCAAAATTAATAAAATTCCCCCATTTTTTTATGAAGATATGATAAAATATTATCCACCTTCATTTCTAGATGAATAAAAAGAATGAAGAAAAATAAATCAATAGCGTCACTAGGATTTGAGAGATAGTATAGTCCAAACAAATTGTAAAGTGTTTTTATGAATCATTCTTTAGTGTTCTTATTATGAAGTTAACTACATTATCTTATATTAAAATATACTCTAATTAATGCTCTTAAAATTCCACCATCACCATTAACAATAGTACATTGTATCACTATGTTTCATCATTGAATGTTTCCTAAAATTCTTTAAAATAATTGGTCACACATTGATTATAAAATCTATTCATCAATTTGAATGTGACTTCAACCCTCTTCTCTTCAAGTTGTGACTTAATCCATGTTATTTGAGTTATTTATTTTGATGTTATAATAAAATCATATTATATATTAATTCATGTGACTAAATTTTATTTCTCCGAGTTCTATGAAGAAAAACACTCTAATAGAAAATAAACCTCTAGAATTTGACATAATAGTTTTCATGTCTCCTACAAAATTTAAATTATAAAAACTATAATTCTAAAAATATATAAATTTATTATACATCAATTCAGCATCAAATTTCATTTAACATTGAACACGATCCACTTAACTACTATAATATAACACTCCTTTAGGTTTCTTTGGATTAAAGTAAAATACATAACAGTAAAAAAAAATTCTAGTATTGATGAAATCAAATAAATTAGTTTTATATTCATACTTCAAAATTACTTATGATCCACACACCTTGCATCTTCTTTTAATGATAACATCATCCCATGTTTTATAGGATTTGAAACATATCTCTATTATTCTATTTAAAACCCCTTTAACAACTTAGGAGTATGATTTTTTTGAGATAAATATGTAACATATATTATTCATAACTTGAAATCCATAAAATTATGTCATTTCATAAATTATTGACATTTTATAAAGAATTTACATTTAGGAATAAAAGTTTTCTAAATCCTTCACTTAATTTATATAAAATGTAATTTTATCCTCATATATAATCACATTGAGTGAAATTTTTACATATATGTCAACATAAATGTTTTTATACACCATTAGATTCCTAAAATTCATGTTCTTTAGTTATTTCATAACAAAAATGTATTTCGAATGAACTTGTGTGTGCCTATAAAGTTTTTCTTTAGATTTAATGCTCATTATCCATCACCATAAAGAATAAATCCTTCTTATTATTAAATAAAAAATTCATTTATAATGTTTTCATAAAATAAAAATAATATTATTTCTAGTTAAATAAATTTATAATGAGTTTGAGATCCTATCAAAAGCAAAATCTTGATCATCTAAATCCTTGTAACTTGAGAAGAATAATCATAAAATTTTATACCCTCAATTTGAGTGTAAAATTTGAAAATTACATGATAATTATTACCATAAACATACCCATTGTCATTAAGATTATTTAAATAATGATAATATTTATTTTTCATCAAAATTGTTTCTTCTCCATAGAGTTTGAAACTAACTCTTAAGTACCATTCATATTTTTTTAATTAATCTCATCTAAATTTTTTTTATCTAGTAATCATATTATAAGGCGTCAACAAGACTATCTAGATAAACCTATGATGAAAATATAGTATCATTTGAACTACCCATTCTTATTGATGATTAAACACCAATGATATTACCTCTATGTTTTTCTTTGAGATATAAATATTTTAAAATCTATATGAAATTGTATCCCCCTTCCTTTGGCCTTCCTCTATACAAGATAATTATAAATCATAATAAGAGTTGTTCATATTTATTTCATAATTAAAAAAAATCCCATATTATCCAATGCATTATTAATGAGGATCCTTAATTTCATTATTAATTAGTATTAATGGCCTTTATTTTTCACAATCATCCATGATTATCACATAAATTTTCTCAATTACTTTATTTAGATCGTTGTTATTACACTGATATCATTTTATGTAGGGTGTATATCCATTAAATATACCTCTCTATTATTACTCATAAAAATTATCCAATGTGTCTTCTATTAAAATTAAGGTTTCAAGGTTAGTTAAACACCTTTAGAAATTTCATGTTTGGAATCATTCCAAAGATTATCAAATACAATTTTTAACTAGGTTTTGATAAAATAAGGTGTTATTGAGACTTTATGCTACCATTATTATATCATTCTTACAAAAAATAATTTTAAGTTATATACTGTAATAACATGATTATCCCTATATCAACAATACTTTGGGTCTTTAGTTTTATAAATTCTTTTTTTATTGAGGAAACTACTGATCCCTATATGCATTACTTATAACAAAGTTCATAGTATATTCTTCAAAAGTTTTCATTCTTATACTAACTTCCATTACCGAACCAATATCATTTGATAACATTCCCAATTTGATTTTTAACCATAAAAAATATTAAAATTATCAATATATTATGACTTACTAAATATAATATATACCTACGTTATATTAGTAAAAAACAAAAATAATAATGAAGTACTTAAATTCATTGGTCAAAATCATGATCATCAAAAAACAATAACTGAAATACAAAAAAATACGAATAATTCACCAAAAAAATTAATGAAGTAATAATCCATTAATTTTATTAAATTAAATTAAATCATTTTTTTTACTTGTGACACGTTTATTAATTTTTTTCAAAAACTATACTTTAAAATTTATTCCTATTAATTCCATGATGCTTAATATTTAGAGATTAATTTAATTCTAATATAATTAGGAGTCAACCTTCAGGCCTACCCCGGGTCGATTTTCAATTTTTAGTTATAAAAATATGTTTCATATATTTTCTCATTCCATATATAGATCAATGTAAATAATTAAAAATTAACAATGGTAGGATCTATTGGTCAGCCTCTAGGTTGAGTTTCTCTAAACCTCCTAATAAATTTTTAATTAAATTTACCTATTTTTTGATATAGAATTGATTGATTTTGATTTTTTTTATTTCCAAGTAATTAAAAAATTTTAATTCATCTATATCAAAAACAAACTATATAAATTTATCTTAGGTAAATAATTTGCATTATAAAAGCTAACTAAAAACCAAAATTATGGTGAGTAATCAACCACACTCACCACTACAGTATCATGTTGGATTGTTTTCACACCTTGGTCATAAAGATCTGAAATCATCATAAAAGTATTCTTACCTATTGGTTCACATTATTGAAATGGAAACCCCCCCCCCAAATGATTACAATATATGGAATGGGTAAAAATATTGAGGGTGATGTGAATCCATTATAATAATGTTTTTTGGGTTTAAATATCCTATATAAGGTAGTTCTAGAGGAAAGAGATCAAAATAGCATTGATATTGTTTGAAGAGGTGATGAAGTTGTTGTGAGGTGATGGTTGTGTATCAATGTTGTTTAGTTATAGTAAGGGGAATTGTTTTGGTTTATGAGAAAGGATGGATGATTGGGATATTATATACAAGGTGTAAATTGGTGCATGTTTGGAATATATTAGGATGAGGTAATGTGTAAAACATTCATGATAAGTGACATATGAACTAATGTTATACCTTGAGCGGTGAGACTTGGAATGATAGAATGTGATAGGGATTATTAATATAAATTATAAATTATTAAATGATGATGGCGATGATGATAATGATGAAAAATGTAATATTATTATTTCTAATATTGTTATAATTACTATTATTAATTCATATGTGTATATATAGAGATGAAGATATGTTAAAAAAAGTGTTTCCCATGTTCAATATTTGAATTGTTAAAACTTATTTTATTTTTACATAGATCACAAAAAACATGATATTTTTTTCAAAATTTTTTATATGTTTTTTTGGTATTTTAAAAAATTGTTGTATTTAAAGGCTCATGAACCTACCAAGAAAACTCTTAAGGACAATATCTAAACTATTTTCATGAGTAGAAAATGATGGTTTTCAATGTTTCAGATTAACATTTCTAATTTTGTTGAAAAACACTAAATTAAAATTATGATGATATGTGTATGGATGATATAATGATTATTTCGATGAATATGATGTGTGAGTAGATTTTATTGGGCCACATAAACATGAGAGTGATATTAAATATTAATTTACATCCATACTTATGATATCTCATTATATTTTGAAAATGGTTCTTGACTATGAAATTATATTTCCCCTTTAACCCTTATTTTTTGTTTCCCTTAACCCATTATGATAAAGTATAGTGTGCATGGAAGTGTATATATGAAGATAAATTTAGAGTATATACTATGTTGTGATATGTGGTGAACATGGATGGATTGATAGGAAGATGTTGTTTATGAATGTGTCATTTTTTTGAGAATAATCCTCTGAGAATGACATAACAAGCCTTAGAGTTCATGTTTCACATAAGAATGATGATGATGGTGACTATTGTAAATTGACAACAATCATGGGGATGATAGTCCAATGATTAATAAAAATATCTCCTAATTATTATTTTCTATGAATACTAATGTTGATAACAATGATTATTCATATGATGATGATTACAGTTATTGTATGATTACATGAAGGATTTGATGGAATGAATCATAGAGAGTTTGATGATAAGTTATAATAAATTCTATTATATGTGGAATTAATATTGACATAATCTTATTGATAGTTATTAATAAGATATATTAGTTAAATTTAGTCTTCCAAGTGGGTTTCCTAGGTACATGGTATTGTGATTACTAAGATTTATTTTGACTCAATTTATATAATCTTTTTCATGTACCCACTATTTTAATTAACTGATGTGTATTCATCTCTATTTTGGGTTTACCACTTATATTGAAACCACTCTAAAATGTGATCGTAGTATCTATGAAGACACGAGGGTTGAACATGAAACATCGATGGAGGAGAAAGAAGTTGTTTTTTACAAATAAATAAAATGATGGTGAAATTCATCTGGACACCTACATTAAAATTAGGAAACCAATGACTACTCAAATTATAGATTAATTTAAAAAAATTCTGATTTTAATTATAGGTTAATTCTATATAAATGTTTCATGGTCTTATTCTCTTGGTTCTATTGTTAATTTTTCTTCTAATTTTAGAGGTTTATGTTGTTTTGATTAGATCCTCTATCAACTAATATGGCTGGTTTATAGTCTTTGATGATTTATTTTATAAATTTGTTGAATCCTTATTCATAATCAACAATTATAGATTTTTTATAAACATTTGGTAAATGATAAATAGCCATGATGATGTTATTTTTCTGATTTTATACACTTTGAATTAGATAGAAGAGACTTATTTGAGGGTGCATTTACTTTTGTTTCCCTATATTTTTATTTTCTACATACTAGCTGATTATGGGTATAATAATTCTTCTAGATTATTTGATGTTGGAACCTGACATGTAATTCCATTGAGGGTACCACTGATGTTCAGAGTTATCTGTGATATGATATATATGGTGGAATACATGTATGTAGTTTTATTTCATCTGATTGGAGTACGAATATTCACATAACCACCACTTTTGGTTTGGTTTTTAGCTATGAACCAACACACAATGAGTATGTTGCTACTATAGTTCCCAACCAGTAGACTTATCTCTATCCCCACCAATTAATTGAGATATGGGGTTTAATTAGTCATGAGGAGGATGAAATGAGGTTAATCTTTATTATGATAGTTATGCAAAGTGATGTGTTATGCACGAAATTTTTAAGGAGGAAACATGTTAGATTATAGCATTATTAAATAATAGGATTGTGGTAGTAGATTTCAATGGCCATTATCGTAAATATTTCTAGGTGAGTATAATGATTACTTAAATATATTATTGTTAGGTTTCAAGGGAGTGTGATTTTCAGTGAGTTGTAAATACATTATATAAGTATATCATATGTAGGGATATGTAATAAAATTTATCATACCAAAAATATCACTTGGGATAAGAATAGAATATTATGAGATCAATATTAATTTTTAATAATTTTCACTATTTCATTATTATTCTTTCACGATAATACTCTAGTTTTTAAATTCATTTATAAATTGACTCTAGATAATATATATATATATATATATATATAATTATCCCTTGTTTATATATTGGTTTTAATGTTTTATTTATAGGGTTAATTAGAGGAATTATCTTGATGACTAATGTTGATTGTATGAGATATGAAATTTTCGACTACTTTGTATACAATGGAGGCATGTAGTTTTTTATCTTTTTACCTTTTCAGGACATTGTCATTTTTTGTTGATGGTGAAATTTTTCATTTATTTTGGTTCTATTTTCTGTAATTCATACAATATACATTTTTTATTGAGATGACTAATGATACCATATTCATCATGATTTGGTGGTTTTGATTTATTTTAATTTCATCCATTGTGTTCTATAGTGAGAAATGCCTCTATGTATGAGATTTAACCCATCTGAACTGGTATGTAACGTCTTATGTAATGATTTTGTGGTTTGGAGTCTAACTTGATTTCATCATAAACTTAGTTTGGGAATGATAGAATCCGGTAATGAAGGAGTGGTATCAGAGATTTTTTTGATAGATTGGTTGGAGATTATAGTAGTCGCATGTAATGATTCTATCAAATTGGTGGTATGAAAAAATATATGAACATAGGATAGTCATTAGGGTTAGTATAATAGTTATTGATTAATATAGAGAAAATATTCATACAAAAAAATCCTAATCCTCCACGAACTATTCTCAAGGGATGTATATGCTTTGCATAAGGTACGATTCAAGGTATGTGGTCATTACTCATATAATTACATCTACAACATGATGATTTATTATATTGTGTCGGTATTTATGATTTATATTTATGGAATAAGTTGTTAATTTTCATTTTGTTTATCTACCCATTTATCCTAGTGTTTTAATCATTAAATGTTATTTATAATTTCTTATACATGAGCATTCCATCTCAATTTCAGAGACGTCACACTAAATGCAGATGTATAGAATGCATTAAATTTAGTTTATATTTCATATAAGTATCATAATTTAAAAATTCTTCTAATTTTATAATGATATATCATGAGAAACGTCAATGTGATGTTGTGATCTCAAACTCATCATGTCTACACCTATCACCACACTGAGTATTGAGTTCAATAGAGTGTTGGTTATCACATTCTAGTGTTATGTTATCAGATGAATTTGGGGGATGATGTGAGAAGTATGTGTGGCATCATATTATATCCATTTATGGTTAAAACTTTTTTAATGGTTAATTTCTTATCTTCATTAGATTATGATACTTTAATAATATTTTAAATTTGGGCCTTCCTTGATTTCAAACACTGATTTATTTATTATTGTGACAATTAAATTATTATTTTTAGCTAAATCTATTTTCCCAATTTTGATATTCATATTATGATTGTTATTTCCTATGGTTTTTAAGGAGTAGATATTTTTTGGTGTTTAGACGTAATATGGGATATGTGTTACTATGTTGATTTTCATTAGGTGTAGTAGTTTTTTAATGTGCTTGTTTCATGGTTTCCAATAAGGTAATTAATGATGAATAATTATGCTCAGGGGATATGTAACTTCACCTCTTGATATAGGAGGATTATTTTTGACTTGAATAGATGTTCTAAAGTGTGATGAGTTTTAACCACTATGAGTGTCCCATAGAGTTATGTGTTTCGATCTTGCTATATGTTCAAGAGGGAAATGTATTTGAACTCTAAAGCATAATCTATAGGGTGATGTATTGTGATGTTGTTGTATAATCTTATTAGTTTTTAGTGTAAGAAAAAGTCATTGTATGATACTGAATAATTATATCACTTCTTACATATACTTTTTGTGTCATGATATAGGATCTATATTGAGATCAATTTATTAGGAATGGATTGATGTTTATATTTCACCTTTAGTAATGTGATTATGACTATTAGTGTGGGGATGGTCATTCATGTTAGAGACCTAAATTGAAATGTGAGGTTAGAAAATATTATAGATGATATCCTTCCCTTATAATAGTTAAATATTATATATTTTAACGTACTCTTTTTAAAAGATAGTTCTATTATGGTTTGAATGTTAGAAGTCCAAATCATTATGATTTCATTATGTGTGATCGAAATAAATGAAATTATTTGACCAATTATCATTAATGTGTATAAGAGGATGTTTGTCTCAATGGATACCTGGTATTATTTTATCAAGAGGGATTGATGGAATACCATAAATTTCATTACAAAGATATTATCAAATCATATGTCATCTTATTTCATTATAATAGTTTAACTCAACTATAGAGTAACATTTTTTAGAATTTCTATGAATGGTTATGTCCAAATTTTATATAAAGTATAAATACACTCCCTAAAAATGAGATTATAACAATGGGAAAATAAATATAATAAAATAAATTTCAAAAATATTAATATTTTAATATAAAAATGTAGTTTTGTATATTTATAGTGTCATTGAATCAAAATGGTAAAAAAAGGAAATTTTCATCTTCAATGGTCATTAACATGGCATCATAATTATAGTGTAAAAAGTTTGTTGCACTAAATATATTTTCATATTTTTATTAAAAGGATAATTAAACTTAATTATAAGGATATTTTAGAATATGTAAATTTTTTATATTTACCAATGACTAATTATCAATAATATAAAATTTAAATCATAAAAAATATAAATGTAACAACTCATAACATATGTATTTATTCTTTCTACAAAATTACTTTCCCATGTATTATGTATTTTTATTTAAAAGTTAAATCAATAAATTTTAAAAAATATATTTATTGAATTTATATTATATTTTATTCATCATGTTAAAATTATCTTAGGGTGATTTGACTGATTTTTGTTGAATATTTTTATTTTTTAGTGAATATTAAAAATACAAATTTTATGAATACTACAAATATTATGAAATCATAATGTTAGAAACGTGTAATAAAAAATAAGGGACCATATTTATTGACAAAAAATTAATTTAAAGGGTCAAATTATTCATTTAAAAATAAGAAATTGATTTTATAAACCTGTATTTAAAATTTTTAAGACTATATTATATGTTATTCGGAGAAATTATTCTTTGGGATATTTACCTTTAATTAAGTGTTTCCAATAATTCATTTTGTTTTTTATTTTCTATGGTATCAATGAAACCCATGTCTTGAAATCATAATCCAATAATTGTTTTTGCGAATCAATATTATTCCTATTCATTTTCCTAATTTACAAATTTATCAATACATTATTCAATAATACCTCTCCACCTTGGCTATATAAACTTCCACACTCCACCCCATTCTCTTCACTTAAAAGTACTCATTCCATTAAAAAAATTATACACAAATACCTATCTATAAATTACTTTCCACATCTCTAATCCCCCTATGTTCCCAAAATCCCCACATCTAAATACCTTTTAATAATCGAAAGGAGGGATCTCAAAGATCAAGGTAGGGGTTACAATTCCATAACCTACCCCTTTATTTATTGTTTATTTTATCACAATCTCTTTTTTAACATAATTTTATATTCTTATATCCATATATATATATATATATATATATATATTATAATCATTTTCATTTGTTTTTTATGAGAGCCTATTAAATTACCTCTCATCAAACCATTTTCCTAAGTCATTACTATGTCAAAGTAAGGGTTTTTGAGTCACTTAATCATTTCTATGTTTTAACTATTTATCTATAAAATAATTAAAAACTAAATATTTTTTCCTAATTGATTAAATTATGAGGGTATATAAGTTATTTTGATCCATCATTAATTAGATATCATCAACCACCTCTCACTGAACTCTTTTTTAAAACCTATTACTATATTAAAATAATAGTTTTCTCAATTTTATCTTTATATTTATTATTTGGAAATATTTCTCTGTAAAATATTTCTAAAAATTTTATATTATACTTACATTATTTTATATTCTTACAATTAACATGTTTTTAAACCACTATTGGTTAGATATTAATAATTCCCTTTCATCAAACCCTTTTTCATAAGTTTTTATTATATCTAACGTACAGGTTTCTTAACCTATTTCATTTCATTTTAATTACCCTATTTCCCATTTATGATTTTTATGCAACCTCTAAAGTGACTTAAAATAATTAATATAATTATAACCATTTTTCATAAAACTAAAATATTTATTGTGTTTCCTCTAATTTAAAAATCTTTTGAAAAAAATTCTCAAAGGTGTGGTTTTACAATCCCTAATTAAACGATATTGTTTTCATAAACATTTGTCTTTAATTTATATTTAGAAAATTTTACTTAATGATTGATTATAATAATAATAATCAAGTAATTTCATGATTATGATTATGTAGTTTCAAAATACCATTCCTTACAATTTAATCGACATTAAATAATAATAGTAATTTTTTTTCATAATATATAACATAATCGAGATATATTCTCTGAAAAGCAGCATATTAAAAACCTATTTAACTCCCTTGATTTTGAAATTATTTGGAACAAATACCTTCCATATCACTAGAATAATGAGACCATAGTTAATGAATCTTTACAATTATAATTATAATAAAATATTTTCAAATATTATGAATCAAATGACCTCAGAATGACTGATGTGAAAAATAAAAATTTAGTAAATAAATGAATCATGATAAAAATTAACTAAAATATATATTAAAAAGGAAATTAATATGACATTTTTTTTAATCAAGTAAATAATTATGATATTTTTATTATCCATGAAGTTGAGAATATAAAAACGATCTAGGACTAGAGGAAAGGGTTTTCTTTCCAAGACTAAAATATTTTTAGGTTTTTTTATTTAAATTTATATATTCTAATTTATGTCTCAAATAAAAGATCTTAAAATGAATAAGTTACTATTCTGAATTAATTTCTATTAAATAATTTTTTGTTTTCCTCTATGATTTTATAGTTCACACAATACATTGTTCATAAGGGGGTTTCCCATTCTTTCCTATTCTTAATGATATATTATCTGTTACTCATTATCCCTAACAAATTTCCATTCCCTCTTTATAATATGAGTCCTTTATATTTTTATTATATTTTCACATCCTTTACTAGGTATACCCTTGTTTTTATTGTTTCTTTTATATACTTCCTTTAAGTAAAATAATTCAATATTTATAAAGGAACTTTTCCATTATTTATTATAATACTATCCATGATTCATCAATCTATACTCTATTTTTATTAGTAATTTTTTGTGAACTATAATTTTAAAAAATATTTTTTAAACTTATGTTTATCTTATTTATAAAATTGTTTTTAAAATTTAATCATTCCATCATTTTTATGAAAATTTAAAAAAAAAATTAAAACTAATTTAAAAATTTCTCTTTTGTTTTACACAATAACACTATCAATATTATTTTCAAAGTCATTATTTTTATTTTAAATTATTATTAATATTTATTTTACAATTTTTGTTTTCATTAAATAAAATATTATAATTGTGTTCCCCTATAAAAATGGTGTTTCCCTAATCATCAATTGTTCATAAACATAACCTTTCTATCAATACATTTCCTAATTTAATACCCATGTTTATTTTGATTAAAGGTTGTTCCTCTATATTCCCATAAATTTTTTTATCTAAGTAAATTGTTGAGTACAACATATACCCTTTAGGATATACATTGTGGACACTCAATATTCCTAAGTCAATATTAAACGTTGTTTACCAAGAAGTATATTAAAATTATTGACTTAAATATATTAGAAATCTATATACATATTATTTAAATACATATATATATTGATTAGTAAGACATGTTGATTCTGTACTAAATTTATCATTCATTACTTTTATTTGATAAATGAATTTGAATTATTTATGGAGTTTTAAGGCATAAATTTATGCATCCCCATCCTGAATCAGTGGGAACCTTGAGATAATATATCTCTAATATTTATTATATTCCTTACCCATTTATATATGATGTCTTAGCGTAAGAACTTGTACATATATTTTTAATTTCTATTATTATTAATTCAATCACTATGATTTCATTTATTATTATTCATAGGAATGTTTATTTCCATTATTATATTATAGATGGATACATTTCTTTCTTATGTTATTAGTTATATTACATTATTTTTTTATTATTTTTTCTATATATATTATTTATGTATTGTTTATTCCATTATAGCTTCATTTTTGTGATACCCCTTACTGAGTTTCTAATCTCAACCCCTTTATTTCTCTCCATTTTTACATGGGACCCAAGATAAATATTAAGAATGATAGAAGGAAATTATATAAGGAATAAATAAATTTTAATTTAATTTTTATGAGGTATTTTTTATGTTTTCAAATGTAATATAAGGATCCCATTTGTATTTATTCTCCTAAGATAAAAAATATTGGATCTTGCGTTATTTGAACAATTAAATTTTGTACCAATGTAATAATATAAAATAATCTTTGGGTTACTGGAGTTGAGGTGTTTTGGTTGGTATCAGAGGATTTTTATTATAAAACATAGTAACTAGATAAAGAATAACATAGTTTGAGAATAGAATCCTTTATAATCCCTTAGGATATTCAAGTAATTTTTCAATATTACATAATAATATTTATTAAAAAATATATATGAATTTTATAATATGATCTATAATTCATAGTGTTATTAATGATATAATTATGTTTATTCCATTATTTATAAATGGTTTCTACTTGAAGGAATGGAAACTATTTAAACACCTGAGATTCACCCATAATAAATAAAAACATCATAAAAAATATATTTTACAATATGTTGGTATGTGAATAGAAATAAATATTTTGATTAAATATATTTGATGGAGAGGGAACTGGATGATCCATTGGTCTTGGATTTCAAATAGTTTCTTTGAGATGATCAATAGATGTGAGTTTGATCGGATGATGATTTTTTCTAATGGGAATGCGTAGGGGGGTGGATGGTGGTGAATGTATTTTATGACACATGTGAGTAAATTATTTATATCCTTACACTTGCATCATCATGGGAATGTGTTTTATAGAAAAGTGATGAATATTATGGGTCATTAGTGGGTCTTTCAAGTGTATGTTTGTTTTTTCAACGATGGTGTCTATCATACGCTAATTATTATAGGTAATTAGCAGTAAAGATGGATTTTTGGTGGTAACGCAAAAAACATTAGAGGATAGTAAAAATAGATGACTTGATGATACTTACTATTACTAAGTGGGATTATTAATACACATGTAATAAATATCCATGAAAAATTACATTAAATTGGGAATATAATTTTTTAACCTTGAAAAAATTGATTTTAATTATTGTATCCTATAATTGTAAGGTAACAAAATGTGATTTATCTCTAGTAAATAATATGTAATTTCTGAACCATTTTAAAAAAAGGGTAATTTCATTTATGTGTTTATTTTTATCTTATCTATAATTTAATTTTTGTTATGATTTTTATTTAGTGGGTGTGAGTGATACTTGGTGTAGTGAATAGTGTGTGTTTTATATTTATATTATAGTACCCTGAGTAAAGGGAGTCTTCTAAAAAACCAATTTTCACTATGTCTATCAAAATTTGATAGATGATACATGGGTTAGATGCTTTGAAGGATTCCTAACAAGTAGTGTCAAATATTTTGGTTATATCATACTCATCGACACCCAATATGGATTCCCAGGTAAATCTCAATCTCATTCCTAAGAATTATTTAAAATTTTGTGATAGTATACTATCATTGGAAGGTATAAAAACCGAAAAATTATGTTCCTTGTTCATAATTTGGACAGTACAGATTTTAGTATCAGGTGAATTCAAATTAAGGGTCATCTTATTCAAAAGTACCTATATGTTCTATTATATTGGATTTATATGGAGAATATGAAAAATATTAAATGGGAATAGCTGTCTAGGAACCAGTTTTGAGTGATAATGAATTCATAGTCATATAGAATCATGATATTTCAATATCTATTTTCCATAAATAAATACATGGTCAAATATATTTTTTGATTGGTAACATCGAACTAAAATGAGTCATGACATATTATATGGTTGTAACTAAAAAATTATAAGAAAAATATAAACTCCAGTAAATAGAAATATATAATTAAATTAAAAATGATTAAATTTATTATATATATATTTAATATGATTTCAATTTTCAAGTAATTGTTTTTGAAAAAACAACTTTTTAATTAGAATGTATATTATCATAATAAAAAAAGTGATTTCATTTAAAATATGATTCTAATAATATAGAACATATAAAAATTATGTAATAATATATTAAAATTATTTACTTTAAATATATATTAAATAAGATTAAGAACATTTGATGATTAAAAGAGTCATTTTCTCTATAATAACTTATTTCCCATTAATTTTTTTCATTTAAAATTAAAATTAATTTTTATTTTGAATTTTTTTTTTGATAAAAATAAATTAATATTTGGAGTCATAAATTTAAAATTTTATTAGTATATTTTTTTCACATTTTCCATTAATGTTACTTTTTACATGAATAGTTAATGTATATTATTTTCCTATCCTATAGGTTTCATGACATTATCATGATTTAATAATGAATTACAAATTTATAAATTATTTTTCTCTACCTAATATGTATTAATAGAATATAATAATGCATTGGAAAAGTGTTATGTTGAAATTAAAAACCTTTTTATTGATATTTTGAAACCTAAAGTAATATTTTATCCTTATAAAACATATTTTTGGTTATTTTATTATAATTTAATATTCACAATTTGGAATTTGATTTTATCTTTAATTTAAATATACATAACTACATTTCTTAATAATTAACTTATTAATATCATGAAAATCAACAACTGTCATAATTTTAACCTAAACACATTTCTTTGATTAAAAATATGTTAATTTAAAAACTATTTGTAAATTGTAATACCTATAAATGCTATAATGAGTTGTAATCAATTAAGGAAAATTTAATCCATTTAAATTGATTTTATATTTGGAAGCATCATGTTAAAATTATGTTAAATGGTCGATTACATTTTTAGTCCTACAAAAATAATTTAACTTTGTACATGTTAGCCACCATGATAAAGGCTAAAAAATTAAAAGTGCTAAATCAAGTGTAATAACATAAAAAAAATTTATTTTTATATTTAAAATATTGACTGAGGAATTTATTGATCACCCCTTATCTTTTCATCATTATTTGTCAAATTTAGACACATGTTCCATAAAATTCAGTTTTCTTTATACATTAAGAATTATGTATTTAAAAAATATGTCCCTCCCCTCAGTTATAAAATAAGAATTACACCACACCATCAAGTCCAATATAAAAATTAAAACACTCACATATTTTCTGACTAATTTCCTTCCAAAATAATCATTTACCATGATCTTGATCTTATACTCCATAACGATTTCCCTAGACCCTTCTAAATCAAGATGGTTTCCATGAGAATACTAAATTATTCTATATAAGTATTTTTAAATCTATTTTCATTATTCCATTACTTATTATTATACTTATTCCTAAATCATAAATATAAAATTATTATCTTGTTTCATAGATCATCATGTTTCTAGAAATGTTATATTACTATTATTAAATATCTTGTTCTTATTCATTATGTCATTATAACACAATCCTATTTGGGTCAGTTTTATTACTAAAAAGAACAAAATTATATTGATTATATCATAAAGAATTATTAAATCTTTGATATTTTAAATATTAAATGCTAATAATTATTTTTTTATGATCTAATAATTTTTAAATAATAATATTGTAACACTATAATTCCATAATCATAATTATCAAATTAATTCTACCATGTTCTTATATTGGTCAGTTTCACCACATACAAGAATAAAGATATGAATTTTTATCAAATATGGTTATGTAAGCTTCATTTTTGATGATATATTTCATTAATATGGGAAAATAATTGTTTCTATAATAGAAATATTAATATTTAAACTATATATTGTTAAAAAAACCTGTTTATGATAAATGATATGGAAAAAAATTACATTATAGATTTCATCTTTATGAATAAAATCACAAAATTACATTGGATGAATATTAAACATAATAAACCATTATGGAACTTAAATTTTAATTATACCTACCATTATAGGGATGAAAAACTTATAAATAGGGTGTTTCAACTGAAACTATTTAAAACAAACATGGCATGGTTAAAACCACAAATTACCAATAATTATTATTAATAAAAAATTGATAATTTTTAATAAATGAATATAAAAGGAAATTAAAATGGAAATATGTATTAATTAGTTTATATAATTGATTATTATTTAATATATTTTTATTATATATGAAGTTATAATTCGTATAAGTGATAAAGAATCCACGATAAGGGAATCCCATTCAATTTTTCATTTTTTGAGACATACTCCATATCGACCACATGTTTTATATTTTATAGTGTATATAATTCCCTATGGAATTTTTTCATACATTCATAAAACATAAGGTATTTACAAATCCATCTCACTCTCTATCATTTACCATATTTTGATTCTCTGTATACAAATATCGTATGAGATTTTATAGACATGATTCCCTTTTGTTAGTTTTAACCATTCTTCTACAACTCCATTTTTCATTGATTGATTTATTATATCCCATGACTATATTATAATTAATTTTATCCTTATTCTCAATGTAATTCACATTTTCACACCAAATCCATTTTTTTGATGAATTTATCTTTCTTCAAATTATATCATATTTACTAATAATCCACATCAAATTGATAGAGTATTTTTTATTCCATATCCATATTCAACATTACATTAAATGTTATCCTTACATAGATTAAAATATAGATATGTATTAATTTTTTATATTAATATTTCTGTTTACCCTTTTTTAAGTTTTAGTTTTATTGACCATTTTGTTGGTGTGTGTTTTAATAAAGTTATTTTAAAAACATAGAAAATGTTTTTATTTTATAGTTCATACATTTTATCTTCCATTCCATATTTCATTGGATGGTCATTATGTATTTTCAAAAATAAATTATTGAAATTTATTTTAAAATAATTTTTGAAGGAGTATTCATTTCAATTCCTCAAAAAATAGTGTTTTCAAAAGTGAATCATAACATCATTTCTTTACCGTAATATTATAAAATATTATGTAAAGACTATTTTACATTTATCTCCCATTTTATTCTTTAACTTCAAAATATATAACTCCTATAGATATATGTTTTATAAATCATATTCTAAATGTATTTAAGAAAAAAAATTAAGTAATGAATTTTTCGTATCAACTGGTCAACATTTTGAATCATGTTATGTGATTTCATTTAGAAATTATATAAAACTCATATTATTTCCATGGGGTTTCATGATATGATGATTCATTGGTATATTGTGGCACACATATGTATGGATTTTGTTGGGTGGTATATCCTCTTATCCTATAATACATTTTTTAAGGATGTATATCAAGTGAGATAATGATGCATGGACATTGTGGTTTTGTTCACAACATAAAATATGGGAATCATGGGTTTTCACTAAACAAAACAGAAAAGAATATTAATCCTGGGTTTTCTAGTAGGGAAATGATTACTTGTGCTTATTTTTGTGTCTTAGTTCCATTTAATGAAATATTTCTATGGCATGAGAAATTTTGTATGTCATATTAATATGATTACTCTTTACAGATCATGCTTATCTCACACTTGTATTCTATTCTGCATGTTTGTTTGTTTGAGATGAAATGTTCTACTATCATGACTTATGGATAAATTTTATTGTTACATGTTCATTAAATTAGTTATTTCTCCCATTCTCATGTTTTCCTATATTCGTAAGATCTTACCATTAATGACTAGTTATGTTTCACCTTACTGAGAGTTTGAGCTCTCCCCTTTCATAATATTCAATTCCCCATGTTATAAAAATATGTATTACTAATTAGGTTTCTAGAAGGGTGTATAATGTGTTTCTATTACAAATAAATGTTCACAAGTATTATAATATATTTTTCTTCTATATTTAGTCCTCAAAGACAAAAAACATTCTATTCATGGGGTTGTGGGAATATTTGTAATATTTAATTTTGAACATATGGAAATGATGTAATATAAAGTTATGTTTATCTTGGGTCACCTTAGTTCTTATCAAATGTATTAATTAAATTATGTATTTTCACACCAGATATAATAGTGTGGGTCTTGAACATATCAGTTGTTATTAGATTAGAGTTTAATAATTTTTATAATTATTTTAGATATTTTTTAGGGATTAGGATGGGATAAAATTAATGAAAATCCTACAGAAAACTCTAAGTGCATGATAACATAGTAAAATTTTGGAAAAGTACATAATTTTTAGTGTGTTAAAAATGGTTTCCATGTCTTGATACATTCAAGATGGTATAAGACATGACATAGAAGTGCCTAGGGGTAATATCCCTGAAAACTAGTATTGGGTATTAACTCGTTCTTCACCTAGTACATGAAAAACATCCCTACATTCACACCTAATTTGACACTTTTGGGTGATAAGAATTTTTTGATTCACATGTTATTTTCAAACCATTATAAAGGATTTAAATAAAATTTGATGATGTAGTGTATAAATAATAATGTTAGAGAACATAATAATTAATTTTATATTGATAAACTAAGTTAAACTAAAGAATTTATGGGTAGTCTAGTAATATAATTATTGAATCAAAATTATCATTGGTTGAAATGAATAATTCATTGGAAAACAAATCTCAAGATTATGTTTTCATATTAATATGATCATTTCCATTTATTTTATTGGACACTATCATAACTATTTTCGTTTTAGTATTTATTTGTAAACTAGATCATGATAATGTTTTTATAAAAGCTGGGTATCTAGAACCCCATAAGACTTATAGATTACTAAGAAGTAATATTTGGATAAAATGGATGAGGATTTTAATACATTCATATTATAAAAGTAAAAACAATTTATATAGACTTACCCATAATACTGATGATAATATTTCATTATAAAATATGTCGTTACTACATTAAAAATATCATTGTCTATTTTCATGAGATAATGAAATTAAAATTTTGAGGATGCAACTTATTTATGCGGGAAGAATAAAACACCCCATGAATATAGTATATATATTACTTAGATAAATACTATGTTAAATATCATTTTCACATGTAACATTGAACTAAAATGTGTTCCAACTTATTAGATGAAAAATGTTTATAAAATAATATAAATATATAACCTCTATTCGATAAAAATATCATAATAAATGAAATATTCATATCTTTACATGATAATTAATTAATATGATTTAGTATTAAAAAGTCTTGTTTGTCTATGAAATTAATTTTAAATTGATAGGTATTTTTTCATGATAAACTAAATTGATTTTTTATAAGATTATTCTAGTAAAATATAATATTTAAGACGTATGAAATACTATATTAACACCCAATTAAATAAAATTTGATATGAAATATTATTTAGAACACCTGATGTCTAAATGTAACATTCATATATGATTTTTTTTAATTAGTATTTTCTTTTAAAAGGTAATTTTGTAATTATTATAAAATGAATTTCACAAAACAATGAATTCATTTTTGGATTTAGATATTCAAAATTTGGATAAGATAAATTGTTTAATATTTTTTTGAAATGATTGATTTTTATGAGAATATTGAAAATATAACTTTTTCCTAACCTTTTCCTTTTCTAATATTATCAAGATGTATTCATTACTTCTAAATTTAAAAATTTTATTTATATACGAAATATGTGTTTGTATATTAAAATAACGGATTTCAAACTATTATTTTGACCTTAAAAACATATTTTTGGAATTTTGAAATTAAATTTAATATTTAATCCTAATAAAAAATATTTTTTTACTTTTCATTAATTAATAATTCAAAAGGTATATTTTTTTAGATTTAATTGAAATCAAAATAATTCTCCATTTTTTATTAATAATCCAATTATAAAAAAAAATTGCAACATTCCTAATTTTATCTTAAACTAATTTTTATTCTTATTAAAGATTTTTTTCAGAAACAAATTAATGATTTATAGATTTATAATATTAGAATAAATTTTCACAAAATATATAAATTTATCCCATTAAAATGGATTTTATATTTTGAATCATAATGTTTAACTTATGTTAAATATTTTATTTAATTTTTTTCTCCAAAAAATTACCTATGTAAATATTACTGACATCGCTAAAATATAAAAAGATTTAAATCAAGGTAAAAATTATAAAATAGGATTAAAAAATATGTTTAAATGAGTTGATGACGACATGGTCAAAAACCTATGATATTTTCTTCAGTATTTTTCAAATTTTGACTCATATGCCTTAGTATTTGAGTTTCTTTATATTAGGTATTATGTTTTTACCAAAATGTAATTAACATCACTAATAAAAGGATCATACCATGAACCCTTATAAACTATTACATCTTGACATAGGTCACTATAAATAGTCATCATACCAGTGGTATCCTGTGAATTTAAAGGTGCCTCCACATATATGAGATGTCACTATCTAAAAATGGCATTCTAAAGTGGTACTATGAGGATAAAATACTCCATATGTCATAGTATGTAATAACAATAACACTAAAACATTATATTGTGTATAAATAATAAATAAAAAAATTCAATCTATAGAAAATTAAGTGAAATCATACATTCATACAAGACCAATCAACCAATGGGGAAATCATGTATACAGTGTAACAACAGAAATAAAATACAATGTCTCTTATAAAACTATGGTTCATACCTCATTCCTATATCTATCCACAACTAAGAAATAAAACTAAATAATAAAAAACAATAGGAATCCTTACAACTATTCCCTATAGTAAGTGAAAATATTCTTGGATACCCAAGTGCAATAAGGTACTACATTGTGGGAGAGTAAAATAATTAATATGGCACCACCTCTAAGGTCCCAAACCTAACGGGAAATATAGTCATATATTTGTGTGATATACATTGAATTAATAAATAACTACTATAAATAAATAAATAACAATAAAAACCATATATCCTCGGGTTCATTACCCTAACATATTATATATTCTTTGGCTAGTACTGAAGTGTATTTGATCGAGTCTCAATGACCATGCCTACCATAATAAAAACTCAGTGATATTTTACCTTGGTATAATGTGATAATGATTCAAAGGATAAACTCATGTTGGTATATGGTGATAAAAACCTAGGGGATAAAAAATCCTTGGTATATAGTATAATGACCTGGGAAAAGTTCCATACCTATATTATAGCCCGAGGACAACTCTATCCCATTACGTTATAGTCTCATAGACTGATCCCTAGTAGTATGGGAGACTCAATCACTCATACCAAAGACCCCCCAAGACCCAAAATCTTAGGTATGGAAGGACCAATACCAGATCCAAATCCATTTCAACCCCACCAGTAGTATCACAAACCTCTTCCCTAAGTTATTTTTAATTATAACACTCAAAATCATTCCAAGGGAATACTCCATACATATCATAACTTTCCATGAGGAGATGTACCAAACAACATAATGACCACATCCATGTACTATACAATTAGTTCCATGAACTCCTCATAAGAGGTATCTCTATCAAAAAAACACTATAAAGAAAAAATTAATTTTGAACACCTAAATAAATAATGAATTTTTATAGATTGCCACACTCTCTCAAGGTTAGTATATCACTTGGAAGTAACTATAGTCCCTTGAGCTAATATAGAATTTGAGTAACCCCACTATAGGAATTTGGTTCAATACATAAATCTCATTTAAATTCCCATATAACAGGGTTTCACATTTCATACCCACGTAATAAATAAAACCTGACCTCATAGGCCACTCAGGATACCCCACATTGAAAAAAAGTCAAGAAACAGGGTTCATAGCCCACCTAAAATATGAAAGTTTTTCTTGGTCGATTTGTTCACCCAAATCAACATTATCCCATATATGGTCTGTCCACAAAGGCTAAATTCACATTATTGGTCCTCACATGGACCACTAGGCATTGTCTTTGATAAGCCTTGCCACACCCCCTTCTCAGAGGCATCCACATATTTCTAGGCAATGTCACTAGGTTATATTAATTTAAATTTATCATCAAAACACTTCTCAAGGTGTTACATTGGTCAAGGAGGACTACATACATCATGGAATCATCCATAATTAGTCGTGTCCTTGCATAAGGGCCTATGTGGCCTTGGTACATTTTCTGTTCGGTTAAGGCATGAAAACTAAATTAATGATTCACCTTGAATTGTATAATTCATTAATTTAATTAAAACAATCCAATTCCTTTAGTGGGATGACTTCACATCAAATATATAATAAATAAAATGAATTATTCTATATTTTGAGTACCATGTCCCAACTACCACATTTCCAAACATTCCAATTTGATTCTCTTAGATGGTAGTTTTCCCTAGGCTCACCAAGCCTCACTGAGGCCCAATAATGATTATCCAAGAATATCTAACCTCCTTCAGCACTTTTGAGGTCCCAAATAATGTTTATATTTTCAAAACAAAGAGTTATATAATTTATAATAATCTAGAAATTAAATTTAAATAAGTTTTGTTCCTAGTTAACCCCCAAGGAATCGATAAATCAACAATTATTTGAGTAATGGGTGTCAAAAACCCTAGCACACTTCCAAACCACCACTTCACCGTATCCACAAAAAATCCACCATTTAATCACTAAAACAATTTATTTTTATAGATAAACATATAAAATCCATGTAATGAAGTACCGTAATTGAAGTATTGAAAGGAGTTAGGAGGAAATCATTTTGTTACATCCCATTGTTATACAAAACAAAAGTCCCATTGAAAACAAGAAACATCAACATACTATGGTGAAATATCCACCAATTCATAACCCAATGATGATTTAAATCAGAGTAAGTTGGATAGAGAGATAATATTTATAATATATAGGAATAAATTACCTATGATCACTTTTAAAACTCTATAAGAATTATTCCCTTAAAAGGGAAATTAAGAGAGCCAAATAATTGTGGTGGATCAGCCCCATTATTCCGAAAAAATAGAATGAGGAGGAATACACATAAAAAATCCTATATGAAAAAGGTTAAATTAAACACTTAACCCCCCCCCCCCCATTAAATAGTTAGTATGGTCCCACTAGTTAGTTAGTTAAGGATTATCACCTAACTAGTGGCTCACCAAACTGTTGGTGGACACTTGTTCTATACAAGCATATTGTCAAACCACTAGCATGATAGTTATTGTAGGCTACTAAAAATTGTCATGATATAAACCACATTTCTCTAATGATATTCTTTTAAACCACCATGAAACTCGTTTATTCTCAGTCCTTATCTAGAATAAATCTTTTAAGATGTTCAAACTTCTGTAATAACATTATGAGTCTCAGTTCTAAAAATATGCCATCCATAAAATTAAAATTTCAAATTCCCACCAAATTTCATCTGTTGTATGGATGAGGGTTATTAGAAACTCCCTACCGTAATACATATAATTAATAATATGGCTTATTGGTCATCCCAAAAAACATCTCATCCAACCATGGTTATCAATTCTGATCCATTCATCTATATTCCATTCTGGAATTTTCAATGTACTTCTAAAGTGAAAATTTGAATTTAAGATTGTTTAGTCAACCAAAATAATAGAACATCTGTAACACCCCATTAAACCACTGATATATTACTCACAATACCTATTTATCTTGAGGAATCCTTAATGAATTCATCATATTTTTCATCAAGATCATAGTCCTCCCCACCTTAAGGAAAACCTCACAAAATCCAATATCAAACTACGGAGCCACCCACAAACATAATTACCCCTTAAAAATTAAACCATATACTACAAAAATATACTCATATAAGTTCTCAATCACCCACATATATTAAACAATTGAACCATAATCAACTGCTAATAGCATTTTCACTTCCAAAATCCAAATGGACAAAGATGAGTTATCACCTTCCACACCCAAGAACTGATCATGGTATATTTTCCTCCTAAACACTTTTATAATTCTAAACCATCCCATAAATCCCTCAAAATACATTCCAAAGATATTTTATATCTAGACACATCTAATTATACATAAGATATATAATTGTACCACCTTTGTAAGACCTGTCTCAATATTTCTTGGCCTTTACTACTAAAACGTCACTCAAGTCACCTAAATATGATTCCATATATCTTAAATGAATCCCTTGATAATCTAAACACACCCAATTATTATCATTCCTTACTCTTAGTGAAATTAACCTACTAAGAGAGTAACTATAAAAAATTCATCACCACACTCCCACCTAAGCACGAATTCATTTTTTATTCAATGCATTTGGATTTTATTATACCATCTCGAGCCCGATGTACACAATCCAACACCACCATATATAAAATCCAAACACATTCATGGAATTCCCAAAGAAATCTGGATGAAATGAAATCCATTTACTCAAAAAAAATCCATAAATCTATTAGGATCATCAATCAATTAGTCTCAGATAATAATGAACCTCTCTGAATGGGGTTTATATCACCAAAAACTGATATGATGCTTTGAAATATATTTATATTTATAAAATCGTTGAACTGGATTAGTACTTTAATCTTCATATACCAGTCTGTTACTAAATACAATGGACAGATATGGTCGACACACTCATACTCGAGCACCATATCAAACAAAAATTGTTTTTTTCTCCCAAATCATAATGAGGTTCATTAATTTAAAGAGACAATGGTGTAATCCCCCCACCACTCATAATCCCTTTTTATAATGGCCCATTATTTTCATAAATAGATATTACATCCTTTTTGTGGAAAATATCAAAAAATATACAAACACACTCGTAATGACTGTATTAATTTAGTTCACTCAGAAACATGAAACTTAAACATCTTGTATGGTGTAAGATTCTATATGTTTCCCACAAATAACTTCCTATTTAGTAACCCTACACAAAAAATTTCATTATAACGTGTGGAAAAAAAACATGAAAAAAGTGTGATGTCATATTCTTCGTAAGGGTAAAAAAGTGAGGTATATAAGCCTAAACATAAGAATAAGGTTCTGAGAATGTGATAATGAAATTATAAGATAATCCCATTAAGATAAAATATCATAAACTTGAATCATGAAATAAATATTGCATTTTCATAAGACATGAATCATAAGGGAATTAATATCATAATCGTTGAAAGCATAACATGGAATAAGACATGGAATTTTTCGCAGATAGATTAACATGGAATATCATTCCCTATAAGTCAAGGTGCATTTCCAAAATGCAACAAGGAAATTCTTGGGGGCTAAAACTACTGGTTGGGATAGTCCACCATCCCCATTCATATTTCATTCCTTTTAAGGGATCAGAGTTCCCCATCTTCCATCGTGGATCAAGCCCGTCAACTTGACTCCCATTATTATTTCATGAGATATAAATCTTTACCCAATAAAAAGGTCGTAGTTGTAGGTAACACCTATCAAATAATAAAAACTAGGCATATTTGTTCAAAAAGAACATAAATCATTCGTCATATTGAGACATATTGAAGGAATTCAGTTTCATAAACATCATTTAATCATAACATAACCCATGGAAAAGAAATGGGTTTCTTAAATAGGATTCCATCATAAACATAAACCAACATTAGAAAGATTAATAATTATGTCACTGAATAATAACCTTATTAAAACATAATTAACATCCAATAATGTTATATTATAAGGAAAATAATGTTTAAATATCACTCAAAAAAAATTCTTGGGAAAAATATTCTTTCTTCTTTAAAAATATTTTCTTTTCTGAAAATGTCATACAATTTTAAAAGAAAATAATTTCTTTGAATATTAAATAAAAATATTATAAAGGATGTTTCAAACCATTAATGATTAATCATGATGGAAAATTTTGTTCTTGCCTTTTAAGTTAAAAAAACATTTTTTTTACTTTCTTCCCCAAAAAGTCTAAAATTACCAAGTTTGGAAAATGAAAAAACAAATCATTTAAAACTATTTTGTAAAAAGTAAAAAATGAGTAAAGTAAATTAAAAAATCCATAGGATAAAATTATAAAAATTGATAACATTTTTAGAAAACATCGACATGGAAGACATATATTCCTCAATGGATACATAGACCAAAAAATCCTAAATATGGATGATATTGTGAAATAATTACTCATTGCTTATAATCAGTAAATCGTATGACATATGAATGAAATAAAATTATATGGATATAAAAATACCATAATATTCTATATTATACTCATAATAAAACAATTATGGGTAGAATATACTCAACGTATAGGAAACAATTAGTATATTTGGCATGTGTCCCACAAAAATAAAA
The DNA here is from genome assembly GCA_963277665.1 of Viscum album. Classification (NCBI taxonomy): domain Eukaryota; kingdom Viridiplantae; phylum Streptophyta; class Magnoliopsida; order Santalales; family Viscaceae; genus Viscum; species Viscum album. The sequence goes on from OY728132.1 coordinate 798,716,046, forward strand.
GTGAGACATAAATCCCTTACCTTTTTTCTTGACTGTCTTCATATTCATTAAAAACTTATTTATAATAAATATATCTCTATTATAAATCTCTTAAATAACCATATTCAATTACGTCATACCATATATGATTTACCTAGTACCATAAATTAATTATTTATTAACCATTCATTGTTAATCTTACATTTCAGGTAATATCAACTTATTTTGAATTCTTACTGTTGATGTTATTACTTAGATTTTCATTTAAATATTTCCTTAATATAAAAAATGATATAAATATCATATATATTCATTATATTAATATTTATAATAATATATAAACAATATAAATATGAAATTGAATTCACTGTTCATTATGACGGTAGGGCATAGTACACATGAATGTTGTTTCCAATTATTCATCATTTTAAAAGAAATAAATGGAATATATGTATATATAGATATATATATATATATATTAAAATATAATTATAATTACAAATATATCATAAAAATTTACTGAAAACATCCTAAATTGATTCTATGGAGAGTGTGAATGAATTGAATAGCTTCGAGGAGGTGGTAGTCCACACATCCACAAACAAAGTCATCATATTTAACAAAAATTGAAATCATGGTGGTATATGTTATATAAATATTTTGTAAGAATAAATAAATCATATATATCATATTAAAATAGTTTATAATTCATAATTCCCAATAGTTATAGGGGTACAAGAAAAACGAACAACATCATTTCATGAGGCGGTAGTTCTTCATACATAAGAACAGTAAGTTCGTTAACCATTATATGGAAGTGTGTGAGAGTGTAGGTTAAAACCATAATGTAACAAAATCCCATTATTTTGGGGATATTTATTTTATTATATATAAATTAAATAAATATAATTCATGTGGTTTAAGGAAGAAATAAAATAATTTTTTTATGAACGTTAGCTCTTATTTGGGTATCTTCTTTATATTTCCCAAAAGGACTCTATTGGTTGTATTTCTTGAAAAATTAATTCATATATGATGAATTTAGAGATTCTTGGAGGATATATAGAAATTTTTGGATGAAATAAAGAGTTCTTGAATTATGAAGATAAGAGAATAAGAGGTTCAATTTTATAAGAGAGGAGAGGGTAACTTTTGAAATTTATCCAAAGAGCAATTTATAATAAAATCAAAATCAATATGAATACCTAAAAATTTACATTTATTTGATGGAAATATATTAATGGATATATCATCAGCCAGTATATTTTATAAAAAAAATTTATGTTATTTTAAACCTGATCATTTTGATTAACCCTTAGTTAATCCATTTTAATTTTAAATGTGGTAATAAAGGTTTTAATTTTTAGATGTTATAATTATTACATTTAAAGTATCAATTGGGAAAAAATGGAACATTTAATAAATTATCGACCATATATTATACACTTGTCCTTATTTAATTTTTTTTTTATTTTTAAATAATTTTATAAAATATTATTTTCCTAAAATATCGTAATTGTCAATTTTAACACTATTCATATCGTTGACATTAAGTAAATTAAGACTGCTTTCTTAGATTGAAAAAATTCAACTAATACACCTCTAGCTTGTTTTATTCACCCAAAAAAATTGGATCACCTTAATAAGTCAAACTATATTCCATTTAATATTTCTAATATCATTTAATTGATAATTTTATTAATTGACCAATTACAACATCATTATTTTGTAATTATTTATGACAATTATTTCTTCACTAGAAATTAAAAATAAATTTACATTATTTAGATAAAAATTTTATATTTCATAATAATATATATAGTTCAGAATATCTTCTACTTAACCCCATCTTAAAAATATTAATGATATTAAAAGTTAGAGTGTGGAATTTTGTCACTACCTTTAAGTTTAATAACATTTAAGTCATATTCTTGGGCAACTGTCAATTAAATTATTCAATTTTGATTATTATTTTTTAAGATTCTAATTTAATTCACAAAATAACATTTTATAAACTATTAGGGTAGTTTTATAAATATTATAAAATCATTTCCACACTTTATTACATGATTATTCCTTAACCGTGGTAATAAAAATTACTAAAGTTATTATTCATTTTTTCCAAAAATAAGATAGACCTCCTCAAAAAATATATACCTTCTGATTAAAAATATTAAATCCATTTTTAGTAATTTAAATCTCATAAATTTATAAAATTAAACTAAAATTCATCACATTGATAGAATGAGGAAACACGTTTTTAATGTGAAAATGTCTAAAAGATTGACATGTATTTATATCAATATTGAATGTGAAATTTATTAAAATAACCAAAAAGTGATAAAATGATAAAAAAATTATCTAACTATACATTATAACCAATCAAATATATAATAAAACACTCTAAATTATTTCGATGAAAAAGATTTTTTTAATTAAAATTTAGTATCTTCCACTATTCATCAAAACAAGAAACTTATTTTTAAAAAAACCAAAATATAAACCAAATAAAATTTTGATATCCCACTTTCAAAAAATAATTAATTTTTTTTCATATAATGAATTTTATGGTGTGAAAAATTAGATTTAAAATGTGTTCTCTATAAAAGGTTGTAAATTTACCAATTATAAAAATATATTATAATATGGATAAATTTGTATTTTTTTATCATACGCATATAAAATTTATTGGATGAATATAAAAAATATTCCATTTAATATATGAATTATATATCTCATTAATATAATTCAATAATTGTAAATAGATTACTTTATTAGACAAAATGACTTTTGGATTATAAAAATAAAATTATTTTCTTTATAATAAAATTGTATATATTTTAATTTATAATTAATTAGTAACAAATTAATTCATATTATAAATAATATATTTTCATAAATTAGATAATAATTATAATAATCTTTAATTTAACATCCAGTTTATATCTTATTATATTAAATAATAACATTTTAATAATATATTATTGTTCAGTAATACTCGATCTTGCGTGTAATGAAAGATAGAAAAAGAACTTGACTTTGTGTGAAACAAAATAAAAAAATAGTGTTTCATATATCAAAAGAAAATCCAAGTTTTTATTATAGAACAACTTCATCTTGGTTTTTTCATAACATAAGATAAACAAATAGTTTTTTCAAATAAAAAATCTATATTCAGTATTGTGTGAAATGAAAGATATGAAAAATATTAAATTAATTCAAAGAAATATATTTTACATATTCTCTAGGTGTTACATTATAATCCCCTTAAAATAAATTTCTCCTTATAATTTTTTTGGGTTATCAGATTTTTAATACTTGAAAGTTCCCAAATCGTAAAAGTGAATATTGAAACTCCCTTTAAAAAAGGAAATTTCGAAACATAAAGGTTACACAAAGTAATTTATAACTAAGATTCCCCATATGATAAAATATGTGGAAAGTGAAGACACATACATGAAAGAGAAAAATAACTATCATGTTTTGATAGAGAGTGATAGAGAATATGGTCATTAGAATGTTAATGACCAAAGAATTGTAGACCAAATAGAACTAAAAAGGTTCATTTCTATCATCATAGATTATGTTAATAGAATAAAATGTTATTACAAAATCAATTGATAAGAAATACAAAAAAATTTCATCTCATAATTACAATCTCACTCTATGGTTGTTCCTCTATCAATTTCAACTTCATTTCATACTCAAATAAATGAATTTGAAATTGGAAGTCCTATTGAACTAGTGCATTATAAGATTCATAATGAGATTATATAGAATTCTTTCCATCTCTAGTTTATGTCACAAAAATATGGTTTGAACATGTTATCCAATATGCATGAATATAAACATTAATCCTTAAAACCTCATCCAAATTTCAATTTAAACTTTTTAATAAATGGTTTCCCTTGTGATCAATCCCAAATATTAATATCCAAAACATTCAAAGGAAGGATTCTAAATTTCCCTAATCAAATTATCATTAATCTCCCACAAAACATGTTGTATCTCTTAATTTTTACAAAAAAAATGTAAATACAAATATCTTGAAATCTCCTGAAGCACGATATTAACATGGATTTTTATAAAACTATATCGAATACACACATTATCCTTCGTTCGTTATATAAGATCATTTTATATACAACATAATTTTAATTAGATTTTTGGGTTCATCCTTGTTCTTATAGAATATATAATTTATTTATTTCAGAATCCAAGTAGATAGCCAAATTAAATTTTACACATGGGTGAGCAATAATGTTTTCATAAGGATTATTCATTCAAAATCAAACATGAAATTTCCAAAAAGTAGAGGATAATAAGTATACACTAATTATCATCATTCACTTCATCCATTATGATATAATAAGAATTCAATTCATTATTTGTCTATAGTGGTTTTTATGGATTACCATCAATGTTAGTCCTTGGATTAGGGAACTTGTTAGTGTAATGTGAAAACACTTTATAATTGAAACATTTAATTGTAGTTGGTTAAATATTTGTACATTTTTTTTATTCCCATTACATTGATAATCAAATGTTTGATAACCTACAATCCCTCACATAATACATTTACCTATCCCCTTAAGAAAATTTCCACCATATTCTCATCCACACTTTGAGCATAATGTAAATCTAATATTCTTCTCTATATAGTTTTTAGAGTTTCAATTTAATTTTATCCTTCTATTCTTATCATAACAATTAGATAAATGGTAAACATCAATCTCCCTTTTTGTATAAAGAATATGATGAACATACTTATGGAAAAATATGTTCTTCAACTCTTCCAAATCCATTGAGTCTATTTTATCTTGTATTATTTTATTCTTGAAAAGGTACACCATTTATTCACTTCACCTTTCTAGTGATAAATTCCCAACATATTTTTTTCACATTCTAAATAACGAAAATGAACAATATCTTTTCAATGGAACATTTCAATTTCCCAATAACTAGTGTATTAGTTATTCCACTAAAATATGGTGGATGTTTCCTTAAGAAGGATTTAAGTAAAAATTATACCCTCTGTTGGTCATTTGGAATCTCATCAAGATTCATGTATTTATAAGGATCAGTGGTCATAACATTGGGGATTTTCATTCAATCTTTTATAGAATTCAGTTTCTCAGGAGGGTAGTCGACGCATTATCCTTGGAATTCATCATTATCATTGTTCCTCTAGGTTCTATTCATTGACTAAACCAAAATAAAAAATATGATAAGCACAAATCATAGTTGGAAAACCACATATTCGGGGGAAACTACTTATAAAATTTTAACAAATTCCACCTTACATTTTATTTTAGGTTTTCATGATCATTATTAAAATGTTATTATTATAACCCATACTTATACTTACCAATAAATAAATCCCTGGACATATATTTATAAATATCTATGGGGATATAACTAAATATTTGTCATCTTATATTCCAAAGAATGACTAAAACTTTTCTCCTATAACAACTATAATGTCCTACATATTTTTTACATGGATATTACATAATTTTTCCAAGACATTTCATACATTATACAAACACATTCCTATAGACTATATTAGTTTAGTGCTTTTTAAAACATAGAACATAAACATATATTCTGGTGGAAGATATCCAATATTTCCCGCAAGGATCTTCTCCTTTAGTACCCCTACCTAAACCCTTTCTTTATAACCAGTGAAAAATAGAACATAAGAAAAATGGTGAGCTCAAGTTATCTGTAAAGTTAAAAAAGGTAGGTGTGTAAGCATAAACATGAGCATAAGGGTGTGAAAATGTGATCATAACATTATTTGATCATACCATGAATATAAAATATCATTAACCTGAATAAAGGAATAAATATTGGAAGTTTATAATAACTGAATCAAAAGAGAATCAATAAAATAATCCATGATAGGATAACATGGAATAAGACATGAAATTTGTGACACACACAGAGACATATAATATCACTCCCTACAAGTAAAGGAGAACTTGAAAAAACTAATGGCACACTTCATGGGGACTACCCATAATGGTTGAAACACACTACCATCCCCAGCTAAATCCCTTTTCTTGTAAGGTAACGGGTTTCCCCATCATCCTATAGTGGATCAATTTTCCCCCATCTTCAATCATGGATCAAGCCCATCCACTTGAATCCCATGATTATCTCATTAGATATTAATATTTACCCAATTCATTAAGTGGATATATTGGTCCCACTCGTTACATATTTAAAACCATACATATTTGTTCCATAAGAACATAAATCAATCACTATATTAGAACCCATTAAATTAAATGGTTTACATAAACATCATTCAATCATAACTTAACGCACGAAAAATAAATGGGTCTTAGAAATATAATTCAATCATAAAAATAAACCATTAACAGAAATAATAGTAATGGCATCGTTGAATCAAAACCCTAGTAAAACATATGTAATAACAAATAATGTTATCTTAGATTTAGAATAATTTGAAGATATCACTTGAAAACAATACTTTAGTAAATATCCATTCTTTTTTGAATTTTCTTTTCATAAAATACTAAATAATTATTAAAGAAAACATTTACTTAAGAGTAACCTTGTAATATTTTAAGGAATGTTTCAAATCATTAAGTCTTTATGACCTAAACAAATTTCATTCATTCTGTATAATATAAAAAAAATACCTTTTTTACTTTTTCCAGAAAAGCCTCAACGTATATCGTTTGGAAAACGACTAAAATATTCTTTTATAACTATATTGTAAAAAGTAAAAAATGGGTAAAAATGACTTTTAAACATCCATAGGAGAATCATAAAATAGTATTTAATTTTTTAGAAAACATGGTTGTAGAAGATAAATATTCCCCAATAGAGACTTAAAACAAAACAATCTCAAATATTGATGAGATTGTAAATTAAATACCCATCACATATAATCAATACAATCATATTCCCCATTAAAGAAAAATTTATATGGATATATACAAACCATAATATTATTGATAATAATATATAAAAAATATTCATTGGTAGTATATACACCATGTAGAAGAAACAAGTACTGTATAAGGAATACGTCCCACCAAAATTAAACTGAGTCTTAAATTACATACCATATGTCTTAACACCATTCATATTCATTAAAACCTCATAGATAATAAATATAATGTTATTATAAATCAATTATAGAATAATATTCAATTCCATCATACAATATATGATATACATATTACCTTTTATTACACATTTTATAACCATTCCATTTTTGTGTTACGTTTCAGGTAATATTTGTTTGTTTTGTCTTGTTATACTTGATCATATTAATTAGTTAATGTTTAAATATTTCAATAATGTAAAAATGATATAAATATCATATATATTAAACATATAAATATTTATAACAATCAATAAATAGAATAAATATGAAATGGAATTCACCATTCATGGATATGGTATGATGTATGTACACTTAAACACTATTTCTGTTTAATTATCATTTTGAAAGAAAGAAAGATAATGATATATATGTGTAAATATATACTAATTCAAGTATCATTATTAATTCATATATATATATAAATATTTTAAAAAACCCATCTTTAATACATTACATGTAGAGTGTTAATGAATCACATTGGTTTGAAGAATCGGTAGTCCACACGTCCATAAAAAAAGTTATCATATCTACACAAATTAGAAATCCTGAAGGTAGGTGTTATATTGTAATTAACGAAGAATAAATAAATAAAAAATATCATATATATCATATAAATTTATATTTCTCATCATAATTCCCAAATATTACATGTGTTAAAGGAAAAAAACAAACAACATCATTTCGTTTGGCGGTAGTTTGTTGTACACAAAAACAATAAGTTCATTAACCATTAGATAGACGTGTGTGTAACCATTGGTTGAACCCATAATATAAAATTATAAAATTATAATTATTATATAGGGAATATTATATATAAATGAAATAAAAATAATTTATGGGGCTTAAAAAATAAATAAAACAAAAATGTTCATTGATAAACTTTACCTCTTCTCTATGAATCTTCTTTGGATTTTTAGAAAAGGAGTCCTCTTGTTGGATTTATGAACAAAGTGAGGTTCATATTGAGGATTAATAGATTTTTGGAGGATATTTTTATATATTTTGGCTAATCCAAATACTTTTTGACCTCGAAAGAGATGATAGGGAGAGGTTCCCTTTTATATGAGTAGGGAGGGGTGGTTTGGGAATCTCTTAAAAGATTAATTTATAATAAAATAAATCTAAACCCAAATATCATAAAAACTAGATTTATTTGAATACATGATATTGTAATATTGTAATATCATCAAAATATATATTTTAGATACGTTTTTATGTTATTTTAAACCGTATCGATTTTATTAACCCTTATTTTAATTTTAACTATGGTAACAAAGTTTTAAACATTAAGACGATGTTATTTTTACATATAGAGTAAATTGGGCCATAAATGGAGAATTTAAGATATTTCAGTCCATATATCATATCATTTTCCATATTTAAATTTTTTATAAATTTTTAATAATTTGATAATATACTATATTCATCAAATATCATAAATTTTAATTTTGACACTATTCATAACATTGACTATAAGAAAATAAATCAATAAATATTACTTCGAACCAAGTCACTTAATACACCCATAAAATGTCTTAGTAACCCAAGAATTTTTTGTATCTCCTTAAGTAAGTAAAATATATTTATTTTAATATTTATAATATCCTATAATTGATTATTTAATTAAATGAATAATTACTGCATCATCATTTTGAAAATATTTATGATAATTATTTATTCACTAAAATTTATAAATAAATTTATATGATGTATAAAAAATTTTATTTCATAATAATATATATAGTCAATAATTTCATCCATTTAACCCCATATTGAAAATATTAAAAATATTAAAAGTAAGAGTGTGGTATTTTGTCACTCCCTTTGAGTTAGAAAATATTTAATTTATTTTCATGGACAAGTGTCCATTAACTTATAAAATTAAGATACTTATGTGTTAAGGGTCAAATTAAAATCATCTAATTACATTTGGTAATGATTTGGTGTAGTTTTATAATATTTATAATATTATTCACATCCTTTATTACCTGATATACCCTCATCCATGGTAATAAAAATTACTAAAGTTAATATTCATGTTATCCAAAATTAAAAGGTGCCTATTTAATAAATTGAAAATTTTTTATTCCAAATTTTAAATCCATTTTTCATAATTAAAAAGACATAAATTTCTAAAATTAGTTTTAAAATTAATCCTATTGATGGAACGATAAAATGTATTTTTAAAGTGAAAAAGACCAAAACAATTAAAATGTTTTTGTTTCTAAATTCATTGATTAATTGATTCTGATGAAATTAATTTTATTAATTTATAAAAAATTTATCTAATGATAATTTAAACCCAAAATTATTTTTAATTAAACATTATAAATTATGTCAATGAAAAATCTATTTTCCATTATAATTCTGTATTTTTCATTATTCATCAAAACATGTAACTTATTTGAAAAAAACCAAAAATTCAACAAAATTAAAAAATATAGGGTTTTATGTGTAACATTGGGTTTGTTCTTATCTTATGCCTATAAAATATATTTGATCAATATAAAAAATATTGGATTGAATATATAAAAAAAATATTTTATTAATACCACTCACTAATTGTAACTAATTTCATTTTTTAAGCGAATATTACATTAGGAGCAAAGAAAATAAAATAGTTTTTATAATGAATTGGTATATATTTTCATTTCTAATTTATTGTTAATTATTGAACTCGTATTATAACCCTTATATTTTCATAATTTAGTTAATAATATTGATAAACACTAATTTAATACCTATTTTATATCTTATTATATTGAATAATAATATTTTAATAATATACTTTTATTCAGTAAAACTTGTTCTTTTGTGTAATGAAAGATATCGAAATAACACAGAATTGTGTGTAAGAAAACTGATGAATTATGTTTCATATACCAGAAGATAATGAAAGTGTTCCATATAGCACAATGTCAATGGTTGTTTCATATAACGCAAGATAGAAAATGTTTTTTCCTATAAAAAATTTTATATTTAGTATTGTGTGAAACGAGAAATATCAAAAATATTAAATTAATTTCAAAAAAATATTTTCCAAAATATTTTTTTGTTATACATATAACACTCCATTATAAAAACCTTCTTAGTTTTATAATTAAACTCATGTTCTTACCATTGTGATCCATGATCATTTCATCCCATACCATAATTTCCTTTAATAAACTATGAGATTCACTATGCCCCTTAAATCAATCCACATATATTGTATCCTCTACCATAGAAGGATAGTAATCACCCTTAACTACCATGGTAACCAAGTTGCACCACTTTCATGGAAAATTTAATCAATCATTAGCATGCACATGACCATTCCCTGATTTATAATTTTCCTGGAATAGTGTGTAACCACACCTACTGAATTAATCTAATCATAACCAAGGGGTTTCATGGTCCCATTATGACCAATTATGAACCACCAAATTATGACTCCATGAGTATGAAATCGTTTAACCAGGACTCAAATTCCTAAACTATTGACCGTGATCTAGGTCAATTTATTCTCATCCATCTCGAACACCCTCAACATTCTTATTTAAAATTGGTAACTAACATATGTTATAGTTATTCATGTGAACATCACCAACCAAAATCATACAAAAGGTAAATGTGTATACCCAGACTTTCACCATGCTCATAAGACCATCCTAAATTAATAAATCTTGGAAATCAATCATCCATTCCCTTAAAAAACTATATTCAATACCAAAATCACAAGAACTCAAGGTGATTCCTTTGTAAGAATATACAAGGAAACCAACATAACATTTTATGAAAACCCTATATGGGTGTTAACATTCCTTGGGTAAAACCTCTTGTTGGTCACCCTCGCATAATAAATTCTACTAAATCTTAATATTAAGAGTCATGTTTCATAGGTAATTAGGTTCTTTCAATTATCCCAAAGTCAAGCCCCTTATTCCTCATAATAAAACTTCTTGGGAAATGTTCCATGTTTCTATCCCAAATTTCAAGGAACCTAACATGCCTACAACCACTCTATGGTCAGACACATATATGTAAAGTCATCTAATTCCAACACATTCACCCACAAGGGAACCAATTTTCCAGATCATCTATACACAGAATTACCCCTAAATAACAAAATTGTCTTATACATAAAACTAACATATCCATATTAATATTCATATCAAGGAAAAGACATTGATTATCCCAGTCAAATATCATCCCAATATATTATATATAGTAAAACACTATATAGATTTTCATTAAAACATTATGACACAAGACTCAAATAATAATAATACTCCAAAGTGTTCACCATGAAGGAATAACATTCCTATGTAAATATACTATTTCCCTATACATACCTTACTAAGGTGGAATAGACAAATTTTTTCATTAATTATCTCACCAATGAATCCACATGACCTTACACTATAATGAAAATCAAATGCATGTTAGTCAAGCTGAGTTGAATTTAACCAAGAACATAAATATTAAATTTTTGTATGAGTAATTGTATACCCTTTAAAATGAAAATCCTATATTACCATGGATAAAACCCATACTATCTTGTTTTTACATTTCATGAGGATCCCATGTTATAACTATTGATGCATGTGAAACAAATTTACTCAGTGGTCAAGAGTAAATCCAAAAAATAATCATCAATATCAAATATTATTTACATCGCATGAGGTGAAGATCATATTAGTTGTAACATCACATACCAAGAACATAAATCCCATCACTAGTAACCATAATTTTCAATCGTAATAGTTTTTCATGATCAACATCATGTTATCCATCATTAGGATTTGATACGTTTCTATATCTCCTGATTAATATATCCCAAATTATTATACCATGAAAATTAGTCCTATGACTTGACTTTGTTAAATCCTAGCGCAACTCAGTATAAAGAGTAACTAGATTGATTTTCCCATGTGACTGCGGGATTGAATCTACATGTTTTAGGGGATACTGATTAGAAACAAGGATTTAATGTGGTATTTTGAGGAGACTATACCGATATTAATAGATTTTATAATAACAATAAAATATCCAAGAATCATAAACAAAAAATTATGTAAAATAATAAAATAAAAAAGATATATCAAAATAAATAAAATTATACAGGCACACAAGCCTGGTCACCCACTAAGATGATCACATATATAGAGTATTAAAATAAATAAACAAACAAGGGATCCCATTAAATTATGATCCATACAACATCCTGATCTTTATCCCAAATGGAGAAGTTTAGATTGGAAATCAACATCACCAGTCTTTTGCCCCACCTATTCCTACAACAAGTGAGAGTCTGATTGGGTAATCAACTATAATTGTAGCTTGAGTAAAGTATGGGTGTAAAAATATATAGGGAACCACCAACCTAATCATATAAAAAATTTGAGATGAAATGATATCTATAAATGAAATTATATGAATAAATAAATTACTGCTGAAAAAAATAAACATAAATCACCACCATTGATCTTTAGGTTTGTTTCCCTGATCCACCATACTTGGATTAGCTAGTTTCAATGTGTCTCTGAGCACAAAACAATGATTGTTCCAACCATAATAATGTATCGAGGGTCTTTCACCCTAGAATATAGTGATGATAAACTATGGTTTAAAAAATACAGATATACACTAATAATTACTCAGGGGAGAAACTCACCATGATATATATTATAATGAAAGGGGAATTCTCTATCCCAATATAAAAACCCTGGGAATTCTCCATCCAATTATCTAATAGTCCTAGAAATTGATCCCCAGAAATGTGGGAAACTCAACCATCAATATCAAATACCCCATAAGACTTGGTAACTCACATGTGGGGGGACCTATACTCTACCCAAGACCAATTTAATCATGTATCTATATCTAGGACTTCCCCACCACTAGTATCAAACACCTCTCTAATAGGGTAGTTTTCTTTTTTAATCACCGACCTACCCAATGTGAGTTTTGTTTATAAAACTACCAACCTCCCTAGGTGAATAATATTGACATATAATAACTTTTATAAGGTATTATACTACACCAAATCATAACCACATCAAAGGATTAAGATATCAGTTCCATGACCCCCTCATACGTCATATCCATATAAGAGAAAAAAATAAAAATGTTGAACACTTAAACCTATCATCACTATGAACTTCTCAGCATAACCTGATAAGCTGGTTCTGTCACTGGGCACAAAATGGGGTCTTCAAGGTTAATACAAAATAATATTCACCCAAATGGGGGTCCTCGGTCCAATATGTAAATCTTGGTCCAACACCCTTTTCCTAGGGTGTCATGTTCCCCAGTCCCATCATAATTAAAACACAACCTCATAGTCCTCTTAGGATATTCAACATCAATAATGTCACGAGAGATAGCTCACAACCCACCTAAACTCTTATAGCCATCCTATGTTAGTTCACTCATCCAACCAATTTTTATGGTAGATATAGTCTATCCATAAAGGATAAAATTACCTCAAGGGTCCTCACCTGGACCACTAGGGGCTATCCATCTCATGCCATGCCACACCCCCTCTTGGATTTGTACAAAAAAATTTGACAAGGCCAATAGGTTATTACCATTTAAATTTAACTAAGGAACACACTTGAAAGGGTCCATGGGTAATGGGAGATCTCTTATGTCATGGGATCAATTTTTGGTGGTTGATTCTAGTAATATGGTGTACAATGGAAAACCAAGAATTGCCACATTTTTCAATTAATTTAATTCAAAATAGTTAAATTAATTATGCATTATAAATTAGATAATTCAATTAAGAAGTTAAAATTGTCCAAAGCATTAAATTGTGTTACATTACATCACCTGAATCATACAAAAAATGAATTAAGATATATGATGTTTAACAAGGAACACCTACCTCATTTTAAAGTATTTCCATTTAATTATACCATCTAGAATTTCTCTCTCAACTAGATAATCTTCCACGGGCTTGACCGAGATCATTCTATCTTATATAGACACCGAGAACCCATGAGAGTCCCTAACATAAGTGAAATAGAACTATCCAATTAATTATAGAATTTATAATAAATTAAAAAATAAATATTTAATCTAGGTATATTCCCAATTAACTCATCAGTTATTTTAAAATCATCAATTCATTAAGAAATTGGGTGTTGGCCAAACCCATCACACTTCCAAAACTACACAGGTCCAAATCCCCAACACACGTTTCAATTTCTATTAATAAAAAAATTTAATTTTAAACAAAAATCATAAATTAATATCATGAAGTGTACTATGAATAATCTAGTAAAATTCTAGAAAAAATAATTCAGTTTTAATTTTATTGTAATTTTTTAATGTTTTTTAATGTTTTTTAATATAATTTAAGGATCACATAATATCCATACTTCTTAGACTTATAAATTTTTTATTTATTTTATTATTTACCAATGGAATATAATAACCATTATATCATGGTTAATGTAATGAAGGTGTTCTAATTTACCTTGATTATGACATCTTCCATCATGGTATGAGTTTCTTACTCATTTATGTGTTTTCATGATCTATGAGGTGGTCCATTTGGGAAAATCATGGTAACCATGATTTTTTTCTCATTGGATATGGTTATATGGTTATTTAGTGGGTGGAATAATTAAAAAGATGAGGAACTTATGTGCAGTGTAAAGTAGAAAATTTACTTTTCTTTTTTAGATGTCTTCTCTGTAAACTTTTCTATAAGAGAAGAAATGATTAGTGAACCATTATTTGTTTGGGACTGTTGACATTTGATGGAATGATAAAATTTATCAGTTTTTTGCTACATATATACTAGGACAATAATGTATTTTATTAAAAATATAAAATTTAAGTGTGGCTAATATGGAACATCAACTATTGTTAGAATAAGTGATTTTTTAAGAGGATAGTATGATAGAAATAAAATTACAATGGTTTTAACTAATTTTCCATCTCATTATAGATTATTTATGGAAATTTAGAAGTGGTATATCTGGTATATATCTCAAAATCGGATGATGATTCACCTCATAAAAGTTGATATGGGATGTGTAACACCCTATGTGATGATTATAAATTTTAATTTCATACCTCAGATGGTGATTATCTATGTTGAAGGTGTTAATTATGAGGTTTATGATGTAGTTCTATATTTTGAGATGATGTAACATAATTTTTTTCATATAGTGATTTTTTATAATGAAATGTTTCCAATAAAATGGATGTTAATGTACATCAAATAAATAATGGATGTTTTGGTTCAATTTACACCCAGTTGAAAGTTTTCATAAAAGATATGAGGTTATACCATGAGTTATGGGGGTGAAATATTTTATTATAAAAAAGGATAAATAGATTTTTACTCTAACTAATGTTGATATGAAACTAATATATTATGTGATAAGTCACTAAATGTGTAATGTTAAATGGTAGAGTAAATATGTGTGGATAAGATTGTTGTTGTGTTAGTTTAGGATTATTTTATTAATCATTATCATATGAAATTAAAATATTTTTAAAAACTATCTTACATAAATGTGGGTAACATAGATTTATATACCATGTTTTCTATTAAGATATAGTCATTAGCATCATGATATGATAATTCAATTCCTTTTTTAGGAGAGTATGAGGGTTTAAAATAAATCATTAGGTATTAATGCATATGGTGTTAACATGTTATTGTATTCTTATGAAATTTAATATAGTTGTTTGTTTTCTTAAATAAAGAAATAAACTATCATTTTTCATTGAGTGGTGTATCTTTTCCATGTATGAATTTTAATTTTTGAGACAACATATATTAATGGAGTTTTGTGGGTAATCATTTCGAATTGTGATATGTTTTACTCTTAAGATAGAGTATTTGTGAGGTGATGTAATTTAATTATCAATTGAGTTTTTGAAAATTTATGAGATTATGATTAATATTTAGTGTAGTCTAAAACACATTTATGGCCCTATATCACTCAATTTTTTTATAGGAAAAACTATTTCCAAAGTTTTAGTGATATATGGGAATAAAGGTTTGCATGTGAGAAACTAGAAGTTTGAATTCTAGATGAGGGTTCAGTATCATGTTTTTTATGTATTACTTTTTTTATTTATGATATTTATTCTAGATATATTGTTTATAAATGACTAAATTAATTAAAAAAATTTACTCTATATCTATAATTTGTGATTTACCCACATGGGTTATGTCTTACACCTTTTGAAGGGGTGCCGTTTATGTGGATTTTTGTATTTAGTTATGTGATGATCCGTTTTTGAGGTATACCTTCAATAGAGATCATGTGCTATATTTGTGATTATATATTGATAGTATTAAGATTTAGATAGATTAAAAATATTGAAAGTTTATTTATTATAATTGTCTTTATATTTTATCTTTAGAGATTTTAAATTTTTCCAGTGGGCGCTTGTGTGTGAATTGTTTTCAATACCACAATAATTCATCATGGTCTATCCAATATTATTTACATTTTTAATTTAATATATGTAAAAAATCCCACAGTCTTCAACCCCTTAAAATTTAATGAAAGCCCCATCACAGAATACATTTATAAAACTCAATACGTCCTTATAACATTAAATATAACTCAAATTTAAATAATATCTGGCCCATTTTAGAGTATGTAAATAATGAATTCATTATGAAACCAACTTCAAAACTCATTAATAAATATACTAAAGAATGAACATGTATAATTTTGACAATTTGGGAGTTTTCAAAACATCAAACAATTTTCTATAATATTATTTTTTTAGAGTTCTATAACCATAAATGTGGATATAAATTTTATATTTGTCCAAGCCTTGAGTTTTTCTCATCTCCACTTTTTCAACATACTTTATGGGTGTTTCTTATCCTTTGTGTTTTCTTTATTACTTAATTTGATATTTTTACCGAATGTATCCAGATGTTCCCCATGAAAGGATAAATTAAATAATATTATATTATTTTTATGAAACTCATTCCCAACTCATGATAATATATAAACCATTATGACTAATTTAAAAAAAATTGACAATATATTAATATCCAATGTTACTTATTATCAATGGAAAACCATAAAAATAATTTCTTTTATAACGATAATATTCAGTAAAACACATTATAAAACAAAAGAATTATTTGACTAAGGAAACCCTCACTAGTGAAAATAAAGCAAGATAACACAGACCTAATGTAACACCCGAGACTTTTATGTTATATAAATCATCAAAGGAATCTTTTTCTACACAACACTTGCTTGGCTTGCTTTACACGCAATCGCGACCTTCCTCGATAGCTTGCGTCATACGCAATACCGAGTTTCACTAAACAACAATATGCTATTAAAACTAGCCGTTATGAATAGTAATAACCACTTTTTGAAAATTTATAAATTTTATTTTTCAAAATGGACTTCATTTTTGGACTCAGAATATCGAAATTAGCCTAGGGTGAAATTTTGGTATTTTTCTGAAAACATTCAATTTTTGATGAATAGTGAAACCACTAAGTGGTAGGTTAAAAACTGAATTTTGCATAAAACTTAATTTTACCGCTTCTGTGAATGAAATTTCAAAAATCCAAGAGACACGGTTAATATCAAGGACTAAAATGTGGTTCAATGAGATGAAAATAATTTTTTGGTGAATAGTAACTTTTTACTATTTTTACCGCGGTTAATAGTAAATAGGGTAACTAAGGGTAAATATGATATTAATATTACCCTAACACATGTCCTAATTATATTGGACAAGTGTAATTCAACCAAAAACAAACTTAGGAATAAAATATGACCATTTAGGCCCACTTGGATTAGATTAGGACATTTATTATTAATTTATTTAAAGAAGGGTTAAAATAGTTAAAATCAAAGTTTAATAAGTAAATAATTTTTAATATAGGGTTATACATAAGATAAATTCGATTGTAAATATTCATTAGAAAGCTAAAAAGATTTCCTACATGATGGTATTTTATTTGTAATTTTTAGACATCAAATAAGTTAATTTATTTATGACACAAAGATGATGCAGTAATTATCTTATTAATGAAATATTGACAAAATTGATAATATAAATACCAAAATAAATGTAATTTGAGACTTTTTATGAATTCCACTAATTTTATAGGTTACTATGATATATTAATGTTGATTTAATAAACTTGGTTCGAACATATAATTCTGTTATGACTTTCACAAAAATCATATATCAAATAGTGTCAAAATTGACAAAAAATAGTTTTTAAATAAAATAAAATATTATTAATTGTTATTTTATTACTAAAAATCTAAGGTTCGGCCAAATGACTTAGCTAAGGATATATATATATTAATAATAAACAATTTGGGGTTTGTTTGGCATGTTATAGTAAGTGTATTAACCATATAGTGAAAGAAAACAAAAAGACACGGTAAAAGTTAAATTAATTAACTTAGAGTTAAATCTAATTGATAAGGTTAAAATAATACCCTGAACTTGTCTAAATCTTATTGGTTTATAGGATTTCGACCCATCCCCACTTTAGCTTCGAAATAAGACCCTTTGGAACCATTATAAACCGATTTTGACTTTAATATAAAATAATATTTTGAGATATTCCTAAGGTGCCCCTCTCCTCCCTTATAAAAGGGCACCTCCTCCCCCTCCTCCTCACACCAATTTGAGCACTCAAGCTCGGCCAACCCCTGCCATTTTCTCCTCTCCACTTCCCTAGAATAATACTAGAGGTCCTGGTCTTCTCCAAAGACCAATCTTAGTTCCTTAAGTGGAGGATTCAAAGAGGCGTTCCAAAGAAGAGGTAATATCCATTACTGATCTTTTCAATTTCTTTCTTCTTCAACTTCTTCTTCTTTAGTTGTTTCATGATAAAGTAATAACATCGGTATTACCTACATACTGATATGTTATTATAAATATGAAACAACCCTAATTCACCTTCTATCCATCCTACAGAAAAATGAAATCACCGCGCGTGCGTACGTACGGAATACCGTCTCCACGCCGTGGTGTAATCTATTTTCCACCATCACCTTACAAGGATGGGTATAATGGTGTAATGAGTAACTATATATGATTATTATTAAGTAATATTGATACTGAAATAATATATATACTCCAATACAATTCCACGATCATAGGAACGATATCATCACTCGTGCGTACGTACGGAATACCGTCTCCACGATGTGATGCGACTCGTTCTACATGATCTTCATTTCATAATGATTATATAAATGAATTGAATGAATGAATATGGTATATACTACACTGATAACATTCTGTAAATGAATTATCTATAACCTAAAGATAAGAATAAGAATTTATTCGACAAAACACGCATAAGAACAAAAAGTTATAAAGACCCGAGTAACAAGTAACAATGAAATATTACTAACAAGAAGCTAATAATATGACCATATATGATATCATATCAATATGTATGATTCTGGAATAAGTCAATAACATTATTTAAACCATTATACAGGAGCTTCGGACACGAACAAAGCAAATCGGACCTAAGGTAAGGGAAATATCACAATCTCATTTTTTTATCCGAGATTGTTTATTCATAAGTATTTACTGGGGTGTATTTTATCATCCACATCCATGTTTCATCAATATGTAATATTATTTCCATCCACCTACAATTGTTTGAATCCATTTTTACCCTTCGGTGAGTTTTTAGTAAAAGATATGAAAGGAATCTTTTGTCGTTTTTCGTACGAGGTACTTTTTGACTTTTCCGACAAAAGTACGAAGAATGTTTTTTTTAACTTATACGGCATGAATGGATTTTTAAAACATTATTTCCAAGAAGCTTACTTTACAAGTTTTCAAGTTTATTTTTAATCAACTTCTTTTATTTTAAAGTTGTATGACATGTTATGAAAGGAAAAATGTTTTTGAAGAAGAAAGGATATTTTCCTCAAGAATGAAGTTCAAGTGTTTTATCAAAATTATTTTCCATCTAAGATAATAAAGGGTTCTGTTTTTATCCCTATTATTACATTGATTTGATCATGTTGTGATGGAATTATTTTTATGAATTCCATTATCTTATATGAATTGATTTATGATGTCATGATGTTTCAAGAATCCCATTTTTGTTACATGTGTTATGCGATGATGTATGTTTTATGATTATGTGGCACACATAAGAAAGGATTCATTATAAGATGGGTGGGACCTATATCTCCCTCCAATGCATTGGGTAAAGATTTTATATCTCATGAGATAGACATGGCTGGAACGGAAGGTTATTTCGGTTCAGTGATACAAGACTGAAACGAGGAGTGAACTCGGTTCAGAAAGGGACTTTGTCCACTAAGATAGTCTTGGCAATGAGTCATGACTAACAAGAAATGATTTCCATGATTATGTGTGCATGCCACAAAGCTTCAAGTTTTATGTTATGGGGATCTCATTTTCACTTCTATGATTTATTCCATGTTAAGATATTATGATCTCTTTTGCAGGTTTTGATTTTCATAAAGATACGATATGATTTTTTATTTGCCCTTACTGAGCATTTGAGCTCACCCTTTTATGTTTTCTTTTCCCCAGGTCAGGAAGATGGATATTAAGTAGAATATGCTAAAAGGGACCCTAGATATGATGAAATAAATGGGAGACACTGTAGAAGATTTATGAACCAGTTGTTTATGTTTCCCAGTTTCTAAAGACACTATACCTATACGATCCTTTGTGGTTTTGTCATATGTTGTAATAATTGTGCTTCAATTTCGAAGTATTAACAATGTGTGTAAAGTATGGGTCGTTATAGTTGGTATCAAAGGAAAGGTATAGTCATCCTTTGGAAACTAGGATGTGAAAGCCTTAGTAAGAACCCTAAGGATAAGTCTAAGCATAGAACACAATCTTAGAAATGGCCATGAATAACCTAGGATAAGACCATAAGCATGAAAATTTTATTCTTCAATTATGTGGTTTCCTATTATAATTAGTGTTGCTCACACTATTCTTCTTGGTTTTAGTCAATGGCTGGAACCCGAAGGAACCGTGTTAATGCGGAATGCGATGGACAATGCAATGATTGTCCCCCTGAGCAACCAAACGATATGGGAGCTGGAATGCAAAATCTTGTAGCCATGCTCACACAACTTTCTCAAGCTATGAATCATGCAGGATTTCCAAACGAACAAATGAGGGAGCAACATTCTGTTGAATCCTTCATGAGGCAGCGTCCACCATCTTTCAGCGGGTCTACTGATCCATTAGTTGCTGAACAATGGATTAGTACTACTGAAAAGATATTTTCAGTTCTTCAATGTTCTGAGCATGATAAAGTCATCCTAGCAGTGTATCGTTTGGAAGGAGATGCGGATCAATGGTGGAATCTTGTTAAGAATATGAGGCAAAGGGATGAAATTGAGTCTATGGAATGGGACGAGTTCAAGAACTTATTTTTCAATAAGTACTTCCCTCGTATTCTCCGAACAAAGATGGAGAAAGAGTTCCTTGAACTGAAGCAAAGGGATGATGAATCTGTTAGTACCTATGAAGCAAATTTTACAAGACTTGCAAGGTACGCTTCTGGTATTATTATCCAACCTGAGTGTAAGATCGATCGATTCTTTAGTGGCTTAAAACCAAGTCTTCGAAGGGCGTTAGCCATAAGGGACTTCAATAGCTACGAGGAAAACGTTCGATGTGCTCTCAAAGTCGAGATGGAGATTGGAGTAACCCATCAGTCACATGGGTTTGATAAGAAGAGGAAGATGGAATTCAAAGAAAAATCTAAAGAGCACACGGAAAAGAAGATGAACTTTCCCTTATGCTCAAAGTGTGGAAAGAAACATGGAGGGAGTTGTCTTAAAGGGACAAGTAAATGTTTTAAATGTGGAAAGGAAGGTCATCGGGCATTTGAATGCCGTGATAATGGGAAGAAGATGTCTAATGATGCAAACAAAGGAAGGGATACACAGAATGAACCTACTACACTTCAATGTTTCAAGTGCAAGGAGATGGGGCATTATTCCAATCAATGCCCAAATCCAAGGGTTGATGATGATGGTCGACGTCAACAAACTCTTAAGGCTAAAGACAAAGGAAAGTCACATGCAATTTCTATCAGCGATGTGGAGTACGATAACGATGTGGTGAAAGGTACACTTACCATCCACTCTAAAGTAGCAAATGTTTTATTTGATTCTGGATCCACCCACTGTTTTATTTCTGAAAAATTTTCTAAGGGTATCACCGTATTACCTCAACAATTAGATGTTGAGTTAGCTGTGACAACACCTAATGGCACATCAATCGCATCAGAAGTTTATAATTCTTCTCCGATCGAAGTTTGTGGGAAAGTGCTTCCTGCAAATCTTGTGATCCTTCCTTTAGTGGAATTTGATGTGATTCTTGGCATGGATTGGCTTTCTCTACATGGAGCTCATATCAATTGCCAAAGAAGGGAAGTCACATTTCATATTCCAGATCAACCTACGATCGTCTATCAATGCAAGGATGAACATAACCTTCCAGTGGAAATTTCTTCCATCTTATGGGTATTGATTCCACTAAATGAAGGTTATTTATCTCAAATAGTTGGTGAGAAACTCACGATTAAGAATATGCCCATTGTACGGGAGTTTGATGATGTCTTTCCGGAGGAATTACCGGGTCTTCCACCAAATCGTGAAGTTGAGTTTTCAATAGAACTCGTACCGGGTGCTTTGCCTATTTCAAAGACACCTTATAGAATGGCCCCAATTGAGTTGCAGGAATTGAAGAAGCAACTCCAAGAGAATCTTGATAAGGGATTCATACGCCCTAGTGCGTCACCTTGGGGAGCACCTGTTCTATTTGTTAAGAAGAAAGATGGATCAATGAGACTCTGCATTGATTATCGAGAACTTAACAAGATCACTATCAAGAACAAATATCCTCTCCCACGCATTGATGACTTATTTGACCAACTACGCGGAGCTCAATACTTTTCCAAGATTGATCTTCGTTCAGGGTATCATCAATTAAGGGTCAAAAGGGAGGATATACCAAAGACGACTTTCCGTACAAGGTATGGACACTATGAATTTATAGTGATGCCATTTGGTCTTACTAATGCCCCTGCTATCTTCATGGATCTAATGAATAGAGTCTTTAGAGACTATCTTGATCAATTTGTGGTAGTCTTTATAGACGATATTCTTGTCTATTCAAAGAGCAAGGAAGAGCATGAAGATCACTTGAGAATTATATTGAAGACCCTGAGAAAAGAGAAGCTTTATGCCAAATTTACCAAGTGTGAATTTTGGCTTCAAAAAGTTGCATTTTTGGGTCATATAATCTCAAAAGAGGGGATATCTGTGGATCCAGCAAAAACAGAGGTTATCGAAAGATGGTCAAGACCAACAACAGTAACTGAGATCCGAAGTTTTCTTGGTTTGGATGGTTATTATCGACGTTTTGTAAAAGATTTTTCACGATTATCTAATCCACTCACCAAGTTGACTCGGAAAGGAGTTAAGTTTGTCTGGACAGAGGAATGTGAAGAGAATTTCAAGGAGTTGAAAAGAAGGTTATTCAGTGCACCTGTGCTCACACTACCTTGTAGTGGAGAAAGGTTTGTGATCTACAGTGATGCATCCAAGAAGGGATTGGGGTGTGTTCTTATGCAAAATGATATGGTGATAGCTTATGCCTCACGACAGTTGAAAATCCATGAGCAAAATTACCCTACACATGATTTGGAGTTGGCTGCGGTAATCTTTGCATTAAAGATTTGGAGGCATTACCTTTATGGTGAAAGGTGTGATATTTATACTGATCATAAAAGTTTAAAGTATATTTTCACACAAAAGGAGCTGAATATGCGCCAAAGAAGATGGTTGGAGCTGATTAAGGATTATGACTGCTCAATTCATTACCACCCTGGGAAAGAAAACAAGGTGGCAGACGCATTAAGTCGACAAGACCATGCTAGTTTATCCATGATGAGGATCACAAAAGATCCAATATTTATGGATTTACAAAGGATGGATCTTGGAATTATAATGGAAGGGGAAAAATCTTATCTTTCTCAAATGAATGTTCAACCATCTATACATGTGAAGATTAAAGAGGCACAGAAAGAAGATGTCGAGTTACGAAAGAAGGTGAGAAATGTTCCTGAATTCAACCTTGATTGTGATGGGATAATAAAGTTCAGGAATCGGGTTTGCGTTCCTCCCATCCCCGAATTAAAGAAAGAGCTGCTGGATGAGGCTCATAGTTCTTCATTCTCTATTCATCCTGGAAGCACGAAGATGTATAGGGACCTGAAAGAGTACTTCTGGTGGGATGGCATGAAAAGAGATGTTGCTGAATATGTCTCTCGATGCTTGGTTTGTCAACAAGTTAAAGCTGAGAGACAGAAGTCTAAGGGGATGTTACAACCATTACCCATACCCGAATGGAAATGGGAAAACATCACTATAGACTTTGTCACAGGACTTCCTAAAACATCCAAAGGCAATAATGCTATCTGGGTCATAGTTGATCGTCTTACAAAGTCTGCACACTTCATTGCTATTAGAGAGGATTTCTCTCTAGATCAGCTTGCCAGGATATATATAAAGGAAGTGGTAAGATTGCATGGAGTACCACTTTCTATTATATCTGATCGAGATCCGAGATTTACCTCGAAGTTCTGGCGAAGTCTTCAGCATACTCTGGATACAGAGTTGAGTTTCAGCACTGCTTATCATCCCCAGACAGACGGTCAGTCTGAGAGAACAATTCAAACCCTAGAAGATATGTTGAGAGCTTGCTCTATGGATTTCAAAGGAGGTTGGGATCAACAACTACCTTTGGTGTAATTTTCTTATAATAATAGCTTTCACTCCAGTATTCAGATGGCTCCTTATGAAGATCTCTATGGAAAGAAATGCAGGACTCCAACTTGCTGGGATGAAGTTGGGGAAAGAAAGCTATTAGGACCTGATCTCGTTGATGAAATGGCAGAAAAGGTCAGATCTATTCAACAACACATAAGAGCAGCTCAGAGTCGACAGAAAAGTTATGCCGACAACCGAAGAAAAGACCTAGAGTTTGAAGTGGGTGATAAAGTGTTCTTACGAATATCTCCCTGGAAGAGGGTTATGAGATTTGGAAAGAAGGGGAAGTTGAGCCCTAGATATATCGGTCCTTTTGAAATACTGGATCGTGTTGGGAAGGTAGCTTACCGATTGGCGCTTCCACCGAATCTCTCTCAAGTTCACGATGTGTTCCATGTATCTCTCCTGAGAAAGTACATACCAGATCCTTCACATGTACTCAGCTCAGAAGTTGTACCGCTGGAGCAAGATCTTTCTTATGAAGAACAGCCGATAGAGATTCTGGATCGTAGCGAAAAAGTCCTACGAAACAAGACCACTCGCTTGGTGAAAGTTTTATGGAGAAACCACCAACTTGAAGAAGCTACATGGGAGCTTGAGGATATGATGAGGGAGAAGTATCCTCATTTGTTTGTTGCAAAGTGACGAATTTCAAGGGCGAAATTCTTTTTAAGGGGGGTAGAATGTAACACCCGAGACTTTTATGTTTTATAAATCATCAAAGGAATCTTTTTCTACACAACACTTGCTTGGCTTGCTTTACACGCAATCGCGACCTTCCTCGATAGCTTGCGTCATACGCAATACCGAGTTTCACTAAACAACAATATGCTATTAAAACTAGCCGTTATGAATAGTAATAACCACTTTTTGAAATTTTATAAATTTTATTTTTCAAAATGGACTTCATTTTTGGACTCAGAATATCGAAATTAGCCTAGGGTGAAATTTTGGTATTTTTCTGAAAACATTCAATTTTTGATGAATAGTGAAACCACTAAGTGGTAGGTTAAAAAATGAATTTTGCATAAAACATAATTTTACCGCTTCTGTGAATGGAATTTCAAAAATCCGAGAGACACGGTTAATATCAAGGACTAAAATGTGGTTCAATGAGATGAAAATAATTTTTTGGTGAATAGTAACTTTTTACTATTTTTACCGCGGTTAATAGTAAATAGGGTAACTAAGGGTAAATATGATATTAATATTACCCTAACACATGTCCTAATTCTATTGGACAAGTGTAATTCGACCAAAAACAAACATAGGAATAAAATATGACCATTTAGGCCCACATGGATTAGATTAGGACATTTATTATTAATTTATTTAAAGAAGGGTTAAAATAGTTAAAATCAAAGTTTAATAAGTAAATCATTTTTAATATAGGGTTATACATAAGATAAATTCGATTGTAAATATTCATTAGAAAGCTAAAAAGATTTCCTACATGATGGTATTTTATTTGTAATTTTTAGACATCAAATAAGTTAATTTATTTATGACACAAAGATGATGCAGTAATTATCTTATTAATGAAATATTGACAAAATTGATAATATAAATACCAAAATAAATGTAATTTGAGACTTTTTATGAATTCCACTAATTTTATAGGTTACTATGATATATTAATGTTGATTTAATAAACTTGGTTCGAACATATAATTCTGTTATGACTTTCACAAAAATCATATATCAAATAGTGTCAAAATTGACACAAAATAGTTTTTAAATAAAATATTATATTATTAATTGTTATTTTATTACTAAAAATCTAAGGTTCGGCCAAATGACTTATCTAAGGATATATATATATTAATAATAAACAATTTGGGGTTTGTTTGGCATGTTATTGTAAGTGTATTAACCATATAGTGAAAGAAAACAAAAAGACACGGTAAACGTTAAATTAATTAACTTAGAGTTAAATCTATTTGATAAGGTTAAAATAATACCCTAAACT
Source organism: Viscum album (assembly GCA_963277665.1). Taxonomy (NCBI): domain Eukaryota; kingdom Viridiplantae; phylum Streptophyta; class Magnoliopsida; order Santalales; family Viscaceae; genus Viscum; species Viscum album. The sequence continues at coordinate 798,742,951 of OY728132.1, forward strand.
TGTATAAATCTTATTGGATTATAGGATTTCGACCCATCCCCACTTTAGCTTCGAAATAAGACCCTTTGGAACCATTATAAACCGATTTTGACTTTAATATAAAATAATATTTTGAGATATTCCTAAGGTGCCCCTCTCCTCCCTTATAAAAGGGCACCTCCTCCCCCTCCTCCTCACACCAATTTGAGCACTCAAGCTCGGCCAACCCCTGCCATTTTCTCCTCTCCACTTCCCTAGAATAATCCTAGAGGTCCTGGTCTTCTCCAAAGACCAATCTTAGTTCCTTAAGTGGAGGATTCAAAGAGGCGTTCCAAAGAAGAGGTAATATCCATTACCGATCTTTTCAATTTCTTTCTTCTTCAACTTCTTCTTCTTTAGTTGTTTCATGATAAAGTAATAACATCGGTATTACCTACATACTGATATGTTATTATAAATATTAAACAACCCTAATTCACCTTCTATCCATCCTACGGAAAAATGAAATCACCGCGCGTGCGTACGTACGGAATACCGTCTCCACGCCGTGGTGTAATCTATTTTCCACCATCACCTTACAAGGATGGGTATAATGGTGTAATGAGTAACTATATATGATTATTATTAAGTAATATTGATACTGAAATAATATATATACTCCAATACAATTCCACGATCATAGGAACGATATCATCACTCGTGCGTACGTACGGAATACCGTCTCCACGATGTGATGCGACTCGTTCTACATGATCTTCATTTCATAATGATTATATAAATGAATTGAATGAATGAATATGGTATATACTACACTGATAACATTCTGTAAATGAATTATCTATAACCTAAATATAAGAATAAGAATTTATTCGACAAAACACGCATAAGAACAAAAAGTTATAAAGACCCGAGTAACAAGTAACAATGAAATATTACTAACAAGAAGCTAATAATATGACCATATATGATATCATATCAATATGTATGATTCTGGAATAATTCAATAACATTATTTAAACCATTATACAGGAGCTTCGGACACGAACAAAGCAAATCGGACCTAAGGTAAGGGAAATATCACAATCTCATTTTTTTTATCCGAGATTGTTTATTCATAAGTATTTATGGGGTGTATTTTATCATCCACATCCATGTTTCATCAATATGTAATATTATTTCCATCCACCTACAATTTTTTAAATCCATTTTTACCCTTCGGTGAGTTTTTAGTAAAAGATATGAAAGGAATCTTTTGTCGTTTTTCGTACGAGGTACTTTTTGACTTTTCCGACAAAAGTACGAAGAATGTTTTTTTTTAACTTATACGGCATGAATGTATTTTTAAAACATTATTTCCAAGAAGCTTCCTTTACAAGTTTTCAAGTTTATTTTTAATCAAATTCTTTTATTTTAAAGTTGTATGACATGTTATGAAAGGAAAAATGTTTTTGAAGAAGAAAGGATATTTTCCTCAAGAATGAAGTTCAAGTGTTTTATCAAAATTATTTTCCATCTAAGATAATAAAGGGTTCTGTTTTTATCCCTATTATTACATTGATTTGATCATGTTGTGATGGAATTATTTTTATGAATTCCATTATCTTATATGAATTGATTTATGATGTCATGATGTTTCAAGAATCCCATTTTTGTTACATGTGTTATGCGATGATGTATGTTTTATGATTATGTGGCACACATAAGAAAGGATTCATTATAAGATGGGTGGGACCTATATCTCCCTCCAATGCATTGGGTAAAGATTTTATATCTCATGAGATAGACATGGCTGGAACGGAAGGTTATTTCGGTTCAGTGATACAGGACTGAAACGAGGAGTGAACTCGGTTCAGAAAGGGACTTTGTCCACTAAGATAGTCTTGGCAATGAGTCATGACTAACAAGAAATGATTTCCATGATTATGTGTGCATGCCACAAAGTTTCAAGTTTTATGTTATGGGGATCTCATTTTCACTTCTATGATTTATTCCATGTTAAGATATTATGATCTCTTTTGCAGGTTTTGATTTTCATAAAGATACGATATGATTTTTTATTTTCCCTTACTGAGCATTTGAGCTCACCCTTTTATGTTTTCTTTTCCCCAGGTCAGGAAGATGGATATTAAGTAGAATATGCTAAAAGGGACCCTAGATATGATGAAATAAATGGGAGACACTGTAGAAGATTTATGAACCAGTTGTTTATGTTTCCCAGTTTCGAAAGACACTATACCTATACGATCCTTTGTGGTTTTGTCATATGTTGTAATAAGTGTGCTTCAATTTCGAAGTATTAACAATGTATGTAAAGTATGGGTCGTTATACCTAAGTCATCACTCGGTGGTACAATCTATAACTCAATCCCTCCAACTCAACTACAAATCACTATACATCAGAAATAAGACTATATAAAATAATTATCATTCCCTAAAATATATTTTGTTCTCAAATAGTACTTAAAAAATCACTCGAATAAGAATAAAAATTACATGTTCACTATATAACACTAGAAATAAACAATGTATTCTTCTGTTTTAACAAGATTACAAAATCTAATCACCATACCTCATGTAAAAAATAAATATAAAAATCCATTATATTAAAACATTAAATCTAACAAATATTTTAATTTGACCATTAATTGAAGAAAAAAAAATTATCATGAAAACTAAGAATTGTTCAAAACTCATACATCAATTTATTCACCAAAGGAACCCCAAAATTTTAACTAAATATCAATGATTTTCAAATATTTATCTTATTCTAAACCCTAAAATTCCCAATCTCCAAAGAAATATTATAATACTGCACTCTTAAATACCCTATAATAGGTATCTAAATATATAATAAAATAAGGAAATAACAATAGTATGAATCTAGAATCCATTACATTAATTTTGTCTTGATATATCAATAAGGTAATAAAAGAAATATTAAAAGTGTATCAATTCTATAAAAATCACTTCCCCTAGAACTAATAATAAGAGGATTTTATATGATAAAATAATGTGATTTTTTGGATTAAAATACCAATTTTTCTAACTCAATTTATATTTTGTAGAAAAAATATCAAGGGTTTTCAAATCATGAACTCAATCATGTGATCCCTAATCTAACTTAATTTACCAGGATAGAAAATTTAAAAACCATGCACCTAAACCATGAATAACCTAGAAACAACCAAATTATCCATGTTTTCCCAAATATTACCCATCAAATTTAACACAAATACATATAACTTAAATGGATTTTTTCCATTATTCCCACTATATTAATTCACCTCACACTAAAAAACTCAATATAATTATTAATTTGTTGAAAGAAATTTTCATTGATCATGTACAATAGATTTCATATCCCATTTCACTTATAGAATATTACTAAAATTATAAAACACCTAAACCAATGGAATTAATCTTCAACCTAACACATTTTCCTATTAATCAATGTCATTGACTAGTTCCTATATATAAGTAACATCTTCAATTATATTGACTTGATCTCAAATAATGATTTGTGAAGGGAATAATTTTTTACTTCTTAAATTGGAATAATTATGTTTAGTTTTTATAAAATTTTTTCATATAGGTAAATAAAACTTTTAAACTACCTCATATTTTTTATATAAATTTATATTCCAAAAATACTATGGTATAAGCCTAACATCCATATCAAGTTAGTAGTGTCCAAAATGAGGTTAAATAATATATAATACATGATCACTAATCATAATTTCAAGGGGGTTTATTGGTGATTCATATAATATTTTCAGAAATAAATTTATGGTCATTCTATTTTTTATTCACTTGATATTCTCCATAGACTCGTGTATGATGCTTAATACAGAAAGAGATTTATCCACTATATTTTTCTAGAATATGGATATATACATGATTTTCCATAAGTCACATAGAATGGTTCCATGTGAATCATCTCTTGAGAAATTCTATTTTATGAAAAACATAACAATGGTAAATATTATATTCATGACATATTTATGTCCAAAGTTAATTCCTATCAACATATATGGTTCTTTAGTATTTAAATTGGCCTAAAGATGGATTGTGGTTCATAACATCTACTAAGGTATAAAATCATGTTTAAATCCCTTGATAAATCTCAAAATCTATATAATATCTCATTCTAAAATAATGGAAGTACGAATAACATGATTTAAACTAGATATATGACATAAATATTCCAAAAATCATAAGTTGAATACCAATCTAGAATTTGAAATAAATTCATTGATATAATAAGTTTATATACGATGACATAGATAATTTGATGATATTATGAGGTTATAATAAAAAGAATTCTATAGAAATCTCATCCATAATTTATTTATGATTTCGATAGATTTAAAACATACCTGATAAAAACTTGTGTTTATCCTTTACCAATTAGATGGTGGTATCATAAGATGAACTTTTCCAAATCCATTTCCAGGACTAGAAACCATTTTCATGTATGATACTATGATATATTTTACATGATTAAGGATAGAAGTCTAAAATTGAATGGTGTGATACCTTAAATACATTTTCTTATATAGAAAAAGGTAATATTGTACTTTTTAAGAAATAATGTATATGATTATTTACATCCATTCATCAATTGGTATTCTAATCCTCAATTTAAAGTAACATTTATCCTTATAATCATATGGTATAAATATTTCCACTCATTTATAAAATATATTATATTTTATGTGATTATGACATGCAATAAGTTAACATTTCTATGGAGTGGTTCCTCAATAGGATATGTGGTAAAAAAAATATTAAGGCTTATTTTTAATTTTTTGGATTCCTTAATTAAGTTTATATTTTTCCGATTATTTATGGGGTTTTACACTTAACAATTCAAAGTGATTTTAAAAATTACAAAATAAATGGGGTCGGTGAGAATAGAGATACTCGATTAGGTTACTCATCAACCTTCATTCCACTATTGCTTCTTAAACAATATCAAAAAGTGATTAAATTTAATATTTTCATTTCCTAGTATATAGGAAAGATTAAAATAAATGTATTAGAGAAACTCCATCAACCTCTATTTCCTTTGGATTAACAATCAAAGGGAAATATATACATTAGGTACTATTAATTGTCATACAACAGATCTTTCTCCTAGAAAATAGGATTTTGTCAATATTTATATGATATCACTTCTATATCTAGTTAAATAATATTAATAGGGTAATTATTCTCAAGGGTTTTCAATTTTGGTAAACAACATATTTATCACCCAATATAAGTATACCTATGGCTCTAACTGAGGAATCATAATAAAATTTGTACTCTTCTCCAATATTGGGAAACATGTGAATTGGTGAGGGTAACAACCAATGTTTTTAAAAAAATATTAAATTATATTTCTTTGATATCTTGAGTTACACACAACAAAAAGTTAGGTTTGGGTTATATGCAACAATGAGTTTATCATGCATTAAACATGACACTTTATTTTAACAAAATCATGATATATTTTTAATATTATTCAATTGCGACAATTATAACCGATATATTAAACATTAATATATTAATAATAATAAATATTTTTTCAATATATAGTATAATGATTTTATATAATAAAAAAATATTTATAAAAAAGTGCTTCATTTTAAAATATTTTTTTTGTTTCAAAAATACTATTTTCTCAAAATAGAATAATTTTTGAGAAAATAGTAAAATTATATTTTTTTAACTTTTAAAAAAATTATTTTGAAAAAATAAAAAATAACTAAATCAAAATATCAAAATTTACTTAGGGTAAATTTTTGATAAATTTTTGGAACGATTAATTTTATAATGACTATTGAAAATTAATGAATTTAATTTAAATACAGTCATTTATTTTAAATCCTTTATAATATTAAAAAACTAAATATTTTAAGCTAAATTTATATTAGTTATAAATATATTAATACAATTTATGTCATCTTAGTTATTTTCATTTTGAATTTTGATATAAAATCCTTATATACTTTGGATCATATTCTATTTGAAAAATGATTTCTCATCGTTCATGTGGGATTAATTTTAAATGTTCATGTTCTTTGAATTTAATTTAGAAACTTGGATTCCATGGTTATAATTATCACAATTTATATTATCTAATAATTTCAACTTGTTCTTTTACTAAAATCAATAGTGAGAACATTAAAAATTATGTATCGCAGTTAATGTGAAAATGGGTTAACCTAATGTTCAAATAAAATGACAAGGCATAAAATGAACAAAAAAACATCACTAGAAAATATTATATATCGCAATTTTGAAGCTATAATTTTAATATATTGAAAAAACTTAATTTTTTAACCTTGTTGCATAACAAAAACATGGGTACACCTATATAACTTATAAAATTTCATAAACTGATCATATAATCTATATTATGGTTAGATATCCTACCTTTTAAGGATTTTCGTGCAAGCCAATGTAGGTTACTTGAGGAAGTTTCAACATTATTCATTGGTTGTTATTTATTTTATTTATTCCTCCAACCTATTCAATTATTAATATAACCCAATGATTTAATAAAATTAGTATCTTAAATTTATTTAGATGTTGTAATTTTATGATCCTGACCTAAAACCATCTATGCTTCCATAAAATGGGTTACAAAATCATCATTCATGTGTACATTAGAATACCACCTTAAGAACTTATATCATTTATTTTTTACATTAAACCCAAAAATGGATGGATAGAATGATATTTTTATTATTTATATATAATATATATGATATTATTATGCTTCTAGAATCATGATATCACATGTTCCTTCTTTGTTTCCATTCTTCAGGAATACGATAGCATCACTCATGTGTACGATGGACTACCACCTCTTGAAGTAATGTGATTCATTCATGATTTAAATGGAATTTTATAAGGATGTTTCAATGATTATATATGACACATATTAAAAAGAAACTACTATAAAATGTAATTTTTCTAAGTATTTTTTATTTCAATCCACTTACAAAACTGAAACAAAATTCATGCATACGTATGGCTTATTGTCTCCATGAACAGTGTATTTAACTATATATATATAAATCATATGATTTAATATAAAGTAAATTATAATAAATACATAATATTTTTATATTATGGATAAAATTATTGATATTATGGAAGCCTCGTCAAATTATGAGTTCAAAAAAATAATGAATTAAAACATACACAAAAAATAAAAATAGTTATTCTTCAAAACGTGACATTAACATGGAATAGTTAATAAAAAATTAATAAATTGTCATAAGAAATTAATATGTGGTATGATATATATGAATATGTTTCAATAATATATTTATAATAAACATATATTTATTATAGATTAGGTTAGAATGTGTATAAAGGAAGTTGTGACATATGGTAACTGATTTTTTTTTCTCAATTTTCTTTCCTTGAGACACATGTTATATTATAAACCTATCTTATTTTATAATGTGCATATACATCCCCATTTAAATTCAATATCATCAATTAATTTAATCTCAAGATATTTTATGTTTCATTTAATTTTATTAATTCATGGGGAACATAATTTAAAGGTACCAATGTGGTAGAAAAATTGTTACAATTTCATCATTTATCAGAACTATTTATGATTATGTTTAGGGTGATAAAATATTATAATCCATTTATAAAGAAACACATAAATGTTATATTGTGGTTATGTCATTAGAATAAATGTTTCCCTTTTTCCTCTCTATATGTACTCAAGAGTTCAAGATAATGTTTTTAAGAAAAATCATCTTTATCACTCTCTTTGGTCAAAAATCCCATTTTCTCTAAAAAAATCATTTTTTCATAAAAATGTATTCAAATTTAATTTTAAAAATGTTCCAATGAACTATTAAGGAAATTTATACACATTTTTACTCTTAAAAAAATTAATGGATTGTTTATGTCGTATTTTCAAAACAAAATGCATGTTTGGATTTTATTAAAAATGTGAAAGGAATATTTTACTTAACATGTACGGAATAAATTAAATTTACTAAAATCATGACCATTAAATTCAATAAATATTACTTTATTATTTTGAATTTTATTTTCAAATAATAGTATTTTAAATTTTGTTATGATTCTTCAGTTTAAAAGACATTTTCAAGTAAAATTTATTTTCCTCAAGAAATGTTCCTAGTGTCTTTTCAAAATAATTTTCCATCTAATATAATATCATTTGATATTAATTTTTATTTATTGTGTATATGATCTATGGAATCCATTATTATTATTTTAATGAATGTTTTATGTTTATAATGGAAATATTATTATGAAACCCATTTCTCTTATATGGGTTATGCCACGATAAAATTCTTATGATACCCACTTCATTCCCATGGGTTATTCTATAACGAAAAAATTATGAAACCACTCTTTTTTCCTCATGTTATTATTTGATGAAAAATTTACAAATTATATTTCTTTTCATGGGTTATAATATGATGAATGTTTAATGACTTTATGGAACATATAGGTATGGTTTTCATTAGTTGATGGGTGAAACCTATATCACCGTCCAATTAATTGGTTAATGATTTATATCTCATGAGAAGAACAGGAATGGAATACGGGTGAACCCAATAGATTAATTTTATTTGTCCATTATGATGGTCTTGGGAGTGTACCATGACTACTATGATGGATTTGGAAGTGTACTCGTTCCACTATGATATCCTTGGTCATGAGTCTTGACTACTATGGAAATATTTTCTATAATTATGTGTATGCCCCAAATCAATGTCTTATGCCATTGTTATTCTCCCATGGTCCATTTTCTTTGATTTTCTTATGATTCATATCTTATAAACATCCAATATCTATTCCATGACTCCATATTATATTATTTTATATACATGGTATAGTATTCAAATATTTTTATCCTATTCTCATACTCTTACATTGAATTTATTATTATGTATGTCCTATTTATTACCCTTACTAAATATCTGAGCTGACCCTTTTTATATTTACATTCCCCATGTTATGAAGAAATTTATTATTTATGATTTGTATAATAAGGGTTCTATTTATAATGAACATAATGGTAGATGATGTAGTTTACCTATGAATCAGTAGTTTGTGTTTCCATGTTTCCAAATGTACTATAACTTCACAATACTCATGGGTGTGTTTGTGTAATGTAATAAATGCTCTTAAAAATTTATGTGATATTCATGTATGAAAAACCTAGGAGGCTATTGTTGGTATAAGAGGATAGGTTTATGTAACCTTTTGAAACTATGATGATAAATATTTTTTGATATCCCTAAGTACAAGTATAAGTATTAGTATATGGATTATTCAATGTAGAGAAATATATCAAAGAATTTTGGAAAGGGATAGAGTGAGTGGTTTTCAAGAAATCACATCCCTATTTGGATACTACATGTGGATATGGAACTACCATATAGGTACCTATGGGTAATTACTCAAAAAGGGCAATCCAACTGGACTCAATCATCACCTAGTTTATGGTAATAGGCCTTTCTCCACACATAGATTAACACTCCCTAGGTAATTATATGGAACATCAAAAAATCATTATGAACCATCATGAGGGATTTGAATAATGACTATTAATAACCACATTTAAACCAAAATTTTTATAGAATAAAATGAATTTTTTATGATTTAGACATCATATAAATAATTTTTCATGATTATCTATTTCCCCACAATGATTTTTGTTTTTTAAAATGTTATATTTTTATTCAATGGATGGAACATGAGGGAACCACATTAATGGTGAGTGTAATGGATAATTAAATTATTTTCCTCTTGATCACTCAATTTTTATTAGAGTTGGAATAAAAAATGTATTTGTAATGATCAGATGAAATTTTAAAGCTATGAATAATACTGGATATAAAAACGAACAAATAAGGGAAAGCATTCTATAGAGTATTTAATGAGGATACATCCACCTTCATTCACCGGGGTTTTCAATAAAATAATTTTTTAATAGTTTATTAGCGCTACTAAATAGATATTTTCCATTCCCTAGTTTTTGAAACATAAAAAAGTCATTCTAGAATGATTATAATGTGAGGAAAATCAATTACGGTTTCATATCAATAATATGAGGAAAATGAATGAAATTGACTCCATGGATTGGGATTAGTTCGTGCACTTATTTTTCAATAACTAATTTTCTAATACTAATCATGTAATAATGAGTAATTAGTTATATGAGCTAAATATAAATGATGATGAATCTATTGGTACATACGAGGGAAATTTTACAAGACTTGTGAGGTATACTTTTGGTATTATCATCCATCTAGAAAGTAATAGTGATTAATTATTTATTGTATTAAAACAAACTCTCCAAATTATTTTATCCATAAGAGATATCAATTAATATTATTTTATTTTTTATTGTGATATTATTTTTTTTAATGGAGGTTGGAGTTACATATCAATATCATGGTTTTGATAACATTAGAAAAATAAAATTAATGGGATAATATAAGAAGAATATAGGAAGAAGATGATCATTACATTATGCTAAACATGTGGTAAGAAATATTGAGGATATTGTCTTAAGTGGACTAGTAAATGATTTTTTTGTGGAGGGGAAGGTCATCAAGAAATTTATTGTTGAATTGATGGGATGAAGTTATATAACAATTTGAAGAGAGATAATTTTGTATAGAATGAACCACCCACACTCTAGTGTTTCAAATAGAATGTGTATTGGTATTATGTTACGTAATTCCCAAATACAGATATTAATGATGATGATAGATATCAGTGACCTCTTAAGTCAAGAGACAAAGGGAAACCTCTTCTGATAACTATTCCTGATGAGGGGTATGATAATGATGTGGTGCAAGGTACATATACCATCCACTCTAGAACTAATAATGTCATATTTTATTATAAATCTATTTATTCCTTCATATCTGAAGGATTTTCTATGGATATAAAGATCCTAACCAAATTATTATATATAGAATTAGAAAGGAAACCCCTTAAGGGTATGATGATTGAATCTCAAGCCTATCATTCATCTTTGATTAATATTTGTGGGAATATGCTTCCTTCAAATCATATCATTTTTTCTCTGGTTCAATTTGATTTGAATTAGGCATGGATTGGATTTCTCCTCAAAAATTACACATCAAATATCGAGGAAGGTGTGTCTTGTTTGATATTCTAAAACAACCTATGATCACCTATCAGTTCAGTGATAAATATAATATTTTTATGGAAATCAAATCCATTTTAAGGGGTTTGATTCCAATCCAAGAGTGGTGTTTATCTCATATGGTTAGAAAGAAACTCAAAATTGATGAAATCCCTATTTTGAGTGAGTTTTTTCATGAATTTACAAAATAGATTCATATACATCCACTAAAAATGGTGTTGAGTTCTCAATAGAACTCATTCCTAGTGCCACACAGATTTCAAAGACTCCCTTCAAAATGGCCCCAATTGAGTTTCATAAATTGAAAATGAAACTCAAAGAGAACCTTGAAAAAGGGAAATATTTGGCCAAGTTTTCCATAATAGGGTGAACCTAATGTTTTTTTAAGTAAACATAGATAAATAAAACTCTAAATTGATTATTGGTAATTGAACAAATCACAATCAAGAAAAATTATCATATACACTGTATTGCTGACATATTTGATCAACATCCAAAAGCTCAGTACTTTTATTAGATTGAGATTTGTTTTAGATATCATCAATTAAGGGATAAGAAGGAGGATATACCCAATATAGAATTATGTACAAGGTATGTACACTGTGAGTATATAGTGATTCTATTCGATCTTACTAACCCCCTGTATATTCTTGGATTTTATTAATAGAGTCTTTAATAATTAACTTGATCAATTTGTGGTAATATTTATAGATGATATTATTGTCTATTTAATGTACATTTAAGTGCATTCCGATCTCTTAAGAATTGTACTAAAGACTCTAGGGAAGAAAAAACTATATGAAAAATTTATTAATTGTGAATATTTTCTACAACAAGTATCATTTTTATCTCATATAATCTGATGAGATAATATATTAGCACATTCATAAAAGACAGAGGCAATTCAATGTTGACTCAAACTAACCTTGGGGACTATGGAAGAAGTTTTCCTAGTTTATTTAGATTTTATTAATGGTTTCTATGGAATTTCTTATGACTGTGTAATCCACTCACCAAGTTATCTCAGAAGAGATCAACGTTCCTATTTAAAGATGGATGTGAGGAATATTTCAGGGAACCACAGAGAAGATTAGTCGAAACTCATGTGATTAAATTACCATATAGATTAAAAGGATTTTTAATCTATATTGACATATCAGATAAATGGTTCATATGTTTCATCATGAATAATGACACGATTATAGATTATGCCTCATGAAAACTGAGGGTTCTTTGGTAAAATTACCCAACTCATGATTTCCAATAAGCTGTGGTATTTTTTTCATTAAGGATATAGAGACACAATCTTTATAGAGAAAAGTTTGATATATATAAATATAGAAGAATTTTATTGTATTTATTTAATAATAAGGACTTGAATATGAAATAAATAAGATGGTTTTAGAATATTAAAGATTTTGACTACTCAAAAAATTATCACCCAAGGAAAGTTAACATAATGGTTCATTCCTTGATTCAAAAGGATCATTATAGCTTATCCATGATGAGAATAAAAAAATATACAATATTTTTATGTCTTCAAAGGTTTAATTTGTAAATCTTGATTCAATGTAATAAATATTATCTTTCTTAGTTAAATGTTCCACCATTTATCTATATAATGATTAAAGAGGAAAATATGTATTGTGATAAGTAGGAAATGATGTTAAGAAACGTTCATGAGTTTTACCAAGATCATGAAGGAATGATAAGGCTCATGAATCATGTATTAATTCTTTTTACACTAGATTTTAAGAATTTTTTAATTAAGGAGGCTCATAGTTCTCCATTCTCTATCCATCCTGGAGGTGTGAAGGTGAATTGATATTTGAATAAATTATTTTAGTGGGAAGGAATGAAGAGAGATATCACAGAATTTGAATCTCAATGCTTGTTATTTAAGAATTTTAAGGTTGAGAGACAATCATCTAAGAAGTTGTTAAATCCATTACCCATATTATAATGAAATTAGAAAACATCACCATTTATTTTTTCATTAGAATCACCAAAATGTCTAAAGGGTATAATGCTATATGGTTTGTAATTGATCTCTATAAAAAGTCACCACACCTCATCGCTATCAAAGAATATTTATCTATAGATAATATTTAGTGGATATAAATAAGTAAGAAGTAATGTTTCATAGAGTTCTAGATTATATTATTCCTAATCGATATATTAGGTTTACATCAATGTTATGGTGATGTCCTCAACAATATCTTAAAGTGAAGTAAAGTTTCATCATTATGTATCATCCTCAGAAAGATGGTCAGTATGGGGGAATAGTCATAAAGGTGGTTGAGATCAACACCTTCCTATAGATGAGTTTTTATGAAATAATAGCTTTCAGTCAAGAATTCATATGGCTCCTTATGAATCTCTAAATTGAAGGAAATTTAGAGTTCCAACATGTTGTAATGAAGTTGGATTAAAAACTTTTGGGACCTAAGATATATGATTAAATAGAAAAGAAATATATATCCATTTTGAAACAAATCATGGTGGCCCACAGTTTGAATAAAATCATTACTGACAATCTTCAATGTGATCTAGAATAAAAAAGTTATGAAAAGATCTTTCAAAGAATCTCTCCATGGAAAAAAGTTATTAAATTTGAAAAAGTGGGAAACTAATCCCATGTTCTATCAGTCCATTTGAAATTCTTGATCATATCAGGATGGTAGAATATAATTTAACGTTTCCACAAAACCTCACTCAAGTCCATGATGTGTTCCGTGTATCTCTTTACAGAAATCACATATCTAACCCTTCACATGCACTTAACTCAGAGGCCATACTACTGAAGCAAGATATTTCATATGAGGAACAACATGTGAAGATTATAAATCATAAATAAAAATTTACATGAAAAAAGACCAGTCAGGTGGTCAATTTTGTGTGGTTAACCCACAAATTTGAGGAATATGCATGGGAACCTGAAGAAATGATGAGGTAGAAGTATCCTCATTTGTTTATATTAGAGTGATGAATTTCAAGGCTGAAATACAATTTAATGGGGGGGGGGGGGCTGGAGAATGAAACAACCATATTTTTAATGAATAATTAATTTTTTAATAAAGTAAATTTCATTGATTTCTTGTGTTACAAGCTACATTGAGTAATTCTTGTGTTACACGCAACACTGAGTTTAGCTTTCATTACACATGACATCATGTTTTAATAAAATTGTGATGTATTATTAATATTATTAAAAAATGGTAGTTATAACCTAATCATTAAACATAGAGATATGAATTATAATAACTACTTTTAAAATATTTTTCATAATGGTTTTACATATAGAATACATACTGATAAAAAAGTGCTTAATATTTCAACAAATACTTTATTTGTTTCAAAAATAATATTTTCTCAAAAAATATTTTTTGAATAATAAAAAAATTAGGTTTTGAATCATTTATAAAATTAATTTTATAAAATAAGTTCATTTATGAAATCAGAATATCTAAATTTTCTTCAGGTGAAATTTGATAAATTTTTTAAAAGATTAAATTTTTAATGAATATTACAAATACTAAATTTTAATTGTAAACTCCCCTTTCATTAAAATTATTTATAATGATAAAATTATTTTTCAATTTGGTTTCAAAGTATAATTATTAAAATTATATATATTTGTAAAATTTATTTCATTGAAATCATTTAAATATTACATTTTGACATGAAAACCTTATAAACTTTTTGATATTTTTTCGCGGAAAACCCGCTATCTAGTCATGTCTACAGGTCTAATTTTAAACTAATTTTTTGAAAATATATGAATTAAATTTTAAAACATATATTACATATTTGGAGTCAGGATAATTTATATTATAAAATATTATCATGTAAATTTTTTTAATATAATTAATAGTGAAAACAATTAAAATTAATTATCGTGGTTGATGTAAAAATGGGCTTATTAGTGATCAAACTAAAAATAAAAGGGTTAAAATTACATAAAACATGTCTAAAATATATTTTATGGCTATATTTTGGCCCTATTAATTTTAATTCTTGACAAAACTCCATTTTTTGATCATTTTGGTATGATAAAGACATAGGTACACTGTTTTGTTTCCAACAAATTACAAGTTTTCTACTCACCTCACTTGTTAAAGGCCACCCCCTATACTCACTTATTCACACATTCAAACCCTTTTGGATTGAAAAATACCTATCTGAATCACTTCCCAACATTCATGTACTCATATATGAAGCCTTATTTTGGTCAGAATTCCAACCATGGAAGGTTGTCATTGCAAACCAAAGGAGGTTACTTGAGGAAGAGGTAACCTTCTTTATCGAGTTTTTATTGGGTTATTTCTTCCTCCACCTCAATAAATTATAATTAAACCATAATAATATAATAAAATAAATATATTTTATATGTTTATATGTTTTTTATTTTATGTTCATGACCTTCAACCATATTCTCTTCAAATAAAGGAGTCATGAAATCATTATTCTTGTGCTCGGTGGACTACTGCCTCAAAAATTGTTGTTATTTATCATTCAATTATCACCTCTCACTGATGGATATAATGATGGTTTTATTATTTAAATATGATATATATATATATATGATATTATAATTCATTATAAATCATTATATCACATTTTTTAACTTAATTTCAATTCTATGGGAACATGATAACATTCTTCGTGTGTACGGAGGACTACTGATTTGTGAAACAATGTGATTAATTCATGCTTTACATGCAAGGTAATAAGGTTGGTTTTAATTAAAATATGTGATATTCAAGAAATAAAATAATTATTGAATGGTAATATATTATCTTCCTTTAATTCATTAAATACGTCAAAAAATGGAAACACTATTCATGCATAACTACGTTCTACCATCTTAATGAATGGGGTATTTCATTTTATATCTATAAATCTTATGGATTACTCTAAGACATATATCCAGAATATATATTATATTTATATAATTATTAAAATGTTGAATGAAATGTAACCATGATACAATTAATAGTACCAAAAATAATTAATCAACTCATACATGAAAAAACAAAGTAGTTGTTGCCGAAAATGTGAATTTACATGGAATTGTAAATAAATGAGTAATAAAAGGATATAAGAATTTCATATATGGTTTGATATATATATATATGAGTATGTTTTTTTTTAATATATTTATAATAAAAAATAACTTTTATAAATGTGGTTATAATAATTACAAAGAATATCAGGTATTAAGGTAAGGGATTTTTGTCTCTATTTCCATTCTTTGAGACAGATTTTATTTTATGCACCTATATTATTTTATGAGGTTAATATAAAAAAACATTTAACATGAATTATCATTAACTTATTTCTTCTAGTGATATTTTATGTTTTATGCAATATTATTCCTTCTTGTGGATTGCAATTCAAAGTACCAAAGTAGTACTGATTTTATGTTACAATATCATCATTTATCAAGACTGTTAATTATTTTGTTTATTGTGAATAAATCTTATAATATATTTCCCATGAAATTCATTAATTTTCCCATAGTATCGTAATTTTATGAGAATACATTTTTTCATTCATTTTCATCACTTTATGTACTCAAGAGATTAAAAGAATTATTTTTTAGAAAAATCTTCTTCATCTCTCTCTTCAATCGAAAACCCCTTTTTATTATAAAATCATTATTTCTAAAAATGTTTTCAAAAATGTTTCTAAAATTATTAAAATGATTTATTAAATAAAATTTTACACATTTTAAAATTATTTACAAATTTTTTGAAACGAATCATGAAGTTGTTTTCCAAAAAAATACATGTCTGGCTTTCATCAAAATTCGAAAATAATATTTGTTTTAACATGCAAATAATTAATGTAATTTCCCATCATCATTAAAATTATTTTATTTGAATAATGATTTATTATTTTTCATGTTTATTTTAAAATAAAAGTGTTATAATTTATTTTTTGTAATTTTTAGTTTTAAAACGTTATTTTTTAATAAAATCTATTTTCCTCAAGAAATGTTCAATATGTTTCCATTTCCATCTAAGATAACATCCTTTGATGATAATTAATATTTAATGGGAATATGATACAAGGACATTATTTTTATTAATTCAATTAATGGTTTATTTTTATGGTAAAATGATTATTGTAAAACTTGTATCTCTTCCTCGGGATATACGAGGATATGACGATGATGAAATGATTATGTAAAATTTTTCTCTTACATAAGTTCTGATATAATGAAAATTTTAAAATACCATTTAATTTCATTTTTTATGATCTTGTGGAACACATATATATTATTTTCATTATGTGATGGTTGAGACCTATATATATATATATTCATTTCATTGGGTAAGGATTTATATCTCATCAGATATACAAGATTTGAATGGGATGTTTAAATGTTCTATAAGAGAATTTTTCTATTATGATAGTGTTGGGAGTGAACCTTGACCAGTATGATGTTTTGGGTAGTAAACCTATTCCACTATGATAGCTTCAATAGTGAGCCTTGACTACTATAGAAATTATTTTCTATGCTTATGTGTATTCCATAAATCTATGTCTTATACAAATGTTTTTCACACATGGATCAAGTTATTTGAATCTATTATGAGTCATTCCTTTTTAAAATTATTTATGAAACGACTCTATATTATGATCGTTGATATTCATGGAATAGTTTTCCAAAAAAATCTCATGTTGATGTACACTTTTTTTCATGTTATGTTTCTGTTTTTCCTCTGTTTTCAAATATTGAGTATCAAAGAGCATGCTTTCTTATGTTTCATTTCTCTAGGTTATGAAGAAATTTATTATGGATGATATTTATAATAAGGGTTCTAGTTTTGAATAATGTAGAGGGAGATGATCTAGTTTAACTATGAATCAGTTATTTTTATTTCTGTGTTTTGAAAGGCACTAAACCTTTACGATCCTCACAGGTGTGTCAGTGTAATGAAATAAATGTTCATCAATAAATTATTTGATATCTATGAATGAAATTCCAATGTTTCTATAGTGATTATTTGATAATTTTAAAAACATTATCAAGATTTATCTAAAATTAATTAATATATAAATATTTAAATCATTTTAATTAATTTCCTTCACTGGTGAGGTTTTATGTGAATATTATCAAATAAATCATCTATAAAAAACATCCAATCTTAAAATCATTAATCCAATTTTTTTGAAACTTCTAATTATATGACAACATCTATTTTTAAAATATAAATACATATACCACTTCATGGGAAAACATGTTTGGAAAATTTTACATCATAGATCTATAAAAATTAAAAATAATAATTTATAGTGATTCTAATGTTATAGTTTCACCCTGAAATGACACTTAAATTCATTTCATTATCTATCATATATAAATATTTAGGAAACATAATCATTTCATACATGAATATTACCTCATTTTAGATGAATATTCAACACATTTTATAATAATACATGCCCCAAAACTATGAATGTTTCCTTTCATTGGAGACTAGATTCATAATAACCTTATTTTATATATGGAAAACAATATTTACCATAAATTTGGTACCACATAGTAAAAAAATTAAACATACCCTAATTAAAACCTTTCAACATAACCTGGGGAAGGTAAACATAGCAAAAGGTAACCTTAGATTCTCATTAAGTGTAGAGATATGATATATTAAGCTAGGATCATAAGTGAGAATAATATTGTCATAAAGGAATTATAACATGGTCATAGAATAAAAAATTCATACCAAATAAATCAAATATCATTAAACATTAATTATTATATAAGGATTCCTTATAATAAAATACATAATTCATAAGAGTGTGGAATTATCTGTAATCCATCAGGATCCATGAGAACAGACCTTAATCATAAGACATAGGTTGTGGTATATACATATGAATAGAAAATATTTTACTTAGTTAAGGATAAATAAAAAATCTATCATATTTTAATGGTATCACTCCCCATTCCATCATTCCTTACTCAAGGTTCACTCCCAAGACTACCATATTGGAAAATGGTCATTATTGAAGGGTGTTAACTCTATATTCTAGTCCATATAATCTTATGAGATATCATAATTTATCCAATTCATTTGAGGGATAAATAAATCTAATCCCACCCATCACATAATGGAAACCAAAAATATGTGTTCCATAAGATTATTGAACATTCATTAATTCATCATATTATAACTTCTGGAAAATAAAAAATGTTTTTAAAAAATTCTTCATAACATAATTAACCCATGGGAAAAAACAAGTTCTATATAATAATCCTTAAATCATCATAATAATAGTCCATCCAAAGTAATAAAGTGGATAGTATCATGAATAATATCCCTAGTTAAGTATAAAAAACATAAAGGATGTTGAAATATTTGAAAAACACATTAATAGAACCTTTGAACCTTTCCTTAAAAACATTAGAAAAATATCATTTTGTTTTGATAATATTTTAACGAAAAATTCCTAGAATATTGAGGGAAAGTTATATTCCTATAAAAAACAAGGAAATTGGTAATGGAATAATTTATGAAAAGTATGAAAATGATGGAAGTAAAATCCATTCTTATCACATATATTAAAATAGTACATTCATTTTACACTTTCTTAAAAATTTACAAATAATATTTTCCTATTTTTTTAAATATTCATTTTAAAAAATAATAAATAAATTAAAATCTATTTAAAATGACCCTTTTAAAAAATTAATTGTATTGGTAATAAATTTTAAGACTACGGGCATAGAAGAAAATTTCCATCGATCATAAAGGTAATAAAATGTTTTTTATTAAAATTGTTTTCTCAACAATTATATCAAAAAAGAGAGGAAAATACTATTAATACAAAAACAATTATGGGAGAAACCATATAAAAAGAAAATATATGGTTTTTAATGAATAATGAAAAAATATTTTCCCTAAATATAAATTAATCATAGATAATATGTAATACTACTTTTTTATTACATAGGTATTCATTACATTTTACAAATTTAGGATATTTTAATGTTTAATGCCTTGGAAAAAATGTAAAAAATACATGAAAACATATAAAATTATTCTATTCCACATGAAAGGATTTTTTAAGGTTTATCCTAACTAAATTTATTGAATATAAAAACTAGAGGACATAAATCATTGAAAATGGTGATCTTAAGACCCATTAAGGGATAATAAGGGAAACGGTTAACTTGTGATATTGAGGAATATTAATAAGAACTTAAGGAAATAGATAAAGGAATTATCAATGGAAAAATCGGAATATAATAATAAAACGAAAATGATTAATAAAATAATAATGTGGCTATAACCTTTAACTGATTCATTCATAGGAAAATATCCAAGGTTTGTCACTAAGGTGTCACAAAATTACCAATATTATTCACCATGGTATCATAAAACACATCATCTCTATAGATTAAATTCCTTACCCATTTAAATATAAAACTATTTTAGAAAAACATTATAATGTATTAATTTAAGTTATCCACATATATATTAATAAAAAATTCTCATAAATAACCCATGTATAATAAAAGAAACGGATTTCATTTCAAAATCAGGGTGTTTTAGAAAGTACTTAAAAGAACGATCCTATGGTCATTTCAAAAACAAATAAAAGGATGGTGGGTTTCATGTATGTTAATATCATAATTAAATAGAAAACTTTTAAAAAAATATTAATATACCTAGAGAATAAATATTTTTGGTTATTCACAAATGAAAATAAATGGATTCCATCATAAAAAGAGAGAAATTTGGAGTTGAAATCCTACAACATAACCAGTATAAAACATGGTTCTGGAAAACATTAAAAAGAGAGGGGAAAAATTATTCCATTAATAAAAGACTCATAATATTTTATAGGTATAAAAAATTGAAAAAATGAACATATTATGGTAATTTTAAAGACATACCACATAAAAATAAAATTGAAAGGAAAAGAGAAGTTGATATTTTCCTTTCTTTGAAGAGTGACTCCTAAAACTAGAAGATCAAGACCTTCATTTCTAGAGGACACCATGTTAGGAATCCTTGGGTGGTAGTACTATCATATATTCTCTATGAAGGAATTGGGACTGAAAAAATAAACTGGAATGGGTGGGTATTTATAGAAAAAGTGAGGGAGTTTTTTTATTAATTTTTAAGGACACCTAATTAGTGGTATTTTCCAAACCATGGGCTTTCCCAAGGTATTTTCTAATGGTATTGCAGACTATATAAACATATTATCATATTTTAATCTACAATAGTTGACCATAATTATTAAACCATTATTACATCATTAATAATTTCATTAAACATACCAAAAAACTCAAACTGTGTTTTTATTATTAAATATACTAAAGTTTTTTATAAAATTCTTATAAATTCACCATAACCAAAAATAGACATTATGAATTATAAAATGAAATTTTTATGATAATAATTCTCTAAATATGAGAAATTTAACTCTTATTTATATAAATACTCACTTATTAAAAATAATACCTTATAGAAAATGTATAGTAAAATGCATAGTAAAATTTCAACACTTGAAAAAAATAAAATTAGTTTATCCTTTTTAATTAAATATTTTTGTTTTGATAATACTATTTTATTATAATAAACATTATTAATAAACCATTATTTTAATATTGTAATTTATATCTATCATAAATGTTCAATTTTTACACAAAAAATCAATTTATCAAATACCATTTCAATTTTTAATTAAAACTATTATTATAATAGAAAAGTTGAAATAATAGTATTATTATAAAAAGGGATTAAAATTTAATTGATTAATTCCTTGACAGATAAACACTTATAAAACCCACATATGACCTAACTTTATGTTGTGTGATGGTGATAGACTCTTGAGGTGGCTCAGATAACATTTCCCGAGTGGTAATTTACACTAACTTGAACTTCTCTTATAAGAAATTTATTTCAAGATTAACATGTTGAAGATCGATTTGGGACTCATCGAGAGCGAAGCCTAGTGATGCTACCTCCTTCCTAATAATTGAAAAATGGTCTTTTTACTACATGATTCTACTGAATAAGGCCATCCACATTTCATTCTGTATTAATTAACCATTATAATTTATGTTTATAAACAATAATCATAATGATAAGAGTATAGATTACAATATTCATACTGAACAATAGTCATAATTGACCATGGTCATATAACTGTTGAAACACAATGGTCACATTAAAATATTCTTACTTCATTATTAATCAGATAAATATTTGTTGTGTAAAAATATAACATACATTTCTAGGAAAAAATTATCAATAAAAAAGGTCAGGTTGTTACATTCTTCCCCACTTAAGAAAATTCATCCCTGAAATTTCATCACGTTCCCTCTGTTGAGAAATAGTTTTGGAACTTTTTCCTCATTGTCCCCTCTGGTTTTTAAATGGATTATTCATATTTGTGGTTCCTCCACTACACTTTAATGAGGGGGTAATTTTGTTGTGTAGAACCTTATCCCTACTATACAAGATCTCCACCGGATTCTCCTTATAATATATTTCATGTTACAGTTGTACCACCTCAGGATTTAGTACATGTGATGTGCCAGATATTTACTTCCTTAAAAGAGATACGTAGATGACATCATGAACTTGAGGTAGATTCAGATAAAATTAAAGTTGATAGGTCACTGGTCTTATGAGATCAAGGATTTCATAGGGGCCAATGTAACTAGGGTGAGGCTTCCCTTTCTTCATAATCTATGTGACCCTCTTCCAAGGTGAAATTCCAAGGAATACTTTGTCACCAACATAAAACTCCAAGTCCCTTCAACAGTTTGTCACATATATCTTTTTCCAACTATGATCATACTTTATGTGTTGTTGGATGGAATGAACATTTTCTATCATCTCATACATGAGATCAGGCCTAAGAAGCTTTCTCTCTCTAGATTAATTGCAATAACTATAAGTTATATATAAATTTCCATATAGATCTTCATAGGGTTCCATTTGAATACTCGAATAGAAGCTTTTGTTGTATTAGAACTCAACTAATGGGAGATGTTGATCCCATCCACCTATCAATTCCATCGATCATGTTCTCAACATGTACTCAACTACCTGAATATTTATTTTAGATTAGTAATTATTTTAGGGGTGATATGATGTACTGAAATTCAATTTAGTGCCCATATCATGTTCAAGACTTCTATAGAATTTGGATGTGAACCTTGTATCACGATAAGATATGATAGAAAGTAGAACTCCATTCATCATTACTACTTACTTTACGTATATCATGGTGATATGGTCAAGAAATAAATCTTCTTGGATATAGATAACATGGGTTGTCTGGGTGAGATGATCCACTATAACATATATCTCATTGTTTCCATTGGAAGTTCTCAAGAGATCCTAGACAATGTCCATAGTGATATTATCCCACTTCCATTATTTTTTGGGTAGTGATTGTAATACCCCTTTAAGAATTTCTCAGTATGCCTTCACATGTTAACATAATAGGCAAATTGTAGTGTAGTCAGCTATATCCAATTTTAGTTTATCCCAAAAAAATGATCTTGATGGTCCCTATGCAATTTAGTGCTTCAGGGATGTATAGAGAATGTAGAGCTATGAGATTTAACAGTATCCTACTTATTTACTTCAAAATTATATGGAACACATAGCCTTGTAAAATAATTTAGTACACCTTATTGATCAATAATAAACTCCATAAAATTCTCATTCTTCATAGACTCTATCTTATTTTGAAACAAAGGATCTTCCCTTTGATATTTCATGATCTTATCTAGTAACGAAAATTAAGAAATCATTTCGGATAGGGTTGATGATTTCCCTTACCTTAAGATACCCATGTCCAGTTTTACTAGTTCTTTGATCAAAGGATCTCTTTGAATCATCATCATTTATAAAATAACAGGTTCTTTCCTACTTAATGCATCATCAACATTGTTTTCTTTTGTAATATGATAATGAGTTAAACAATCGTAGTCTTTAAGAAGTTCCAAACATATCATTTGTATCATGGTCAATTCCTTTTACATAAAAATATTCATCAAACTTTTATGGTTTGTGTATATATCACGTTTCTAGCAATAAAGATTGTGCCTCCATATCTTCAGAGAAAAAACAACTACAGCCATCTCATAATCATGTGTAGGATAGTTCTCCTTATGAGGCTTCAACTATTGTGATGCCTAAGAAATCACCTTCCCATTTTTCATGAGGAAACACTCAATACCTTTAAGAGAAGCATCACTAAAAATAAAACATTCTTCTCTGATAGAAGGTAGAGTTGACATGAGTGTAGTAACCAATATCTTCTTCAGATTTTAGAAACCATATTCATAATCCTTTGTCTATATAAACTCGGCCCCTTTTCCAGTTAACATGGTTAATGGATTAGAAATTACTGAAATGTATTTCACAATAATCTTATAATACTCTACTAATCACAGGAAGAAAATTTATTTTTGTTTTCTGAGGCCACTCCTCACCAAACCTTACCATTGCATGGTCAAATGAGATTCCTTCATTGGTTACAATGTTCCCCTAGAATGAAACTTATTTTAATAAAAATTCACATTTACTGAACTTTCCAAGTAACCTATCCTTCATAATTGTTTTCAATATAACTATTAGATAATCCTCATTATCCTCGTGAATATATCAGAATATCATCAATAAAAACTACCAAAAAGTTATCGAGGTAGTCCATAAATAATCTATTCATTAAATACATAAAAATTTGAGGAGCATTAGTTAAGAAAAAGTGCATAAAAACTCATAATTCCATTAACTTGATCTAAAGGAGGTCTTTATAATAAATTATTTATTCACCCTAAATCGATGATAATCAAATTAAAGATCAATCAGGGATAAGAATTGAGCACCACGATGTTGGTAAATTAAACCATCAATTCTTAGAAGAGGGTATTTTGTTCTTCATTGTAATCCCTTTAAACTATCTATAATTAATTCATAAATTTATTGATCCCTACTCAATATTCACAAATACGAATATGTTCTCCCCAAGGAGACACACTTGGCTGGATAAATCTCTTCTCCAAAGATATTGGAGTAGTTTCTTTATTTCCTCCACCACTACATTTTCCCTTCTATATGGGGTTTTTGATATCTTCTTAGATCCATGAATATATTCAAGGGAGAACTCAACCTATCTTTCCAGGAAAGGCCTATGTAACCCCTTAATAAATAAATAAATGTATTCCTAGATGACAAGGACATTCTCAATTCATTGAATGTTATTTCCTTATTCATCTTCAATGAAAATTTATATAAAGGAAACTACAGGTGGTGCTTCTTGACAAATCTCAAGTCGACATATCTCTCCATTGAAAACAACTATATCTTTTCCATTAAAGACTATTGATATTTACTTGCTTCTTAATTTGATCTTAGTATTATACATTCAGATCCAATCCATCCCTAGAATAATGTAAAATTCCAACATGGGAATGACAACTAGATTTGCGATAAGATTGTTCACATAAAAGTGGATACTAGAGTTTCTATAAATTTTTGATTCTTGGAAAATCTCTAAAGTAATCTTGACTGATAACTCTATATTTAGTAGTTCTAGGATTGATTCAATATTCTTTGTAAGCTTGGAAGAAATAATGAAATGTATAGAATTAGAATCTATCAAAGTACTTTTTGGATTTAAGAGAACAATAAGAGTACCTCCCCCCACACAATTCTAATCATCAATTTCATCTATCATGATATAAAATGAACTACCTTGCTCCATTTTCCTATGCTAAGGTTGATGTTGATTCCCCTCCACTAACCTCGAATTGGGAAAATGATTATAAAAGTTCCCAATCTGTCCACATTTGCAGCATTGGACTTCAGGTAGAGCCTACACCTTCTTCCATTTGTCTTTTGGTTTGAGAAGTTTTGGATTCACCTCATTAAGAAACGTTCGAGCAATATGGTCATATGTTCCACACATATAATATTTCCCACTCCCGAGTAAGAAATTCCTTGAATGTTTCTTCCCACATTTGTTTCACGTGGAATGTTGAACATTATTTTCTCCTCTTCTTTAGTCAAATCTCCTCCCTATGTTTGGCTCTAGAGATATCTTCTTTTAATTCAATTTTGAGACCATTGAATCTCCCAATACTCTAGTTAAAAATTCATAACACTTTTTATTATATCCTCGTAGCTATCATAGACTTGGTTAGAAAGATTCTTCAGTAGATGAGTTCTCAGTCCATAGAAGAATCAACCAACCTTCCCATTATGATACATGATAAATATATAGGTGTAATGGGAAAGACATGTGAAGTTAATATCATTGAATCTAATAGATTCATTCTCTTTCTATTTGAGTTCAATGAATTCCTTATCCATTTTTATTCTCATAGAATGAGGTAACTACTTATCAAAGAATATTACCCAAAACTATTTCCAATCCATAGCTTCAATCTCCCCTCTTGGCCTCACGTTTTTAATAAGCACCCACCACTGATCAGATTCTCCCTGTAAATGGTACACAACTACAGTGACTATCTATTGTTCATAAAATTGATGTGCATAAATGATTTATTCAATAGAGCATAGCCACTACTCAAAAATCAATGGGTCAGTAGATCCACTGAAATATGGTGTTTGTTAATCCATAAAGGACTCAATGATTTTTTCCCTTTGTATGGAATCCAATATCTCTTCTTGATTCATGTTATTGCTAAAAACTTGATTTAGTTCATTCATAATTATCAAGGAGGATTCCATTCCGGTTTCCATCAGAAGGCCGCCAACACCTGGCCCGTTGTGCTCACCATTTACGATATTTCTCTTATTTCTAGAGAAATTTGTTTCATTTAATAATCTTATAATTCCAATGGAATTTTGATGACATATAAAATCATTAATTAACATATTAATCATTAAAAACATATACGGTTTCTATAAATCCTTCATAATGACTCATAAAAATCTTTTGATGAACCAATAATATCCCCTACTATTGTCAAACTATGAGTGAAACAAGTCCCGTTGTCATTCACAAGATCCCATTCGAGTCTATCTTAGGGAATGTTTTTCATATTTTACCCCTAGATACATCTGTTTTAGAGCCACATCCTCGCGTTCTTTTAAAGACATGGATTTTTTTGTTCGGAAAGAACGTACTTAATATTTCACCCAAATACATGGGTATTTTCTAATATTTAATTTTTTATCTAATGTTCTTATAAAATAATTAAAATCCTATCTTCCAAAAATAACTAAACAATCCTTTGATACCAACTATGAAATCTTTCACTTTTATTACATTATGTTTCAATACATTTTACAAATAGAGGGTATTTCAATGTTTAATATCTAGGAAAAAGATATATTATACTAGAAAACATAAAAAATTACTCAATTCCATTTGAAAGGTTTATTCAAGCATCACCCTAAGTTAATTTGTTTCATCTAATAACCTAGGGATATAGATCAATGAAAATGTTGAGCTTAAGGCCCAGTAAGGGATAACCAGAGAAATATTTTACTTGTGATCTTGAGGAATATCAATAAGAACATGAGAAAATACATAAAGGCCTGCATAATTAAAAAATTGGCATATCATAATAAAAAATACCTGATTCATAACATATAAATTTTTATAAACATTTAATTTATCCATTCATAATCCTATTACCATGTTTTTTCACCAAGGTAATGTAAAACATATCATCTCAAAATATTAAATTATTTACCCAATGCATTAGAAAGAAATCAAGGATAATCCTTCATATGTGTTAATTAATATGAACCGTATAGATATTAATAAATAAATTTCATAAATAACCTGTAAATATTATAAGAAGCAGGTTTCATTTATGAATCATGGTGTTTTAGAAAGTTCTTAAAAGAATGATCTTTTTGTCATTTTGAACCCACAAAAAATGAAATAGGGTTTCTTGTCTATTAGTAAAAAAATTAAATAGATAATTTTGAGATCTATGTGAATACCCCTAGAGAAAAATGAGGTTTTGGTATTCAAAAATGAAAATAAATTAATTTCCTGATTAAAAGAGAGAAATTTTGGGATGAAAATATGGTAGCATAACGTGTATGAAACATGGTTTTAAATAACCTTAAAAAGAGAAGGGGAAAGGGTCCCCAATTCATAAAAGAATCATAATAAAATAAAGGTATCTAAAAAATAGAAAAAATAAAATTGTATGAAAATTTTAAAAACATACCACATAAAAATAAAATTTAAAGGAAAAGATATGTTGAGATTTTCCTTGCCTTTAAGAGTGACTCATAAAACTCAAAGATCATGACATTGGGGGATTAAGGACACCTTTTGAGGAAACCTTGGTAGGTAATAATATTATATATTTTTTCAGAATTATTTAGTAATTAATTAAAATGAATGAATGGGTGGGTATTTATTGCAAAAGTTAGGGAGTTTTTTATTAATTTCTGGGGACACCTCAATAGTGGTATTTGAAAAACCATGGTCTTTCCCATGGTATTTTCTCCTCGTATTGGTCACTTAGGACACCAACAATCATAAATTAATCTAAAATGGTCTAAAATAATTACTATATAATTATTATATCATTATTACATCATTAATTATGTCATTAAACAAATAGAAAAACTCAAACTGTATTTTTACTATTCACAAAAAACTAAAGTATTTTATAAAATTATCATAAATTCAACATAAACAAATATAGATTTTATAAATACAAAAATTGCATTTGGTTTATCATAATTATTATATAAATATAGAAATTTAACTTCTTACTATATAAATACTCAATTATTAAAAATAATAGCAGATAGAAAATGCATAGTAAAATACATAGTAAAATTTTGAACACTTGAAAAAAAATTATTTTATAACATGTAATTAAATTAAAGTGTTTTGATTATAATATTTTATTATAATAAAAATTACTTTTAAACCATTGTTTTAATATATTAATTTATGTCTCTCATAAATGATAAATTTTTACCAGAAAAATTAGATTATCAAATTCCATTACAATTTTTTGGAAAAACTATTCTTAGACTGAAAAATATGAAATAATAATTTTATTAAAACATAGGTATTACAATTTATGTGAATAATGACTCGAAAAATAACCCATTATAAAACAATTATGTGGCCTAAGGGTAAGGTGAGGGATGGTGATACACTCATAGGGTGGCCAGGATAACATCACCTGAGTGGTAATTTTCACACACATGAACATCTCCCATAGGTTATTTCATTCAAGCTTAATGTGTTTAAGCATGGATTGGGCATGGTCAAGAGTAAAAACTACTGATTATAACTCTTTCCCAATCTTCGACAAAAAGGCTTGATACGACATGATTATACTGAATGAGTCTATCAACTCTTCTTTCTGTATTAATTAACCATTATAATTTCTATTTATATACAATAATCATAATTTTAAGAGTATAGATTCAAAAGTTCATATTGACTAGCGGTCATAATTGATCAGTGTTCATATGACTATCAAAACTCGATGGTCAAATTAAAATATACTTAATTCATTATCACTGATATCTATTTTTTGTGTAATAATATAACACACATTTTCTGAAACAATTATCATTCAAAAAGTTTGGGTCGTTACATAAAATTATAAAAGGAAATAAGATTGTAACATAAACCCTTACCTCAAGTCTCATCTTACTTCATACGCATTCGAAACTCCATCATAATAAATATATTCTTATAATAAATATATTATATAATAATATTCATACATTATATAATATTTATCCTTACATTATAATTTTCTATTGTCCTTATATAAACAATTTCTTCATTAAAATGAACATTCAGGTGAAAACTAATATGTTTTCCTTTCATATTCGGATTCCCCAGTATAGATCCATTAACATTAGTGATAGTTTAATCCTATAAGAATATAAATAATTCCATAAGTAAAATATTTATTTATTATATGTAATTTAATTAACATTAATATTAATTAGGGATAAAAATGAATTACATCGCTTATGGGAGGTGGTTGTCCACACGTACACATGTGTGTTGTTTTGAATTTTAAATAGATTGGAAAAAGGCATATGATAATTAAAATTTTTATAATATAAATATTACAATAATTATCATATATATTTATTATAACTATCTTTATGACCATATAAGTTTATATGAAATAATATACGAATCACATTGCTTTATGGAGGTGGTAGTCCACATGTACGCATTAGAGACATTATCATTTCCCAATAGAAAGGAATGTTATATAAAATGGATATAAAATTAACTTAAAATTATCCAATTATTGTGAATAAATTGGTTAGGTCATTTTAGTATGGTTATATAATTTTTAGAGGAGGTGTATAATGAATGAAACATGAACAAATCGATAAAAAGGAAAAACATCTTCTTCTGGTATCCTCCATTTAAAATAACTACAATGATTATTGGATGGGAATTATGGTAAAATGAGAACCTTATTGTCAGGGATAATGACTTTTCAAAATTATTTGGTCATATATTGGTTGAGATAAATTTCCCATGTGTTGTGATGAAAATAGTATAGGTGGATCCTATTTATAAGTGAGGTGAGTGGAAAACGTGGAAATACATACATATTTATTATATAATAAATTTCGTACTCAAGTAATGCGGCATGAAATTAAAAAAATGAATATAATAAAGATAAAGTTTAAATTAAATCAACCAATAAAATTAAATTGATAATTTTTTATAATCTAAAACTTATCACTTAGGTTAACTATTATTTTAACAACTTTAACTCTTATTGTGGTAACATTATCTTTACTAATGTAACAATTAATTAAGGTATAAAATTAATATAGATGTATTAAATTATAGTAATTATGATTATTCTAAATATATAATATATTTTTGAATATTAAATTTTTATATATTGCATAAATCCATTTTAAAATAATTGTTCCAAAACAAAATGAAAAATATTTTTATTTAAAGGTATTTTAAGCATAAAAATGAATTAATTAACATTCCTTTCCTAGTAAATTTTTCACATGAATGATTAAACATGTGATTGAATATATTATCTAAAATTTTAATTTAAATAATTGAAAATAGATATTAATTTAATTTATATAAATAAAAACACAATATTACCATAAATATTTTTTTAAATGTCTCATTTAACCTCAAAATGATTTTAGTTTTAATAATAAACAATTTATAACTAAGGAATTAATTTAATAAGTGTGTAAATAGTAAATTAAAATTAAATCTATAATATTATTAATACCTAAAAATCAAATGACTATGTGATAATAGTCATATGTAATGATATTATTACAAAATCGTATCATAATTTGTTAAAAGATGATGTTGTGGATAAAGAAATATATCAAAGACATTAAATTTAATTAATGGAAAAAATATCATAAAATCTAGGGGTGTTTTATTCAATATCATGTATAATAATTAAACCTTTAAAAACCAATCATTATGATAAAAATAGGAAGATAATACTTCCCCATCACATCCATGTGTTTCCACATAGCTTCCACAAATTTATGGTTTCTCTATAAAACATTTCTTAGGTGAGTGGTCTTGTTCAACATAAAAATATCTATTTAATGTATAATATACACTAGTTATTCCTTATAAAATATATCATGTTTCCATGGTTTGACATATGAGTTTAGTACATGTGAAAGATCACATATGTACTTCTTCAAGAGAGTTATATAGAACACATCAAGTACATTATAGAGATTTAGTTGAAGTTCCTAATAATAAGAAAACGTCATGACATGATCAATAATATTAGTGGGAATAATTTATATAGGGATTAAATTTCCCTCATTTATAAATATTATAACTATCTTCCAAGGAGATATTCTTAGGAATACTATTTCACCACCTTCAAACTCAATATCTCACTGATGATTTTCATCAAAAATTTTAAGTCAACTCTGAGATACCCAAATGATCTAAATAATGGCACTATAATTCAATATCATATCCACATCTATTTTTTTCCTCTTTATTATTCAACCTACATCTTCATCCCATTAAATAAAATATTGGCACTTCCTTCCATATAGAGATTCATGAGAACCCAACTAAATGCTTGAGTAAAATCAATTGTGGTAGGAGAACAAAACCAAGGAAGGTATTGATATATACCACCTTTTAAATCCATTGAATATGATCTAGTATATACTATTGGGTTTTAATGGTCCTATTATAATGAATATCTATATGAGGTTTACATGTAGTACTAATGTTATACATTGTATTCAACTCCAACTAAATACTTCTATAGAACATCTTTGTAAACCTTGGATCCCAATCAGATACAGTAAAATTTGGCAATATATAAGATCTTATCACATCTTTAATGTATATACACAAAAGGTGATCAAGAATAAAATATTTTCTCATATTAACAAATTTATATAATTTCATAAGGTAAATAACTACAACCTAAACAATATTGTTCCCTTTAGATGCTTTGGTGAGTCTGATGACAAAATTAGTGGTAATGTTTTCCCATTTCAATTCAGGTATAGGTAATGGTTGTGAGATAACTTTAGACTTTTGTCTCTTATTTATAACTTACTAACACACCAAAAAATGAGAGACGAATTATGAAATATCTCTTTTCATGTTATCCCATCAGAAATTATCATCTAGATCACTATACATCTTCAAACATCTTGGATGAATAAAGAATGATAGACTACCAACTTCATCCAATAACTCCTTCAAATATGGTATTAATGAGACACATACATGGTTCTGGAAAATTCTCATTCTGTTACAATTATGGTTTAACTTAGCATCATTTATCTGATTCTTCTATAATTACACACCCTCCTTATGCATAATTTTATTCTTCACATTTATAGATGGCTGAAAATTGATTTGAGAAAGATTGGATATATCCCCTTTCATCATTATTTCAAGATTAATATTTTGTAAATCCATAAGTATTAGATCACTTTAAATACGCATCATGAAAAAATTAGCATGGTATTTCTGACTCAGAGTAATAACAACCTTATTAAAAATTTTAGGATTATAATGTATTGAGTAGTCGTAATATATAATTAGTTCCAATCATCTCCTCTAATGTATATTTATCTCTTTATATGTGAATATATACTCTATGATTTTTTTATTACTGTATATATCACATATCTCAATATTAAGACAATGCATCTATATTTTTTATTCAATAAAATACTCGGTCCATCTTCAAATAAAGTTTCAGGACATTCTTCTCATGAATATTCAATTGTGGTGAAGAATAAGCTACCACCATGTCATTTTTCATGGGGTTGAATCATAGTAACTTCTCCAATACATCACTATAGAAAAAACCCCTTATTTTCTATAGATTAGTGTAATAATAGGTGCAATGATGAACATTCTTGTTTAATACTTTATAATTTAAACACATGCTTCAGTCCTTTGGAACATGTCTCCCTTCAATGTCAACATGGTTAGTGGATTACATAGTCATGAGAAGTCTCTCACGGGGCATCAAAAATATCTATCAAACCCAAGAAAACTTGATATCTCAGTTACTATGGTTGTTCAATGTTATTTTATAACAAGTTCCATCTATAAATTTTCAACTTATATACCCTCACATGAGATTATATGACCTAAGAATGAAATGATCTATAATTGGAATTCATCATTACTTAATTCAGCATAAAACGCCTTATTCCTAAATGGCCCCAATAAAATCCTTAAATAATATTCATGATCTTATTTTCTATTAATATATACAATAATATACTAAATAATACTATGAAAAACTCATCAAGGTAATTTATAAATAATGCATTCATTAAATCCATGATCATAGTAGGGGCAATTTGGTAGTCGAAATGGAATCACTAAAAATTCTTAATGATTATAACTCATACTGAAGGCTTTCATGAGTATATATTCTATATTAACATTAAAATATATATGTAATGAAGTTAATTCATGGAAAACTAATCATCAATTTTTAGTTGATCAGATAATTAATCAATACAAGGTTGTTGATACTTTTTCTTAATAGTGATCTTTTTAAGTTCATGATAATCAATGTGAATAGACACTGGCCCATCTTTCTTATTAATGAAGATAATGGGTTTACTAAATGAGGATAAAATCATGCATATAGATCCCTTGTCAATATTTTCATGGATTTTATTCTTCAATTCCTACAACTCAATCATGTTCATTCTATACATAGTCTTTAAAGTAGTTTTATTACAAGGTATGTGTTGATTGGAATCTCAACATCTTTATTTGGGGAAATAATAAAATATTATCCAGGATATACATTCAAATTTTCCTGAATAGTAGTAATATCATCATGTTTGAGTTTCTCCCAAACTATTTAAGATAAATATACCTCATGAATAGGTAGTTAAACACATAAAATGGAATTAATTTCCATAAGGGAATAATATCCACCCTCACACCAAAAGATAATAATTTTTGGATTCAGAATAAAAAATCTTATTTCATTATTCTATAAATTCTATTTGGTTCTTTGTAGAGAAATATTATAAATGATCAAAATAACTTTAAATTCCACAAAATGTTGAATAGTAACATTTTTATAAAGAATATTCATACCAGAATTAACGTGGAATTCAACAAATTTATGTGGAGGATAATCATGCCTTAAGCATCATGATCCACTTCAGTAGTGGATATATCATAGATCCTTCTTTAGTCTTAGAGTTAGTTCTTATATTATAAAATTGACTGGGATAATAGCCAAGTATCTCATAAAAAGGAATTGAAGTATTTGTCTCGCCATTAGATAAACATCATTGACCTCCGTTGAATTCATAATTTGTCATCAGTAATTAGCTTATATATTCCCATATTAATCGAACATAAAATATCTTCCTTTTCTGTTTAGACATTTCCATGAGTCCCCCTTCAACTATTTTTGGAATGTAGGAAATTTAATCTTCTTTAATACATGGTATTGATTAAATGAACTCCTATGAAACTATATTTTTCTATTATTATACATTTTAATAAACTATCCAATGTTGAATTTCATAATAATATATCAATCTAGTGTTTTAGCAATATTCATATGGTTTTTTATTCTGACTACCATATCATTTGGTTTCTCATGTGGATGATTATTTCATTGGTCATCACATTCATTTTTAACATGAATAATATTGGTTTCATAAATCAAATCAAATAAAAAACCATAGTGTTACTATGAAACATCAATAATCAATTTAAACAATTATTTGATTATGAAAATAATTATTTTGATTTCCAAAGTAATGATACATTATTTCATCCAATTACACTTTTAGTTCTTCTTAGTTAATAATCTATTATCTTTATTTATCATAGGTCATATTCTCTCATTAATAGTAAAATTACATAAAGAGAATGTTAATTAACCAAATTATATCCCTTTGGTGTTTCTAGATAGGAGTGATGTCTTAGTTCCACTCACTATGCAGTGAGTAAAGATTTCAGTAATACTCAAGTATTCATCTTCAAGGTTTTTATCCTTCAGTATATCTATTCTATGGTCACAACCAATTTCTTGTATCTAAGAAGGGATTTTATTTCTATGAAACCACATAGATTTATTCCCAAGGTTTTCACTGAAGACATCTAATACTAATCTATAAAAATAACTAATCCCTAATCTAATACCAACTAAGGTTATCCAAGTATTTCATATAGAAATATTACCTCATTTTTTTATAAATATTCAATATATCTCATAATAACACATTCCCCAATACTATAAAGGTTTAGTTTCTTTGGATACTAGATACATAGTCATATTATTTCATAAAATATATTTAAGATATCATAAAAATTTCATTCCACATGGTATGTTTCAATTAAATACACTATATAAAATATTTCTTCATAACCAAGGTAAAGGAAATATAAGAAAGGATGAGATTAGAATATTTGTAAGGGTAAATATAGTAAATATAAAAATATTTTTATAAGTGAGAGGAAGATAAGAATAAGGGTAGATAAAATAATCCTAATATAAAAACATCTTACAAAATCATCCAAATATCATTAATCATGATTCATGGAATAATTATTTTTTATAAAAAAATGCATGAGTCATAAGAATATTAAATCATCAATAATCAATATTGAGAAATGGGAATACATCAAAAGCATAATACATGAGTTTATTGTATGAAAATAAGTATAGAAAATAAATTACTTAGTCATGGACCACTTCCATGATTATTATAGTGGATTGGTCTCACTCCCCATTACCTCATTTCCTTAGTCAAGATTCACTCCCAAGAAATTAATAATAAACATAGTCCCTCACTGAATAGGATTTAAATACCAATACAGTGCATATAATCTTATGAGATATCATTCGTTATCCAATGTTTTTTATGGATATATAATTTTAGAACCAACCATCACATAATGAAATCGAATCGTATATGTTCCAAAAGAAGAAAACATTCAGCAAATCATTATATCATAATGAATACGAATGAAATAGGCTTCATGAAAAAACCAACATAACATTATTATATAATGAGAGAGAGACATGTTTCTGAAAAACATACTTAGATCATCGTTATCATATTCCTTCAAAAAATTGAAAATAAATGGTATCATATTGTCATATCCCTAGTGATGCATAATAATACATATCAAATATTTTCATACATGGAATATACCTTTAAATAAACATTTTAAAATATCATTGGAAATATGAAAAAGATATTCTATTATTTGGATAACATCTTAACTAAAAATAAAAATAATGTTTACAAAATTATTTTATTTGAAAATATCCACGAAAACCATTAATGGAATCTTCAAAGTAAATAATGGCCATAACAATAGGATAATCCATTCATGCCATATGTGTTGATAAATGATTCTTTTCAAACTTGTAAAGACATCAAAAACAACATATCTAGAGAAAATTTTAAATGTAATCCTCATAAATATTTATACCTAAATTAAAAGGTATTGAAAATGAAATTTTTAGAAAATTTCATTTAGTGGTAAAATATCCATCAAATAATATTAAGAGGATGTACCTGGATGAAAATTTTCATCAACTAAAGAGGTAATAAGGTCGATTTTACATCATATCATTTTTATGATATTTATAAGTAAAAAAACATGTAAAATAGTAAAAATAATTATAAAATTTTGGAATAACTATAGGATAAAAATATATGTGGGTTTTGTAGGATAAGAAGCATATATTTTTCCTCAAATAAAATTTAGCAAAGACAATATCAAAAAATTGAGATTGTAAAATAAAAAATTAAATTAAGTATCTTCTTGATTTTAGTGAATTAAAACCACCAACATAATAAATATATATATATTTTTCATGTATTAAAAAACCATATAGATATATAAATAAATATTTATAATTCCATTATAGTTTTCTATTATCCTTTCATTAATAAAACCATTAATAAAATGAATGTTCATGTGAAAACAGGTAAGTTTTCTAGGAATGTTTTAGTTCCATGTTTACGATCCATACATAATTGAAATGGATTATTAATATATATAGTTATAATCAATTAATAAGTATCATATTATTTCAAGATATGTAATTTAACAACCATTCATATATATCGGTGATAAAAAATGAGTGTCACCACTTCATGGAGGTAATAGTTCACAAGTAGGCACGAGAGATGCTTTCAATTTTTAGTGGATGAAATAAAAGATGTTATATAATAATTCATATTTCTATAATATTAATTTATTCATAAATAAAATATATATTCATTAAATGTATCCTTATTACCATCCATGTTATAAGTATATGAAAAAATGAACAATATTGCATCATATAGGTGGTTTTCAACATGTACAGATGAGTGATGTTATAATTTTTTCAAGGTATGTATTGGGAAATAAAATTGATATAACATTATCATAAAAACATTTAAATATTTTGATAATTATGATTTCATAATTTTAGGATTGTTATACGACATTTTTAGTGGTTTTAAGAGGAAAGAGACATAAAAATGTTCTGTAAAAACATATACCTCTTCTTTGGGAATCTTCCATTGAAGAGAACCATAAGGGATATTATATGGGAATTTTTAGAATATCATTGTAAATTATATAGATTTAATGATATGTTTCTCATTCATTAATTTAAATTATTTTTTTATTATTCATTACTTGAAACACTGAGTTTAAACAACCCGTGATACAGAATTAATATATTATTATTTAATGTGATAGTTATCTTCTAGTGGTTGGATAGGAAGTTTTGAATAGGACTGAATAAATCTGAAAAATTCATGTATATATATATTTATAAAATTAATTCAATTGTTATAAATTATTTATAAATTAAAATCTAACAATTACATGGTAAATAAAGAAGTTTTCTTTTTTAAAAAGTTTTTTTTATGTTCACGATGTGTTTTGAAAATAATAATTTATATTACTGAATATTTATGAATAATTTTAATGAAATTTATATATAATATTATCAATAAAATAAATTAACATAAATATAATTGTTTTCAATAGGAATGGAATAAGAATAAATCGGGTTTTATTATTAAAAATTCATTTTTCTAAAAACAGTTTTCATTGCGTTTCGTGTGATTCATTTAAAATGAATTAATAACGATTATAAAAATTCAATCTTTTAGAATGTATTATATATTTATAATAATCATAATTAATATAATTTAATAAGTTCATATTAATTTTTTATCATAATGAATATTAAAAATATTAAAATTATGTTACCACAGTATGGGTTTAAATGGTTTACTATGGGATTGACCTAAGAGATGAAGTTTATAATGTCACAAAAAATACTCTAATTTGATTAGTTCACAGTATATATTCCTTAAATTTATTATATATTAATATATTGAAAAATTTTTCCACTTGAATTTACTATTAAATTAATATATTTTAATTTATTAACAAATTCCAAGTTTCCCCTCTCCCTCCCTTCTAAAAGAATATCAATTATCTTGTTTTAATCACACTCCATGAGCACTATTTACCTAACCATACCTACCCAAATCCCTTCCAGAAACAATTACCCATTTCTTGGAGGTGTTTTTTAGAAAATATAAGATCCTTTTAAGGCTTAATGTGTACGAAAATAGAGGATTCTCAATAAAGTGGTATAACTCTTAACCAGGTACTTTCAATTTTATTTCTTCTTCCAATATCTCAGAACATATTTTAACCTTAATAAAAGTATGAAAATAGTATAATTAATATCCTTATATTTTTATAATATTATTGTTTAACCATTTTCACCTCATTTCTATCAAATGGGAAGTTATGGTTTTTCTTGTGCATACATGTGGATTACCGCCTCCATATTGGGAAATGATTTAATTTCCAACTTCATCAATTATTATTGTTTGTTATGATGTATTTAATGATTATATATTATATTTATTCTATATTTATTATTTTTTTAATTATATTATGTTACCTTCTTTTTTTCTTTCCATCCATTGGGAAACGATAACGTCACTCATGCATATGTGCTAACTACCACCATCATTAGGTTATGTGATTCTCTTTTAATTAAATATTTAAGTGGATGGTAATAAGAATAAATTTAATGAATATATATTATATCTATGATAAAATAATTATTATACAAGGTGAATTATTATTTACATTTATTTAGTTCCAACTATCAAGAAGTGGCAACATTACTCATGCAAACATAAAAACTATTGTATATGTGAAGTGATGTAATTCCCTATCCATCACCACTCTATATGAATATTTATAAAATTTTATATAATGAATAAATGAGATAATTGTTTAATGATTAATTTTATTAATATTATGAAACTATGACCAGGGTTCAGCTTTCGGAACCATCAAATTGAATCATGGAGGGAAAATAAACAAATTTTCTCATGAATGATCATTTAAATGAAGAAATTTTCAATAAAAGGGTAATTTTATACTATAAATGAGTTATAAAAAGAAATTTATGTAATAATATGGTTCGGTAATATATATAAAGTAAATAAATATTAATTATAAAGGATATTTGAATTCTTATGAAGAAATATGGGACTTGAGGCCTGTGATTTATGTTATAATCTCATTCCTTTTTGAGATTATCGATTCTAAATTTACATTAATAGAACTATTTTCGATATTATATATTAGATCACATTAAATTTCTTATCCTAGGTTTATTTCTATAAATTTATGTATTAGTACCATGATACTCTCTTTTATACATGAAATCATGCAGAATGTTTTTTATATAAAAGCAAACCTTATGTCCTCTATGGTCAATTAACATTTTATTAAATGTCCATATTCATATAAATTGTTTTATGAATGTTATTACCTACAAATTAATTATTATAATGGTTTAATTTTCAATAACTTTTAACTTATTTAAATTTTTTATAAATTATCCTTTTTATTGATTGTTTTTTCTGAACTTATCCTTTAGGAAATTTCAAAAGGCTATGAAATTAATGTTTTATTTTAACATATATATCATAATCTACTTTTCCTGACATCATGAATTTTATTTTCATTGAATATACATTTAAAATATTAATTTTCATCTTGAAATAAAATTATTTTTTCAATACTTAATCAATTCTTACTTAAAATATTATCAAAACAAAAGGATATTTTCTCATATTTTCACAAGAATGGTTTGAATGATCTTTTAAAAGAATTTTTCATATATGTCAAAATACTTTAAGGATTTTTAGGCTCCACCGGGGATGTGGTATTATGATACCATAAAATTTTCTTTTTTGTACTTATAATGATGATAATGACTTAATTATGATTCTATGAAACCCATTTTATTCCCATGGGTTAATTAAGCTATGATGAGACTATTATGAAACACATTTATTTTTCAACGGGTATGCTTTGAGGGAATGATAAAATCATTATGAAACTTGTTTCTATACCATGGGCTATGATATTATGATATAATGTGTCATGAACTATCCCAGGTCACCCTAAAAAATGGAACCCATTATAGAATTGACATTACACAAAGATAATTCTTGATCCCCATTATATGGTTACAACCACCATAGAATCAATAAAAAATGAGAGAAAATTTTCACCACAATAGTTAAAAATACAAATAAAATTTATATAGTAGACAATGGAACAAAAAACTATCAATATGGAAAGCTATCTACAATACAAAAAGGGTCCAAAACACCCTTGTAAAAGTCTCCAAATGTAAAATAAAACTAAAACAACTTGGGGATCAAAAACATGATTATGTGTACCAACTCCCGAAGGTCCTTCAAGTTATGTATAACCTCCATATCTAAGTGGTTCTGTTAATTTACTTAGGTTTAGAAATTTAAAATATATAACCAACCAAAGGAAAAGGTAGGGTTTGATCTTACAAGCCTAGTAGTACTTCACTTATCATTTCATAAGAATTCAAAATTAGATATAACATTTTATCATGATGTGAATAAAACATAGAAAAGAATCATTTTTACAGTTCACATGAAAAAAAATTTAAAATAAAATTTCCAATGACTATTACACAATATACACCACCTATTTTCCATCAAAGAAGGAATAACCAAACATCTTTTTCAAACCTTATTAAATAAAACATTTATAAAAAATGGTCACCAAAAAATACATCAAAATTGAAATTAGTAAAAGAAATTACCATAAGTCATGAAAAGTAATTTTCAATCAAAGTACCAATGTAAAAAGACCCAAAGGGTATGATTTCCAGTGATTCTCAGACAATATTTCAGAAACATGGCTTTTAATGTGAATAATGAACATCCCTAATGAAGAAATGGATAAAAAACCTATGGACTAATTTTCCTACCGTCCAGTATTTTTGTTTTATTATCATCATCAATGCATTTCAAGGTTGAGTTACTAAGTTTCTAGTGGGTTTTCATCCCAAAAAACTGTTTATGCTCATTATTGATTCAATGTAAAACAAAAAAAATCAAGGGGATATAATTGTTTAAGAAACCATTTCAAAAATCATTTAATTTGGCCCCATTTTATGTTTCAAAACATTCATTTTATTACAAAAAAACCAATCTCAAATGGTTTCTATAAAAAACTCATGTCATTATTTTAAAAACATACATCAAAATGTTTTTGTCCAAATTTATTCCATTTGTTTCAAAAATTCAATATCTATTGTGTTGAATAAAAAATCCACCAAGTTATCACATTTCAAAGAAAAATATCCCATACCATTGATTTTAATTAAAATTATTTCCATCTTTTTAATTCCAAATCAAGAACATTTCATCCCCCACCATGATATTTCATGGTATATTTACCAAAAGTGAGAACAAGATTTATAAATTGATTTTAAAAAAACTTTAAAAGATATGAATCAAAATATTCAAATAATAGTAATAGTTTCATAAACCATCTACTTTGATAATAATTCCACAATATCCTAATGAGGGATTCACAAGGAAAAACATGTACATTTTTATGGAAATATGAGAATATCCATAATGAATGACCGGGGATGCAATGTAAAATCAACCACCATGGAACATGGTGGAACACTAAAACATTATGGTGTATAGGAAGTAAACACCTTAGTGAATGGATTTCAACTACATTATAGTCAAAACCTTTTCAATGCAAGACAAAAATCCTATAGTGTAGGAAGAACTATAATACAAACCTTATGGTTTAAATATGGGGGTT
This sequence comes from Viscum album, assembly GCA_963277665.1. Taxonomy (NCBI): domain Eukaryota; kingdom Viridiplantae; phylum Streptophyta; class Magnoliopsida; order Santalales; family Viscaceae; genus Viscum; species Viscum album. Next base: position 798,785,783 of record OY728132.1, read on the forward strand.
GTAATGTGGAATCACATAGAAATGAGACCTCTATAATATATCATGATCACAACAATATGAAGTCATCTTTTTAAAAGTCATTCAGATATTTTGAATTAACATCAAACTAAGGGATGTGATTGCGTGATTTATTGGGTTTGATGCCCATTATAAATCCCTTATAAAATTCCATCTAAAAACAAAAATGGAGGCTACTAAAATGAAATATTGTAAAATAATAATCATTATGCATAAGCACTGGATGAATAATTGGTTTTAGCTAAATTTAAATGATTCTAAATAGATCCTGTAGTATTTTCATGACACTATGGTTAAACCCATTCCAAAAAATACTCTGTATAGAAGGACATAGTAAAACCTATATGTTGAAACCATTATCTTCCTTCATTGACCTAAAACATATAGTACCTCTATGACATATTCACTAACTCCATGTCATATCTATATTATTATGTGGAATTTTTTTGAGTATTGTAGCGTGGTACCATCTAATTTTATTATAAAGATTCCGAAAAACATATAATTAAGCTTCCAATTTTTTTTGAAAACTATATTTCCTTATTTGAAGATAGTTCAACAAAAAAATGAGGTGAAAAGTGGAAACATCAAGAATTATGGAAAATCCCTAAAATTGATAGTTGAGATGTTACAATTCTCCCCACCATAAATGCATTTCCCCCCATAAATACTAACGAGGAGACTTTATATAAAAGTGGTTAGTCCTCTATTATTTCATTGGTTCATAATGATCCCAAGTTACATGTTATTCAAAACCATAATACCACAATACATGAATCAAGGGTATGGATTTTTCATTAAGAACCTTTATTTAAGGATAAAATATGAACTAGTTTCTTCAAAATAGATAAATCAAGTTCCACGTACAGATCCACCTATATTAAGTCATTAAATGAATCTAAGAGATACTTTATGAGTTGAAAAACAAGGAAAATATTATAGATAGATTTCATTTTTTGTGTAAAATACAAATGGTATGCCACCTTACCAGCCTATTATACAACCTAAAATGGTCCCATGTATCTTAAATACAACATTCTTGGTTTTATGAGACTTTAGAGACCTAACCATTTTGAAACTCATAGAAAAACTAGATTACCTAAATCAAACTCCCAAGGGAACTGAAAATGACCAACATACAATTTTTAATGGATTTTTCTACTTTTTAATCTTCAATGGATCAACGAAATATTATATGTCTTCTCCCTGATGAAATTGATTCTTTCTCAAGAATGTTCACCAGTTTCAGACCGAAAAATCAGATATTTTTATGGTCGGTCATTCAAAGCCTCAAATGGTTCCATATTAATGTATAACAGATAGTTGTTATTATATTCATACTCAACCAATCCCAAATGACTATTTCAAACTCATCCAATGTAAAGGGCACATGCCCATATAATTTTCTCATGTATCTAAATTTCTCGCTCCATCTGGCCATCCCTTTGAGCATGGTATGACATAATTAACGTCACATGGGATCTCATTCCATCCTGATATCCCCTCTAAAAACAAGAAGTGAATAATGGGTTCTTATTATAAAGTACTACATATGGAACTCTATGTAATATAATGATTAATTGGATGTAAAAAATATGAAATTATCAAACATAGAAGTATAATGAATTACAGATAAGTGATCCAATTTGGTTAATAGGTTAATCATCGACCATATATAATTATTAACTCAATACATAAGTCGGAATATGGCCATAATGTCCATATATATCTCATCTCACATCCAATTCAGTATTATAAGGGGATGATGAAAACCTGGAGGCCTCTAATTTCCGTCCTTAACCTATTAAAGGTATAATAATGGGAAAACCCCAAAATATGTCATTTCATATTTGGAAACCAAGAAATAAACTCATAACATAAAAAATTTATTTGTTTCGAGGGTGTACAATAGATTGGGAGTCAAGAAAATATCATATTACATCCTTCCTCAAATGTATAGGAATGAAAAACTAGTTCTAGAGGAATAGGATACCCTATAAAGATAAACACCACTCAGTAATGTTCTATACACTTTATATAGAGTCCCAAATTCATTAAAACTCATCATTGAGTTTCTTTTCCTAAATAATCTTCTTGAGTAATGAGGAAGTCAAATGAACAGTTTCCAATGTAGTCCTGGTCTCATCCTCCAAGATTCCAATATACATATAAGTCAAGGGGGAAGTCAACATCCATTCCATATAAGACACATTCATGGCCTAGGACAGAATTTCCCTACTCAATGTATTGGCAATGAAATTCTCCATATTTTGGGTGTAGGAAATTTTTAAATGAAAAATTTATAGGAATACCACCCACAATATCTGAAAACGGTTCACATATTGGAAATAGAGGATATAAGTAAATATTTTATGATTGGAGTATATGGTAAATATTTCAATAATATGATAATTACACTAAATTATAAATCCATGAATAATAGTGTAACACCCCAAGTTTTCACGGTACGCTTCTCTTTGAATAATATAGTAGTGTGTATTGTACGCAACATCGAGTTCTAACACTCACCACAACCAATCAAACTAGCCCTTATGAATAGTAATAACCACTTTTAGAAATTTTATATGATTTATATTTCAAAATGGACTTCATTTTTGGATTCGGAATATCGAAATTATCCTATGGTGAAATTTTGGTATTTTTCTCAAAACATTAAATCTTTGATGAATAGTGAAAAACACATAGTATTAGTTTAAAACCGAATTTTTATTCAAATAATTATTTATTTTATTTAACTTTATTTTAGGTCAAAATAGATTCATAATACCTATATAAGTTCAATGTAATTCATTGGATTCAGTTTATAAAAATTTTAGATATATAAAAATTTTATTGAACTTTTCACCGTCTTTTACCCATCTCCTATGAGAATTTGCAAATTCAAATAAAATAGAATTTTACCTCTTATGTGAGTGGAATTTCAAAAATACTAGAGACACGGTTAATATCAAGGAGTAAAATGTGGTTCAATAAGATAAAAATATCTTTTGGTGAATAGTAACTTTTACTTTTATTTACCACAGTTAAAAGTAAATATTGTAATTAATGGTAAAAATGATATTATTATTACCGTAACACATGTCCTAATTATATTTTCTAAGTATAATTATATCAAAAAAACATTAGGAATTAAATATGAACCTCTTTGGTCCACTTGGATTAGATTAGGACATTTATTATTATTTAATTCAAAGAAGTGTTAAAAGAGTTAAAATCAAAGTTTAATAAATAAAACATTTCTAATATAGGGATATAAATAAGATAAATTCGATCATAAATATTACATTAGAAATAAAAATAAATTTCTACATAATTGTATTTTATTTATAAATTTTAGACATTAAATAATTTAATTTATTTATGACACAATGGTGATGCAGTAATTACCTAATTAATGAAATATTAAAATAATTGATATTATAAATATCAAAATAAATGTAATTTGAGACTTATTAGGAATTAAAATAATTTTATAGGTTAATATGACATGTTAGGATTGCTTAAATTAATTTGGTTCGAATTAATAAAGTTTTTACGACTTTAAGAAAATCAATTATTAAATAGTGTCAAAATTGACATAGAGGAGTATTTAAGACAAATTTTATATTATTAATTTATATTCTATTCCTAAAAATCTAAGGTTCGACCAAATGACTTAGATAATGTTATCTATATTAATAGTGAACCACTTGGGGTTCTATTGGCTTGTTATAGTATGTGTATTAACCATATAATATAAAAATAAAAAGAGACATGGTAAATGGTAAACTATTTAACTAAGAGTTAAATATAAATGATAAGATTAATATAGTGAACCAAACCTATCTGAAATCTATTGTTTGAAAGGATTTATACCCATCCCCACCTTAACCTTTAAATAATCTACTTTAGAGCTATTATAAACTGAATATTAATTTATTATAAAATAATATTTCTAGCTTTTCCAAAGGTGCCCCTCACCCAGCTTATAAAAGGGCACTCCCCATTCTCTCAGATTCATACCTTGAAAGCCTTTTGGCTCGGTCAACCCCTTCCAAAATATTCTCTAAACTTCCCTCAATTCAACCTAGAGGCCTTAGTTTGATCATAAAGCCAACCTATGGATCCCTTTTGGTCAAATGAAAAGGATGTACCTGAAGAAGATGTAATGTTTTCACCACCCCCTTTCAAGTTCCTTTCTTCTTCCACTACTTATTTCTTTGTTATTTTAATTCTAAAATAATAACTCTATTATCTTCGATATGCTGTGATGTTATTATAAATATGGTACAACCATATTCAGTATTCTATCCATCCTTTGAATGACATGTCACCATACTTGCGTACGTACGGCTTACTGTCTCCACATCGTGGTGTAATTGTTATTCAATACATTATTATTTGGATGGGTATAATTATGAAGTGTAATTAATGTTAATAATAAAAATAACATGATAATGATTCTCTATATATGATACACCATCCACTTATATATTATTTCAATATCAAAATAATGATATTGCCGCTCGTGCGTACGTACGGACTGCCGTCTCCACAAATGCGATGAGATTCATTCCTCATCGTATCCATTCAAGAATAATTCTCATTTTATGATTAAAAGTAATGTTTAAAGACTTGATATAATTCTGTATATGAATAATATATAACCTATCCATAACAAACATGGCTTATGTAATAAAACATATAAAATAAAACGAGTAAGTGAACACCTGAAACGACATTAATACTAAAATATTATTAACAATGCAATATTAAAAATCATATATGATATCATATTTTTGTATATGATTCATGTATAATTTAGTAAAAATTATTTAACTATTATACAGTATGTTAACCTACCCTCGACCAAGGAAAATTACAAGGTAAGGGTTAATTTCACTATCTCTTTATTACCAGAGGTTGTTTTTACGTAATTCTCTATTGGGACCTCTTTATCATCCACATCCATGATACATAAAAATGTAGTTCAAAAAATTCTTACTATTTTATAGACTATGGTTTAAAGTCATTTATACTCTTTTTGGACTTTTTATAAGATGTTTTTAAAGGAATCTTTTCCTCATTTTCTAAACAAGGTCCTTTTTAACCATTTTGACAGAATTAAGGTAAGAATGTTTTTTTAACTTATACGGTGGGTGCGGCTATTTTCCGCCATTATAAAATAGAAGAAGATTATTTTACAAGAATATAAGAATATTTTTAAATTAAATGTTTTAATTATGTGGCTTTTAAATGATTTCAAAAAAAGATATATTTTTCTCAAATAGTTTTGATTTCATCTATGTCAACATCCTTCGATGGATTTTTAGCTTATTTGTAGTTGATTTATTATGATACAAAACATCCATATTGTATTTATGGTTTTTTGATATGATTGACTATGGATGTGTTATTTTTATACAATTCATGGTTTATGGAGAAAGTATTGACATTTCGTATACTAGTTTTAATATGAATGTTTAGGTTATGTTTAAACCTATTCATATGAGGAATGCATTGGACTTAATAAGTGACGGGTGGATCCTGCTATAGCTCTAAATGCATCAGTAGGTCTCATGAGACAAACTATTGTCTTGGCATAAGGCCTAGACAAAATATTATTTGTATTCTTGGCACAAGGCCTTGACTATGTGGTTATGATAGTCTGGAATTATGCATTCCATCATTATGAAAGTGGTTATTGATATTACATGTGATCATTCGACTAGTAGAATATCCATGTGAATAAGTAAATGGAATTATTTCATTTAGTCTTTTCCATATAATACTGAATTTCATGTTTAAAAGGATTTTGTTTTAATTATACATTTCCTTAAATGTTTATGCTTATTTATGAAAGTATCTGCTATATTGTTATCCTTACTGAGCATCTGAGCTCACCCCTTTCAATGTCTTATTATTCATAGGATGTGAAGATTTATTTTATGACTGACCTACAAGGATAGTCTGAAGGGGATATGAGTGTGGACTATGGAGACTATGTTATTTAGTTTTTCAATTTACGATGTAATGTGACATTTATGAATGTATCTAGTGATTACATGGCTACTAAACCATTTTTTCTTTCAAGACATGGTCTTTTGTGATCATGCCAATGCTATACAATAACGCACCGACTCTGGGTAACTGGGGTCAGGTCATTACAGTTTTTATCAGAGGAAGTTTAGTACAAACCTTGGAAGATAGATTTATATAAACTTTGATTAGAGCACATAGCCCTAATATATACTTTGAGGATGAGTATAGAAGAACTTACTAGAATTTTGGTATTGTATAGATTTTTTGAGTTTTCTGAGCAATACATCCCTGTCTGGATACAAGCAGGTAGAGGCGACTCTAGCATAGATGTACTTAGGGGTAAAACCTGAAAACACCGCTTTGAGCTAGACTCGAACGGGAACTGGGGCACGACAACGGGCCTTGATGCACTCTTGGTTACGACACTCCTGAGGGATATGCTTAGGATAATTCTCATTTTCTTTACAAACAATTATGAAGGGTTTATGAGTATATACTACCTCAAAGAAAACATTTTTATGATTATTGATTATGTCTATAAATTATTCAATTTAGGTTAATTGTTTTACAAGTTTGGATTTATGTATTGTGATTCATAAACTAATCTAGTGTGTTCCATTGTTTAGAAATGGCGCCTAGTGGAATGAATGGAAACCGTATTAATGGATTCACTACATGTAGGGATTTCCATCATGCTCAAGATAATTATAGTAGAGCTGGTGATGCAACTAGTACTGATCAGCTAATCACCATACTAGGAAAACTCACTCAGGTTATGAATAATAACCTTACCCATATGGTGCACCCCAATCCACAATGTGGAGGATCAATGTTAGATCGCTTCATGAGGAAACAACCAACAACATTAAATGGGAGTACAAATCCATTTTTATCTGAGAAATGGATAATTTCTTTAGAGAAAATATTCCATGCCTTGGGGTGTAGCGAAAGGGAAAAAGTTATAATGGCATTTTACCGCCTCACTGGCGATGCTGACCAATGGTGGTCATTGATTCAAAACACGATGGAAGATGATGAAGTATGAAATAGATAATGGAGGGAGTTCGAAGAGATTTTCTTAGAAAAATACTTTCCTCGTGACCATCGAACAGATATGGAAAGGGAATTTATGAGTCTGAGATAAAATAAGGACGAGAATGTCGCAAAGTATGAGGCTAACTTTACAAGGATAGTGAGGCATACAACAGATTATACATGTAACCCTCAAGGAGTACGATTGATCATTTTATTTATGGGTTAAAACCATTTCGATGTCAAGCATTATTCTCGCAATCCTTCTTGTCATACGGAGATATTGTATCATGTGCTATCAAGACAATAAAGGAATTCTCTATGTCTTATGTCTTTAAAGAAAAGCAAGAGAAGAAGAGATTTGCTGATCAATCTGGGAATGGAAATAAGGGTAAGAAGGGAAAATATGAATATCAATCCTGCAGTAAATGTGGGAAGAAACACCCTAGTACTTGCTTGATGGGAATGGGATTCTATTACAAGTGTGGTGAAAAGGCCACTAAGCTCATGATTGCAAGGGGAAGAAAGAAGAAACTGATGTTCAATGCTACAATTGCAGGGAGATGGGACATTATGAAAATGAATGTCTTAAGAGTCAAGGAAACTTACCTCAGAAAATGCCAAAGGATCAAGGCCAAGCATATGATATAACTACTGCTGAGGTAGAAGATCCGAAAGATGTGGTGGCAGGTAATTTAATGGTTTCCTCAAGTTTATAAAATGATTTATTTAATTATAGATCATCGCATTGTTTCATATATTCCCAGTTTGCTATGAAAATTAGATATTTCTAATTTGATTTAACAATGGAGTTGTCAGTCAAAAATCCTAAGGGAAGTGTCATTGCTACAATGTTCTGTGAATCAGTTCCCATTAGAGCATATAAATGTTCTTTATCTACTGATCTCATCATCACACCTATGATTTTTTTTTGATATAATCCTTGGTATGGATTGTCTTTTGGACCATGATGCAAAGATTTATTATAATAAGAAGGATGTTGCGATTTTTTATGATAATGATAAGGAACACCTTATCTTTAGAGAAGAATAGTCGCCACTAATTCTTATCTAGATCCACCCCCAGTAGCTCAACTAAATTCAATTATTGTGGAGGAAGAGAATGAAATTACTATGGGTGAGGAAAGGAATGTTAAAATAGAGGATGTACCTATTGTGAGATAATATGTTGATGTGTTTTTGGAATATTTTCCTGGACATCCTCCAGAATGAGAAATTGAGTTTTCCATTGATTTAATTTCTGGTTCAAGGCTTATATCGAAGACCCCTTATAGAATGGCCACTATGTAATTAGTTGAACTAAAGAAACAACTAGAGGAATTTTGTAATAAAGGATTTATTCACCCTATTGTTTCTCTATGGGGAGCCCCTGTCTTTTTTGTTAAGAAGAAAGATAGATCTATGAGGTTATGTATCGACAACAGGGAGATCAATGCTATAACAATAAAGAACAAGTATCCCCCACCTCACATTGATGATTTTTTTGACCAAATACATGGAGCTCAATACGTTTCAAAGATTGACCTTCGATCTGGATATCATCAGCTGTGTGTGAAGAAGGAAGACGTTCCGAAGACAGCATTTCAAACCAGGTACAGGCATTACGAGTTTACAGTAATCCCTTTTGGGATGAGAAATGCACCCTCTGTTTCATGGATCTAATGAACAGAGTTTTTAAGGATTATATTGATGATTTTTAGTGGTATTTATTAATGATATATTGGTATACTCCAATAGATACAAAGATCAATAAAATCACTTGTGCATTATTCTAAAGACTCTTATAAGACATGAATTATATGGGAAGATTATAAATTGTGAATTATGGAATCAGGAGATCCCTTTTCTTGGCCATATTTTCTCTAAGGACGGAATCTCTGTTGATCCTTCTAAGAACAAGAAAATCCAAGAGTGGCCAGCACTGATGAGTATAACTGAGGTACATAGTTTTATTAGTTTAGCAGGTTATTATCGACGTTTCGGCCAGAATTTTGCTCGGTTGGCTAACCCATTAACGAAGCTCATGCGTAAAGGGGTTAAATTTGTTTGGACAAAAGAGTGTGAAGAATGTTTCGAAGAACTTAAGAGAAGATTAATCAATGCTACTATATTGATTCTACCATCAATGAATGATGGGTTTGTTATTTATAGTGATGATTCAAATAAGGGACTTTGTTGTGTCCTTATGTAGAATGATAGGGTTATTACCTTGCATCACGACAGCTAAAAATTCAAGGGAAAAACTATCCAACCAATGATCTTGAGTTAGATGTTGTAAACTTTTCTTTGATGATATGGAGACACTATCTATATGGTAGAAAATTTGAAATTTATACTGATCACAGAAGTTTGAAGTATATTTTCTCACAGAAAGAATGCAACATGAGGAAAAGGAGATGGCTCGAACTACTCAAGGATTATGACTACATTATACACTACCACCAGGGGAAGGAAAATAAGGTGGAAGATGCTTTGAGCAGAAAGGATCATGGAGTTTTGAAAAAAATGAGAGTTGAAAGGGATCCAATTTTCATGGATTTAGCAATGTTGGATATGAGAATAACCATGGAAGGTGAAACATCAATAATTATTCAAATGGTTGACAAACCATCTTTACTAGAAAGGATCTAGAGTTCTCAGACCAATGATAAAGAATTTCCAAAGAAGATTAATGCTATTAATGATGGGAGATTGAGTGACTTTGTGTATGGGTATAGAATTTGAAATTTGGGAAGAGACTTTGTATTCCCGATATACCGGATTTAAAAAGGGAATTCTTAAGTGATGCTCATAGTTCCAATTTCTCTATACACCCTGGGAGCACCAAAATGTATAGAGATTTGAAGGAACATTTTAGGTGGGACAACATGAAGAGGGAGATTGGTGATTTTGTGTCAAGATGTATGGTTTGTCAATAAGTGAAAGTTAGAAGGAAAAAGCATGGAAGAATCATGAAACCTCTTCCCATAACTTAGTAGAAATGAGATAATATCACGATGGACTTTGTCATGGGACTACCAAATACTCCTAGAAGGAATGATGAAATATGGGTCATTGTTGATCGTCTTACCAAGTCACCACATTTTCTTGATATAAGAGAAGATCTACCACTTGAATGTCTAACAAGACTATATATTAATGAAGTTGTGGGACTTCATGGAGTACCCCTATCGATTATTTCGGATCATGATCCCCATTTTGCTTCATGATTCTGGAAAAGTATTCTAAAATCCCTAGATACTGAACTTCGTTTGAGCACTGCTTACCACCCCCAAACTGATGGACAATCAGAATGGAATATTCAAACCTTAGAATATATGTTGAGATCTTGCTCACGTGACTTTCCGGGTATATGGGATCAATATTTACCTATGGTGGAATTTTCCTATAACAATAGCTTCCATTCAAGTATTCATATGGCAAGATATGAAGCGTTATACGGAAAGAGGTGTCGCACACCAACCTGTTGGGGTGATGTTTGTGAAAGAAAACTTGTAGGCCTAGAACTGGTGGAGGAAACAATGGAATAGGTAAAGGTAATCCAAAACCACATTGAATGAGCTCAAAGTAGGCAGAAGAGCTATGACGATAACCAAGGGAAGGATTTGGAATTTCAGGTAGGAGATCATTTTTTCTTGAAGGTATCTCCATGGAAGGGAGTTATACGTTTCGGTAAAAAAGGTAAATTGAGTCCCAGGTGCATCGGACCTTTCGATATTATATAACGAATTGGGGTTGTAGCTTACCTTTTGGCAATGCCGCCAAGTCTCTCCAACGTTCACGACGTGTTCCACATATCACTATTGAGAAAATACATGTCTAACCCAATGCATGTACTCACTTATAAGGAAGTAGAACCAGAACCCGATCTATCTTATTGTGAAGAGCCCATCAGGATTCTCGATATAAGAGAGCAATTACTATGAAACCGGACGAATCGTCTGGTCAATGTTCTATGGAGAAACCATAAGATGGAAGAGACAACGTGGGAACCTGAGGAACCTATGATAAAGAACCACCAGAGTCTTTTTATGTAGTAAAATTTTATAAATTTCAAGGGAAAAATTATTTAAAGGAGGGTAGAATGTAACACCCCAAGCTTCCACAATACGCTTCTCTTTGAATAATACAGTAGCGCGTGTTGTACACAACTTCAAGTTCTAACACACACCACAACCAATCAAACTAGCCACTATGAATAGTGATACCCACTTTTTTGAAATTTTATACATTTTATCTTTCAAAATGCACTTCATTTTTGGATTTGGAATATTGAAAGAATCCTAGGGTGAAATTTTGGTATTTTTTTGAAAACTTTAAATTTTGGATGAATAGTGAAAACACAGTGTAATAGTTCAAAACATAATTTTTATTTAAATAATTATTTATTTTATTTAAATTTATTTTAGGTCAAAATAGATACATAATACCTATATAAGTTAAATGTAATTCAATGGAATCAGTTTATAATAATTTTATATATATAACAATTTTATTGAACTTTTCACCGTCTTTTACCCATCTCCTATGAGAATTTGCAAATTTACATAAAACAGAATTTTACCACTTATGTGAGTGGAATTTCGAAAATCCGATATACAAGGTTAATATAATGGAGTAAAATTTTGTTCAATAAGTTAAAAAAAATTTGTTGAGTTGTAACATTTTAATTTTATTTACCACGGTTAAAAGTAAATAGAGTAATTAAGGGTAAAAATGAAATTATTATTACCCTAACACATGTTATAATTCTATTGGCTATGTATAATTAGATCAAAAACAACATTAGGAATAAAATATGAACCTCTTTGGTCCACTTGGATTAGATTAGGACATTTATTATTATTTAATTCAAAGAAGAGTTAAAAGAGTTAAAATCAATGTTTAATAACTAAAACATTTTTAATATAGGGTTATACATAAGATAAATTCAATTATAAATATTAATTATAAATATAAAAACATTTCATACATAATAGTATTATATTTATAATTTTTATACCTTAAATAATTTATGTTATTTATGACACAATGGTGATGTAGTAAATACCAAATTAATGAATTATTAAAATAAATGATATTAAAAATATCAAAATAAAAGTAATTTGAGACTTTTTTTGAATTTAACTAATTTTCAAGGTTAATATGACATGTTAGTATTTCTTAAATTTAATTTTTTTGAAATAATAAAGTTTTTAAGGCTTTTACAAAAATCAATTATTAAATAGAGTCAAAATTGGCATAAAGGAGTATTTAAAACAAATATTATATTATTAATTGATATTCTATTCCTAAAAATATAAGGTTCATCAAAATGACTTATATAAGGATATATATATTAATAACTAACCACTTGGGGTTCTCTTGTCTTGTTATAGTATGTTTATTAACCATATAATATAAAAATACAAAGAGACATGGTAAATGCTAAACTATTTAACTAAGAGTTAAATATAAATGATAAGGTTAATATAGTGACCCAAACCTGTCTTAAATATATTGGTGGAAAATATTTCTACCCATACCCACCTTAACTTTTAAATAATACACTTTGGATCCATTATAAACTGAATATGAATTTATTATAAAATAATATTTCTAGCTTTTCCAAAGGTGCCCCTCACCCCTCTTATAAAAGGGCACTCCCCCTTCTCTCAAATTCATACCTTCAAAGGCTTTTGGCTCGGCCAAAACCTACCCAAATATTCTATAAACTTCTCTCAATTAAACCTATAGTCCTTATTTTGATCAGAAATCTAACCTAAGGATCTCTTCTGATCAAATCAAAAGGAAGAACCCGAAGGAGAGGTAATGTTTTCACCACCCTCTTTCAAGTTCCTTTCTTCTTCCTCTTCTTCTTTCTTTGATATTTACATTCTAAAATAATAACTCTAGTATATTCTATATACTGTGATGTTATTATAAATATGGTACAACCATATTTATTATTCTATCCATACTTTGAATGACATGTCACCATATGTGTGTACGTACGACTTACTGTCTCCACATCATGGTGTAATTGTTATCCAATACATTATTATTTGGATGGGTATAATAATGAAGTTTAGTTCATGTTAATAATAAAAATAACATAATAATGATTCTTTATATATTATACACTATCCAATTATATATTATTTTAATATCAAAAGAATGATATTGTCGCTCGTGCGTACGTACGGACTACCGGCTCCATGAACACGGTGAGATTCATTCCCCATCATATCCATTCAAGAATAATTATCATTTTATGATTAAATGTAATGTTTAAAGAATTTATATCATTCTGGATATTAATAAGATACAACTTTTCCATAACAAACATGGATGATGTAATAAAACATATAAAATAAAACGAGTAAGTGAACACCCGAAACGATGATAATACTAAAATATTATTAACAAAGTAATATTAAAAGATCATATATGATATAATATTTATAAATATGATTCTTGTATAATTTAATAACAATGATTTAACTATTATAAATAAGGTTAACATACCCTCTATCATTGAAAATTACAAGGTAAGGGTTAATTTCACAATTTCTTTATTATCTGAGGTTGTTTTTACGTAAGTATCTACTGGGACTTCTTTATCATCCACATCCATGTTTCAAAAAAAATTATTTCAAAACATTCTTACTATTTTATAGACTATGGGTTAAAGTAATTTATAATCTTGTTTTACTTTTTATAAGTCTTTTATAAAGGAATATTTCTGTCATTTTCAAAACAAGGTCCTTTTTAACCTTTTGAATAGAAATAAGTTAAGAATGTCTTTTTTTAACTTATAAGGCGGGTGCAAGTATTTTCCACCATTATAAAATCGACGAATCTTCCCTTACAAGATTATAAGAATATTTTAAAAGTAAATGTTTTAATTATGTTTCTTTTAAATGAATTAAAAAAATAGATATTTCTCTCAAATAGTTTTGATTTCATCTATGTCAACATCCTTTGAGGAATTTTTAGCTTTTTTGATGTTGATTTATTATGATAGAAAACTTCCATATTGAATTCTAGATTTTGTGATATGTTTGAATGTGGATGTGTTATTTCTATACCATTCATTGTTTATGGAGAAAGTATTGAAATTTCGTATTCTAGTTTTAATACTAATGTTTATGTTATGTTTAAACCTGTTCATATGAGGAATGCATTGGACTTAATAAGTGACAGGTGGAGCAAGCCATAGCTCGTCGATGCATCAGTAGGTCTCATGAGACAAACTAGTGTCTTGGCACAAGGCATTGACAAAATATTATTTGTAGTATTGGAACAAGGCCTTGACTATGTGGTTATCATAATCTGGCATTATGCATTCAATCATTATGAAAGTGGTTATTGATATTGCATGTGATTATTCAACTAGTAGAATATCCATGTGAGTAATTAAATGGAATTATTTCATTTTATCTTTTCCATATTATACTGAAGATAATGTTTAAAAGTATTTTGTTTTAGTTATACATTGCCTCAGATTTTTATACTTATTTTTGAATGTTTTCGCTATATTGTTATCCTGACTGATTATCTGTGCTCACCCCTTTCTATGTTTTATTTTTCCCAGGATATGAAGAAATATTTTATGATTTACCTGTAGGGATAGTCTGAAGGGGATATGAGTGTGGACTATGAAGACTATGTTATTGTAGTTTTTCACTTTATGATGTAATATAACATTTATGAATGTATCTATTGATTCCAAGGATATTAAACCATTCGGTCTTTTAAGACTTGATATTTTGTGATCATGCCAATGTTATGTAATAATGCACAAACTCTGGGTAGGTGGGGTTAGGGAATTACAAATAATTGTGAGCTCATGGTCATGTGCATGATAGTTATTTTCATGAGGACAAAGATAACATGAAACAAATTCAAGACATGATCATCCTACGTTAGAACATGACCCAAACCTAAACCCCAAACATCATAGATGACCACAAAGAACTATGCACTTTCCCAAAATGTAGAAATTTGAGAAGAGTTCAAAAAATATTTTTTTAACATAAATACCTGACATTAATAATCATACCCAAACCTTACTCCCTTCCATGAAATATAGGTCATTTGAGAAGCTGACTTAGAGAAATCCTTCACAGGATTATGATAGTATCCTAAAATTAATATCAAAGTAAAAATCTTAAAGAAATTATATGGATCCTCTAAATTCATCATAGCCTTCACCTTCCCATGATAAACTAATTCATCATTCTTAAAAAATAATTTTCTTAATAATTTTAATTTTTTCATTCAAAACTTGTATTTATAAATGTTGGCATAATTTTTTTGGTTTCTCAAGATATCCAAAACATCCCTCATATATTGTATTTGGGCCTCCCCATCATTAAAGTAAACTAATATTCAATCCAAAAAATATCATAACAAATGAATTAATGTAATGATGGAACATATTTTTCATCAATTCCATGAAAACTGTAGGAGCATTGGTTGGACAAAATTTCATAACAAGGTACTCATAATGGCCATACCTACTTCTGAAGGCAGTCATGGAAATATGAGACTCCTTAGTCCTAAGTTAGTGATAACTAATCTGAATATCAATCTTTGAGAATCACTTTTCCCCTTTTAATTGGTCCAAAAAATCATCAATCTAAGGATAATGGATACTTATTCTTGACTGAGACCCGATTCACAATTTGATTGTCAAAACAAATGAAAAGGGTATCATTGAATTTCATAGAAAATATAAATCTTATTGCCCATGGAAAGAAACTAGGTTAGGTAAATAATTTAGAAATAAGATCATCCAACAAAGTTTTCAACTCCTTTAGTTCCTCTAGTTTCATATGGTAGGAGGGAACATAGATATGCGAGGTACCTGGTTCCAATTTGATCAAAAAGTAAACCTACAATAATACTGATAAACCATAAAAGGTAGATTGAAAAAATTTTGGAATCAGAACATCTACAAGGGGAAGTGCCCCATACAAAGGAAAATTCTCTAGTTCAATAGAATATATGGATGTTATCTTACATAACTCTGGATGAGGAGGTCCATCTCGACATGACCTCAATTTCCATTCTCCCGGAAAGACACGACTCATTCCAGCAATGACAAAAAGAGAAACCAATTAATGATTACCATCGACATGAGATCTATGTGTAACACCCTAATATTTTATTAATTATTAATCTGTTTGAAAAATCCTTAATAGCTTGGATCACTTTCACTTCAAACAACACATTGTTTTAACAGAGCATGAAATAATATTAATACTATTATTTAGACATGATTATTATAAATTTGACCTTAAAATTGGATGTATAAATAGGGATAAAAACATTTTTAAAATTATTTATATTGTTTTTTGTTAAATAATAGTTTTTTTAAAATAAGTAGTTAATTTTTAGTAATATCTTTATATGGTATAAAAATAACATTTTCTTCAAAAATATCTTTTTTTCATTTTTATGAACAAATAAAATAAATTGAAACTTTTAGAAACTTTATTAGAAATAAAGAAAATTATTTTTGGACTCAACATGTCAAAATTATCATAGGGTGAATTTTTTATAATTTTCTAAAAAGATTAATTCTTCAGTGAATGGTGAAAAAGTATGATTTTAATTAAAAACACTCTTTTAATTTAAATAATTTAAAAAATTAAATATATTTAAACAATGTTTTATAATAAAAATAAGTTCAATTATATATTTATTCTTACTATTTATATAATTTTCACCAATTTAATATTGAATTTTGATATTAAAACCTTATATACTTATTAAAATATTCTCTTTGGATACAAAATTTCATCACATTTATCAGTGTAAATTTAAATAATATTTTACCAAATATTTGAATCTAATATAAAAAATTGATTAAAAATTGGTAATTATAATTGTTAATATTATTTTTTTATGTTCGTCATAATTTTTTTTCAAAATTAATAGTGAAAATAGTAAAAATTAATTACTTCATTTGAGGTTAAAATGAGTTTACCATGGGTTAAACTAAAAGGATAATGGTAAAAATATCAGAAACTATTGTCCAATTCATATTGGATACTGATATGTCAGACCTTATTACCTCAGAACCTATTTTTTGCTGATTTTGGGACACTTTTCAATGAAGGCTTCTAATAAAATAATTTTATTAAATAAAAAGACAAAATGTCACACTCTTGTATTTAAATATCAATTATGTTTTCACATGGAGAAAAAATAAAGATGGGAATTAATATTGATGTTCATTTTTACCATAATTAAATTAATTTTAGGATGGCAATTTATTTCAAATTTTTTTAAATACTATAATTTATAAAAATTCATAAGAATCAACATCATAAAAATTATTATTTAATAGAAAAACAAAATAAATGATCCATGAAATATAAAAAGTAATTTAAATTGAACTAATTATTATTTTTCCACTAATGTTTTAGTAAACTATAACATGATATAAAAGATTTATATTGATGGATTTAAATTAAAACATGTTCTTGATGTTTTTAATGTCAATATAAACAAGTAGTGTCAGAATTCACATTTTGGTTATTTTATAATAAATAACATTTTACAAAAAGATTTAATTTTCAGAAAAAAGTATCCACTACAAATTTATTTTTATAATATTAAATATATAAACCATATTATATACACAGAAAAATCATCCTTTTATAATGATCATATTAACCACTAAATAATAATAACTTTGTTACCATGGAAAAGGGAAAACAGGTTTTTGCGTGTTTCGAGGGCTTGTGTTAAAATTAATTTGACACACACATAGTATTTTTAATTTATTAATTTTAATTCAAATAAATAACCATAAGGTATAAATAATTAAACTAGTCTAATATGATTTCTTGTATTAAATGACAAATTACCTAGATAAAAAGGCTTGTTACTATAGTGAAAAATAAAATGGTAAAAGTTATAAACAATAGAAATTAAGGAAAAAACATGTTTAAAACATGGTTTTTAGGTAGTGGAGATTTTTTTCAGACATATCATACATAAATTAAATTATTTATTTTGGGAGGCATTTTGGTTGATAATGACTCCCCATTAATGAATAGTTTTGTAAATTTAAAAAAATATGACTCCTCCTCAATTATAAAATGAAACCTCCTCCCCTCACTTATTCACACATCTAAAACTTTTTGGATTGAAAAAACTAGAATAAATATCTCCAAAATATCATAATACATGTTATAGTTAATTTTTTCATCCCAAATGACTAGCCCGAGGGTTCTTAATTAAATATCCAATGAAGGTTTCTCTTAGCAAAGGTCATCGTTTTGACTAAGATCTTTTTTATAATCTTCCTCTAACCATGAAAATTCATGTATTAATAACATAAATTCAATAAAGATAAATTATAACATATATTAATATTATAATATTTTAATGTAATACCCTATATCTGTCTCCTCTACCATTGAAAGGGGAACAAAATCAGCGATCATGTATACGATGAACTATTGCCTCACGAACCTATAAATTTTGTTTTACATCACCCCATATCACGACCAGATATAATGATGTATTGAATATTTATATATATAGAAATGATATTTTTGTTATTATTATACTTTTATAATTATAATAACCCATAAAATTAATTGCTTTCCATTCTATAGGAATTTGATAACGTCGCTCATGTATATAGAGAACTACAACCTCGTGAAACGTTGTGATTTTTTTTCACTTACACATTACATGGATGGTAATAAGGCAATTTTTAATAAGTATATGGGATATATTTGAAATTATAATGAATATATAAATTTTATATATTATTTACCTTTCTTCCATTATATCCATCAAGGGAATAGAAGGAGAATTAATGTGT
Organism: Viscum album; assembly: GCA_963277665.1. Classification (NCBI taxonomy): domain Eukaryota; kingdom Viridiplantae; phylum Streptophyta; class Magnoliopsida; order Santalales; family Viscaceae; genus Viscum; species Viscum album. The sequence goes on from OY728132.1 coordinate 798,804,725, forward strand.
ATGTATGGCTTACCATCTCCATGAACTGTGTGTTTCATTTTCATTCCCTGAATTTTATAGATTACTCTAAATATGTATATATTAAATATATATGATATTTATATCATGGTTAAATTTTTAAAAAATATAGAATAATTATCTAATAAAAGGAACTTAAAATACTAAATCAAAATATACATGAAAAACAAAGCAGTTTTTACCCAAACAAGATTTTAACAGGGAATCGTTAATAAATATTATATAAATTGTCAAAAGTAAATCATATATGGTATTATATAGAATTATGGTTATATAATATATTTATAATAAACCTGTATTTATTATATTTTAGGTTGAAATGTATATGAATGAAGTCAAGACTTAAGGTAATGGATTCTTAGTCACACTTTTATTTCTGGGAGACATGTTCCATATTCACCAGTTGTCTATTTTTTAGTGTAATACAACGAATGAATGTATTTTATAAATATTATCACAAATTGTTTTGATAAAAATATCTATCTATTGTTCTATAATGAATGGTTCTTACAATTCAAAATTTAGTAAAGTGGTAAGGGGTTGATGTTACAATCTCATTGTTTTTGTGATTATTAATGATTATGCTTTCAATAATGAATTCATATTATCCATTTCTCAATAAATTAATTAATTATCTTCTAAAATGGAATAAAAACTTTACATTTATTTGTCTCTCTTTATTTACTCAATATTTCAAAATAATTTTTCTAAATAATATTGAATTTATTTGACTCTTCAGTGGAAAACACTTGTTCTCCCATGTACATGCTTTCGAAAAATGTTTTCAAGAATGTTATGATATTCATATCTTATTTTATAAAGTAATTTTTAACTATTCATAAATTTATAATAAGTGTATTCAAACTAGTATTCATATAATATTCCAACAAATTATCATTTTTGTTTTAATTAAAATGTTAAAGACATTATTTTTTAACATATATGACGTTAACTAAATATCTTACAATAAGGACCCTACAACATTTTAATTATTTCAGAATAATTTTAAAAAATAAATTAAATAATTTGATTTTAATATTTTTTTAAAAAATTTAGTTTTTAAATGGTGATTTTCAAATTGAAATGGTTATTCCCCTCAATTAATGTTCCATGTGTACTTTTAAAACCATTTTCCATCTAAGATTGCATCATTTGATATTAAATAATATTTAGTGAGGATATGATCAAATGATTCAATCATTATTCTATCTATGGGTGATTTATATTTATGATTAAAAGATGGTTATAAAACACATTTCTTTTCCATGGGTTATCCTATGATGAAATTTTTATGAAAACATTTTCATCTCATTGGTTTTTATATGATAAATATGTAATGAAGACCATTCTTTTTCAGGGATATGATATTATGAATGTTTTATGATATTGTGGAACATGTATTTATGATTTTCATTATTTTAGGGGAGTGACTTATATCTCCCTCTAATACAAAAGGTAAATTTTGAGACATCATCATATAAATATTAATATAATGTTGAGTGAAGCTAGTTTAGTATGGGACATTGTACACTATGATATTCATGAGTGTGATCCAAAATTTCTATGACGGTTTGGAGAGTGTACCCAATCCACTATGACCATTTTGGGAGTGAAATTTGACTTCTATGATGGTTGTGTGAGTGAACCCAATCCACTATAAAAGTATTCTAAATGAATCTTGAAGTCTAAGGCAATTTATTTCTTTTCTTATGAGTGTGCTAAAAATATATGTATTATGCCAATTTTATGATCTCATGTACAATGTTATTTTATTCATTTATGATTCATTAATGATTCATGTATTTTGAACTACCAATATTTTTTTCTGTTACTCACTTTTATGATTCATCATATAGAAGGTTTGGTTTTCAAATGATATTCTCATGTTCGCATGCCTTTATGGTCATGTTATGTCGACTCTCCCTTGTTTACCCTTACTGAGCATATAACCTAACCCTTTATTATGTTTTCTTTCCCATCATTATGTAGAAATATATTATGTATGATCGGTGTAGGAAGAGTGGTAGTTATGATGAACTTAGTGGGAGATAACATAGTTTAATTATTAACCAGAAGTTTATATATCTGAGTTTCCAAAGGAACTAGACCAATAATGTTTTGGTATAGATCATTATTTTATGTAATGAATTTTGATATATTAATATGTAATATATATTTATGAGAATCATGGGTTAATAAAGTTTATATCAGAGAATGGTTTGTTTAACCATTGAAAACTAGGATAAAAACATCAGTAAATAATCCATTGGATGAATATATGTATTTTATAACATCCTTATGTTTTGTTAAGGAAGAGATTATGTAGTTTTTTATAATATTAATTCCCTTTCTGGGTACTAAATGTGGAAGTTGTTTTGGAACAAATTATTCTTGGGGATTTATCCCCCCCCCCAAAAAAAATTGGTTGGATATATCTCGTCCAACATTCTTGTGAATGATGAGTGTGCCCTTATAGAGAATAGGGTTTGACACTACAATGGGATATTCTTTGGTTAAACAAAATTATCATTATAAATAATTATGAAATATATTAATAAATGAGATTCATGGATACACTTGGATAATCCTAAGGTGTCATAGATCAAAAATATAGTCTCAGGATTTAATCATCATATAAATGATTTTTCATGATTATGAGGTTTCCCACTAGGAATATCTTTCTCATGCTATGAATTTTGGATTTAATAAATTGTGGGAAATTAAAGGAACTATGTTAACAATAAATGTCATAGAAAATGTGTTGATGAGAAACCAAATTGGATGATAAATGGAGTGGATGATATTTTCATTATGGTGAATCAGTTGTCACAATATATGATTAACAACTTACACCTTAACCAACTCTTAGTATGACCATTCAAGAGAATGATATAGTTTGTTAAGAGTTACGGTGGGGGAGACCATAAAGGAACGTATATTAAGTTTCATATATGTCGAGAATGTGATAGGAAGTATTGAAGTGAATGTCTTAAAGGAGTCAGTATCTGATTTATGTGTCGAGAATGAGGGCACATAGTATATAGTTCTATTGAAAAATGAAATGTTTATTTTAAAAATGATATAAATAACTTTTTCCATAAGTAAAAATAAATAGTTTAAAATTTCAATAATGGAATGTAAGGAAATTACATAAATTCAATTCCTATTCAGAAATCACAGGAAGAAGGTCAACAAGGATGTACAGGAAACAACTTTCATATTGATTATAAAAATAAAAAAATACCTATAGAAATGAGGAATTAAGGAATGTGTTTAAGAATCTTCGTTAATTATTTAAAAATGAAGTCGAATGACTGTTGTGTTTAAGAATTGGAATTAAATAATTATAAAGTTTATAAGTATTTATCTATAAAGGATTCACATTAAAGAATTGTAAATATATGTGGAATGAAACTGATGATTGAGAAATTTTAATTAAGGGTAAGGTGATGTTTTATGGAAAAAACATTATTAAAGGAATGACAAAATTAAAATGTTCCTGATGTGGAGATACTAATGTTAGTATAAAGAGATGATTAGTATGGATAATGTAAATTGGATTGTATTGATTACCTAAGAACTGATTAATAATTTGATGAAAAATTGGTTTATGTTGTCATTGAGGGCTTTTATAACATTTTTTGACTTATAGAATATATTCAATAACATATAATTTTTTATGGAATGAGTAAAGAGATAATTTTTGAAATAACGTCTATATTCATTGATATTTTATTGTAATTCTAGATATTGCAAAGTTTTTAGTGAAAAATGACCAATGTATTCACATATTTGGTATGTGACAACTAAAAAATAATTTATTATTTTTTAGGGATCAATGTTAAGTTGATTCTGGGGATTTAGTGAACTTTTGAATAAATTTTTTAATTTTGGAAGGGTCTTAAGGTTAACCATTCCTGGAATGGTTATGGTAAAACATCTGATAATGGTTTAGGTATTAATATGTGATTTCATTATATAAATATTTTCCAATATTAGATAAAATGTTTTCACCATTTTGGGTTTGATTATAGCTAAATATATAAATGATTACATATCATTATATTATATATCTTGTGATCTATTAGTGCCTCATAAATGAAAAATCTATCTTTACCTCTAGGATTTAGAGATGAAGTTGTAATTCATTATATAACAACCAAAGGATGATATTATGATAATTAAATGGAAAGATATCAAGAAGATATATTTTCTCATGTTCTCTACCATGATATTAAAAATACTCACACCATTTAGGAAAAAATTTCTGGAGACAAAAGTTCGTATTGTTAATTAGATTTATATTAAAATAATTTTATTTTAACTCATCAGGGATTTTTGGATTTTTGGATATTAACTTCCTCCTTGACATGTTCTATATCACTCTATATTAGTCCTTGGGAATTAGTTTTCTACTATATGTTAATATTTTCACTTCCCACTAATTTTTTACAAATTGGAATCCTAGTTATGTTTTATTCTTGATGTCATTCATACTTCCCTTTATCTAACATCATGGGATAGTTTTATTAACATTTTATAATATATGGATTTCTAAAAAAAGGGATTTTCAAATCTTTATCACTTTATTACAGATATGAAGTTAAAATTATGAAGATGAAAATTACTTAAGGTGGTAGAATTGAACGACCAAATATTTTATGAAATATTTCCTTTTTTAAAAAGATTTAATTTCATCGATGGTAGGTGTTACATGCAATCCTTTGTTTTAATTAATCATGATATATTATTATTATTATTATTATTATTATTATTTAAATTCAGCTGTAATAAACTAGACATTAAATTTGGTGGTATGAATAATAATAAACCAATTTTGAAAATTTAGTACACATGTTTTATATAAATTCAATAAACTTATGAATTGGAAATTAATTTTTAGTAAAGTCTTTATATGCTTCAAAAATACCTTTTTCTATAATGAAAAATAATTATCAATGTTTTTTTAGAATACATAATAAAAATAATTTTTAAACATTTAGAAAATCAATTTTACCAATATAATATCATTTTTGGAATAAAAAATTTAAAATTAGATTAGGGTTAGTTTTTTTAAAATTTTATGAAAATATTAATTTTTGTTGAATAGTTAAAAGTACTAATTTTTTTAAACTATGTTTTTGTTTATAGAATTTAAAATGTTACATATTGATAAAAAATATATAAGTAAACCAATTTCAATTTTAAATTAATTGTTCAAATATATAATATAGGAATCAATTTCATATTGAATCATAATATTAATACATTCTATATATATGTAAATTTTATCTTTAGAAACCAATATTTCATTGCGTATGCGAGTTTAATTTTAAATTATATTTTAAAAATTTATTTTTTTGAATTTATAAAATTGGTTTCCATATAATGAATATGAATAATTAATATTATATAATAAATTTTAATTAACCATTAGTCTAAAGTAATAGTAAAAAAAATTCAAATTATTTATTGTGGTTATGGATAAAATGGGTTTCCAGGGGTTAAACTAAAAGGATAAGGGATTAAATGACCTAAAATATTTGATAAATTATATTTTTCTAGCCATATTTTTTACTCTTATTACATTATATTTATTTTTTATTTGATTATGGGGAACATTTCCAAGAAATTTAATAATATAGTAATTTAAGTAAAGAAAATGACTGAATATCACCCTCTTGCTTTTAAATATCAGGTGTATGTTCCAGTAAGGGAAAAAACATTAAAAATGAATTTTTATTTTAATTGTGAGAAAATTAAATTATTACATAAATTTAATTAATTTTTAATTTTTTTTAATTATATAATTACTTTAAATGATTACGAATCTCGAACACAACAATTATTTTGTTAATAAAAAAATAAATAAGTCACTAAAAAATTAAATATAATTTTAATGGAATTAATTATTTCACAACATGAGTTTTTAAGATAAATATAACATTAAAGATTGTTTTGAAAATAATATATTCCAATTGCACCATTTTATTGATGTTTTTAAAGACAAATTTGATAAATAGTGTCAAAATTAATATTAATGTCATTTTATAATAAATAATATTTTACCAAATAATTTAAATTTACTAAAAATAAAATCCTTTTGCAATATATTTTTATAGGTTTAAGAATATATACCATATTACATTCATGGTCCAATGTTCCTTCTATAATTATTTTATTTTCCCCTGAATAGCATAAGCTTTATTATCTTGGTGAAGGGTAAATGGGTGTTTTTCCTGTTTCATGTGCTTGTGTTAAAATTAATTTCTCAAAAACATGGTATTTTTATTATATAAATTATATTTCGTATATATAACTAGTGGTTTTAAATTATCTAATAAGGATTATATTATTTCTACTCTTAAATGATAAATTATCAAGACAAATAGGCTAGTTAACTTATTTGAAACTAAAATGGTAAAATTAAGAAAACTTTAAATTTAAGTAACAAATTGTTTAAAACATTTTTTTATTTTTCTAATAATTGGAAATACCATATCATCCCTAAACTCTATTATTTATAAATTTTGGATTCATTTGGGTTGAGAGTGACTCCACATTGTTGAATATTTTTATGTATTTACAAAAAATCCAACTCCTCAATTATAAAAGGACTCCTCCTCCCCTAACTTATTCACAAATATCAATACATTTCTATAGAAAAAACCTAAATAATGATCTAAAGATATATTTATCCATATTCTAGATATTCTTTTTTTTTCAAAATACCAACCCAAGGGTCCTTAATAAGGGATTGAAAGGCGGTTGTTCTAAGTGAAGTTAATAGTCTTCACAAAGATCTATCCTTATAGTCCTATTACAAAATTCATTAATATATTAATAATTAAAATATAATAACATAATTATCTTCTATATATTGAAATTATTTTATTATTTTGTGATATTTTATTTCCATATCCTCTTTTATTAAATGGGGAACGAAACCAACGATTATTTGTACGACATTGTACCACCTCATGAACCATTGTAAATAATTTTCCACCCCCATGTATAATTTATTGATATAATGTTGGGTTTAATGATAATATTTTACATTTATAATATTATTATACTTTTTTATTTATAATATCACATATAAATTCTTAATTTTAATTTATTGGGAATATGATAAAGGCCCTCATGTGTTTGGTGAATTGTCACCTCGCGAAGCTATGTGATTTGTTTCACTTATTCCATAGATGGAAGATAATAATGTATAAATATATAAATATATGTTATATATATGAAATATTAATGACTCTATTAATGTAATTTTTTATTTACCGTTGATTCATTTTGACCATAAAAAAATGAAACCAGCATTCATTCATATGTATGATCTACGGTCTCCATGAATTGTGTATTTCATTTTCCATCTATAAATTTTATGGATTAATATAAATACATATATATGGAATATATATTATATTTATATATTTTTAAAATTTATCTATATTATAGAACCATGATCATTGTAAAATTAGAGAAAATTCTAAATAAATTCATAATGAAAAACAAAGAAATTATTACATGAACATGATTTTAATAGGGAATTATTAATAAATGGGTCATAAAAGATCCAAAGTAAATCAAATATGGTATGATATCTTTAAGTATGGTTATATAATATATATATATAATTAACTTAAATTTATTATATTTTATTTATGGATGTGTACAAAGGAGGTCGATACTAAAGGAAAGGGATTTAAAGTGCCTCTTTTATTTGTTGGACACCTTTGATGTAGTCACCACTTGATTCTTTTGAGTGGTGTATATATGTCTCACAAATTAATTTTAAGAATATTATAAATAAAATTATAGGATATAAATATTTTTATAATTTTTTAAATTTCATAGGTCTTACGATTAAGAAGCTATAAAAGTGGTAAGGGTTTGATATTATAATTTCATTATTTGGAAATATTTTTTTGATCTTAATTCCAATGATCAGATATTATCCTATAATTATCAGGAAAATAATGAATTTTATTCTTATATAGTTATTTCATGAGAATAATTTTTTCCCTTCAATTTAATCTCTTTATGTACTTAATATTTTGAAATAATGTAATTGAAGAAAACATATATCATTTTTTTCTTCGGTCGGAAACCATTTTTCCTTCCATATACATGTTTTAAAAAATCAAGAATATTTTAATGAAACAATATGATTGTGTAAATTCATTTTTAACCTTTTATTTAATTTTTAAAAAAATATTTTTAAAATGATCCTTCATGAAATTTTCCAAACAATCCATGTTTGGATTGTAGTGTAAATGAGAAAAAAATATTTTTTTAAACAAGTATTGAAAGAATGGAATTTATTTCCATCTTGGAAACTAATGTTTTCATATATTCCTATATATTTTCAAAGATTATTTTAAAATAAAAATATTTTGAAATTTTTTTGAGAAAATTTATTTTTTAAAAGGTGATTTTTAATGTGAAAAGAATATTTTCCACATAAAATATTCCAAGTAATCTTTCAAATTCGTTTTCCATAAAATATGAAATACTTTGATGTAACATAAGATTTATAGCGGATATTATCTAAAGGATTAATGGTTATTATTTCTCTCCATTTTTTTTATGAAGAAAATATTTTTGTGAGATCTATTTATTTTCCATGATTTATGTTCTGATTATGTGTTCATGGAACCCATTTCTTTTCATGGGTTATGATATAATAAATGTGTTATCAAACCTATTTATTTTCATGGATTTTGAAATATTATGATTTTTGTGATCTAGTGGGACACATATGTTTAGTTTTCATTATTTGATGGGTGGGACCAATATCTACCTCTAATTATTTAGGTAATTATTAATATCGCATGAGATAAATATTACTCAAATGGGGAGTAAAAACAGTTTTGTAAAGGTCTTTATGCATTGTGATAAACATTGTTGTGAACCATGTGTACTATTATCATTTGGTGAGTGAGGAAAATCTTTTATTATAGTATTAAAAGTGATCATTTACTATTAAACTGGTTGGGGGAGTGATCCCAATCTACTATAATAGTCTTGTAAATGACTCTTGAGTACTAAAGAAATTGTTTTCTTTGCTTATTTTTATGCTAAAAATCTTTGACTTATGCCAATTTTATGCTCTTATGGATCATTTTATTTGATTCTGTTTTTATTAATGTCTTATGAAATTCAAATTTTCATTCCATGACTCATTTTTATGATCTTTGATATGAAGGGTATGTATTTAAAATTTTATTTTCATGTTCCCATACCCTTATTCTCATGTTATGTTAATGTCTCACTTATATATAATTTTTGAGCATTTAAGACCACCCTTTATTATATTTCATTTCTTTAGGTTATGAAGAAGTTTATTATGCATTACATTGCTAATAATGGTTCTAGTTACGATGAACTTAGTCAGAAATGATATAGTTTATTCTTAAACTATTTTTTTATGTATTCGAGTTTCCAATGGCACTATACCTATAGAATTATTACGAGGATCATCATGTAATGTAATGATTATTAATCTCTTAAGATGTAATATATATGTATTAGATTTTTTTGTCTTTACACTATAGGAGATTGACCAATCCATACTAGTAAATACATCTCAAGGTTTCATATCGAGGACTAAAAGTCCCCATGAAATCTTGACTTCCAAAAAAAGTGAAAAAATAATATGGGAATTAGATATCCTTCTCTTTATTCATCTAGATATGTTTATAAATGTCAATAACACAATGAATTATCTCTATAGGATGTTTGATCCATTCTATAATATTGGTGGATACAATAGTAAGAGAGGAACCATTATCAAATAAATAGCATATTAAATATGAATAAATGATAATGTTATATCTAACTGTCATAGGGCTAGTATCATCTTCCACTAGAGATTCATTCATTGACAAAAGAATCACAATTATTGATTATTTTGGTCATAACACCTTTCTCTTTTAATCATATATAATCACTAAAGATCCTCTCAGTATCGATGAACCTTTACTACTATAGAGACTGGTAAAAATTACAAACCATCTAAAAAGGTCTTGAGAATCCACAAAAGATGCAAATATTTGGTTTTTATGAGAAAAAATGATTTGGCTTCCCTATATTACCACACTAATAGTAGATAAGATGGAATATATGGAATAGTAAAAATGATTTAGTTGGGGTCTTTTTGGAAATATATCACCATAGTTTCTACCATGAGACCACTCATGGTTTATCATCCCTTTATATGGACCACTAAGACCACTACTTGGAGTAAAGGATACACCCTTCGTCCCTGAGTTTTTATTAAATTTTGGTTCCACCATCACAATGTTATCTAAAACAATAGAATACGGTGCGAGTTTTATTGGAAAGTCCTATGATCGAATATCAAGTCGATGATCCATCTCCAAAATATGGGACTTCATCTTCCCATTTGATACCACCTCATGTGACAAGAGAACAAGATCTACATAGTGATTGGAATATTAATACATAATTAAGTTCCCATTATGGATTTTAGGGAACTCAATCTCCACCTAGTGTAAATATAAATTATCCATAAAAAGAACCCTGAATTTTTTCCAATCCCATCCTATACTACTCCATGTATCAATAATTAAGTCTCACCACCTTCTATTAGATTAACTGTATCACATTTAACCTTAACAGAATCCATAATATCTAATAACTCAAAGATGTACTCAATATTATTCAACCAATCCTCCACCTCATGAATTTCATTCATACCATAAAAATAGTGGTTTGATATTAAGAAACTCTTATCAAAGTTCATTGATATCATCCCTATAGTTTATAACCACTAAAACTGAGTTTGGAGCTGGTACCACTATATGTCCAGATCTTTGAACACACATAAAAAACTGTTACAACGATCTGATAAACTCTAGGGTTCACTTGTTCTGGTTCATCAAAATATCCTTCTTGTGGACTTTTAATATGTCTTGTTTGGGGTATGGTACTAATTAACATTAAAGAGAAAATCATTTATTATGAATTAGGTAATCAAATATATCATGAGTAATTAATAGGGTAAAAAAAATACAAATCAAATCCTTGGAAAAGTCGTGAATATAAATATAATTCCTCTCTACATCACATTCCAAAAAACTACTAGTAACATAGGTCTCATTAAATTGATAGAAGGTAAAAAAATCACAGATAACATATCCCTTATGTCCCAAAAATGATTACTAAACTGTATACCAAAAACAAGAGGCTCAACCACCTATGATAATAGTTTCTCCTGAAAGAACCTAGATAACCCACATAAATGGCACCCAACATAGTAATGACATGACATAAAGGGAATTATTGATACCCATGTGATTGTGACAAGATCCATGTCATAAATAAAGATAAATAGGTAATGAGTTCACCATAAGAGTTATAAAAAATTAAACCAATATAGAAGATAACGATACAATAAAATTGTCAGCAAGAAAACACTCTATAAGAGAAATAATGGTTCAAAATACCATGGTACAAGTCTCAAGATAGAAAATAACCTGACACAAATCATGGGTCTAAAATTAAATCTTGTATTTTCAACTTCCAAAGGTCCCCCAAGTCTAGTACACCCTCCATATCTATGTAGTGTCTTTCCATTACCAAGATCAAGCCCAAGAAATCTATAAAAACTTGATGTTATAGGTAGGGTGTGATCATAAAATCCTAGTTGGATATCACCAATAATTTCATAATAATTCCATATTAGAAAACCCATTTTTGACTCATGTCAATAAAATATGACAAGGAATGATTTTCACAGTTCATATCTAAATAAATTTGAACAATCCATTTCAATGACATTTAGAAAAAAGGGACCACCTATTTTCCATAAAAGTATGAATAATGAAACATCTTTGTCAAATATTCTTGAATATATAATCTATCAAAAATAAGAACGAATATTCATTCCATTAGAAATGATATGAGTAAGAAATTTATATCATAATCAATGAAAGTAATCTTAAATTATATCACCATGGTTAAGAGACTTAATGGTTAGGATGTACAAGGATTATCACATAATATTGCTGAAATAAATCATCTAATATACACAATGACCAACCATATGGGCCAATATCCCTACCCTCAAGTAGTTTACTTGAGTTTCTCATCATCAATACATTTTCTAAATAGAGTTTATAAATTACTAGTCTGTGTCTTCCTGATCAAATTTCTGGACTCCCATGTAATTTAGGGTAAAAAATATTATAAGGTGCTATCATTGGTTCAAAACCCACTTCAAACATAAATCGATCTGACCCTAATTTAGATTTCAAAAAATTAATTGCATTTCAATAACAAAACAAAAATGTTTTATATTGAAACCTATTTACATTCTATCAAAAAAACGGACTTTAAAACGTTTATATCAAAATTCAAAACTATTATTTTAATACTAATATCAAATGGATTTTCTAAAAAAAGTATTAAATCAACAGATTTGAAACCTAAAATGTCACATGACTATTATTTTCAACAATATAACTTCAATAGTTATAATTTTAATTCATGAACATTTCATCACAGATCATTCCAGTTTAAAATCCAATTATCAAAACCCAATTCATGATTTAGAGATTGATTTGAAACCCAATTTAATATATTATAATAAAAGGATTAAAATAATATAAATAGAGTTATAAACAACATACCATGATAATAATACAACAAGACCCTGATGAGGGATTCATAAGAAAATAAAGGTAGGGTTTCTAGAAATCTGGGATTATCCACCACACAAACTAAGTGTTGAAGAAGATAACCAACCACTATGGTGTACTGTGGAACAACATGGGGAAGTGGTGTACTATAAGATAACACCATATTTCATGAATTATGATTGTGACATGGCCAACACCTCCACAATGAAATAAATAAATGATACAATATAGGGGAACTAGAGTATAATCCTTGTAGTGTAGAGAGTGTGGCATTTGAGTTGAACATTACATAACCCATACCTCTATGGTTTAACATAGGTACTGAGTCATAGATCTTTTTCTGTAGTGGTCCTTCAGATATTTTTAACAAACATTGCACTAAGGGGGTTCATCGAGTATTTTATGGGTTTGATTTCTATTTTTAATCCCTTATAAAATTTCTTCCAAAAATAGAAAAAGATACTCCTTGAATCAATTATATTAACAACCTAATCAATGGGTGAAACCATGAGATGACTGAATATTATAAACTTCATCAAATCAACTCTCAATAGGTAATATTTTCTGGTACATGACACTATGGCATAACCCTTCCCAAAATGTCCTCCATGAATTTGGATACATAAAATCCTATAGTGGTTGGGGTCACTATGGTGAAACAATTATCTCTATAGTGTGTCCATAACCCATGCAATATCTCTATAACAAACTCACTAAGTATGAGACACACTGAACTCCATCTTTTGTATGGTTTTGTATATTGAGGTGTGGTACAACCGAATTTGGTAGAATTTTATCGAAAATATTAAATTAATTTTCCATAATATTTTACTGGATCCAATAAGAGAATACATAAAAACATATAAACTCTAAATAAATGAGGTTTAATGGGAAACATCATGAATTAATAAAAAATACATGAATCCATGGTTGGGATGTTCTATTATAAAGGCTTTATAATATTATTGCACATATATGTATGGTATTCATTATGTGATATGTAATACCAAAATTATTTATCCCTTAAATATGTTGGGTAACGATGGTGGGGTTAAAAATATCCTAGGAATTATCCATGTTAATAATCTCCTAAGGGGTGATTGATTAAGCTAGGTGGATGTTACTCCTTAGAGAATGATGGAAATATTCTAGAAGGATTTTCTATTTTGAATCTTTTTAGAAAATGATAGTCTTGGGAGTAAAACTTGACTATGGAAGTTATTTAATTGGCTTATGTATATATCACATCCATATATCTTATGATTATGATATATTCTCATGGATCATGATTTAATCTTGATCATTCCTCACACTTATGTCTTATGTATTTTGTTATGATAATGCTTTATTCCATAACTTATGATTAATGGTCCCTAAAAAATTGCGTATGATTATTGTATGTTTTGATCACATTCCCATACACATATTCTTATATTTTTATCACATATGACCATTGATTTATATCTCCCATTTTTACCATTACTAGGCTTCTAAGATCACACTTTCTTATATTTCATTTCCCCTTATTATGATGTAAGATTTTAAGAAGGTTTTGTCAAATAATTGTATGTTGTGAGAAGATCTTTATGGGTGGTGTTCAAGATATTTCATGAAATAAGATTATTATGTATCAAATATCTAATGACTCTATACCTTTATGGTTCTAGGGTGTGTATTTTTTTAATATTTATATAATATTTATCCTCAGTGATGTAATATATATGTATGTTATACTTTAGCAACATTAGATGGTATCACAGTATACATTACTTAATTTTTTAATATTTTTATTAGAAAACATTTTTGAAAAAACTGTGGATATATCTAAGTAAAGGATAACATCCTGATTCTTTGGTAAATTTCATATGTTTTGGTTTTCCTAAAAATTTCATCCCTATCTAGATACTATAATCTTTATGTAGTTATGGCATAGATGCACCTATGGGAAACGACTCCAAAATGGGTGCATTGGGTATTAACTATATATTCACCAGTGCATGATTAGTAGACCTAAGCCTACACACATTTCTAGAAAATCCCTGGGGATATTCCTAGAATAATTATCATTTTCAATGTGAACCATTTTAAACTATTTGAATAGACAATTACCATGAATGGATTAGGTTGAATATAAGGTGTAATATATTGAAATGAATATGTCATGATTTAGAAATCTTATTGATAATTTTTCAGGATTAAAATATTTATCCATTTTATTATTATTTTACATGTTATGATTTTTTTTATTAGTTAATTAAAAGATCCTAGATGAATTGTGATAACATTTAATTTGAAACGCAATTCAATGATCATGCTCATGATAAAACAAATAAAATGGGAGTCAGGATGAGAAATTATGTTCATATTCTCACCCAACACTTTCAATCAATGATGGTAACTTGATTTTTGATAATCTTGAAAATATCCAAATAAATGGACAAGTCATTATTCAGTATTTTATGTGGAAAATTGTGACATATTTTAGTGGTTCATCTAATCCACTGATTATTTAGAAATGGATCAACACTACTGAAAATATAGGTTTCATTCTCCATTTTTCAGAATATGAAAGTGTTCTCCTAGTATTATATCCTATGGGAGATCAAGTAGATCAATTGGAGAATCTTATCAAGAATATGAGAAAATATGGAAAAATTTACCCCAAGACATGGTAAGAGTTTAAGAAAGAAAATTTTAGTATGTTTTTTCACCAAACATTTCATATGGAAATGAAAAGGGAATTCATGAAACAAAATTAGAAAGAAAATAAATTTATTAGTACCTTTAAGGAATATTTAACCTAACTTTCTAGGTATTCTTTCACTTTTATCAATGATCCTGAAAGAAAAGTTTCATGATTCTTTAGTGGCTTTAGGCCAAGTATCTGAATGTCACTGTGTCACACCCCAAAATTTAAATATATGATTACCTTCAAAGAGTTCAATTTTTTTGATAGATTTTTCCATATGGAACACCAATATTAAATGAAACCATGAAATATTTAGATAAAATATAAATATTCAAGTACAATTGTATAAAACCTAACCATTTAACTAGGAATAATTTATAGGAATAATATTATTATGAAGTATATATTTATAAGAAACATTGGATAATTTTAATATGAATATAAATCAACTAGTTTGAATAAGGTGACTAATACGGTCATTAATTTTTTTAAAAAGTACTTTTCTAAAAAATATATTTTCTATGATAAATATTTATATTTCAAACAACATATGATTAATAAAAAATTATTTTTAACATCAATATATAGGTTAATCAAAATTAAATAAGAATAATTGTGGTTAATATTTGAAAATTTCATTTTCTAATTAAAATTGGTTTTCAATTATATTTTATGATTTTATTAAAAAATATAATTTACAATTTTTGGGGTTTGAAATTAATAAAAATAAATATCATTTTTAAATTCCTCATATCATAATTTACATAGTATGAATTTATGGGATTATCCTGAAAAGGATGCTTCTCATTCAAAAAAAAAAGGTTTTCATGAAAAGTATTATTTATATGACGTTAACGTTATATTATAATGACCTTGAAATTTGGAAGTCCTTTTAAATAAAAAAATATTAAATTTTTTAATATCATTATTAATTTTAAAATATTCATTGAACTTAGAAAAAAACTATGGAATGAATTTTTATAACTAATTAACATGTTACTTTAATATAATTTTTTTTGTCTTTTATTCGAATCATGTATTTTTCCAGATTTATTTAGTTTTCTATTTAATTTAAATTCTCATTACATTTATTTTTTATTCGTTAATTTATTTTATCTCATTGAAAATAGTGTTAAATATAATTTTATCTCATATATAAATTCAATTCTGAAAAATAGTATCTCTCAAAAAATTACTTTTAAGTGATAATGTGTAATTATTATAATATTAACATTTCACACCATTAGAAACTTTATTTCATATAATAAATTTTAAATATGAAATCATAGGTTTCAAATTAGGAAAAAATATCAATTTTAATGTTTTACATTAAAATTATATTTTATGTTAAGAAATTAAAATCCAAGTTAAAATTAAAAGGGATAAATTGAATTTAGCATTGTTTAGAAGTCCAAAAACATTAAATAAATTCTTATAATTGATTTTTTTAGATATAGATCGACCAATACATGATTAACCTATTTTTTTATTTTTCATCCATTAAACATCGAATAATTTCATTGAAATATTGAAACTATAGGGGTTACTCCAAAAAATACAATCTCATTCACTTATTAAAAGGTAAATCCTTAACCACTTAGAGTAAAACATTACCTTTTTAGTACACTTTAAAACTCTTCCATTTTAATATCCCTATAACTCTATCCCACAATCATAAACCCTCATTCACTCATAGTTATCCTAATACCTTCAAATTCAAGTAGAATCTCAAGAGAAAGTCATGTCCTAGACATGAGTATTATCAACTAATTCATTTTATTTTTAATTAACTTATTTCATATTTATTCTATAAAAAATAATATAATGATATTATAATAATTTATATACTTCAATGTCACTATATTAAATTTTTTTTCACTATTTATTCATATACCCTATTAATTAATAAAAACAAAACCATTATTCACGCATTGGGGGGACTATCACCACCATGATATAATGTGATCTATTTTCCATCACCACCTTAAAAAGGATTTTTATAAGTATGTGATTAAAGAACAGATATTATTTTTATTATATAATTATTTTCATGGTATGAAAATTTTATGTTTCAATTAATGATTTGATCAACAAATGATATTGTTAATTTAATTGTATAATATGATTGAACTATGAGGAAAACAATCGCATATTTATAAGAAATAACATTTTACATTTGTATTATGTCTATAATTACTTCCAATTAAGATATGTCACACTAATAAAGAAAAATAATATCCTTACGCTTCTTTAATAATTATATTAACACTAAGCCACCTCATCACCATTCATTAAATCTGCATATGTTCAAGTTTGGGCTAGCTTAAGCATGTAATTCAACAACACTAGGAATACATATCATGAATGACTGTGGGAACATAATTACTGATAGGAAATGATATAAATGTGTCTATAATTATTTATTTTGTTCATGGAAATTTTATATCAATATTTAACAAATTAATTAATTAATTAACCACCTTTAAATTGTAAGGAAACATCAAAACTTTCCTATTATCAATATAATATTCAATGATAAAGACTAAAACTCTCATGGATGGGATTTGGATAATTATAAAAAATTATAAATCATTGCTAATAATATCATTAATGATATGGTAATGATTAAATTTTATGAAATAATAAACATAGACACAACTATTATGACATTAGTACAAATGATCAAAACCTTAAACACTTGATGTAGAAAATATGAAGAATTCATGCAGAAAATGAAAATTTATAAAGAATATAATTGAAAATATTTCTGATTATGGTAATTAATTATGTGACTAAGATATATATATTTTTGATACAAGAGGTTAAACTATTTTCATGGAATTCATGAAAAAAAGGTATGATTTTTCATCTTAATTTACCTTCATTGAGCCTTGTATTGTATTTTTACACCTATTTTAATTTATGAGTTGTGTATAAATCCAATTTTAGATATTTTTTCACAAATAAATACTATTTAATTTTTTATAAATAGAAATTTCGTGTTTAAACTCATAAGGGTTTCTGATTCCAAAGTGTTTCCAAAGCTAAAATGGAATTTATCTGAATTTTAACTTTTTGATACATGTTTAATATTATGAACATACAATTTTTTATATGGTATATATACTACTTATTTGAGATATATTATATTGAATTACACATTAATCATGGTATTTAATTTTCAATTTAAATTCCTCTCTTTGATGTTGTGTTGATTAATGTGATACTCATGCCACAACAGTTATACAGGTCTGAATTATGATTCTCTCAGACATAATACATTTTTGGAATCATGTTTCTTTCATATAGTGAATTCACTTCCCATGTATATATTTTTATCATACATGTTATATTTCAATGTGGTTATTCTCTAAATCATATTCCCTAATACATGTGGATATTGATTCTACTGATTCTTTAATAGTAAGAGTTTTTGGTAACCTAAATTCTACTCATTTTGTTATGATTTTTCTATTGAAAATTTTTCACATAAGTTACATACATCCTTTCCATAATTAAATTATTTTTTATTCTCTAATTATATTTAGTGGGTATAAATTTCAACCATTTATACAATTTTAAATACATACCTAACTTATTGGGATATATTCTTATGAAACTAGCCACATTCATTCCAAGAATTGATTTATTATCATGTTATTACACTATTGACATTTCCATATACTCATTGTATTATGAAGTTTTGACATAACATTTTACATTCCTCATAGTGAATGGTTTTTATCAAGAATTATTCTCTATTTATCAACATTTGAAAATATATTGGTGCTCTATATTTTTTTAATCCAAAATAGAAAATTAATAGAAAGTTCAGTATATGTTATTTAACCATCCACATATTTCTCTGTATTGGTTATGATTAGGTTTTCACTTTTATTTACATGTAAAAAGTACGAACATTTTTTAAGATTATTGATGTTTAGTATTTGTTGATCATATATTTATATTATTTATTCTTCATTATATGGATATCTTTTTCTATTTAGCTAGTGGTTTCATATAGAATCATAATAAGAGTCTTTTTGGATCTTATGGTGAATACATTGGACTTTATTATGTGAAAGAAGGGCCTTTAAATTATACAGCCCCTCTATTCATTGATATTTCTAATGGGACTAAACAAGATTTGTTTTGGTGTATGGTTTTTCCCGAAGTTGGATAGAATCTGGACACAAGTACTTGATAATTGGATATCTTGATCATGGATTTGTAAACAAGTAAATTTCTTGGAACAAGACCTCAACGGTAGGTTTTTAATGATAGAAATTATGTATTCTATCAGTATGAGACTGATATTATTGATTTCAATGTTTCCATTCATTTTCATATATATATATCATTCTCTAATATCCAAGTTGATTTTGGCTACAGGTAGTTTACTTATTTCCTTCAATAATATTTATTCAATGTTTTTTCATGATTGATTCAGTAATATAATTCACTTATTGAGTGTTTTAAATCACCCATTCTTATACATTAATTTTCAAATTATATGTATAAAATTAGTACAAGTGACATTATTATGTAGATAAAACATGTGAAATATTTTTTTGTAGTTTTTCAATGGTTTTCATGAGCTAATTTGTTATTTATATGATAGGAAAATTTTCCATTTTGAAAATACCATATGGATGGTTGATGAGTAAGATTGAATTTTTAATAAACATATAATATGGAATAAAAGTAAATTTATGATAAATTCATCTAGTATTAGTATTATATCATTAAAATAAAATATGAAAATAATTTTAGACACATTGAAAAAAGATGGCGAGGAGTCTTGGAGAATTATAATAGAATTGTTTTATATCATTTGTGATGACAACTATTGGTGTTATATATGATGATTGATTATCATGTTTGAATTTTTCAATAAAATTTTCTAGTGGGTAGCACATTTTATACTTTAATGAAAATGATTTATCACCATGTAAATATTAATTTTCAATAATACATTTATCAACCATGCCAAAAAAAGATAAAACATTAATATTTTTCATGATGATTTTTCATGAAGATGACTTGGGAAATTGTTACATGGTAATACTTAACCAAGTTTATGAGTGTTAATAAAAAATGGTACAAATAATAGTCAATTGAGGTCCCACACAACCACACATGTTGGACCCAGAGGTCAACCATGTGAGAGACCGTCAACCTAGCTAGCCATGGAAGGAGAAGGATTAGGGTTTCCATAAAGTCCAAATGGAGAGAACACAGAGGTATGCATGATTCCTGCATAGGGTGTGTAGGGGTGCGAGTGGGGACCACACAAGTGTGAGGATCAGAACATGAAATATCATAGTGTATGTTTGGTAATGCTATCATCTTCACCTGTTTAAAAAATCTAAAATAATTTCTTCATAAATATGGTAAAAGATAAATGGGTCATTATATATGTCTTACATAGTGTATGTTTCGTCATGCTATCATCTTCAACCTCTAAATGATACTAGTTTGATTCCTTGAGCTAAATTCTATATTTTGAAATCCTATAATGATCATAATACGTTAAGAAGAAGGTGTTCATATGATGATTTTGTTTCAATCGTTGATACATGATATCTTAAAATTATTTTAATTAACATAGTTAAAAGAAGGATCTTTTGGTATTTCATACATAAGACCAATATGAGAAGAGTTTATTAATGTGATATTTCATTCATGAATGTTATATTTCATCACAAAGAATGTGTGGTATTCATTGAATCAACGATTCATTAAAACAATGTGTCATGGGGTGTAAGAGAAGAAGGAATACCATGTTAAAATGTTTTTAAACACCGATATCTTCAATAATTTAATATATTCTCAACACAGAATATTTTTCAGATCCTAAATACATCCTTAATGAGGACTAAAATTTTAATATGATGCTATTCTTAGGTAGTAGAGACCATTATTACAAATACAGAATCACCATGGACCAGATAATTTTCTATTGTTATGGTCCTGAGAGATATCCTTTTCCATGAAAATAGACCACCGTGAACTCCATGGTTTTTTGAAGGGAATATGTTCACAATATAGAACATAGAATCAAAGATGAATCCTTGAGATTCACCATACACACTCTATTAATTGATGCTTGAGAGAACTTTCAATCCAACAAGTATATAAATAAGAATAAAAAATCAAGTTATCCTGTCGCACAAATGAGTGTTGAACACATAACTTCAGGATTACACAAAAATCCCTTGAGGATCCATATAAAACTTCATTTTCAATGAAACTATGTTATGTGAAACCTTATACCATAATGAAGAAAATATAGTTACAGGAGTATGAAGAAGAATATACTTTGCACGTAATTATTCAGATTATAAACAATATGTGTGAAATTTTCTATTGTTGGGTAAAGAAGAAGTTTCACATACATGGGTATGTGAAGTGGAATAAAATATTTGTAAGGATTGGTGAACCATATGTATTCATGAAGGATTTTTAGAAATATAGAAAATGAAAATCAATTCATGCACAAATACCTTGTGTGCATATACCCAATTAACATGAAGTGAACCATATGCAGAGTGCTAGTTATTAATGATCACATAAACATGAATAAGAACACATTAAAAATCTCATGCATTTGAAAAGCAGTGGAAAACATGGAATGAAATATTGAAATATAATAAATTAATTCCAAAAAAACCACAAATTTGAAGAATAATATATCTGATAAGGTTTATTCATAACACACACATCATTATTAATGATCATGAATAAACATTATTGATAATTAAAAAATATTTATCTATGATTCCATAAGAATGTTTTTAAATAAAATTATATCACGAATTGAATGAGTATGGGTAGATTATCATTTAAAGTAGAATATTCTTTCCCAATAATATAATAATTTTAAAATAAGATGGTGTGTAGTATTCCACGTTCAACCAGTACAATTAATTATGATAGTGAGCCCATATAAAAATCCCAACATGCTTGAAATAAAATTTATATTAATTCTTTTATTGAAGATTTTTTTTTTTGAAGAAAAAATTATTCAATTTGATGAATTAATATCATTGAGATGACTAGGAGATCTTGTTCTGGAATTTGTTGGAAGTGATCGTTAGTGACCTGGTGTAGCCATTATAGACAACCCCATTGAAGAACTAGTCATACTAGTATAATGAACACCATAAAACCTTTATGAAAAGTGAATTTTTCACGTATAAACTTATTTTTACATTTTACAACATGATCAATCACGAAAAAATATAGTGATAATAAAAAACATGAAACAACTACTGGTTGACCACAATAATGAATAGTCATACTCATTGAGGATGAACCTTGTAAAATATGTATGTGCTTATATTTATTTTAGTATCTAAATTATATTTATATTTTATTCTTGAGATAAGATATCAAGATCCATTCCTTTTAACAGGGGTACAGTTTTTAGAGTAAGAGGGGACAATTTAAAATAAAATATTAACTCGGTAAAAATTTGGGTATACTATTTCACCCCCAGGGTAATTGAATAATCCACATAGAATCTAAAAGTGGTATCATAGCATTGGATTTCAACTGATTAGATCAAATTTTTTATCCATTCGTTTTTTAAATTGTGATTATAATGTTTATATATGATTTTATTTTCTAAATTATCTGAGTTGGAAGTCTTAATCTCTACACCTATTGAAGAATATATAATGGTTTCTAGCAGGACTCTGAAAAATACAAAGAACAAATAAGAAAATAGAATGGGGAAAATCTCAATGAAATAAGATAGGTATTAGTGCTCCTATCAAATTAGTTGACAATTATCCTTTTGAAGCAACTAGCTAAAGTTGTGGAGAGTATGAGTAAAAAGGGTATATCAAAACATTTGAAGACTCAATTTCAATGATATATGTAGAATATTTCTGAATAAGTGTTTTTATATTTACTATTCGTATCAATGATATTTTTGTTGAAAACAACTATCGTAATGTTAAAATTCATAAATTGGAGGATTCACATGGTATGAAATTAAAAGGGGAAATGATATTAAATACCTCATTGAATATAATGAATAATTTGTTACTCTTTACAATAAAAATATTTAATTAACTGAAGAATAATTGAAAAGGAATTTTTAAGTGAAAATCATCAGTCAACTTGTTTTTAGGGAAGTAATCCTTTCACATGAATCATTTTTCATTTACTCTATGAATATCATATATGGTCATCTTTATGAAAAAACATCAAATCTCAAAGAGATTAAAATTTTTTTAGACGAAAATATCATGTTTCGGAAAGAATATATTCTAAAGATACATGGTCTAGAAGAATGACGTAAAACTACTATTAGTGTTATGGAATACTAATTTTAATTTAAATCCATAAGAATCAAAGAACATGTCAACACATAGATTGAATGGGGTGGACAACATAAAGATAAAAAAAATTAAAGGTGAATGGAAATGTAGGATGTCATCTATTGAAAATAATAATCTTTACCTAAAAATAAAATATCTTGAACTAGATGTTCAATTCATATAATTGAGGGAGACACATGTTGGAACATCCCAAGTTATTGAGAAGAATAATTCTTCCTCCCAATCATATGAAGATAGTGAATCTCCAAAATGGTATGTACCCATATAAACAATTCATGAGACTCATGTCTCCAAAGAGACTAATTTTGGTGGATATAATCTCTCAAAAACATATCATAATAAATCTTTTACAAGCTCATAGAAGAAGTTAAACCATAACCAAGTAAATTGTACTTCTACTAATGTAGTCTCATATACTAGTTTAGGTATAATTATAATAAATGGAAATAAGTGGGAAGATAAAAATTTGATAATTCCACCAAAACACCATGAAAATATATGAATATTATAAAAGTAATATATTTAGTGGGATTAAAAGTTAAAAATGAGGAAACCTACTAAATATATATAGATCCCATAGAAGAAAACTAATATGTACTCTAGTAATAGATTCAAGTGCCTTGAAGATTTATAAGAGTATTAGAGAATATGTGGTCACATAGAATAAGAGTGATAGTATAAACCATCTAGGTATAAATCATATTATAATATAAATAGAGGACCGCATCCCAGATAGATGCAGGATAGAAAAAAAATATAATAAACCACCTTGGGAGATAAATAGGTTAAGACAGGACTTCAAGAGATGAAAAGAGACAAATAAATGACTCCTTAAAAGAATGAGACAATTGATGCCAATAATGTCATGTTGACCAATAAAATATGATTATACTGTGTAAATAGAGGTCATATCATGGACCACAACAATCATACCATAGAAATTAAAATTAATGGAAGAAATCTACAATCATTAAGAGAATCATTAGATGATAATAACAAGAAGGTATTATTTTATTTATGTATTACAAGAGAATAATTTAATAAGTTACCAATGAAATGTAACTTAGATACATTTAATAATCCATATGGAAGATATAAAGATTAATATGTTAACAAAGAATGCCTAATTATTTTTTCATATCAAGAGAAAGATTATAAAGAAATGAAAAAAGAAATATATGAATCTCGATCTATAGGAAAGTAAATAAGAAAATCTATTTTTCCACATCAATAATAATTTGAATTTCATTATAGGTTGTCAAAAAAATGAATATATGAGTGTTTCAAAATATTTGGGGAAGGTGAAATAAGAATAGACATAATGCAATAAATTATATGACTATTCTACCAGCTCATGAAGAGATTCCTAAAATAGGAAAACATGCACTAGGGGAAGCTAATGCATTACTTATAGATGTGAGGATAAATAATAAACATATATGAAGATGAATAAAACTAAATATTATATTCCTACATGGAAATATATGAATTTCAAATCAAATAAAAGCATGTATTGTACCCAAAACTTTTTAGATACTAGGATAAGAGACTTTGAGATGAGAGAAAATACTCAACCTTGTAGGAATTATTCAAAAGATCATAAGTTTTCTACCTTATTCTATTAATTATTTCATAGTATTTGTTTTCTTACATTGTAATTAATTGACAATAATTTTCATTCTTAAGAGTATAAAGGAGAGGGAATGTAGAATAAAACAAGTTGGTATGATTATTCTTGATCTAATAAAACGTTTAACTGTTACACAATAGTGCATAAATAATATGAACATATTGAAGAATATCTAATGAAACTACATACCATATAAAATGAATGGAGTGAACCCCTTGAGAGGGGTGGGGGAATATAAATGAGATTATATCATGTCTTGTTCCATTAATATTTGGAATTTTATTTCATCTCTATATAAGTTGTTAATTGATTGGGCCCAATTACACTTCTTACCATTTACTTGATTATGTCAACTATGAGCATTTATGGGGAGTGATAGTTGATTAGTAATATGATATAAAGGGTGATCAAATTTTATTCTCAATTGAAATTTATGATTTATATATTTATTTATGTATAGGTCACACATTAATTATTGTAAAATTTGTTTTTAATTCCCCATGGATGAAAAATATTGAAATTTGTTCACATATTGAATCATCTAATAGATATCATTGATATCTTTTTTGATATCTCACTCGGTTTCTACATCGGATTTTTCCATGTAGACTTAGTGATTTCTAGGTGAAGAATCATTTCTATAACAACATGTGATATAATCCACATTGTTATAAGTTGAAAAATTGAATTACTTGAATTTATTTCAGATAATGGGGAGAAGATATATTTACTTTATTTAAAGAAATGGAATTCAAAACAAAGACAAAGGGGAAGACTAAAAATATATTATGCATAGTGGATGAGTATGGTTGTGTTTATTTACAATATATAATGAGTAATATAAGTTAATGCATGAAAAATTAGTCTATGATTAGTTGTTAATAATGAAATGAGAATGATGGAATGAATTTTAGATATATTAAATAATGATGTTAATGATTCTTGTTGAATTTTTATAGATTCATTAGATTTAATTATGTAATACCATTATCCATAATAAGTATGAACATTGAAGAACTTGTATTAGTATTCAGAGAACATGATCTAATGGGTGTAATATTTTCTACACCAATAAAGATGATTTAATACCATGAAAACACTTATTTTCATGATTAATTTTGATTCCCATGCAAAAACAATAGAACTCTTTTTATTTTTTCATGATGATTTTTTTGATTAATACTTGGAAATTCCATAATTGGAAATATTATACCAATTATAATGGGTGTTAAAAAATTTATACAAACCAATGGCCAACACATTTCTCTCTAACCCACACATGGTGGGACTATAGTATAACCATGTGAGAGAGGGTTGACCCAACAAGCCATGAATTTAGAAGAATTTTGGAATGCATAACTCTTATAGAGAGAACACATGGAGGTGAACATGACACATGCACATGGGAATCTAGGGGTTCATAGGGGATCGTACAAGTATGTTTTGTGGCCCATGAAAAGATAAATGTGCATGTGTATCCTTCTGATGAACTCTGATGCTGACTTGAGAGGCTATGGTAGAGGGGTTTTTTCTTAACCAGATATCAAGTGAGGAACAAACCAATTTGGGATGAACTAGTGTCAGTTGTTATTCACCTATATAAAAATATATAGTTATTTCATCAGATACCTAATCAAAATTCTATATGCCATTGGATATATCTAGAATAGTGTATGTTCTATCAGGCTATCGTCTTTAACCTCCCTATGCTACTAGTTGGATTTTTTGAGCAATATTAAATTTCATTTCATCCCCTAATGATCATGTCGAGGTCGAAAGAACATATTTTTATGATAATTTTGTGTCAAAAATTCATGCATGATATCTTAAATATTCTTTCATTCACATATTCGAAAGAATAATATTTTATTTTTTCATTCCTGATCCCAAATAGAGATTTTATGATACATGGTTTATTTTATACATGCATGTGATATTTCTTATCAAAGGATTGAGGTTATTATTTGAAGATGAGATACCTTAAAATCAGTTTCATGGTGGGAAATAGGAAAGGGAAATATGTAATCAAATTTTATGAATGGATGAGGTATTCAATGATATAAAATATTCTTTGCATAGCGACATTGCCTTTAAATGTCGATGCACCGTATATTAGAGAAGTATCAACAATTTTAATCTCAAGAACTCTCATTTTCTATGAAAATTGAAAACTATAAACTATATTATTTAATGAATGAATGAATATCCCATGATCCTCATTTTTCTCAATAAATAAGACTTAAGATTCTATATACCAAATACCTAATTTCTTGAAGGAGAAATAAGGTTCCCACAACTCTCTATTATTATACAAAGAAGTTATAATAACCTATTACTGATGTGACAAGTATATCGTCAACTCTACCATGGTTTTTAATTTTCATTAATTGGTTATGGTTGATAGTATGTTGGGAGGATACCTATAATTTTGAAGTCAGAGATTTGTTGGACTCTTAGCTTTAACGATCCTTTTTTCTGCTAGCTAACAAAGGGTTACACATTGTTTAAAAACGTTACACACCATTTAATTAGGTTACAAATCATTTAATGGTTATGAACATATGTCATGAAAGGTTCAAATTTTGAATGGTACACAATGTTATTAGTTGTTACACCTCGTGAATGAATTAAAGATCAGCTTTGAAGCTGGTGCATCATTTTTTAATTCGAGTTGATGCATTTTTTGACGACTACAGATATTGACTATTTAATAAGGTGAAATGTAATTTCATGTCATCTAATACCCTGAATATGATTTCTAAATAGGTAGTGTTTCTGAGATTATCTTTTCTTCTCAACTCCAGTTTCTTCTCTCGCGGCCTAAAGCCTTCCCTATGAGATCTTGGAGCTCTCCAACCCTTCTGGATCCATTTTTTGGTGTTCGATCGTTGTAATACTTATGGTGTGATTCATGGGTAAGAATTCCCACTATATATTCATCATTATCTATTTATCATCATTTTTTATTTAAATATATCATCCTAAAATTGATGGATCTATGCTCTATGTTGTTAGATCTAATTACTAGGTTGAATTTTGAGGTATTATTTACCATCGTTCTTGTTGACGGGTGTCGGTGGGAGTGTTTAGTTTCTTTAAAAGGTAGGTGATTCCATATTTTTTATCCAAACTGATTAAAATTTAATTGATTGATTTATTTCAATTTTTTATTTAAATTCAATACCATAAACATGCATTCAATTGATTTTAAAAAAACTAATTCTAGTGAATTAGGAGATTTGAAATGGATTTGGCATAAGAATTGGGAAACCCTCCGATTCCATTGAATTGTGGTGTGTTTATAAATATTTTTGGATTTAAATTGTTTAATTTTAATCAAATTTTATGGAATGATTTAAATTAAATTATTTAATTTAATCATGGAAATGGATTGTGAAATTTAGTGAATTAGTTTTGAATGGATTTCAAAATTTTGAAAATGGATTAAAATGTTTTGATAGAAACCAATTGTTTTTATCTTATTAAATAGGAATTTTTTTATTAAAAATTGTTTTGGTTTAAAGTGTAAAATTGGAACTGGAATGGAGTAATTTGATTTAAATGTGTTTTAAGAACTCTTAAAACAAATTTCCCATCTTTAATTTTGTAAGAGGACATGAAATCAAGTTGTATATTGTAAGTTATTTGGACACAATCTATGCTATTACAACGTTCTAAAACATAAATGTATTGGGTCAAATCCCTGATGGGATGGTGATGAGTCTCCTTTGTCCACTATCAGGGGGTGTTTGTATACACGTATTGTTGAGATCAATTAGAGAGTGTGGAGTTTTATATCATAGATCATTCAACCTATTTTGTATAAAACCGCGTACCTCTTTTGTTTTATATTTTAGAAATAAATATATTTTTATGCTCTATAAACTTTTCTACATGCCTTCTAAATTTATATAAACTATTCTATATTTATATTTTCTCTAGTCCATTATTTTAGAAATCTTTTATCACTCGTAAAGCCTTTTGTTAATGAAAATTTTCATTATTTTAGTTTTATAACATGATGTGTTTAAATATTATATGAAATTCAAAAAGTTATTATTATTTAATTGAAATCATTCCTTTGGTTAATCTATTTTTGGCACCAATTATGGAATTTATGGTCACACCCTACTGGGATTTTTATCTCACACCCTACACATTCTTTTGGGTTTTTTTATATTATCTTCTTCTAGATTAGAGTAAGGGAAAAGAATTTCTTGGAGGTGGATCTAGTTATTGAACCTTGGTTGGGGAAT
Organism: Viscum album; assembly: GCA_963277665.1. Taxonomy (NCBI): domain Eukaryota; kingdom Viridiplantae; phylum Streptophyta; class Magnoliopsida; order Santalales; family Viscaceae; genus Viscum; species Viscum album. Next base: position 798,834,340 of record OY728132.1, read on the forward strand.
TGATTCTTTTGGGACATAGGATGTTATCCTTGGTTTTATTATATAGGTTTTAGTACTTTGGGATTTTTATTCCTTATTGTATTCTCGTACATAACTCCAAATGGTGTTTCTTTTATATCCATATTGACATGATTTTCTTGTTTTTACTATGTTTTGGGGAAAATTAGTTACCACTTTCATGTTGTATGATTCCATTTTCTAGTTTTCAACCCATGGGTATTGGGAATTGCATTTGGACAATTTTAGGGCCAACTCAGCTATAGGGTTACCAGGGTACCCGGGCTGGTTCATGATAAAGTGGTATCAAAGGTGGCTATTGTGATTTTTCCTTGAAGTTAGTATGCATTTTTGAAATATTGTCCCGATATAGAAGGTAGTTGTGATTACGTGTCTAGATATCTCTCACGGTTACAAACCTTATGTCGCCAGAGGTGGTAGAAAAAATACATCATTTAGATTAGTTCTAGACTTTTCCCTATTCTTATTTGTATAGATTTGAATCTTAATTTGATAGTTCCATCTATAGAGAATGTTTTCACTTATTTCTAAGTTTTAGTGTTAAACTAATGGCCTCGTGTTGTATGATGATTTTTTGTAGCATCATGCTTCCGATAAGACATGGTAATCGAATCATAGAAGAGGTTGACGCTAAATTGCAGCAAGTGAATCCTCCAGTGGACCCGAATCTAGTAAAGGTGATCATGCATACTATCCAAGCTATGGGGCAGGCACCACCTCCAGTCCCTGTTCAGGAACCAGCTGTGGATCCTCAGGGGGGTGTTCTTTAAAATACTTGTCATGAGTACATTCACTAAGAACCACCATATTTCAAAGTCTCCACTAATCCTCAACATTTTGAGTAATGGTTGGGTATGATAGAATGTCTACATAGATTCTTGGATACACTAGGTAAGATCAACCACCTTCATACTGGAGGGACCGAGTAAGAGATAGTGGTACATGATGGTGACAGTAAAGAAACATGAGGTTCTAGCATGAAAATACATCAAAGTTATTTTCACCGACCATTTCTATCTAGAAAAAGTGGTGTTGGCCAAGTCTATGGTGTTTTTGAAGCTTAATGAGGCCGACAAAACCATGATTTACTATACACATTTCTTTGTTGATATGGTACAGTTTGTGCCTGAGATGGTATCTAATGAAAGATAAAGGGTCCAAATTTTGATTTGGGACATAGATCAGATATTTGTTATCACCATTTCTTTCTAAATATCTCAACTTATATTGATGTACTAGATAGGTAAATTATGGTTGATATGGACCTTTCTAGAAATTCAGGGTTGAAGAGAGTTACTTTTTCTCTTAGTATTAAAGTGAGTTACCTAAAGGTAAAATGGAAGGGTAATTATTTTCACATAGGTTTTTGATAGGATATTCATTTCATAACTCCTATAATGCTAAGATAACGTCCATTTATTTTCTATTAGTGTGTCCAGCTAGGACATTATAAGAATTTTTTCATTGAGGCACCCAAGAAATTTAGCTCATGAAGATGTTCAGGGAAATTACAGAGATTTTTACATAACTTCTCTACGCCTTATAGTAGAATGGGATAGTCATATCCTACTAAAAGTGTGGGGAAATTAGATGATTTATGTATAAAAGGGTTCCAGCCACATGATTATGGATTGAAGCTACTTCATGTAGTGGAAGAGTCTATATAGGAATCAAGCATGGTTCCATTAATAATGATAGCCACCATTATTATTGCTTCATCATTATTGGCTTCTCAATTTGATACTGGTGCATCTCATTGATTTTTTTACCCATATTTTTAATCTTCTTAATCTTTATTTGGAGCTTTTATCTTGTGAAATGTGTATTACAACACCCCTTGGTAAAAATAGAGGGTGGGGTCTCCAGAGTCCTATTTTTGTCTTCTATCTATTACATGTTGGGATGGTATGGAGTTTTCTAATCCTCGACATGAAATCATTTGACATCGTATTTAAGATTAATTGGATCATTTCCAATAAAGCATGTATTGAATGTTATCTTTGACATGTCTAAATTACTACACCTAGTGGTGTGTCCCTTGTCTTTCATGGAGAAGGGGACTCAAGATCGAGTAGATCCAGAACTTGTTATCTATAGAAGGGGAAAGTAATATCAATGTTTTCTTTTGATAGGGGGCGAGAATCTTTGAGTTGTGATCTCCCTTTAGTTTTCATCCAGTTTCACATCATGTTTCCTTATGATTTCTCTAGTTTTACATATGTAAAGGAGGTTATGTTTTCCATTGACATAATTCCTTGTACTCAATAAGTTTCAATTCCCTCTTAACACATGAATCTTGGTAAAATTAAAGAGCTAATGTCCCTATCGGATGACCTTCTTGAGAAAGGATTTATATTCTCATGTGTGTCACCTTGGGCGGTGTCATTCCTCTCCTCCAAGAAGGATGATGGTTATATTTATTTATGTATTTTTAATAGAAATTTCAATTGAGTTACGATAAATAAAAAAATATTTATTAAAATGGATGGATGATTTATTTAATTAGTTAAGAGGGGGAAAGTGGTTTTCAATTATTAACCTTCGATCCGGTTACCATCAATTAATGATAAAGGAATGAAATATTTTGAAAACCTCTTTTTAGATCCAATATATCCATTACCAATAGCTTTTTATTCCTTTTGTTCTAATGAATGTTATTGATGTCTTCATGGATTTAATGAATTGGATTTTCGATGAGTATCTGAATACCTTTATGGTAGTCCTTTTGGATGACAACCTTATTTAATCTAAATTTTAGGAGGATCATGTGCATCATATGAGGATAGTTCTAAGTCTATTGAGAAATCACCAACTTTAGTCCAATCATTAAAATTGTGATTTCTAGATTCAGGAAGTGAAATTATTGGGACATGTGGTGTCAGAAAAAGGAATATCAGTTGATCCAAATAATGTGATGGTTGTTCTAACTTGTGAGAAACCATATAACGTCTTTGATATTCATGGATTCATGGACTTATTGGGATATTATTTATGTTTCGTAAAGGACTCTTCAATGTTGTATTCATTGATGGATTCTCTAACTCATAAGGGTTAAAGTAATCATGGAATGATAGATATCAATGTTCTTTTGTTGAACTGAATCATATTTTGACTACTACATTGGTGTTGACTCTTACAGAGGCTGGGAAGGTCTATGTGGCCTTTTGTGATGCATTAGGTTCAGGCTTGGACTCTGTTATTTTATAGGGTGATCATGTAGTGGCTTTTGGATATTTTCATCTTATAATCATGAGAAAAATTATCCTAACCAGGTCCTTGAACATGTATATGTCATGCATGCTCATAAGATTTGGTGGCATTTCCTCTATGATGAATGGTTTACCATGATTTTAGAATAGAAAATATAGAGTTATATCTTATCTCAAAATTATTTCAATCTTCTCTAGAGGCATTTTGTATAATACCTACAATCTTTTGATTTTGACATTGCCTATACCATGGGGAAAGTTAATGTCATTACAAATGCGTTAAGGAGGAAACGCCCAACCCATGTAGTGAAAGAATCTTTAGAAAAGTGTAATTTGATTTCTCCCATTGCATAGTTTCATTTTGGAGTTTAGGAGAAAGGGGATAAAGTTTCTTTTTCTATAATTTAGTTGACATCCATTCAAATCTAGATGGTTCTTCGATATCAAGAGCTTGATAATGAATTCTATAGCATTAGAGACTCTCTTTTTGGTGGGGAGATAGTTTCCCAGTTTTCTCTATCCAAAGTGGGTATTATATTCCATTAGAGTATATTTTTTGTATCATCCTCTAAACAGATGGATGTATTTGGGAATTTTCATAATTCCTATTGATTTTTCAACTAGTAACCACAAAGATGTTCTATGATATGCAACATATGTTCTTGTGGCTAGGTATGATATGAGGTATTACTTGGGTTTTTCTCGTTTTTATACATTCTTGTAGGTGAAGGTTGAGCGCCATAGACATTTAGGTTTACCTCGAACACTTCCAGTCCCTATATGGAAGTTGGATGAAATTTCTATGGACTTTTTGGTAGAGTTTCCACATACCTAGAAAAGAAGAATGTGATATGTGTTGTCATCTACTAGATAACCTAGTCAGATCACTTCTTAACCATTCATGATACAAAAAAAGTGAGGAGTTTGTAGATCTATATGGGAATGTGATTCTTAACTTTCATGGTGTTCCATATTTTGTAGTCTCGGATAGAGATCCTCGGTTTACATTGTGATTTTGGAGAGGCCTTTGGGAGCCACAAGGATCTCAGGTCCATCTAAGAATGGCCTACCATCCACCATTGGATGGACAGATAGTGAGAGATATTTATATTCTTGAGGATATACTTTATGCTAGTGTTCTAGACTTTGGTGGGTCTTGGGATGATCACATTGGGTAGGTTGAGTTTTCTTATAAAAATATTTTCTATTCCACAATTAGAATGTATCTTTTTGAGGAATTGTATAATTGACATCGAAAGTCTTTGTTGTGTTGGTTGGAGGTTGGGTAAAGATCCTTGGTTCGCCTATGCTTGGTGCATGAGATGACAATGAAGATTTAGCTAATTAATTAATGCATGTTGACAGCACAGAGCCAATATAATTCTTATGTTGATCGTCAACATAGACCTTTGGAGTTCTCAATTGTTGAAAAGGTGTTCTTGAACGTTTTTCCCAGTTGGGTCATCGACAGATTGGCATGAAATGGAAACTTGCTCTTAATTTTTTAATACCATTCAAGGTTGTTAAACAATTGTCTAATGTTTCATAAATCTTATCACTCCCACCAAAGATAATTTTGATACATAACATGTTCCACATATTTAAGATGAGAATGTATCTCTCTAATACATCACAACTTTTGTGCTGGGGTGATCTTGAGATTGAACCTAATTTATCTTTGACTAAGTATCCAATTAGGATAGTTGATTCCGATACTACGATACTTTTTGGGAGGAAGATTCCTTTGTTTCATGGAATATGGATGCAAGGCCTTAATAATAATGATATGTGAGAATGTGAGTTACATATGAGAGACCATTGGACTCATATTTTTGGCATGGATGCTTCGTGATAGGCTTTCTGGGGGAAGAATATTTTTATGCAGGGGAGGTTGTGCCATTCTGTTACCAAAGTGAAAGGTATTTCATTTACCCTGTCATGGTTTTTATTTTCCATCTACTAGGTAGGGTTGAGAATGAGTTAATGGTATTTCAATAGTGGTGAAGTCATATATTTTTTGGAATATCGGATTTAACCAGGCTTTTATGTAGGCCTTCAGAGGGTTAGAGGTCTTGTAACAATGTTACACATCGTGTAATGTTTCTGCACATTTTCCATGAATGGTTAATTTTGTAAAGGATACCCAAAGTGATTAGTTGTTTCACATTGTGAATGAACTAATGATCGATTTTGAAGTCGAAGAATCGATTTTTAATTCTTGGCACCACATTTTTTGGTGGTTTCATATACTTATTATCTCATGATGTGATATGGTATTACACATAATGTAATACCCCAAAAATGTTTTTTAAATAGGAAGTGCAGAAGAGATTATCTTTTTCCCTCCCCTATGGTTTCTTCTCCCTCGACCTAATGCCTTCTCCAGGTGATCTTGGAGCATTCCAACCCTTCTAGATCCATGTGTTTGGCGTTCGATCATCGTTATGCTTGCGGTGTGATTCTTGGGTAAGAATTCTCCCTCATTATTTGTCCTTAACTCTTTCACCTCCTTTGATATTTCCATAGATCATCCTGAATTTGATGGATCTATGCTCCGTGATATTGGATCTTTCTTCTAGGATGAGTTTTGAGGACTTCTTCACCTTCATACTTGTTGATGGGTTCTGTTGTGAGTGTTGAGTATCGATAAAAGGTGGGTGGTTCCATATTGTTTAGCCAAATTGATTAACGTTGAATTGATATTTTTATTATATGTTTATTTCAATTCAATTGATTAAACATGGTATCAATTTATTTAATAAAAATCCAATTATATTGAATTTGGATATTTGAAATGGTTTTCACATGAGAATTGGGAAAATGTAAGATTCCATTAAATTGGGGTGTGTTTATTAAAATTTTTTGAATTAAATTGTTTAATTTAAATTGGAGTTTTTATGGAACTGATTTCAATTAAATTGTTTTATTTGATTGAGGAATTGAATTTTTAAATTGATGGAATTGGTTTTTAATGGATTTAAAACTTCAAAAAAGGCATAAAAGATTTTTCTAGAAACCCTGTGGTTTTATCTTATTAAAGATTCATGTTTTTTATTAAAACATTTTTTGGATTCAAATAGAAAATTTTCAATGGAATAGAAGATTGGGATTTAATTTTATTTCAATAAGCCTTAAAAAAATTCCATCAATGATTGTGCAAGAGAACATGAAAGCCTTAGATAGTTTGTAAGTTATTTGGACATACTCTATACAATTATAGTGTTATAAAACATACATAAAATGGGTCACATCCCTGATGGGATAGTGACGAGTCTCCCTTGGCCAGTTTTAGGGTCATTTTTCTACAAATATTACTAAGACCACTTAAAGAGTGTGGAGTCCTATAGCCTAAAACATTTTATCCTTTTTGGTAGATGACCATGTTTCGTACTTGTTTTATGTTTGATATAAAAAGTATACCAAGGTTGTTCGAATAGATTTAGTGCCTTTTTAATTTATATAATCTATTTCATATAAATGTTTTGTTTAATCCATTATTTTAGAAATATTCCATCACTTGTAATGCCTTTTCTTAACAAAATTTCTAATTATTTGAATTATATTTCATGATTTTTTTGAAATATGACTTGATAGGAAAAACATATTTATTTTTCAATTTCAGTGATTCATTTTGTTAATCTATTTTTGGAACCTATAATGGAATCCATTGTGAGACCATGTTCGGATTTTTATCTCACTCCCTACCTGTGCCTTGGGCTGTTTGTAGAGTATCTTAATCCGAGTTCGAGAAAGAGAAAATATTACATTGGTGATCGATCGAACTGTTGATCCATGGTTAGTGAGTTTCTTCCTTTAGGACCTAGGATATTTTCTTCTATTTTGGTACTTGGGTTGTAGAAATTTGGATATTTGTATGCCTTTTTGTATTCTGGTACATTATTCATACTGGATTTCTTATGTATGCATATTGACTTGATTTTATTTCATCCACTATGTTTTGTAGAAAATTTCTTCCCACTTGTATGCTATATGATTCCAGGTGCCAGTCACTAAACCTTAGGGATCACAAATTCTCTTAAGGTTATGTCAGGGTCGGCTGGGTTATTGGGTTACTAGGGTGCCCAGGATGGTTCGTGACAGAAGTAGTTCCAAATATTGGTTCTAGGGTACATGAATGGGAATATAGGATTGATGAGGATCCATGAAAAATATAGACTCATGAAGGAGTTTGGTGTGTACAATTCATGGAATAAAATTTTTCAATAATGGCCCTATGTGCATATACCCAATTCCTACAAAGAGAACCAAATATGCGGTACGAGTTATGAATTTTCACATTAACATGAATAATAACACATACATGATCTCATGAATTTGAAAACCTGTGAAACAATTTGAAACATAAATTTTAATTGAATAAATACATTGAGACAATATATAAAATTAAAGTATTACTATATATTCTAAAGTTTATTCAGCACAAACACATCAAACAATATAATCTTGAATAAACAACATTGATAATTATAAAAGAATTATTTTATACTATGAAATATTGTTCTTGCATAAAATAATATCAAGTATTGATTTAATATGGGAATTTCATTATCCAAATGAGAATATTATTTTAAGAGCATTTTATAATTTTGGAAAGGATAGTGTGAAGTATTCTTCATTCAATAAGAACAATTCATTCTAACAATAAGATGCCATAGTAGGACCTAAATGCTTAAAATGACGTTTATATTACATTGGATGTAAAAGTTTTTTAACGAATAACATCGTACTCAATTTGAAGAATATATATCCTTGATTTGACTAAGATATCCTTATTAGAAGGTTGTTGGAAGGAATCTTTAAAAAAATAGTGGTTCTAGAAAGAAAAATTTCATTGAAGAATGGGTGGTTCGATAATAATCAATTCCATTTTACCTTTATAGGTAGTGTATTTTACTTGTCCAAAAAATTTCAACAAATTTACATCACATGTAATCAATAAAAATAATGGAGATATGAAAATTAATGAAACAACAATAATTTCATCATAACAAGACGTTGGAAATCTCATTGAATCTGAACATTGTAAAATCCTTATGAGCTTCTCTAGATTTTAGTACTTGAATTACATGTATATATAATTTTTGAGAGAACACATCAAACACCTTAATATTAACGAATGAAGATGTTTTAGAGTAATGGTAGATAAATGAAAAATAATCATTAAACTTATTAACAATTTGGGTACATTGATTCCCCCCACCCCCTCATTATCCCTAAATTATCAATCTAGGATCTATACATTTTGATACAAATAAATTTGGATTAAACAGTTTATGTTGTGTTCTAATTCAATAAAATTTTATACAAGAAAATATACCTTATATATTAACAAATAAATAATCATTTTGATTTTGTAATTAGGGTTGGTTATATATATAATTTTATAGTGGGTATCAACAAAAGTATGTTGGGCAAGATTCAATGAGAACCAGATCTAAGAGAGAGGGTCCAAGGTTTAATAGTTGGCATGGAATGAAGCTTTTATATAAATTTGAAGATTGGTATGTTTGTTAAGGATAATTTACGGTTTGATTTGTTACAGTTAATCATAAGTTCTAAGGTGGAGTTAACCATTTGGGTTATGTATATGATTTAATGATAAGGTAATATTTAATGTTTTATTTATGGATTAGGATAATAATGCAACCATGAAAACCCAAGGAAAAAGTTTATTTATTGGATAACATCCTGATATTTTTTTAAAATATGGATTATGTGGTTTTCACTATATATGTATCCTAGTTTAGATGTAGGAATGTGGATGAATTTGTAGCATAGATGCACCTTAAGATATTCACCACAAAAGTGCTTGGTTGAGCATTGAATCAATCATAACTTTGATTCATGGTGAGAGGGATTAATTATTCACACCACGAGAGACACTCCTTGAGGATACTTCATGATTAATTACATAATCTATACAAACCATTATAAAGGATCCATGTTTTTTGTTAACTAATTACATTAATGAACCTAATTGAAAAATTTCTATGGACAACCAAGGATTGAACAGGGGATTCATAGGTTGATCTAAATGTATCTTATAAATAAAAATGGTTTCATAAGTGAAGAAATATTGTGATTGATGTCTTCATATTCATATTTTTAATATTTTCATAACCATTTTTATTTTAGTATATGGATAAATCATGATCGCAAAGTTGAATATGAGAATGGTATGTAATTGTAACCCATTGTGTATTATAACTGAATAAAGAAGCATATGTAAATGATTAGTAACTTTAGTATATTCCTATTATGATGGGGAAGGTGAGTTTCATTGTCTTACCTATGGTAGTGAGCCTGATGTCATAATAGAAATTAATTACTATTACTATTAACTAAAATAATTACTAAATTGATATTTATCGATGAAATTTTAGTATACTATAAATTTTATTAAGGCCTATGTATCTAAGTATCGTTCTTCATTAGTTTTTCATGAATTTTTTGAAATTATATATGTAATGGTATCAATAACCATGAAAAAATATTTTATTGAATGGTTATATTTTTATAAATTACTATTGAAGACCATATGATTGATGTATGAACAACTCTTATGTTTAATACATGCTAGATGTTAAGGTAATAAAGGGTTGACAGATTTTGAGAAAACTGAGTCAACTAATATTGGTAACCTTGGAATTGATAATTTATTCATGATATTTTCCATCAAGTTAATCTCATTTTTTTGGATTTTGATATGTGTAGCCTTATGAACTTGAGGATTATACCATTTCATGGTTGAATATAGAGTTAATTTTTAGAGAAATATTTAATATCATTGTTTATTAATGTATTAGTAATCCAATTGCCATGAACCACATCAGGTCTCCATCAAAACCGGAAGCCGTCTTGTCCTGTGACAAGGCCCAAAGGGCGTTCCCAATCCCCAGAGGCTGGCACAAGTGCCCGAGTATTATAAAATGAAGTTTGGGAATGATTTACCTAAGTTTATAAACACTAAACAACAACAAAACTCAATAAAAGCAAATCTAGATTTTTCAACTAAAACTATCCTTTACAAAAATTCATAACCGAATTACATATTTTAAAACAACTCAACAAGACTATAAAAGGGTACAAAAACGAAAGGAAACAACCCAATAACCCTCATGGAAAGGGTCACTGCCCTCAAGCCATCTCAACAAGACTTCACCTCCAAGGACCTGCTAAAAACCCGAACCACTAGAACTAAATATTGTACCCAACCTACGAAAAAAAATAACCAAGTCTACATACACCCAATAGTGTATGTAGGGTGTGAGAAAGTTCCCAGTAGGATACCACCACTGTGATATTCCATGTGATAAACATTCAAAGACGAAAAGCATGAAAGCTTTCAAAGACATGTAATTTATAGTTACAATTTCTAAAAGATGCAACTTAAAAATCATTTTTCAAGTGGGATAATTTAAAGAATCAACACGTTTAAAATAAATTCCAATGATACTGAATTTTCTAGTCATATATTCTGCATGTCTAGGGTATGTATAAAGGATATAATGAGCACAAGAAATACGATATAACCCCAAGGCACTAGCTTGTTGTGGGTCCCATGTACCTTGTATTCTGGTGAGAATAACTGTCACAAATGTCCATTCTCATGCAAGAACCACTAGTAAGGAACATACCCATAACCTAGTGACCCCCAATCATCATCATCATAGTTTGGTTAGAGATTTTATCATCAATATTTCTCAGTGAAACTGAAGCCAAACCCCACGGATTTACTAGCATACTAGTACATGTCCACACACCATGACACCCAAGTTTTCCCTTTGTACTCAAACAAGTTAAACAAGTCAAGAAATATAATTTTCACATGAAAATATTATTTAGATATCACAAATTTAACAAACAGCCCACGTGTATACCACAGAAGTCACAAAAGTCCACTTTTTATTCAAATTGATTTTGAAATCCGGCTAACACCAAAATAGCCCACAACACTTTTAACATTTCATTACCACTTCTAAAAATCCATTAAATTTTTTTATAAACCATTCTAAAACAGTTTAACTCACATAACAACCCACTCAAATATCTTATAATACCTCTTTCATCAAAAAAATTCATTTTTCACAACACACTCACACCAAACAGCCCACAACTATGTTTTTCACCTCTATTTTCATTTTCTAAAACATTTCAACACTTTATAAAATAGTCTAAAATAATTTTATACTTCATAAATAACCACCATACCTTTCAGAAACCCATATTAGGTGAACACCCCCCCCCCCAAACAGTACATATACACCCTTTTACACACTTTGTTTAACCAAACAAAACATTCACAATTTTCATAAAACAAACTCAAGAGGTGTAACAATGTCTTTCACCCAAAACCCATTTTAAAACCCCAATTTTAGACCAAACCCATACCAATTGTTATTCAAAACAATTTTTGAAGCCCTAGAAACATTTATAAAACCACATTCAAGTGTTATAAAATAACCTTGAATAATACCATAAAAGATACAAATGAAAACACACATTTTCATAAAATGATCTCAAAAGTATAATAATGTTTTACACATCAAACCTATTCAAAAACCTTATTTTTAGGAACACATGACACTTTTACATTGAAAAACTAGAATTGGAAGGCCAAATAATATTTAGTAAACCAATTCCATAAGTTATAAAATACACCCAAACAATACCCCATGAGTTACACATGAAAACACCCAATTTCATGTTAGAAAGAAACTATAAAATTTAACACTTAACTAAATCAATCATAAACAGTTTTGACACCATACCCAACATATAGGGAATATGAAAAATGAGTAAATACAACAATCTAGATCATCGACAATTGTTTACACAAGGTGCCACCTACCAAAAGTGTTGAAACCCTCAAGTATTTTGGTGAAACATCAACTCAACCACCGCCGCACCTCAAGGAAGTGAAAAGAAACCTAAAACCTCAATATTTAACCAAAAAGATAGTAATTTAGAACCTAGGAACAAACCCTAACTTCTGGGTATTTTAAAAATCAATAAATATGGAGGAAACCCTAAGGAGAAGGAAGGAATTGAAGAGAGAAACACATACCCAAAACAATCTTGAAGACAACGACCCGAAATCCACCAGAATCTAAATTTTAAAACAGATAAAAATTTAAGTGAGTTTTGAATGAGGATTATGAGGTCATGTATGAACTGTAATGTAGGAAAAAGGGTAAAAATAAAAGGCTTTATGAAAGGATCGATTTACCTCTTCAAATATGGACTATTTGTGAAATATGGAAAAGTTTTGCCCAATTTGGAGGTCCAATTTATCTTCAAATTGGGGGATAAGAGAATAGGGGAGCGCCTTAGGTATGTGGGATCGGGTGGGAGTTGGAATCACCGAAAAAAAATAAAAGTATAATGAGTTATTAAATAATTAAAAATTATTTTTAATATAGGAAATGGGTTTTCAGGTAGGCCCAATACCTTAAATAAGAACTAAAATCCACCATTAATATAGATTTCTAAATGGTCCAAATTAACTTTTTGGTTCTCATAGGTCCAAGGATGACAATTATGAATGGTAATGGAAGAAAAATGTTGAAAAATCAAGGAGTTATAAAGGAATAAAAATTTATTTTTAAATCTGGAATTGGGATCACAGTTTTGCCCAATTCATGATAACTCACTCCTTCCTCCATAAAAGATTGGGAAACCCCCAAAACAAAGCATGAATGGAGATTAAATGAAATATAACTTTAAAATAAGTCATTTATGGGAAAATTATCTCCACCATGAAAACATTCTGTCCACAGAAAGCCACACCAAGGCCATATACCAAAACCAAACCCAACTGATAAACCAAGATGTACTTCCTTACCAAGCTTCGCCCCAAGGGACAAAACACCTCCAGTGATCAATTAAAGAAGAATTAATCTCATAACACTAACTTACACCATTTCCTGAAATGATCAATCACATTCATGCTATATCCCAAAATAAAACTCCTCATGCACTATCTGAACAAGACTCAAGAAATTCACCCAAATGGACAACAACTTCGAACAAAGTTACACTTACCTTACGTTAATTAAACCATTGGGCGCTCTCCACTCCCAAATTTACTCAAGAAATATGTTGGTAGATAGATATTTCTGAATGAGACTACCTATTTCCAATCCAATACCATGGATAAATATGATCTATTGGTACGGGGAAACACAAATAGGCACCCCACCATAAGTGACAACCTATGTTTTTCTGAGATCGATTCAGGACAGTAACTGGGGGGGCCTGAACAGACTCCCTAATAAAAAGGGTATAATTACATTAATATTTTACGAAGGAACGTACATTATAATAATATTGGGTCCCCCACCATAAGAACTAACCATCTTAACTGACCAGCATGGGCCGACACAGAAAGTCCCAAAAAAATTAAAGATTTGGGAAGGGAGCAGGGTTAGTCCACATGGTTTGGGAAACTCTGCACTAACTATGAAGATCATTCTTTCTACATGGCTTCCTAGCACACAACCACTACTAATCGTGCACAAAATATGTGCTCAACCATGAAGACACTGTAGGTTTGAACTATTCCCATCTTTCATACGAAGGATAAGACTTTGTACAAGGGTTAAAATGACCATGGGGTTTCCCCTAACTACGAGCCAGCTTCTCTCTGAGACCTAAGGCTCGAGCTCAATGATTGAAGCATCTTCGGCCTCATAGTTAGGCTTTGAAACCCCCATGAATTAAAATTCTTCCTTTTGTGAAACCAACCACTACATCTCAATCCACGATAATATTTCCAAGACATAACACATCCCAAACTCACTTTACCCTAACCCGATATTTCAGTAAAACAAGGGATTAGAAGATGCACACACATCACACCTTGTTTCATCGGCTGAGAATCGATAGAAGTAAAGAACACCTATAATATCTTTCCTCTAAAATGGAATATTTTTACATTTTTCCATAGGATACATTCTCCTGACATAATAGAGACTCTCATAGGATTGCACGACTTTCACCTTTATGGTCAATGGAGCACATGACATCACAAGGCATCACCGAACATGACCATTACGACTGATATAAAAAATTCATGGAGAGGGACCTTATACAACATCCCAAAAGAACACATAATTCTAGAAAGTGGCCACAATATCCTCTCATGACTAGATTTCCTACACTGGTAGTTTAACGTGAACTCCATCTTCTAAGAGACTACAAAAGACCGAGAGGACCTCTTAGAAACCATCCAGATACTCATCCATGCTAACAACCACATACCACTTCCACCTTCGGAAAATCAAGAAACATAAGAAGCTAAGGTCTCTTTCAACATCCTATGATCACTCACTTGCAACAAGAGGATACAACAAACCATGAAAGGAAATGGTATAGACTCAATTTAAAAAGCTCAAAAAAATTCCTTATATTGATCAATTGGAGGGTCTTCAAATGGAGAAACAATCCAGTTTTCACTTCAGTTTAGCACTAACCCTTAATGGGGAGTAAATAATCCAATGATTGAACCCAGGGACCCAACCAAGATGGTCCATTGGTCAAGATATACCACAACCCAGATCCAAAATCATGAAGGGAACCACTGTAAAGGCGTCCCAAAACATTTCTTATAAGAGACCAATAACCGGCCCTTCAACACAGATTACTGACCAAACACAAACCCAAAACACAATTCAAAGAGGAGGGGTTCTTGGACTCAAAACATCCCACAAAATCAATATTTTCAAAAACACATAATACATACCATCCCAAACTAGTCATCAAGACATAATTTTTTTCTTTAAAATCATCTTTTTTAAAATTAACTGGTTCAGTGGTTAGTGTATCCACCAATGGTACCCCATGGGCCTTACACATGCATGTTTCTGTGCCACACCAGGCACCCTCCTCATATCCATCCTGAAAATCATCTAGTCATACCATTAACCAGCCAAAATCCCATATAACCCCATTCTTTTGGTTTCTCATAAAAATACCTATGTTTAATATAAAAACTCATTCCACTTTTCAAAACCAAAAAAAATCAACCAATACTTCCTTTTTCTCAAGAAAACTAACCACAAAATTGAACCAAAATTACCGCATTAAAAAAACATTTCAGAAAGGAACAATCATTCCAATGAAAACTCAATTTCAAGTTATTCATATCAATTTCATAACATCTCATCCCATTAAAACACCTTTCAAAAGTTTAAAAAACTATATTGGAAACACTTTTTCAAAACCAACTTTGTCATAGTCCATGCTTTTAAAAGAGGTGCAAACACCCAATTTTCCATTCCAACACAATTCTGAAAATAAATTTCTCAATTTTCAAAAATCTATCCATTCCCTCTTAATTAGATAATTATTTCACAAAAACATTACACTTCTTAAAAATAATTCAGTATAAAACCAATGTTCCATGATTTCAAAACTAAAGAATACAAGACAATGCAAGAGAAAACTAGTTTTAGTGGGTGACTTGGACATATGGTTGGCAGCCATATTTTAATCACTTCACCATCAAAAAGAGTGTTCTAAGTAAATATCCCTTTCTCCAGATGGATTACCAGACCCTGCGAGCTCACTAAGACCATTAACCCAACTCTCTTTTCATTTCCAATAATCATCATCAAACCAAGAAAACCAATAGAGTCTGAAAAGTCTAGACTTCCCCTGGCGACTTGAATCTCGTCATGAGGGGTGGTGACCAGCCACACTACTCTTAACCGGAATTCTAAATCCCAACATCCTAACCCTATACTATCCTGACTGTTCCCCAAATAATATGACCTAAAGTGAGTGAACCTCCTCTCATGGCTTTTTTTTCATGAACCACATTTGGTCGCCATCGAAACTGGCACACAACCCAGCCCGTGACAAGTCCCTAAGGGCGTTCCGGATCCCCATGGGCTGGAACAAGTGCTCAGGTATCATAAAATAATGATTGGGAATGATTTACCTGAGTTTAAAAACATTGAACAACAAACAAACTCAGAAAAACAAATCTGGATTATTCAACTAAAACAATATTTTACAAAAATTCAGAACTGAATTTCATATTTTAAAACAAATCAAAAAGACCATATAAAGGTACAAAACCAAAAGTAAACATTCCAAGAACCCTCATGGAAAGGGTCATCACCCTCATGCCATCTCTACAAGACTTCACCACCAAGGACCTACTAAAAACACGATCCACTAGAACTAAAAACAGTACCCAACCTGCGAAAACACAAATAACCAAGTCTACATACACCCAATAGTGTAATTAGGGTGTGAGAAAACGGCCAGTAGGATACCACCACTAAGATATTCCATGAGATAAACATTCAAATATGAAAAGCATGCAAGTTTTCAAAAACATGTAATTTCTAGTTATAATTTCTAAAAGATGCTGCTTAAAAATCAGTTTTCAAGTGGGATAATTTATAGAATAAACATATTTAAAATAAATTCCAATGATAATTAATTTTCCATCAAAATATTCCGCATGCCGATGGAAAGTATAATTGATCTAATGAGCAAACGAAATAGGAAATAACCCCCAGGCACTAGCTTTTTGTGTGTCCCTTGTACCTCGTATCTCGGTGAGAATAACTATCACAATATCATTTCTCATGCATGAGCCACTATTTGGGAACATACCCATAACATAGTGGTCCCCAGTCATCATCATCATAGTTTAGTTAGAGTTTTTAGTTTCAATCCTACTAAGTTAAACTGAGGCCAAACCCCACATATTCACTACCATACTAGTACACGTCCACCCACCTAGATACTCCATTTTTCCCATTATACTCAAACAAGTTCAACAAGTCAAGAAATATACTTTTCACATGAAAATATAATTTCCATATCACAAATTTACCAAACATCCCACATGTATACCAAAAAAGTCACAAAAGTCCACTTTTCATTCAAATTGATTTTGAAATCCAACTCACACCAAAATTGTCCACAACACTTTTCACATTTCATTAACACTTTCAAAAATCCATTAAACAATTTTTATAAACCATTCAAATACATTATAACTCACATAACATCCCACTCAAATATCCTATAATACCTCTTTCATCAACAAAATTCATTTTTCACAACACACTCACACAAAACAGCCCACAACCATTTTGTCACGAACCACATCTAGTAACCATCAAAACCGGCACATGACCGGGCCAGAGACAAGGCCCGAAGAAAATTCCCAATCCCCACGGGTTGGAACAAGTGCCCAGGTATCATAAAATGAAGTTTGGGAATGATTTACCTTGGTTTATAAAAATTAAACAACAAAAAAACACAATAATACAAACCTAGATTCTTCAACTAAAACTATCTTTTACAAAAATTCAGAACTGAATTACATATTTTGAAACAACTCAAAAATCCCATAAAAAGGTACAAAAACAAAATAAAACAACCCAAGAACCCTCATGGAAAGGGGCACCTCCCTCAAGACATCTACACAAGACCTCACCACCAAGGACCTACTAAAAACCCGAACCACTAGAACAAAAAACTGTACCCAACCTGTGACAAAAAAAATAATCAAGTCTACTTACACCCAAGAGTGAAAGTAGGGTGTGATAAAATTCCCAATAGGATACCACCACTAATATATTCCATGTGATAAACATTCAAAGACGAAAATCACGCATGTTTTCAAAAACATGTAATTTCTAGTTACAATTTCTAAGAGATGCAACTTAAGAAAATCAGTTTTCAAGTGGGCTAATTTAAAGAATAAAGACGTTTAAAATAAATTCCAATGATAATAAATTTTCCAGAAAAATATTCCACATTCCAACGGTAATCATAAAGTATCTAATGAGCATAAGAAATAGGAAATAACCCCTAGTCACTAGCTTGTTGTGGGTTTCATGTACCTCGTATCTCAGTGAGAATTACTATAAAAAATATTTGTTCTCATGAACGATCCACTAGTAAAGATCATACCAAGAACCTAGTGGTCCCCAATAATCATCATAATTGTTTAATTAGAGTTTTTATCATCAATCTTTCTAAGTTAAACTAAGTCTAAACCCCATGGATTCACTAGCATACTAGGACACGTCCACCCACCAAGATACCCGAGTATTCCCTTTGTGCTCAAAGAAGTTCAACAAGTCATGAAATAAAATTTTCACATGAAAATATCATTTCCATATCACAAATTTACCAAAAATCCCACATCTATAACACACAAGTCACAAAATTCCACTTTTAATTCAAATTTATTTTGAAATCCGACTCACACCAAAATAGCCCACAACACTTTTCACATTTCATTAACACTTCCTCAAATCCATTAAAACATTTTTATAAACCATTACAATGCATTTTAACTCACATAACAGCCCACTCAAATATCATATAATACCTCTTTCATCAACAAAAATCGTTTTTCACAACACACTCACACAAAACAGCCCACAACCATGTTTTGCAGCTCTCTTTTCATTTTCTAAAACATTTCATCACTTTATAAACATTATAAAAAAATATTTGACTTCTTAAATAACCACCTTACCTTTAAAAACCCATATTAGGTGAACTCACCCCCCAAACAGTACATATACACCCTTTTACACACTTTGTTTAACCAAACAAAACATTCACACTTTTCATAAAACAAACTCAAGGGGTGTAACTATGTGTTGCACACAAAACCCACTTCAAAACCCCCATTTTAGACCAAAACCATACCAATTATTATTCAAAATAGAAATGGAATCCCTAGAGACATTTATAAAACCACATTTGATTTTTATAAGATAACCTTGACTAATACCATAAAAGATACAAATGAAAACACACATTTTCATAAAATGATCTCAAAAGTATAACAATTCTTTACACATCAAACCTATTCAAAAACCTTCCTTTTAGGACCACATGATACTAATAAATTGAAAAAACAGAATTGGCAAGCCAAAAAATATTTAGTAAACCAATTCAATAAGTTATCAAATACACCCAAATAATACCCCTTGAGTTACACAAGAAAACACCCAATTTCAAGTTAAAAAGAAACTATAAAACTTAACACTTAACTAAATAAATCATAAATTTTTTTTGCACCACACCCAACATATGGGGAATATAAAAAATGAGTAAATATAGAAAGCTAGCTCATAAATAATTGTTTGCACATGGAACCACCTACTGAAAGTGTCGAAACCCTCAAGTATTGGGGTGAAACATCAACTGTATCACCACCGCACCTCAAGGAAGTGAAAAGAAACCTAAAACCTCAATATTTCACCAAAAAGACAGTAATATAGAACCTAGGTACGAACCCTAACTTCTGGGAATTTTATAAATCAAGAAATAGGGAGGAAACCCTAAGGAGAAGGAAGGAATTGAAGAGAGAAACACTTACCCAAAACAATCTTGGGGGGAAAAGAGTAAAATAGAAGGAGTTATGAAAGGATCAATTTACCTCTTCAAATCTTGGCGATTTGTGAAATCCAGATAAGTTTCTCCAAATTTCGAAATTCTATTTATCACCAAATTGGGGGAGAAGAGAATTGGGGAGCTCCATAGTTAAGTGGGCTCTAGTGGGAGTTAAAATCACCAAAAAAAACATAAAAATATAATGAGTTATTAAAGAATTATCAAATATTTTTAATGCAGGAAATGGGATTTCGGGCAGGCCCAATCACTTAAATAAAAACTAAAATCCACCATGAATATAGATTTATAAATGGTCCAAATTAATTTTTGTGTGCTCATAGGTCAGGGGATGACAATTAGGAATTGGAATGGATAAAAAATGTTGAAAATGAAGGAGTTATAAAAGAATAAAAATTAATTTTTAAATCTGGAATTGGACTCATAGTTTGGCCCAATTCATGAAAACTCACCCATTCCTCCAAAAAATCTTGGAAAACCCCCAAAACAAAGAATGAATAGAAATTAAATGAAATTTAAATTTAAAATAAGTCATGTATGTGACACAAATAGAGTTTGGGAAAAGTATGATTTTAATATTATATGATCCTAGAAATTTATAATGGTTTTTGAATAAGGATAATATGGATTTCTAGAGTATAGATTTTAATAATTTTTTTCTTTAAAATTTTTAAACAAATTTCATGGTAATTTAGGACCACTTTATTAAGGATTGGTTTAATAAGTTTGAGAGAAACCAACTCAGAGAAACAAATTTTTAATCAGGAATGATATATTTTAAATTGAGAGTGATATTGGTCGAACCAGGTCTGATACAAGTTTCTTTTTTAGAACTATATGATTACATAACAGTGTTATAAACATATACATATTAATGTTAAATTTTCTTGTTGTTATAATTAAAATCTAATAATTCAAATCATGTAAACTCTTTTATTTTTTTAGTAATGGACTCAACTAGAAGGAACTATGGGTATGAAATACAATGTGGAGATTACCTCATCAAACAACCTAGTTGAATAGTATCTAGTGTGATAAATCTTATAATTATGCTAAATAGGTTGTCATGAAATATTATTGAAAATGTGAACATATTTGAGGAACAAAACACAGCAAATAAGGGCAAGATGGAGTTTTTTAATGATCAAGTAATGAAGTTCATCAAACTGACAATTGTAATGGAAAGAGATAGGCAACAAAAATTTGTTTCTTTAATTGCAAGAGAGTTAGGATTTATGTGGATTAATATCCCAATTCAATGGTCATCATGGGATAAATACACCAAAAACCATGAAAATAAATAAACTCCTGTACAAAACATACTAATGTATTAGATAGTGAGTCTTCAGTATATATTTTTTAGTATCCTTTTTAGGTATATTTTAACCAACTATTGGGAATGGAGTGGTAAAATTACCATATATATTATTTTTTTTGTGATTTAATCCTTATGGATATATATCTTCTTCCCATAAGAAAATTTTGTTTGAAATTATTATTGGTTTAGCGCTCTTTTAAATACCTTATAAATAAATTTTGTAGTAATAAATATCATTCCACATCCAAAATAAACGCATGATCAACTAATAGTGTATGGTTAATTATAAGTTTCCTATATAAATTACTCTAATATTACGAGTCAAATTATAAGAATAAATTTATTTAGTGTGAGTAGAATGTGACACCACAAAATTTAAAAATATTACTACCTTTAAATAAATAAATGTGTTTAATAACATTCACTATAAGAAACACCAGAAATAAACATAATAATGACATGTTTTGATAAAATATAAATATGTATGTATACACAGTAAAAACCTAGTCATTGAAATTATTGGTTCAAATAGGAGTAAGTACATTATAAATTATATGTATGTAGGAAATAGGGGATCATTTTAATATGGCTGATAATCAATTAGTTTTTCTAAAATGAATGATAAGATCACTTATTGTCCAAAAAAGTATTTTTCTAGAAACATTCATTTATGTGGTATGTAGTTCTATTTGAAATAAAATATGATTAATGAAAATTTATATTTAACATAAATTTAGTTAGTAAATAATATTAAATTATAATAATAAAATTAAATATTTGATAATATCATTTTCCAATTAATGAAGGTTTTAAATTATATTTTATGATTTTTTTCTAAAAGAGAATTTGTAAATTTTGAAAATAGAAATTATTAAAAATTAACATCATTTTTTAATTCCTCAAATAAAAATTTACATAATATGGAATTTTGATATTACTATAAAATGATCATCTTGTAGTCGAAAAAAATGATTTTCATGAAACCTGTAAATTTAATTAATTTCTTGTTATATGAGAATGACCTATACATATGTAACTCATTTAAAGTAACTAAATATGGGACTTATTAATAACATTTTTATTTTTAAAATATTTTTTGAACTTATAAAAACCCTATGGTGATCATTATTATAACATATTAAAATGTTACCTAAATATAAAAAAGGATTTCAGTCTTTTCATTAAATCATGTATTTTTAATGTGAGATTAAATTTTGGTTTGAACTGAAAGACTCATACAATTTTTTTTATAAATTATCAGTATATTTCACTGAAATTAGTATCCATGTTTATTTTATTGTATATAAAAATTTAATTTTCAAAACATTTTTTAGAAAACTTCTTTTACATGATAATGTGTAATTATTTTAAAAATTAAATTTTCAAACCCATAGAATTTTTTCCCATATCATGATTTTATAATTTTAAATTGGACGTACAATATTATATTATCTTATCAATATTAATAATTTTAAGTAAACTTATTTACCAAGGTTATAGATTAATTACCAAGGTAAAAGTCAAAGGGAAAAGTTCAGCTTAACTTAATGTAGAAATCCTAACACATTTAAACAAAATTCCCATAATTGAATGGTTTATATTTTTGTTGACCAAGAAATGTTTCCCCTATATTTTTTGTTATTTTTTAGAATTTTATCCTTGAATAGGGTCATGGCATTAATTAAAATTTAACAATTACTCCAATTTATTGATACACATTTTTCTTACTGATATCAATAGTGACTCTCATATTTTTGAAATTCCACTCACATAAGTAGTACAATTATGTTTTATACAAATTTAAAAATACTTCTAGGAGGTGGGTAAAGACGGTAAATTGTTCGATAAAATTTTATATATCTAAAATTATTATAAAATGACTCCAATGAATTACGTTGAACATAAATATTTGTAATACGTATCTATTTTTACCTAAAATAATTTAAAATAAAACAACTAATTACTTAAATAAAAAGTCGATTTTAACCAATAATGTAGTGTTTTTTCATTATTCATCAAAAATTGAAAATTTTCTGAAAAATACCGAAAATTCACCCTAATCTAATTTTGACATTATGAATCCAAAAATGAAGTCCATTTTGAATTATAAAATTTAAAAAATTTAAAAAGTCGGTATTACTATTCATAAAGACTAGTTTGATTGGTCGGAGTGTGTTAGAATCTCAAAGTTCTGTACAATGCAAGATGTTTCATTATTCAAAGGGAAACGTATTGTGGAAGCTTGGTTTGTTACATTGGGACCCCATGGAGCAACATGGGAATGAAAATGAAACTTTATATTAATTAATTTAACGTAAAATCAATAATGATACAAGCATATATCTTTTAGTAAATCAATTATTACAATGGGTTATATAAGTTATCTCTTCGAATATAAATATTCATTTGAAATTTAAAAATATTTCTTGCATGATGATATTTTTTTATAATTTTTAGATATCAAATAAATAAAACTATTTATGACATAATAATGATGCAATGTTTGCCTCATTAATGAATAATTTAAATAAATAAGTTTAAAAAAAATAAACAAATATCAAAAATCTATCCAATTATTATTTGATGATTTTATTTACAATATTAATCATCTTATATTCGACTGTAATGAGTTTTGGACCTTCAGAAACCGAAAATCATTATATAATAAAATAATATTTTCAAGCTTTCCTAAAGAGCCCCTCCTCCCCCTTATAAAAATCCCTCACTTCTAACCCATTCCTCACACTTCTCAAGCTCCATGAATAATCAAAACTCTACCCAATTAATCTCCTTACATCCCCCTCCTCCTCGTAGAAGCTTTACCCTTGGCAGAAGGAAATTCAGGTAAACCTTTTGGTTTAAACAAAAGGGAGATACCTGATTTAAAGGTAACGTCATCTCTTAAGTTCTTCTGTTTTATTTTACATCTAAAACCCCATTATCTATTTTTATTCCTTTATTTTATAAAAACAAAAGTATCCTCAATATACTTAGTTGTTGTTATGATAAGGATTCAAACTACACTTACACACACCTCTATCTTATTGGTAAAGAAGATATTGTTACTGTGGATGGTGAAATACGACCCCATGAAAAGATTATTGTTCAATTTTCTCCTACCACCTCTCATGAGGTTCGTTATGATGGAACTGTATTTATATATGATATATATTATATTTATGTTTTCTTTATTATTTTGTAATTTTTTTTACAAACATACCTTTACATTTTCCAATATGTGTAAATACGATAATCTCATTTAAGGAAGTGTGGACTACCACTCCGTCAATGTGATATGATTCGTTTAAGACATACAAAGAATGTATAATAGATGGAGTTAATGAAACTATGTATGAAATATATCATATGATATTATAATGGAATTGTAATATACCTATGTATCATTAAGTTTTCATTCCATTAAATATGAAATAGAAATGAAGGTAGTGTTTATGTGTACGTACGACTTTCCCTCTCCATGAATGGTACATTTCATTTAATATCTTCAAATGTTATTTAATGTTATACATTGATACATATACTGGATATATATGATATATATGATATCTAAATAATTAATATCATTTTGGAGATAATGTAATTTTCACCACATGAACAACTTGTAATTATAAGAAGATCATTTTTACTCATGTACCAAATATCGACAAAACAACCATTATTAACTTAAATGATTGAATAAGGTTTATAAAATGGTAATAAGTGATATAAAGGGAATAATAAACTTGAAATTTTTTTACTCAAGTATTAATTAACTTTATTTTATTATTCAGTATATTAAAGAACGATCGAGTCAAGTCATACATGAGGTAAGGGGTTTTTTATCTCACTTTTAATTCTGTGAGATTTCCATTATTTGCCACTTATTTAACGCATGTTGTGTATTGTGGACTTAGATTTGAAATATATTATATTGATTCTAATTATATTCATGGTATTCATTTATTCATTTTGTGTTTATTAAATTTTGGTCATATGACTCGATTGATTACAACGTGGCAAGGGGTTTCATATCTCACTTTTAATTCCGTGAGATTTCCTTATTCACCACTACATTATTGCATGTGGTATATTGTGTACTGCCATTCGATATATATTATCATTATTTTATTTATATTCATGTTATTTTGGGATTCATTTGGTGGTTATTAACTTTTGGTCATATGACTCAATTGATTACAATGTGGTAAGGGGTTTTAATCTCACTTTTTATTCCTGTGGGATTCATGCTATATTGCCACTATTTCCATTTATGTGGTTTATTTACTGCCCATGATTTTTTTCATTGTGTAATATAATTCAATTTATGGTTATTTACATCTTCATTGTATGATCCTTCTTTCGTGGGGTGAATGTTTTATAAGTTATGAAATAGTAAGGGAACCTTTCACCCTCCACTTTTTAAAAGACTTCTTTTTGTTATGTCTTTTAATTTACATATTCTTATGTGGGGATATGTTCTTCTATATCCTTATTGCTTTAAATGTTTTTCCAATAGATGAGATACCCTTTTCTCCCTCATAAACCAATTTTATGAATTTTAATGTGACGTCGTTAGGCTATCAAATTTCTATAAGGGAACTTCATTACATAATTTCAATTCATTGGGTTAAACTTATACTTCTTGATTATGTCATGCTATGAATAAGTGTGAATAACCTCTGATTTAATTACACTTAATATACACTTATATTAGGTGTATTTATATTTTTCACGCATAATTATGTCATTGATTTATCCTTAATCTATGGATAATGTCTTTATAAGGGATTTTGTCTCAATTTTCATTCCATTGAGACTTTATTATTGTTATGCACAAATTCGCTTTTATATGGTGTATATACTATCTTTTGGAATATTATATCATGAATAACTTTATTCTCATGATATTATAATGTTTTTATTATATTTTATTCTTCAATTATTCGTATTCAAGCATCTCTCATTTGGTTAAGAACTCCTTAACTAAAATAGTGTTTTAATGATTTATTCTTCTAAATATTTCTCATTAATGTCCATGTTTTAAAAATGATTTTAAGGATTTATTTATTGAAAAATTAATGTTTTAAAATTTTATGTCCTTTAAAATCATCAAATTGGTATAAGACACTTTGATTCAAAAATCTCTATATTAAATGTTTTAAATGGTTTTGAAAATGGTTCAATAAAGCATTAATTATGTTAATATCATGAAATGATATATTTTGTTTGCAATGGGGAAATGTAATCTATCCTTTTAGATTGTTTTAAGTCTTATTAATATTTTATTCTTACTGGGCATTGCTTACATATATAGTTTTTTCCATGATAAACCTAGGGCGGGTGATCCTGAGATAGCTCTCCAATGTATTGAGTAACGCGACAGAGGTAAACGTTAATGTTTCTCCTAAGAGATTTAGGGAATATACTATGATGGGTATTCCAAAGTAACCCCCTACATAGTTGTCATAGCTAAAATGTCAGTACGATATGGATTCCACAAGTTACCTTTATGATTTATGATTTCTATGTATTATTCCTAAGTCTTATGATTTCATGAGGTATGTTATGATTGAAAAGTATGGTTTCATTAATTTGTATTTATTGTTTTTTTAATGTTTCCATTCCTTATTTTATAACCCTTACTGATATTTTTATGCTCATCCCAAGTTTTTGAAGTGTTTTCCATGCGAAATAAAGATGAATAGGGTAAATAATGGGATCAAGGAAAAGTCATGTTGTCTAAATCATGGAACTAGCAATGTTTTTTTAAGAGTTTTTATTTCATTAAAAAAATGGATGCTGAGTAGTCGTGTATAAATTTAATTTTCAAGCTGATATATAAAAGTTATGGCCTAATTCCCTAAAACTCTAAACATGAAAATATCCTCAAAGTTAATTATTCATTTAATTCGTGATTTTGTATGTTTTAAGGATGATTCCTTATAGTTGGTATCAATGGTTGGTTTTAAAAATATTAGGGATTAAGAGTTTTAGTTAAACACATGGTTAGTACCTATATCTATTATTTTAGTTAAATCCTTGTTTTATAAATTTTTTAGATCAAATAATGTATGTTACAAATGGAAGGAGGAGGATCACAAACAACATTCCTATCTATTCTTGATAACATGATTTCAATAATTATTAAAAAGTCATGTTTAGATGATTGTGAAACTTTTTCTAGCATACAACTCACTTGCAAGCAGTTGTTTGAGATATCAAACACCTCCACAATACCTCTATATCATCTTGGATCATGGGTTGTATTTAATCATATCCTATTTTCTTTATATTATCATATTTTCAAGAAAGGTAAATATTATCAAGTCATTTATAAATATTTTACCTCATCACAAGATTTTGAAGCATATTTTGATTTTGAAAAAGGCACTGAAGAAGGAGATCCTTGGGCATCCTATTTATATTTGATTTTACAATATAGTCTCTTAGTACATACTTATGGTATTATAAAAGGACCATTGAATGAATGTTTCAACTCAAATTCGGTCCGACTGTTTTATAAAAATCGGGTTTTATGAGATGTTTTGAAATTATATATCATACATGATTATTTTTTTGAAAATGTTTTTCAATGAACACCCATATGACCCATTTTTTACAAGG
Source organism: Viscum album (assembly GCA_963277665.1). Lineage (NCBI taxonomy): Eukaryota > Viridiplantae > Streptophyta > Magnoliopsida > Santalales > Viscaceae > Viscum > Viscum album. Next base: position 798,861,928 of record OY728132.1, read on the forward strand.
TGTATTTTGAGGAAGGAAGCAAATTATTTTTAAGGATCACTAAATTGTTGTTACAATTCATGAACCTTATACCTACATGAATAAGATGATGATGAAACCATATGGACACCATGATCAAGGTATGGCGTTTTATCTTTTGGTAATAGTTTTATTTTATTATATGAAGGTGAAAAAAATGACAATATATAATATGTTGAGGTTTTAATGTATTGGGATGAAAATGAAAGGTATAATAAAACCTTTGAGGTTAAAATATGTTAGGGTAATTTCCTAGTTTTATTAAAAGTACAACCCGTAAAATTAATGACAACCCGTCGTGTTCAGAAGGACCACAGGAATCAACCCCACAACCGATGGCTGATAAGGGCACATCACCTACCACTATTCTATGTCAATTATCTAGTTAGTATGACTTATTCATTTATGTTAAATGATTTTATGGATCAAGAATAAGTTTATTTGGGGAACTAATGTTTTATCAAATGGATATCCTTAATATAGGAAAATAATTTGGTGATTACGAGATAAAGGTTAATTTAGAAGATTTTTTCTATTTTGGAAACATTATATGCTTAAGATAAATAGAACACTAAGGATCTAATTTGTGGATTAATACTTAAAATTTTATTTAGGAAGAACCTATGTTTTTATTATAGACATATGATTATTTGGTTTATTTATTTAAATGATTGACCTATCATGGAGAATATTTGATTACGTTAATAAGTATTCAGTATGAGCCTTTATGTCTAACTAATGTTATTTGGAGATAAATGTTTAGATTTATCTTGGGAGACTATATGATTAAATCCTTCTATGATTTGGGTTTCAATACTAGTTTGGATTAATTTGAATAATTTTATGGACTATTTTATATTGAATGGTCATTCTTGAACCTTGGGTTCTTTTAGTTGAATTTTTTAGATTAATAGTAGTATTTATTTTTATATATGATTATCCTTTTGGAGATTATGTTATCTTTTTATAACCTATTTTGGTTTTGGATAATGTCAAAATACATGGGAAAAATATAGTTCATCTTTTTGGATTAAGTAATTCTATTGAAGATTATTATAGCGCTTTCAATGTGAACAAATCATCTTGAATACTCATTATTTGGACAAAAAAGATGAGTTTGTGGTAGAAATCTAGTAAAGGATGAAAGTCTATATGAAAATTAAGTACGTTTCCTTATGTTATTATTCAAGAACTTAAATAAATTCCTCAACTTCATGAAAAATAACTTAAAACAAAAACAATTTCCATTAACATTTCCTATTGCGGAATCAAAGACCGTTTAACCCATCACAAGTTTGTGATTTTCTGGTTGTTAATTTTCTCTTAATCATGATTTCTACCACTCTCCATCAAACCTTGATGCTTTGTTTCTCTTCCATATCCACGTTTTCCTACATAGAATACTAGTATGGTCTATCTCGGGTGACCTTTGTATTTCTATTTCTTTCTTTTAATGTGATATCTTTATTAACTATTTGTACGATGTGGGACTTTCAATGAAGTTTCCAAGACCAATATTAAAATTTCAAAGATACAATTCCCAAAAGGGGGGGAGGATGTAACATCCCAGGTAAATAAAGAATATCAAATTTTAATATTCATTAAAATTTTTGAGTTAAATATTAATTTTACTTTAAAGGGGATTCTATGTTTGATTGTGTACATAATACGAAACAACGAGTTTCTTTGAAATCTTATATTGCACACAATGATGAGTCATACTGAAAAATAATAATATAGTATTTTTTAAATGGTACATAATTCGTATTAGTTGTATTAGCAGGAATAGAAAGAACTAAATAAAATATGAATATACACGTTTGTTAAATGGTTTTACATTTACATAATAAATTTTAGAGGCATAAAATAAGAAAGACTCTGATTTTAAGCATAAATACTCTAATATTCATTAAAAGTTTGATTTACAACCTTTTGATGGAGAAAAATTTTTAAATTTAGTTTTGGCCACTTTTATATGTTCTATTTGACAAAATAAAACTCTTATTTATAATTGGGACATGAAAATTTACTTTGGATAAATGTTTCGAATTCTTTTGATAATGTTCATTTTTTATGAATAGTGAAAAATACTATATTTTAATTCAAATGTATTTTTAATCTAATTTATTTATATGGTTATATTATTATTCTAAATTTTTTTAAAGTGTAATTAGATTACATTTTTACAATTTTATCCTATGTTGGTAATTGGAAGCAATTTCACTTCGAAATTGGACAAAAATAAGTGTTAATCTTTTGATAGTTATTATTTCTTAAAAACACACTTTTGGTTTTGACAATGGGAATTAATTTTAGATAAATTTCTCCCACTTATGTGTTTATTATTTGTAAAATTTGATTCCATATTTGGAATCAGGAGGTCCAAATTTAGTAAATAGGTAACTTTTATTTTTAGACAATATGAATATTTACTTCAGTAAAAAAATTATTTACTATGGTTGGAGGGTAAATATGGTAAATAATGATATCAAAATATTTTTATAAGAATATAAAATTGACCTAAAATGTATCCTAGTCCTATTTTGGATACATTTCCGACCATGGGAATCCTTGGGTCGATTTAAGGACCCCATGGAGCCACATGGGAGTGATAATGACACTTTACAAAAATGACACAAACATATATATTTTAGTAAATCAATTATTACATGGGGTTATATAAGTTATCTCTTCAACTATAAATATTAATTTTAAATCTTAAAAGATTTCTCATCTCATTATATATTTTTTTTAATTTTTATACTTCAAATAAATAAAAATATTTATAACACAATAATGATGCAGTGTTTACCTCATTAATGAATTATTTAAATAAATAAGATTAAAAATATTAAACAAATATCCAAAACTAGTACAATTATTATTGTCTGATTTTATTACAAACATGAGTAATATTATCTTTGTCTTTAATGAGTTTTTGACTTTTATAAAACAAAAATCATTATATGATAAAATAATATTTTCATGTATTCCTAAAGAGTCCCTCATACCCCTTATAAAAAACCTAACTTATAACCCATTCCTCACACTTATCAAGAAAATTGGATCATCCAAAATATTCCTAATTTATCTCCCTACATACCTCTCCTTCTCTTAGAAGCCTTCCCCTAGACATATGACAATTCAAGTAAACCTTCTCGTTCAAACCAAAGGGAGATACCCGATTTAAAGGTAACATTGTCTCTTAATTTCTTTGGTTTTATTTGACTTCTCCAACCCCATATACTATTTTTATTCATTTATTTTATAAAAAAATGTATGATAAATATACTAGGTTGTTGTTATGAGAAGGATTTGACGTACACATACACACACCTCTATCTAATGGGTAATGAACATATTGTTTCTGTGGATGGAAAATTACTGCCTCACGAAATTATGATTTTTCAATCTTATCCTACCACCTCTCATGGTGGCCATTATGATGGAACTATGTTTATATATGATATATATTATTTTAATTTTTTCTCTATGCTTCTATAATTTTTATTTATAAACATACCTTTACACTTTCAAATATTTCTAAATATGATAATTTCATTTGAGGAAGTGCGGACTACAGCCCCCTCAAGGTGATATGATTCGTTCATGACATAAATGGAATGTAAAAAGGATGGAATTAATGAAATTATTTAACATATATATCATATGAAATTATAATTTAATTATAATATATCTATGTGTCATTATGTTTTCATTCCATTAAATAAGAAATATAAATGAATGTAGCGTTCATGCGTACATACAGCTTACTGTCTCTATGAACGGTGCATTTCATTTATTATCTCCAAATTTTAGGTAATATTATAAATACATACATATACTAGATATATATGATATATATTATATCTAAATAAAAAATATAATTCTGTAGATAATGGAATTTTGACCACATGAACAACTTGTAATTATAAGAAGTTCATTTTTAACTCAAGTACCAAATATCGACAAAACGACCATTATTAACTTAAATGGCTGCATAATGTTTATAACATGGTAATAAGTGATATAAAAGGAATAATAAACTTGAAAATGGTTCTTAATAAATTATAAATTATCTTTTTTTATTAATCATGAGATTAAAGAATGGTCGAGTCAAGTCGGACATGAGGTAAGTGATTTCTTATCTCACTTTTAATTTTGTTAGATTTCCTTTGTCTGCCACTTATTTATTTAGTGTGGTGTATTTTGTACATCCATTAGAAATATATTATCTTTATTCTCATTATATTCATGTTATTATTTGATTCATTTGGTTTTTATTAACTTTTGGTCATAAGACTCGACTGATTACAACGTGGTAAGGGGTTTCTTATCTCACTTTTAATTCCGAAAGATTTCTGTTGTTGACCACTTATTTATTGCATGTGGTGTATTGTGTACTACAATTTGATTTATATATTATCATGATTCTATTTATATTCATGGTATTATGTGATTCATTTGGTGGTTATTAACTTTTTGTTATACGTATTGATTGATAACAAACTGGTAAGGGGTTTTCATCTCAATATTTATTCTCGTGAGATTCATGCTATATTGCCACTATTTCCTATTGTGTGGTTTGTGTAATGCACATGATTGTATTAATTGTGTAATATACTTCAATTTATGGGTATTTACATCTTTATTGTATGATCCTTTTTTCATGGGGTTTATGTTTTGTAAGTTACCAATTCGTTAAGGGATCCTTTCACCCTCCTCTTTTTAAAAGACTTCTTTTTTTGTTATGTCTTTTAATTTACATCTTCTAATGTGGGGATATGTTCTTCTATATCCTTATTGTTGTAAATTTTATTTCCAAGTGATGATATACCCTTTTATCTCTTATCAAGTCACTTTATGAATTTTAATTTGACGTTGTTAGGCTGTCAAATTTATGTAAGGGAACTTCTTCACCGAATTTCAATTCTTTGGGTTAAACTTCCACTTCTTGATTATGTAATGATATGAATATGTGTGAAAAACCTCCGATTGTTTTACTCTTAATAATAACTTATATTGGATGTATTTATATATTTAACCCATAATTATTTCATTGATTTTTTCATAATCTAAGGATACTGTCTTTATAAGGGATTTCATCTCAATTTACCATCCATTGAGACTTCATTATTGTTATGCACCAATTCAATTTTCTATGGTGTATATACAGTCTTTTAGTATATTATATCATGAATACCTTTATTTTCATGATATTATTAAGGTTTTATTAAATTTTATTCTTCAATTATTTGTATTCAAGCATATCTCATTTTTTTAAGAACTCCATAAATAAAATATTTTTTAAAGATTTATTTATCTAAATATTTATCATTAATGTCATTGTTTTAAAAATGGTTTTAAGGATTTATTTATTTGGTCATTAATTTTTTAAAATTTTAATTCCTTTAAAATATTTAAAGTTCTATGGGACTCTTTGATTCAAAAATATCATTATTAAAGGTTTTAAATGGTTTTGAAAATGGTTCGATAAAGCATTGATTATGTCAATATCATGAAATGATATATTGTGATTACAATGCTAAAATGTTATCTTTCCTTTATTCTTGTTTTATATGTCATGAATATGTTATTTTTATTAGGAATTGTTTATATATAAGGGTGGTTCCATGATAAACCTAAAGCGGGTGAGCCCGAGATAGCTCTCCAATGCATTGGGTAACGTGATGGAGGTAAACATTAATGATTCTCCTAAGAGATTTAGGGAATATATTGTGATGGGTATTCCAACATAACCCCTGATGTAGTTTTGATATCTATAATGCAAGAATGATATCGATTCCACAAGTTACATTTATTATTTATGATTTCTATGTTCTATTCATAAATCATATGATTTCATGAGGTATGTTATGATTGAAAAATATGGTTTCATTTATTTGTATTTATTGATGAGTTAATGTTTACTTTCCTTATTTTATAACCATTACTAAGCTTTTTATGCTCATCCCATGTTTTTGAAATGTTTTCCATAGGACTTAATGATGAATAAGTTCAAGGATGGGATCACCGAAAAGTCATGTTGTCAAAAACATGGAACTAGACATGTTTCTTTTTAGGAGATTTTATTTTATGAAAAATAATTGATGCTACGTAATAGTGTATACTTGTAATTTCCAAGCTGATATGTCATAGTTATGGCCTAATTCTTTAAAACTATAAACCTGAAAAGATCATAAATGTGAATTATTCATTTAATTCAAGATTATGAAATGTTTTAAGGCCAGGTCATTATAATAAATATTTATAAATCAACTTTAACAGTTAAAATAGTGATAAATTAATGATTAAATTTGAATTCATAATAGACATGTATGTCATTATTATGAAACTATAATAAATAGTCAAAACTATAAACACCATATGGGAAAAATTAAAAGAAATCATATAGAGAATGGGTATTTATGAAAAGTACAAATGAAAATTTATATGAGTAGGTTAATGAATTAATTGACTAATATATCTATTTTTTGGTACAGGAGGTTAAACGATGTTCGTGGTAGTTATTAATAAGAGGTATGGGTTTCCCTCTCAGTTTCTCTTCACTGAGACAAGTATTTTATTTATAAACCTAATATAATTTTTAAGGTGTGTATAATAATGATTTAAGATATTTTATCAAGAATACATTTTATTTATTAGTATATAAATAAAAATTTCATGTTCTAACCCACAAGGATTTCTTATCCCATTTTTTACTCAATCTATAATGATTTTCATCTTAAATTAAACTATTGGATTCATGTTTAGTATCACAAACCTGCATTCATTTATGTGTTGTACATACTACATATTTGAGATATATAATAATAAATTATACTTTAATCAAGGTATTTTATGTTAAATTATAATCCCTATCTTTGAAAGGGTCTTATTAAACTTTTACTTAAACTGTATGTTTTTCTTGGTCTCCATTCTGATTCTTTAAGACATAAACCATTTTGTACACCATGTTTCCATTTTATGGTTTTTTAAATACCCATGGACATATATTTATCATAATAGTTTTATTTCATGGTATTTACTAGCCAAATCATGTTCCATTATTCATGTGGATATTTATTTAGTTGTTTCTACATTAGTAAGAGTTATTGATAAAAATACATTCATTTAATGAGTTATGACCATTCTATTTAACTTATTTGACATATGCTTAACATGTCCTACCTTTAATTATATTGTGTGGTACTTTATCATTGGTTTCTAGGGGTAAAATTTCATTCCACATAAACCATTTGGAAAAAAAATTCTAACTTCTTGGTATATGTTTCTTTGAAAATATCCACTTTCTTTCTATATATGGATTTATGAACTTGTTATCAAGGTATTGACATTTCCCTATAATCATTGTTCTATATGGTGGGAACGTCACATTATACATTACTCATATTTTATTTTTCACATAGAAATTTTGTAATTCTACTTCAATGGGAACATATATTGGCATTCTATATTTTTTAATTCCAATGTAGATAATTATGGAAAGAAGACTATGTGTTGTTTGACCATCCACATTCTTTCTCTGAATGGGTTATGATCAGGTTATCCTTTTTATTAACATGGGTATATTTTTTAAAATTCTTTATGGTTATTGATTTCTAACACATGTTGATAAAGTGTTGATATTATATTATATTCATTATATGGATATATACGATTTTATTCAATAAGATGATCCTTAGGGAATGATAATAAAATGCTTGTTAAGTCTTACGGTGGTGCATTTTCCATAATCATGTGAGAGGATGGTCCTATCATTATATATCCCCTTGACGTATCCATATGTATCATTATAAAAAGAAAACTAGGTTTGGTGTATGCTTCATCCCATAAAATGATAGTGTGTTACCACAAGGATTTGATAGTATGATGTCTTAAATTTTCTCTCAATAAAAATAAATGTCTTGGTATAAGGCCTAGACAATTGTTTTTTATGTCTAACACTAAAAATTCCATTATTATAAAATCAATTTTATTGTTATCAATGTTCTCATTTATTTTTATGGACATATCATGATCCTAGTTTCATGTTTTTTATGGCTTCATATAGTTTACCAATTTCATACCAGAATATTTTTTTATGTCATAGTTGGTTAGGTAATATATTTTCATTATAGAGTGTTTAAGATCACACCTTATTATTTTTACAATTCCCAAAGTTATATAGAGAAATAGTACATTTTACATTTTTATGAGGATAACACATGTGAAATAATTTGTGGGAGAAATTGAAGACTTTTCATGAATTAAGATGTTTTGAATATAGTGGGATAATTGACTATACTCTATAAGTAAATATGAACTTATCAGTTTATTATATTATCCAATTATGTAAATATCTGTATCTATAAAATAACTTTTCATGTAAAATATGAAAAAATATTTTTTATTTTTTAATTATAGTGGGTTACATCTAGGCATTTATAGTCGGTATCAAAGCAAGGATGCATAGTATGTGTATATGTGCACTAGATCTAGTTGCATGGGTTCGGGGAATCTTGAATTCGATAAAAGATACATTGATAACTATAAAAGAAAAAATTATATGTTATATTAAGATAGACATTTAAATTGGACACTCTTAGTGTTCTTATGATTTTTTTGGGACATGAAATAGAAAAAATGGAATTTTATGGAAATTATAACAATAAAACCAATGAAAGAATTAAAATTAATATTCCTTTATATCAAAAGTTTGGAAGAAATTGAGGAGGAAATTTCCTTATGGGGTCTAGTAAATGTTTTATGTTTAGATAATAAGTACATTAAGAAAAATAATGTAATTATGATATGAATATACTTCCATTGAATGGTACAACGAAAAATCTCAACCAAACTTTCTACCAACACTCTAATGATATAATTTCAAGGAATATATACATTTCACCAATCGGTGTAATAATATGGTGGTTAATGAATAAAATTAGAGACATCAAACATTTAATTAGGGAGATAATGGGAAATATAAGGAAATCACAACTACTAAAGAGGATCACAATAAAGAAGTTGTGAAAGGTAGACAAATTATCCACCATTGAATTAAAAATATATTATCTGGTTCTCTATATACCTACATTTTATATCTATAGTTTTTTCTAAGTGTATCATGTTTACACCTTATAAATTTGAAGTTTTTTAGAAGTAAAAAAAATCTAATGGTATGATGATCACATCTCAAGTCTATATCTCCTCCCCAATAGAACATTGTGGGAATGTACATCCTTGAAAATCATAGGATTCTACCTCTAGTTGGAATTGATCTCATTTTTAGTATGGATTTTATCTGTTTATAAATATCCCATATCAATTGTAGAGGAGGGGATCTCAATTTTCATATTCCAAATCAAACTATTTTCATTTTTGGTGCGAGGATGAATATAAACATTCAATGGGAGTAACTTATATATAATAGGTCTTACAACCTATTCATGTAGTATATTTCTCCCCAATGGTTGGGGAGAATCTCAAAATCAATGATATTCCAATTGTTCAAGGATATGATGGTGTACTTAATGAATAGATTCATATTATTATCCTAAATAATGATTTATTTTACTATAGAACTCATACCAAGAGATACACTTACTTGAAAGAATCCATTTAGATTTTCCCGGATTGAGTTGGGGGAATTAAAGAAGAGACTCAAGGAGAATTTAGAGGGTAAATTTATATACATTAATGTGTCACCATGAGGTGAACCAATTTATTTTTTTAATAATAAATATGGATCAATGAATCTTTTAATTTACTATTGAGGATATAAAAACATAACTATTAAGAATTTATATCTTCAACCCTGTATCAATGATATTTTTAATAAATTATGAAGAAATAAATATTTTTCAATGATTGATCTTTTTTCTGGATATCAAAAATTGGGATTAAAAAAGGAGGATATGAACAAGAAATTGTTTTGTATGAGTTGTAGTCATTATGAATTTTTAGTTATACTATTTATAATGACTAATGCTTATCTAGTATTTAGGGATTTAATTGTTACAGTCTTTAGAAATTACCTTGATCAGTTTGGGGTAGTCATTATAGAAGACATTCTTATATATTCTAAGAGTAATGAATAGTTTAATAACTCTTGAGTGTTGTACTAAAGACCTTTAGGATGTATATTTCATTCTATAGATTTATCAATTTTTAATTATAGCTTCATAAAACATCATTCAAAGGTCATATAATTTCAATTTAGTGTATATCAGTGGATCCATCAATGAAAGAATCTATTGAACAATTTCTTAAACTAATAATGGTAACCAATATCTACTGTTTTCTTAGATTATATGGATACTACTAGTTCTTTGTGAGGGATTTATCATAGTTATATAATCCATTAACCATGTTGACATAGAAGGAAGCCACGTTCCTTTGGAAAGATGAATGTGAGGAAAATTACAAGGATTTGAATATAAGGTTGGTTAGTGCACCTATAAATATAACACCACAATATTTCATTGTACATTATCTCTTTAAAGTAATTCAATAGCTTGCGCTACACACAACACGGAGTTCAAGAGCATCACGACCTATCAAATGGGTCATTTAAAAAGAGTTTATGAATAGCATTAACCACATTTTGAAATTTATATATATCATATATAATCTTAACATTCATATTTTTTGTTTCATAGATATAATATGAGGAAAAATTCAAGTTTTCATATAAAAGAAGTATTTTTCAAAAATGCATTTTTCCGCCTTTTAATGGAAACCTCTTTTTAAATACAATATTTGAAACTTTTATATATTCAATTTAATGAAATTAAATTTGTCTTTAAAATTGGTACATAAAAATTTAGTTTGGATAAATTTTTTCTACATTTCTGATAACTTTCATATTTTGATGAATAGTGAAAAATACTTAATTTTAATTTAAGAAAACATTTTCAATCAAAATAAATTATCATGTTAAATTATGAATTTGAGTGGTTTAAAAGTATAATAATATTATGTTTTTATAATTTAATGTAATTTAGAACATTGTAAGTAACTTCACATTTAAAGTGGACATAAACACATGTCAATATTTTGATGGTTTTTACTTCTTAAAAACCCACTTTCTGGTCTTGACGACAGGAAAAAATTTTAAATTAATTAATGCATCTTCATTGTTTTTAATTTTTAAAAATAGAATTTTTTTTAATTTGTAATATGGAAATTATCTTTGGTTGAATTTTTGGTATTTTTCTGAAAATATGCAATTTTTTATGAATAGTTAAAACACTACGTTGCATATAAAAACTGACTATTTCATTTAAATAACAATTTTTTTAATTTAAATTTATTTTAAAGTAAAAATAGATACATAATTCCTATTTTAGTCTAATGAAATTCATTGGAGTCATTTTATAATAATATTAGATATATAAAATGTTTTCAAACTTTTTAACGTCTTTTACCCACCTCCAAGGAACATTTTAAATTTTGCATAAAAAGTAATTTTACGACATCTGTGAATTAAATTTTAAAAATTCAAGAGACATGATTGATATCAATAATTAAAATTTGGTTCAATAGGATGAAAATAATTTTTTGAGTATATTAACTTTTGAATTTTATTTACCATAATTAAGAGGAAATAGGGAAATTAAAGGTAAAAATGATATTATAATTACCCTAACACATTTTCTAATTCTTTTTGATAAGTGTATTTCCACCAAAATTATCCTTATGAAAAAATAGGATCCTTTTTTATCCACTTGTATTATATTAGGACATTTATTATATTTTATTTAAAGAAGAGTTAAAAGTGTTAAATTCTAATTCTAATAACTAATCCATTTTTAATATATATTTATACATAATATAAATTAGCCTATAAATATTCACCAAAATAAAAATATTTCCAACACGATGGTATTTTATTTATAATTTTTAGACATTTAAAAATTAAATTATTTTATGACACATTGATGATGTAGTAATTACCGTATTAATGAATGACTAATGTAATTGATGTTATAAAAATTAAAAAAATCTATATTAAGACTTTTGAAGAATTACAAAAAATTTATAGGTTAATATGACATTTTAGGGTTGATTAAACGATTTTTTTTCTAATTAATCATATTTTTATGACTTTCAGAAAATAAACAAATACTAAATAGTTTCCAAATTGACATAAATGAGTTTTTAAATAAAATACTATTTTATTAAATTATATAAAAGTCCTAAAAACTAAAAATTTTCCAAAGGACTAATATAATGATATATACTTCATTAATGAACCACATGAGGTTTGATTGGAATTTTATAGTTACTTTATTAACCATGTATTATAATAATACAAGAAGACATGGTAAAAGGTAAACTATTTAACTAAGGGTTAAATCTAATAGATAAAGTTAATATGGTGACCTAAACTTGTCTCAAACATATTGGTTGAGAGTTTCTAGACCTATACCAATAATATCCTCAAAATAAATCTACATGGAGCTATTAAAAACCGAAAATAATTTTATAATAAATTAATATTTCAAGCTTTTCTTAAAGTGCCTCTCACCTCTTTAATAAAAGGGAACCTCCCTTTCTCTTAAATTCACACCTCCAAAGCCATTTGTCTTGGCCAAAACCTACTCAAATATTATCCCAAATACTGACACTTAATCGTATAGGAATAACATTGATCTTAAAACTAACCTATGGATCTCTTTTGTTCAAATCAAAATAAAGAACCTGAATAAGAGATAATTATTTCATCACCCCTTTCAAAGTTCTTTTCTTCTTCTTCCACTTCCTCTTTCATTGTTATTTCCATAATAAAATAATAACTCCAGTACCTTATAAATACATATATGTTATTATAAATATTGTAAAACCATATTCATTATTCTTTCCACCCTATGAATGACAATGTCACTATACATGCATAGGTACGGCTTAACGTCTCCACGTTGTGGTGTAGTTTGTTATTCAACACAACATTATTTGAATGGGTATAATAATGAGTATAATTAATTTAAATAATGAATATAACAATTTAATTATTCTGTATATATAATATACCATCCAATTAAACACTATTTTACCATCGATAGAATGATATTGTCGCTCGTGCATACTTACGGCTTACCGTCTCCATGATGTGATAAGATTCATCTTCATTGATCACCATTCAATATTTTTTATAAAAATATATATATTGATTAAGTATGAGATATTGGAAATAATATTTCTACTAGAATAATATATATTTATGAAGATAAATATATTTCATTTACTTACTTCCATACTATTCGATAAGAAAACAGAAACTACGTTCCTACGTACGTACGAACTATCGTCTCCATAAATTGTGTTTCTGTTTCATATATCTATCTATTATAAATATTTATATTCATAATTTAGATGATATATAAATCATTTTTTATATTCTAGAAGCATTTAAATCATGATCTACATGATACGATCAAGAAGAACATGTTAAAACACATACGATAAAGAAAGTGATTATTACCTGAAATGTTACTTGAACAAGGATATTGTTAATAAATGGGTGGTATAAGGTCATAAATGAATCATATATGATATCATAAATATTAATATGTTTCTTGTATAATTTAATAACATACTACGGTCATTATACAGGAGTCTAAATGTACCCACGACTAAAGTAAAGTACAAGTTAATGGTTATTTCCTCAATATCATTATTATTTAACATTTTTTATTTGTAAGTATCTATTGGGAAATATTTATCGTCTATGTCATTGTTTCATTAAAAATATTTAAAAAGGAATATTTTACAATTTTACGGAACAAACACTTTATCCATATAATCATTTTAAATGTTTTTTTCTAAATCTTTTTAATTAATGTCCATGTTTTCCAAATGATTTTAAGAATTAATTTATGTGAACATGATTGTTTTAAAGTTTTAATTTCTTTCAAAATTTTCAAAGTGGTATGGGAAACATTGATTCAAAAATATCTTTTAAATTTCTTCCTTTATAAGTTGTGTGACTTTTAAATGATTTCATGAAAATGGGTATTTATCTCATATAGTTTTATTGATTATTTTCAATTATGTCAACATCCTTTATTGGATATTATTCTTGATTGATTTTTATTTACTACAATAAAATCTTCCATATAATATTGAAGGATTTTGAATGTGGATGTTCTATTTTATACTATTCATGGTTTATGGTTAAAGTATTGATATTTTTTAAGATAGTTTTAGTACGAATGGTTATGTTATGTTTAACCATTTTTCGTAAAAGGAATGAATTAGAATTAGTAAGTGATTGGTGGGGCCCGCTATAGCCCCTCGATGCATCGTTTGTTCTCATATGACAAATTAGTGTCTTTGAACAAAGCCTTAAAAAATTCTTAATTGTAGTCTTGGCACGAGGCCTTGACTATGTGGTTATGATGTCCGACATTACGCATTCCCTCATTATAAAATTAGTTATTACATGTTATTATTTGATTTTTAGAATATCCATATGAATGTTTATATGGTAATTATTGATTTATTTTTTCCATATTATGATCAGTTTTATGTTTAAAACACTGTTGTTTTTATTACACATCTTTCCTTAAAAGTTTATAGCTTCCGTTAAATTATTTACCCTTACTGAGCATCCCATCTCACCCCTTTCTTATGTTTTGATTTCCTAGGATTCCATGAAGTGTATTATGATAGATATGCTGGGTTATTCAAGGGGAATAATGGAATTCTCAAAGGATTATCTATGTTGTAATATATTTTTGAAATTTCAATGTAATGTTCATGTATGTAATCTATTTTCCAAGAATACTAAAATTATCATCCTTCGGGACTTTATTACTTGTAATCATTCCAATCTATTAAAATAATGCATTGGCTCTAGGCTTCTAGGTTTGGGGAATTGCAGTTTGTATCAGAGGATGTTTAACAATATCCTTGGAAACTAGATTTAGATAAACTCAGATTTGTAACCATTACCCTAAGATATACTTTGAAGATTTGTATAGAAGAACATCCAAATATTTTGGTAATGTAGATATTATATGTGTTTTCTATGAAATACATCCTTTTCTAGATACTACAAGTGGACGTGGTTCTGGAACAGTTGTACCTAGAAGTGAAACTCTGACAATGAGTTTCGGGCTTGACATGGGGTATCTTGGTACACGATAACGGGCCTTTCTACGCACCTGGTTTAACACTACCGGGGGATATTATTTGGATGATTCACATTTTATTACAAACCATTATGAAGGTTTTATGAGTAAATATGTTAGCAAAGAAACCATTTTTATTATTATGATACTAGATGTGTGAAAACATTCAATTAATGTTGATAATTTTTCTAGTTTTTGGATTATAAATTATGATTTAATCTAACCTAGTGTAAGTTGTCAATTAGAAATGGCACCCAGTAGAAGGAATGATAACTCTTACAATACTCATGATCTGAAGAGTAAGAAGGATCATATCTTTCATTTTCATAAGCCAACATTTAGAAGGGAAATAGTCTCCCACATATTCTTATTATATGAAGAAATAATATCATGTGTTAATAAGATAATTAATCAATTATTTGGGTCATATGTATTTGAATGGAAGAAATAGAAGAAGAGGATGATAGAGAAAATATGGAAAAGGGAAGAAGGGAAAGAAGGGTTTTTTCACATGTGATAACTGTGGAATGAATCACCTTGGTAAATGCTTGAAGGGAATGAAAGTTTGTTATATGTGTGGAGAAAAAGGACACCATGCTCATGATTTCAAGGGTAAAAAAATGTTATAAATGTAAAATTCTTCATCTGCAAGGAGTTGGGACACTGCAGGAATCAATGTCGAAATCATCAGAGTATGCCCCTAATGATGCTATTGGATAATAATCATGGTAGGATACTACCACAGATGAAGATGGATGACTAGTGTTCTTATGTTTTTATTAAATAATTACGTCATTTGAGTTTTGCATCAACGATATACTAGTTATATGGATTATAGAAATAAATAAGGATTTTAATACAGTACTATTTCATTGAGTAATTTAGATTATATGGTTCTAAGAAAAGAGACTCAATGGAAAGTTAATCTTTTTGTAAAATACATGGTTGAAGGATCGATAAACCTTAATATCATTCTGATACTGAGGTAGTTATTTTGGAATAAAATATGATTGATTTGGATTAATTATATTGGATATTATTGAATAAATTTAAACTGATTAATGATTTATATATTCCATTATTTTTGGAGTTTAAAACATTTATGGATTTAAGGTGTATATTCTGTATTCTGGGTTTTACTGAAGGACTAAAGAAGTAAATACATATTTAAATAAGGTTTTATGGTAATTCAAGTTGTTACCATGTTTTAATAAAATACATAATTAAGGTATTCACATTTTTATCTTCTTTATGTTATGTTGACCTTCCTTATAAATTTTTGGACTGTGAGTTTAGACAAAAGTATTTTGGATAAGTCTAAATGTTGGAATAGAGTAAGTTGAACACTTGATTTTTTTTGTATGAGGTTAAAGTGTGATTTTTTGGATACTTTGACATAAACTTTTGATCTTCCATAAATATTTATAGAATTAATGGAATACTAGTGGACCTTATGAATTATCAAATGCTCTTCAGGCTTAAAAAAATATTTTTTTAGCATTCATTTCCTAGTGTAAGGGATGATTCCAAAATAGATCGAAGCACAACCAAATGATGAGATTATGATTATGACAGATAATGAAATCAAGTATATTATCTTGAGTTCTTATCTTGATAGTAAATTAATCCATCATCTTCAAAAAAGTATCTAAAATTTGTTTTGTTATAATACCATATGTTTTTTAGCCGAAGATAGTTTAAATTGTAATAGATTGATGGCTTTGAGACCCTCAATTTTATATTTATTTTTCACTAGTTTGTGATTGATGACCTCAATCACTCCGTAAAAAATTTATGTTTTTCCTATAATTATGGGTATCTAATTTCCACCAATGTTCTTATATTCTAAATTCTAATTGGTGGTGACTTTTTCATTTCCCTTTCCCTCTTATTAAAACAAAATTTTATTAACCCAATTTCCGATGTGGGTTTTCCAAAAAGGTATTTTATATTTTTCAACATTTTATTTTTGAAGAATAATATCAAATTTAGAGGACTAAATTTATTGAAGAAGTGTAGAATGTAACACCACATGATTTCATAGTACGTTATCTCTTTAAAGTAATTCAATAATCTGCACTACACGCAGCACCGAGTTCAACTGCATCATGACCTATCAAACTAGACGTTTAAAAAAGAGGTCATGAATAGTATTAACAACATTTGTAATTTTATATATATCCTATATAATTTTAACATTCATATTTTGTGTTTCTTAGACATAATATAACGAAAAATTCAATTTTTCAGATAAAAGATCCATTTTTCAAAAATGCAGTTTTCCACCTTTTAATGGAAAACCATATTTAAATAAAATATTTAACACTTTTATATATTAAATTTCATGAAATTAAATTATTCTTTAGAATCAAGACAAGATAAATCAGTTTGGATAAATTTTTGGTACTAATCTAATAACTTTCATATTTTGAGGAATAGTGAAAAATAGACAATTTTAATTGAAAACAACTTTTTTAATCAAAATAATTTATAGTGTTAAATTATGAATTTGAGTGGTTTTAAAGTTTAATTAGATTATATTTTGATCATTTGATATAATTTAGGTCATTTTAAGTAATTTCACATTTAAATTTGACATAAACACTTGTCAATCTTCTGAGAGATTTTACTTTTTAAAAACTAGCTTTCTCGTTTTGACAACGGTAGTTAATTTTAAATTAATTAATGCCACTTCCATTTTTTAATTTGTTAAAATAAAAATCATTTTTGAATTTGGAATATCAAAATTATATTTGGGTCATTTTTTGGTATTTTTCTAAAAACAATCAATTTTTGATAAATAGTGAAAAACACTACGTTGTAGATAAAAATAGATTTTTCATTTAAATAATTATTTTTTTATTTAAATTTATTTTAAATAAAAATTAGATACATGATACCCATATTAGTCCAATTTAATTACTCTAGAATAATTTTATAATAAGATTAGATATATAAAATTTTATTAAACATTTTAAGGTCTTTTACCCACCTTTTAGGCACATTTTAAAATTTGCATAAAAAGTAATTTTATCACTTCTGTGACTTGAATTAAAAAAATCTGAAAGACATAGTTGATATTACTAAGTAAAATTTGGTTCAATAGTATGAACATAATTTTTGGTGAATAGTTACTTTTGAATTTTATTTACCACGGTTAAAAGTAAATAGGGTAATTAAAGATAAAAATGATATTCTACTTACCTTAACACATGTACTAATTCTATTGTATAAGTGTATTTTGAAAAAAATAAACCTTAGGAAAAAAATATGATCCTTTTTGATCCACTTGTATTAGACTATGACATTAATTATCTTTTATTTAACGAATTTTTAAAAGTGTTAAATTAAAATTTTAATAACTAAACTATTTTTAATATAGAGTTATACATAAGATAAATTCGACTATAAATACTCATTATAAATATAAAACGATTTCATAAAACATGGTATTTTATTTTTAATTTTTATACATTTAATAATTAATTTTTTTATGAAAAATTGATGATGTAGTAATTACAATATTGATGAAAAACTAAAATAATTAATGATATAAATATTAAAATAAATGTAAATTGAGACTTTTAATGAATTCCATGAATTTTCTAGGTTAATATTACATATTAATGTGGATTTAATGAATTTTTTTCTATGTAATAATGTTGTAATGACTTTACAGAAACCAAATATTAAATAGTGTCAAAATTGACATAAATGAGTTTTTAAAACAAATACTTTTTTATTAAATTATATAGCAGTCCTAAAAATATAAGGCATGGAAAAAAGACTTATATAATGATATATATGTCATTAATAAACCAATTCAGGTTCTCTTGGTCTTTTACTGTAAGTTTATTAACGATGTATTATAATAATACAAGAAGACATGGTAAAAGTTAAACTATTTAACTAAGGGTTAAATCTAAAATATAAGGTTAATATGGTGAACTAAACATGTCTGAAACCTATTGGTTGTGTGTATTTATAGCCATCCCAACCTAATACAAGAAATAAATTTATTTGGATCTATTAGAAATCGAAAATGATTTTATAATAAAATAATATTTCAATTTTTTCCTAAAGTGCCCCTCACCTTTCTCATAAAAGTGAACCTCCCCTTCTCTTAAATTCACTCCTCCAAAGCCATTTTTCTCAGCCAAACCTTTCTCAAATATCCTTCCAATTACCCTCACTTCATCCAAGTGGCCTTACATTGATCATAAATCTAACCTGAGGATCCCTTTTTTCCAAATCAAAAGGAAGCACCCGAAGAAGAGGTAATAATATCATCACCTCCTTCAAAGATCTTTTCTTCTTCTTCCACTTCCTCATTCATTGTTATTTACATACTAAAATAATAAATCCAGTAAAATATAAATACTTATATGTTATTATAAATATGTTAAAACCATATTCATTATTCTATCACCCTATGAATGATAATGTCACCATACGTGCATACGTATGGCTTATCATCTCCAAGTCGTGGTGTAGTTTGTTATTCAACATAACATTATTTTGATGGGTATAATAATGAGTATAATTAATTTAAATAATGAATATAAGATGATAATTATTCTTTATATATGATATACCATCCAATTATACACCATTTTACAATCTATAGAATGATATTGTCACTCGTGCATATGTACGACTTACCTTCTCCCCGACTCTATGAGATTCATCATCAACGATCAACATTCAAGAATTTTTATAAACATATATATATTGATTAAGTATGATATATATGATATAATATTTCTTTTGGAATAATGTATATTTATTTAGATAAATATATTTCATTTACTTACTTCCATACTATACAATAAAAAACAGAAACAACATCCATGCGTACGTACGAACTATCGTCTCCATAAACAGTGTTTCCATTTCATATATATATCTATTATATATATTTATATTATAAATTTAAATGATACATAAATCATTTTTTATATTCTGGAAGTATTTAAAACCTAATCTTAGTGATATGATCAAGAGAAACAAGTTAAAACACATACGATAAAGAAAGCGATTATTACCCGAAATGTTACTTTAACATGGAAATTATTATTAAATGGGTAGTATAAAGTTATAAATTAATCATCTATGATATAATAAATATTAATGAGTTTCTGGTATAATTTAATAACATACTATGGTCATTATAGAGGAGGTTAAATGTTCTCTCGACTAAAGGAAAGTACAAGGTAAGGGTCATTTGATCAATCTCATTATTATTCGAGATTGTTTATCTGTAAGTATCTACTGGGAAATATTTATCATCTATGTCCATGTTTCATTAAAATGTTTTAAAAAGGAATCTTTTAAGGTTTTATATAAGGTAATATATAACTATATCATCATTTTAAATGTTTTTAAATATTTATTTTTCTAAATCTTTTTAATTAATGTCCACGTTTTCAAAATTATTTTAAGGATTTCTCTACGTGGGCATGATTGTTTTAAAGTGTTAATTTATTTCAAAAGTTTCAAATTGGTATGGAAAACATTGATTAAAAAATCCCTTTTAAATTATTTTCTTTAAAAATTGTGTTACTTTTAAAAGATTTCATGAAAAGGGGTATTTCTCTCAGAGAGTTTTATTGATTATTTTCAACTATGCCAACATCCTTTATTGAATATTATTCTAGATTGAGGTTTATTTACTATAATACAATATTCCATATTGTATTGAATGAGTTTGACTTTGGATGTTCTATTTTTATACCATTCATGGTTTATGGTTAAATTATTAACATTTTGTGTGCTAGTTTTAGTATGAATTTTTATGTTATGTTTCACCCTTTTTCATATGATGAATGAATTGGAATTATTAAGTAACAAGTGGGGCCCACTATATCCCCTCGATGGATCGGTAGGTATCATGAGACAAATTATTGTCTCAAAACAAGGCCTTGACAAAATTCTTATTTGTAGCCTTGGCACTAGGACTTGACTATGTGGTTATGATGTCCAACATTATGCTTTCCCTCATTATGAAATTAGTTATTACATGTGATTATTCGACTGTTAGAATATCCATTTTCATGATTATATGGTAATTATTCATTTATTTTTCCCATATTATGTTAAATTTTATGTTTAAAAGGTTTTTGTTTTTATTACACATCATACCTTAAAAAATTTATAGCTTCTTCTAAATTATTTACCCTTACCGAGCGTCTGAGAGCACCCATTTCTTATGTTATGTTTTACCAGGATTATAAGAAGTGTATTATGATTGATATGTATGGATAATATAGGGGCATAATGAGATTATAAAATTATTATCTATATTTTATTTTATGTTTGAAATTGTAATGTAATGTTCATGTATGTAATCTATTTTCCAAGACTGCTAAACTGATCATCCCTTCATGACTTTATTCCTTATAATCATGCCAATGTATTAAAATAATGAATCGTCTCTCGGTTTTTCAGTTCAGGGTGTTACAATACATACACTACCCTATAGTGGATAATGGTTTTTTATACACAGTAATTCATTAATGTAGGGACTGGGATGATTCCTTATCTTGAAATATGTTTTGATAACTTATGTCTCTCTCCAATTTAAAATTCATCAATATTTTACCCAAATAAAGATTTAGAGTTAATAGTGGTAATTATTTTACTAAAATACAGAGGAATTTTAGTTATAATTAATTCTCTAACCTATAAAATATTCATAAAATCCTGAAGCATATATTACTATAAAAATAGTTTAATATGATCCAAAGGAGATTTTTGTAGTTTATTAATGATTATAAATTCTCAAAAAACTACCACTTCGGGAAGGTGAAAAAAGTGGATGATGCTATAAGTCGAAAATACCATTCTATTTTTTTATGATTTGGATCTAAATAGATTCAATGTTTGTGGATTTGCAGAATATATATGTTAAAATTTTTAGAAAATGGAAAAAACATATATTTTTCAGATGATTGTTCAATAATCCATCCATTTGAGGATTAAAGAGGCGGAGAAGGAATATTTGGAACTATAGAAGAAGGTTAAAAATGTTCCTACATTCAAATATAACTCTGATGGAATGATATGATCTAGGAATAGAGTATGATTCCCATCAATAATTTAATAGAAGTAATATCTATTATAAAAAATATCATATCTCATCATTCCCTATTCATCCTAGAGTTATGAATTTGTATAGTGATCAGAAAGAGTATTTATGGGTAGAAAATATGATGAGGATGATTATAGAGTATATATCATCATGATTGCTATGTAATAATGTTAGTAATGAGATATTGAAGTCTAAGGGTATGTAACAATCATTAATAATTATATAATTTCAATGATAAAACATTACCATGTGTTTCATCATTGGATTCTGCAAAACATCTAAATGGAACAACAATATCTTCATTGTAGTCAATCACCATATGAAATAATTAAATTTCATTACCATCAAAGAATATTTTTATCTTTATCATCTTGAGATAATATACATTATATAACTAGTAATATCTCTTGGAGTAGCACATTATTTTGTATCTGATTGGGATTTGGGGTTTACATCGTTGTTCTAGAGAAGTCTTCTATAAGATTAAAATACTGATTTGAACTTTTTCACTATATATAATCCTTAGATTGATGGTCAACCCCAGAGGAACATTTATACAATAGAATATATTTTGAGATCTTTTTTATGGGTTTCAAATGCAGATGGTATCAACACATTCTTTTAGTGAAATGTTCTTACAAAAATAACTTTCACTCGAGCATTCAGATGGGTCCTTGTGAAGATCTATTTGGAAAGAACTATGGAACTAAAATGTGGGGGGATGAAGTTAGATAAATAAAATTTTAGGGCTTGATATAGCTAATTAAATGGTAGATAATTTCACAATTATTTAGAATCATGTCAGGTAATGTTAGAGTCGATGAAAAATATATGCTAACAATCATCATTGAGATCTAGAGTTCAGCATTGGTGATAAGGTAATTCTATAAATATCAACTTATATGAAATTTTTGGGATTTTAAAATAATGTAATTTTTATACATATATATATTGTTCACTTCAAAATTATTGGTTATTCAAGGATTTTTTGTTATCTCTTGGGGCTTCAACTTAATCTTTCCCAAGTTCACGATGTATTCCTTATATATCTCTTAAGGAAGTGCATAACTGATCCTTCACATGTAACAAGTGTAGAGGTTATACCATGAGATTATGATCTATCTTATGATGAATAATTTTTAGATAATTGGGTTCTAATAGGTAAGGTTCTGAGTAACAACACCACTCACTAATCATAGTTTTTTGGTGAAACTAAGAAATTTTAAAAAGCTACATAGAAACCCAAGAATTTCATGAGGGAGATGTATCCTCGATTGTTTGTATCAGAAGAATGAAATTCTCATGGAAAATTTTTTATAATGGGTGGAATAATATAACAGCCTAATATTTTATAATATATCTATCATAAAATGAATTTAATTTCATTGATATATTACATCACACACAACATAAAGTTTAAACAAATTGTGATATACATTAATATATTATTATTTAATTTGGAATGTATCATCTAGTAATTGGGTTGGATGGTACGAATAATACTAAATAAATTCTGAAAAATTATTTTTATATATATTTAAAATAAATTTATTGGTTATAAATGAAAATAAAATAATTTTAAGGTAAACAGTAATGTTTTTTTAAAATGTTTTTATGCACACAATGTATCTTCATATTAATAAATAAGATTAATTTATATTAATGAATAATTTAAATGATAATTATTTTTTTTATATTCAATACTATGTTTTGACATTCATATAATAGTTCCTTCTATTAATGGAATAAGAATAAATTTATCTTTATGCCTAAAAATGATTTTTTTTCTAAAAATGGTTTTTGTTTCATTTAAAATGATTGTTTTAAAATTAATATATAACGATTATAGAAATTTAATTTTGTAAAATTAATTCCATATTTTGAATTAAAAAACTAATATAATTTAATTAGTTCACTGTAAATTTGGTCATAATGAATAGTAAAATAAGTTATATTTTTTATCACAGGTATGGATAAAACGTTTTATCGGGGGTTAACCAAAGAGATAAGATTTAAAATATCTCCAAAAAGAAATTTAACTTCTTTGGATGATGGTATTTATAATTTATACATCTTATCATTGATTCCTTTTCATTTTGAAGCCACATAACTTCAATAATACATTAATATATTTTATTATTTTGAAAATTTTCATATGTGTCACCTCCCTCCATTATAAAAGGATTTAACATATGATCACTTTCTCACACTTCATGACCCCTTTAGATAAGCCTTGCCATGCCATAATACCTTCCTAAAAGTAATCCTCATGTCATATAGTTAATATTTAAATCATTTTACCATTATTTGAATCCTTAATATGTAAAACAATGGTGGTTTCTCAACAAATAGGTATAACTCTTAATTGTGTACTTTTAATTATATTTATACATCAAAATTTTCTAATACTTTTGTATTCATCATAACATGATTAATTGAGAATAATAAATATACTGATATGTTATTAAGATGATTTTACAACCTTTTCATCTCATTACCATCAAATATTAAATTAAAGTATCACGCGTGACTTCTTATTATCTTCTTTCAGCACATAGCCATGTTATTCATTTTCAATCACCATACATAATAGTTTTTTATTATGATGTATTAAATTATTATACATGATATTAAAGAAATATTTATGATTGTAGAATTATAATACACAATATTTCTTTTTAATATTTTCATTCATTGGAAAATGATAATTTTCTCATTAATGGTGAACTATTGTTCACCTTTCTGTTATTCCAACCATTGAATAGTGGAAACATGACTAATGCATACGTACATAATATTATCTCCATGGTATGATGTAATTCATTTTCATCACAACATTATATGAATAATTATCAAAGTGTATATGATTAATAAATAGGTTACTTATTTTTTTATTATGATTCTAGAGATGATGACACCATGGAAAAGGTGCAAGTACCAGTACCATCAAACCAAAAATTCATGGAAAGCATACGAATTTAAAACCTAATGATCATTTTAATGATTTTTTTAAAATGTAATTTGAAATTATAAAGGAATGAAATATTGTATTTTATGTATGAATACGGATCTGTAATATGTCTATATTTATTATAAGTTATATTTCAATGTGTAAGAATAAAGATGAAACTTGAGGAAAGTAGTTTATGTCAAAATCTCATTTCATTTCAAGATTGTCTATGTGAAATTTAAATTAAGGAAAACTCTATCTATTTTATCCTTTGAAACCCATAAATTATATTCTCCTATGGTTATTTCTAGTGTTTTTCTGTATTAGTACTATTTTTCTCTCTTCGTTACATAAAAGGGTCACAAAATTTTTTTAATAAAAAACTAACCTTAATTGTACTTTGGTCAACAAACCATTTAGTCTATTCCAATATTATTTAAAATTGTGTTATAAAAATTATTAACAATACATGAAATGTTTTAAAAAGTAATTTCCACTAACTTTTACTTTATAAACAAATATATAAAAAATATTTTTTAAGAAACATTTCTATGAAAAATTTGTTTATGACTTTTTACAAAGGTTTGAAAGTAATTTTTTTCCTTTTTAACATATACATCATGCATATATTTTTCCACAATCATGACCATTCTTTTCATTTAAAAATCCTTCACAAATTTAATTTTTTTCTCAAGTAAAATAGATTTCTCAATATTTTTATAATTTTTAGTTAAAATGTTATTAAAATGAAAGGATGTTTTATCATATTTTCAAATTATTTTTTCAAATATATATTAAAGATATTTTTAATATATATCAACACTATTTATGTATTTTTGTGCTTAAATGGGGATTTGATCTTATGATACCATCCCCTTTTTTCTCTATATGTCCTATAATGATGGTGACATTATTATTTTTTATGAAAGAAATTTATTTCCTAGGTGTTAGCTATGTTATGATGAATCCTTTATAAAAATAATTTATTTTCTATAGGTTATTTGACGATATAATGATGAAATTTTTGTAAAACGCATTTCATTTCCATGAGTTATGATATGATGATATGATGAATGTTATGTGATCTTGTTGTATAAATATTTATGGTTTTAATTATGTAAAGGGTGGTAATAAAATAATATATCCCCTCAATGCATTGGGTAAGGATTAAAAAGTTTATAATTTCTAAATAAATGTTAGAGTTAGTAAGCTCCTAAGAGATTCCTGAGTAAACTAAATGGATCTTACTCCTATGTGAATGTAAGAAATGACTAGGTATGAATTTAAATTATGGTTTATTGTCTACAAAAATATTCAAGGAAGTGACCCCTAGGTAAGTAAATAATTTTATATTATTAGATGTATGCCAAAAATATATGTATTATTCTTATAATTTGTCCTTGTGGATCATGATTGATTATTGATGATTTCGTACATTTATCCCTTATTTTATTTGTTATAAAAAATCCTTTTCCATGATTTATGATTAATGATATTTGACTTGTTGGTTTTTATTATTTTAATCAATGATTATGTTCTCAAACACTTATTAATTCCTTATTATCACTTTTGATTATTGATTTTTATCACCTTTTTTTACCATTATTTGGCATCTGGGATCACACTTTCTTATGTTTTCCATCCCCAAGATATTAAGAAATGTTTTAAGTAGTTCATGTCTAAGAATATTACTTTGTGAGAAGATATTTCTGGGTTACATTTAATATCATTCATGAAATAATTTTATTATATATTTAGTCTTCAATGTACCTAAACCTTCACTATGTTGGGGTGTTCTTTGTTGTGAAATGTATTGAATATTCATCTAAAATGATGTAATATATATTTATATTATTCTTAAGTCACCTCAAAAATAACCTCATGGTCATTTATAAGGATTTAGGGTGAGTTTTTTAGTAAATATTGGTCAAGATAAATGGCTCAATTTCTATGGAGATGATTGGAGAGGTGGATACTATTTATTGGTGTGGTGTGTGGTAACTTTGGAAATACTTGAAACCCTACCATGTAATTTATGTATTAATCATGTGATGTGGCTCCAAAATACAAAATATTATCATATACTAATTAAAATGTCTAAATACCATATAACCATCAAATAAAAGAAGTTTTTTGTGATGTTTAAAACCTTATCTCTTAGATTAACCCCTCTTTAACCTTTTAACTCTTCCTATGGTAACATGTTTTTTACCATTGTAATTATTCATTATGAAAAAAACTAAGTTAAACTTATTATATTATATAAATATTCTTATTTCAAATGTGTAATATATTTTAAAATATTAAATTTCTATAAGTGTTAGAAATATATTTTAAAAAAATTAAACAAAATACAATGAAAACTATTTTTATAGAAATGCGTATTTATAAATAAATTTTCATGTGTTTTTATTCATTTCCTAGAAAAATAAAATATATGATTGATGTAACATTTGATTGAATATAATATAAAAAATATGATTAAAATAATTCATTATTAATGATTAATTTTTCTTGTTAAGTTAAAAAAACATTACACATATAAATATGATTTTTTCAGACAAATACCTTTTTACCTTCAAATGATTTTATTTTTAATTTATAACCATTTGATAACCAATGAATTCATTTTATTCCTTTTTAAAAAATATTTTTTCATCATTTAGTTATCTATATTCATACCCACTAATCCAATAGTGATGCTATAATGTTGTTTTTTAATAATAATATTCCAATAATATAACATAATTTTTTTAAACATGATATATTTCCTGTCAATAATGTTATAAAAGAAATCAATTTTTTTAAAGAGAAATATATCATAAAATTTCTATGTGACACAAATAATATGTAAATATATATAAAAACAAAACAATATGGTATTGATGAAAAAATTAATTTAATTATTTGAGTGAAAATAATACTAGATAGCGTGAACAAGAACTCAACATGGATATATCATCTTTAGAAATTTTATTTTGTAATATCTTCCTCGCCTAGATTTGGTGATATAATGATTATAAGTATATTTTTTAATGTTATCTAAAACCCTTGAGTTGATAAAAATATCAATTATTCTAAGATGTTTTTTTATTGTAAGATACTTTAATTTATTATAATATATATATATATATAGGAAAAATTAACAATTTTTAGAAAAGTTGATTGGTTCCACCGAAGGAAAGGTGATTGAACTAATAATTCTTTTGTTTAAAATTTCTTACAACTAAAGTTTTTGTTGAATAAATTTATTTGGTTTTATTTTATAAGTAGACATATTATGCCTTCCCCTATAAGAAAATCACTATTAAACTCCCCTAACTCTTCTAAGATAACACTAGAACATCATTATGAAATAACTTATATTTTCTTCACTGCTATTAGAAATTCAATCTATTTATTTACATAATTTAACCCAAGATTGATACTAATAAATGATAAGATACAGATCTATGAGACATGGATACTATCCTAGCCAGACCAATATTTATTTTTCACTCTCTCTTGAATGTAAGAACTCTTCATTCAAGAGAAGTAATTTATACACTTTATATGAAATAATCAATTTTGGTAATATATTAGGAAAAACAATCCATCTTAATTATGAGGTCAAAATGTTAGTTTTTAGGACAATATAAGTCTATAAAAATTCCACATTAACTACTCTAATATTAAATAAGATATTTTTAATGCTTAAGTTTCTATCTCAATAATAGGTACATGGATTACATCATATATGTAATAATTTCAACATAAAACCAAATTTAATCCATTACTAATTTAGATGCATAGAAATGTGATTCAATTTCTTAAAAATACACTAAAAAATTAATTGATCAATAATATACCTCAAAATTTTTAAATATCCACTTCTATCTTTGTAAATAAATTATTAGTGGAAAATAAATTTCTAGGGGTTAGTTTGATTGATAACATTCATACTTAAAAGATAATGACTAATATATTCCATGGTTATTTTTCAATTCATTCCTCCCAAAACATAATTGTGATGATATCCCACTATGCTTAGCCATTCCTACAATTGTTGATGATCCCTAGGTCGGATTGGAACCTTTAATACAAGAGTCATGAGGTTTAAAAATATTTTAATTTTAAAATGATTTAATTTTTAAAATTTATAGATTTGTTTGTGTTTTCTAACCTAATTATATCTCAAATATATGAATGATATACACTATAACATACCAACTAAGTATATATAATAAAGGTTAAATAAGTTATACCCCTCCCATTAAATCAATTATAAGACCCACTACTTCTTTTTTAAAATTCATCCCTCCATATTTTATATCCATTTTTAATGTTACTACAACTACTTGAACGGGAAAAGAAATTTCCTTGAATTTGGATCCCCTATATATTTTTATTATCCTCCAAAATATTATTAACCAACTATAAATAATATTCAATGAATAAAATCAAAACTCTATGTAAAATATTTGGTTAAGGATTTGATTTTAATCTTTAGTCACTAAAAATTACATATATTATCACTTTTAGGAGAAGTGATGTCGGATCAGAGAAAAGGGAGGTGTTGTACATGAAAAAGAGTCTCACTTTTACCAGTAAAAAAATTATAAGTACTTTACCTTTTAACTAGTACTATAGTAAAATTATAAGGTAAATAGTCTCTAGAAACTATCCATAGAAATACACGCATAAAATTGTTCTATTATCTCCTACTCTCACCACTGGAGAGTGAGTGCATCCACCATGTACATGGTAAGATTCTCATAAGAAGATTAAAGCGTATCTAAAAATCAAATATACCATTTATTCATATTTTTAATTCCACTATCACCTCTGGTCATTTTTCACTTTTTCATATTATAGGATTTTATCATTTAAATTTATTTGTTTTATCAACAATCTAAGGCTCCCCCTCCCCTAAACCACACATAACATTCATGTTGGAAACATTAAATGAATGATAACTTATCTTAAGGAAATACTAACGTAGTATATATTCAATAGGATAAAATTTATTATAATATTATTCTTTCTTATTAGTAAGAGGTCTCCTTGGTGACATAATTCTATAAGTAATATGGAATTCTCTTAAAAATATTTCAGGAATGACAACATTGGGTAAAATAAAGGTCATATAGGGGTCTTCCATACCACGGGAAGGCTACAAATAAAATTGTAGAGGCCCATGGAATATTTATGTTGAAAAAAGGCTTATAAAATATTTTATAAAACCATGGGATCAGACAAAAAAATATCTTAGTTACAGATCACATTTATATTCGTGCATGGATATTGTGCATGGTTAATAAATCAAACACTAAAATTATATAGTGTTACTAGTGAACTTATTACATTCCCAAAATAAAAAATTACACTAAAAATGAATCATAACAATAATTGTTTAATCCATCACAAAATATATCTATTTCCCATTCCAAAAACTCATTAAAAACTAAATTTCCTTACATATTTATATATCCTCAATCCTTCTTCATGAATTTTCATAATTTTCATTTTCAAAATACACTTACATTTTCAATAATTTATTTTAAAAACAATTTGACAACAAAAATAAATAAATTAATTGAATACTTTTTTGGATATATTGAAATTCTATAATATGGTTGTCTAGGTCATGTATAAAAATCACTCCCCTTTTATAGAATCCTACAAGAGATATTATAATTAATTTTATTAATAATATATACTATAACACAAGTGTTTTGTTACATGTGGTATCTGTATCAATTTATTAACTATATCTTGTGTCTTGGTCATCATATCTCGACACCTATAATTTCTAACTTTATGATATAACACCTTTTGATCTAATAAATTTTTAACACAATTGAAGGACTTTGATATTTTTCAGTGAGATTTGAATGAAATTTTATAATTTCAAATTTAAATTCCTTATTTTGAATGGGATTTTGGGATTGATTTAGGATGTAGAGGAGTTTTATGTGAATAAATAGTTTTGTAAATGAATAATTCATTATAGAATACCACTAAATCACTTGTATAATAAACTAGAAGTTTGGTTTCCTTGGTAATGGTAGTTTCCACTAACTAGAATAGATGCCCTAGTACCATGATACCTAATTTGGCTCTAACATGGGCCAATAGGCCTTCCTGGTCCCCATTGGTCGGAAACTAGAACCTTGAGTCTTTAAATTTAAAATAGGGAATGAATCTTCCACAAAATAATGGAATAATTGGATTCAAGTATATATATTAAAAACTCAAATGTTAGATAGTACATGAAAACAAATAAGTATATAAAAACAAATAATAGTACAACATAAATGTTCTCAACAGAAAGATTGCATCCTAAAGCAGACATCACTCCATGCCAAATACATAAATATTATCTACGACATCAAAGTGGCCCTTTTCCCTTTGGCAATACATGGTAGAATAAAATCCAAAAATTCATAAAGGAAGAGGTCCGGTGTAATCTATAAATATCAGTGGGTTATCATAACATGTTCCATAAAAAGACTCCATTATAATAAAACAACTCATTCATTAAATTTTAAGTAAAATAAGGAATGGAGATACAATTTATTATCTAAAAAACATGCTTTCATTTAAATGTGATGTAAAACACATCAAACAAAAATAAAATAAACATTTTATAATTTTTTTTTATAAAAATCATTAATAATGAGTAAATTAGAATCATATTCAGTGGAATATATATCAAAATAATCAGAAAAAACACCGTTGTAATCTTCCTTGTGGTACGATGGTTCCCAGTTATAGTATCCTAACACATACCATACTAATGATGATGTAAATATGTGTACACATATCCCTCAGGATTAGGCTGAATAGGTCTCATCAACATCCCATTGGGGATATGATATTCCTAACTATGTTTTTTACCATTGTCAGCATCAAACCTTTTCAAGGGAATAATCATCCTAGCGTGCTTGTCCAAAATAACCCACTAACTACCCAGGCTCACTTGTGCTTAAATAATCAATCGAAAATGGTCACATCATTTCATTTAATATAAAATCATAATTTACAATTCAGTTACCCATTTTTAAATTTCGATATAAAAATTAAATATCAAAATTAAAATAAGTATTTTTCATTATTTCTTTCCTTTTAAATACTAATACTAATAATATGTTTTTATCATATTTATTTGATTCATTTTTTAAATCTAATATGTCAAATTAATCCTTCAATTACATAAATTTCAAAATATTTCCCAAATTCCATTTTCATTCTAATTGGGTATCTTACAAAAAATAAATTCCAAATCATATAAATTTGGTTGTATATATTTAGTTTAAAGTTATTTAAAAAAAGTAAGAAAATAATTTTTTATTATATGGTGCAATCTAAAATGGAAACGCGTACCTTTCATCAAAGATCAAAAATAAATAATCAACACCCATGGTGTACATTTATAATAAATAACAATAGAAATAGAGACCAACAAACCAAACCTATATTCAAGATCCATTTAAATGAAGATTGGATCCATCCAATATGTGATGACCTGTAAAAATTGAAGGAAGACTGAATAAGATATCGGAAAAAACAAAAGAGAATAAATTTTCATACCTAGAGTATAATAAAAATGATAAACTATGATTATATCAACCAAGGAAGGCATATGGATGGGCTGAAATTGGTTAGGGATAGCCTCCACACCTAATAAAGTGATTTAGGTTATGTTGGGGTCGAGTTCAGGACTAAACAATGGATTGTGAATTTTATTTAGCAATTTATAAAACAAAAAGGTCTCATGTTCGTGGTTTACTTGGGTAGGACCACATGGTTATAAAAATTGTGCACCCTAATCATGAACCAACTGTACAAACACCCATTGTGTGGGTATTCATTATTTTTATCGAGAGGGAAAACACATTTTAAAAACAATGTGCCAACTGTGCACGTCCCAACGAGCCTAAAAAATTTCCAAATTCCACTTGAATCACCCTAAATAAGATTCAACCAAAGAATGATCAAAATGAAGGTTGATGACTACCAAAAACACCAGTAAAATAATGTTATAACCTTCTTGAAATAGAAACATTTTATCTCAGTAAGGACTATCAAAAAGTTTCCATATATTAAATATGTTGAAACTATTCCCTCATCATCACCTCCCCCTAACATGTCTCATGTGTATCAGAAGCATACATCCATAGAACAAAAAACAAAGTTATCATCCTCTATAATAGTACCTTTAACACAAAATAAACTATCCTAAATATGTGCTCAGTCATGGATATATCAGGCTCAACATCAAGATCCTCCTAGAACAATACATGAGCTGGGTTAGAAAGATAGTTTCATTGCTGAGACAAATGGAACACATTATATATCAATTTAAATTGGTGAAGAAGTGATAAATGATAAGAAAATTTCCTAACTTACTAATCTACCTCAAAAGGTCCCACAAAATGAGTAGAATTATTCCCCTGCTTCTCAAGTCATCGATGACCAAAAAAATATTAAAACTCTAAAAAATAGGGTCACCAATTGTATGATCCAATGGTCTATGAAAATGATCAGCATAATATTTTTAATGACTATATTCCATAAAAATCATCTAATGATTTAGCTGAATCTTTTCATATTTCTCTAGAACTAGGCTCGGTCCAACCAAGGAAATTTTACAGATCTCCAACCAACACAACATAGATTTACAGGTTCGGCCATAAAAAGCCTCAAAAGTATCCATTATAATCATGAAATGTTAACTATTATTACAACATATCTTATAAAATCTCAAATGTTCATTCCAATATCCACTAAAATAGTGGACACATGTATGTATAATATCCCCATTAATATTTATAGATCTCTCTGTTTGGTCATCCGCCTATGGATGTTGTGATGTACTCAAATGAAATTGAGATCCCAATGCCTCATGGTGGTCTCTAGAAATGTGACAACTAAAGTATGGATCTTAATAAGAGACTATAATAGATATAAATCCTTATAAATGAACAATCTCATTCAAATTGATATTTCCCAAATCCTCAACATTCGTTGTGTCACAAATGTGTAAAAAATTAATCCAATTTAGTTATCCTATTGTTCGAAAAACATGCCTAATTATTCTTTCTAGGGGTATGGGGAAACCCAACCAAAATATCCAAATATATCTTATCCCACAACCTATTCAGAACTAGATGTGGATAAATAAAATTAAAAGTTATCTGATGTTGAGACTTGACCTATTGGAAAGTATATCATCGTGAAAAGAAAGTCAGAAATGTATTTCCACACACATGGTGACTAGAATCTTTTCTATATTTCATTAATCACTTTTTTCATTCCTAGGTATACATCCCACTGGAAAATATAAAATACCTCAATAAAAACCTATCTCACTTATATGGATACCACGTTATGATTTTGAAAACATATAATACCCTCTATAAATAAATACCACCCAACAACAGTCTCCCCACTATAAAGAGATTTACTAACGCAATAAAATTTAGCATCTGGATATCATTCCTATTAAATCATCTTGAAAGTATAGTATTTCACCAAAAAACTATCCAAGTAATCATCATACCATATTTTCTAAACTACTATATGAAATTATGTAAAAAGATCTATCAATTTCCACTATTTAAATGAATTTTTCGTGACATGGGTCGGAAGTTTCATTCTCAAAGTATAAACAATGACATTAATTATCACTAATGTATAGAAGATATCAATATAAAAATACTATAGGTACTCATCCCAACACCACTAGTTAAGATTTGAATATTTTTTATAGAAGATATAACCCCGGATCTTGTGGTCTGGATATATTGTAATCTTTTCAATGGAAAGGTAGTCCCTCCAAATCTTGAAAGAATGTGTCTCATCTATGAGTTCAATGTCATGGTTTAGATAATTATTCTCATGTGGACTAATTTTACAAGATCCATAGGCTACCATGTGATGACCCTACTAAATAACACATCTCAATCCCAAACCTGATGTGTCGAAAAAACCACACATCCCTACCAAAACATTGGAAGCGACATAACCAACATAGTATTGAAAATATGTATCATATAGAATATATATCGATAAAATTATCATCCAAAGAAACCTTAAATCTATTTAGGGTGATCACATCCATCATAGATGTTAATTATGATAAATACTTTTTGAACTAGCAATAATACCCCACTGAACTCAAAAAGATTCAAATCTCAAAAACATGACACAATTCTTCTCATGTCATAACATCTTTCAACTTCTCAGGATCAAAATAAATTTCATGTTTAGAGAACATGTGTCCCAATAACATAATTTATTAAATCCCAAAATCACATTTTGATATCATGGCATAGAGTTATTGATTTCTCAACAATTTAATAACTACTCTCAGATGACGCACATGATCCTTCTTGGTCATAGAGTAAACCAAGATGTCACCCACAAAGACCACCATGAAAGCATCAAGATAATATTTGAATATACTAATAATTAAATCCATAAATCTTATATGAGAATGGGTTAGATAAAATTTCATGAAATAATACTCATAATGGTCATACCTGCTCCAGAAGGTGGTTTTACGAACGTAGGATTCTCTTATTCACAACTAATGGTAACTAGATTAGTGATCAAAATTCGTGAACAAATTCACAACAATAAAAATGTAAAATATATCATCAATCCATGGAAAATATATTTTTTACCATTATTCAGTTGAGTTTCTAGAAATCAATACAAAGGTAAATTGTTTCATCAACTTTCATTGAAAATATAACTTGTTCCACCCAAGGTAACACACTCGGGAACATAAATCATTTATCTAGTAGATCATAAATATTATTTTTTAACTTCTTCATATCAGTTTCTTACATGCGGTAAGAATTTATAGATACTATTTGAGTTCCATGTATTAAATCAATATACTAATTTACCTCTCTTGCTGGTGGAAAACTAGAGAAATCGGAAGGAAACATGTCAGGAAACATGGTAACAACTCGAGGGAGATAATATCTCAAATATACTCTGTCCAAATGAAAATAAAACACTGGTATTAATTTTACCTTCTCTAGATAATAGGGTCTATTTTTACTCAATATTACGTCTCATTTTCCTTAAATGATCTGGAACACCCCATCATGCACAGAAAAAAAAGAACCATTGAAGAGAAAAGTCAATTCGGTCCAAATTAGCAATGAACCAATCCATCCCAAAAATGACACCCATAGGTTTGATTTAGAGAACCAGATATTCCCATGTAATCTCAATCTATAGTAAAGAGAATACACAATCAAGATAATAGATACTCTACTCGTTTTCCTTCGAAGGGGCATAGTAATGTCCATCACATAAGAAAAAATCTCTGTATGATGATTTATATAGTTCAAAATATGAGTTGATATAAATGATTGAGATGAACCAATATCATATAAATTAGTCACTAAATATGAATCTACAATAATGGAACCTCTCATAGTCTCTAGAGTCATATCTAATTCCTCTGGGGACTCTTCTACTGCATGAAGAATCTTTGTTCCGGATAAATGTTACTAGAACCCATTTTTTCATGAAGCATATAATTTCACAATAGTAATTTTTGATGATAATGAGTTTGTGTCACAATGTAGGGATAGAAAAGATATAGAAGAAATTTTGTAAGTGACCTAAGCCTTTATACAAGCTACAAATCTTGGGTGCCTCAATGAAAATCTAATTTGAATTACTAGGATTTCTACATTGGAAGAAAGTCGAATGGATTCTTTTAAAAACTATTGGATGTATAGAAGAACACTTTTTCATGATCCACCACTAGACTCATCACATTTCCTATTTCCTTTAAAGGAACTCACATTAATTTTACTAGAAGAAAAGAGAATTCCCATGGACCGTAACATACTAACTAGGTCAGGATCAACCATCCATGCTATATCCAGTACATCAGAATAAGAAGAGAGATTTAACAAGAAAAATGAATAGAAAATATTAGGTATAAATCCCATCTAAAACCATTGAGTCTTCATATTATCAATCAATATAATCTCAGGTGAAAAATAAACAAGATCATTAGGGAAATTTACATACTCCATCATAATATCATTGACATTATCATGTTTGAAAAACTCTATACCCTTAGAAACAATCATATAATCTAGATATAAATTATCATTGAAAATAACTATAATTTACTTCCACTCAAAACCATCATTATTATTCCCCACCACCATTAAGTCACCCCATCTCGTTTTATGTCCTTCCAAGTTGAAGGAGAAATATTTCACTGTAATTGAATTACGTATTTCCATGAAATCAAAAAGAGTCTTTATATTTTTCAATTAACCCTCATCCTCTTGAGGATCAATAGGGAATTGGAACCCATGTTTCATATAGGAAAGGAAATACTTAGAATGATTCTGTGATCAACTCCTATGAAGTTTCATAGTAGGATCCTAAATGGGAATTGGTGTAGGTTCTTATCCTAGAGCTCAGACAATATGCACAATAATCTCAACCAGATTCAGGTCCACGGGTGGATTCTCCAGTGCTGGATCACCAAAAGCTTCTCCTAAATCCAATTAACACATTTTCTTGGAATAATTATGCTATAAAACATTAGGAAATGACACTAAATACATAAAAATATTACTCAGATCAAAAAATCAACATGAATAATGGGGAAATTAATTCCTTCATATGAGATAACAAGATCTGAATTTCAACCTATCCAAAAAAAATCTAGGAAAATACTTGAATTAGATATAATTGTTCCTAAATGAACCCTTAATAAACCACCCACAGTAACATAAGGCTCTTTATGATGAGATATGTCTAGGATTTAACTTTTAATTACCTCATAATTCCTAAAAGGATACTCCAAACTAATTACTATCATCATGGAAATATTCACATCATACACCATTGAAACCACTTTCCCATGAACCATCCTAGATACATGAGAACATTGATATCCATTCTTGATCTAACATAGCCTGATGGGAGATCTAAATCCCCAAAATTCATATACTAGAAACTAGAACCATATAAGATAAAACAGTGAATGAATTTTCTAGACAATAGTGGAAGAAAAAGATACATATTTGTATACTCAAAACTACAAAGGGGTATAGAATCATAAACCAAATTGGTATATCAAAACCCATAATAGTACACCATAAAAGTAGTTAGTAGAAAGACAAAATCCCAAAGGATACATTAGTCCATCCAATGATATCAAATACATCCACCACCTAAAAGTATTTGTTTCCCTTTTCTCAGACCTAGAAAAAGAAAACCTATATACAGCTGAAGTAAAAGGTAGGGTGTGAGCTATAAATACTAAAAAGGTCTCACTAGGTGTTCCCTAAAGATATTCCTTAACAATAAACCAAATTATGGATTGAATTTTAAATAAAATAGGAAATGGTGATATAATTTCATATTTAAAACAAAAAGATGATTTTATTTCAGAGTGATAAAAAATATTTCAATCACGGATCAGATAAACATTAAAAAATAGTTTACATAAGTTATTAGGCATGAGTAGAATAGTTTCACAACAAATGAGATATATATATATATATCAAATTAATCACATGAATGACCATGGTAATATTCTCTTCACTATGATAGAAACCTGTTATAGGATCCTCACAGATCTCATATCAGTGATCCTGGAAATATGTCCACACATGTCCCTCAAGATCAGGTCGAATATAACTCCTTAATATCCCATCAGGGATAAGATATTCCCAAATAGGTTTTTTAGAGTTTTAAATATCAGTACATCGGTTGGTAATAATCATCACATCATGATGGTCTCAAATTACCTAATAACAACCAAGTCATTCATGTTCTCAATAAATCAATCAAAATTGGCTGCATCATCTCATTTCAAATTAAATTAGTATTTATAATTCAATTACACAATTTTCCTATTAATTATTCCAATTCCATTTCAAAAAAACATGGGGTTTTCATTATTTCATTACTTTTCAATTATAATACAAATAATAGGTTTTTATCATCTTAATTTATTCCATTTTCTCAAAAAAATCTCAAATCAATTAATAAATTATGGTATTTTCAATATATTACCAAAATTCCAGTTTCATTAGAATTTTTGGTCTTCCACAAGACCCATTCCAAATAAAATTAAAATTCCAAATCATATCTATTTGGTTTTTCGTAAATAAATTAAAATATATTTTAAACTAATCATGAAAATTGAGGTTTAATTATATAGTGCAATATAAAATGGAACCACCTACCTTTAATCAAAGGATCACAAATCAACAATTGACACCCATATCAGGATCTGAAAATAAATAATGTTGAAAATGGAGATCAATAATACAAAATAAGATTCAAGATCCAATTAAATATATATTAGATCCATCCATTACATGATGATCTATCAAAATCAAAGGAAGATGTAATGAGATATCAGGGGGAAAAAGAATAGATTCATATACTAGGAGGATATTTAATTTAATTAACCATGCTTTTATTTTTCAAGGATAGGTATTGGAGGGGCTAAAATAAAATCGTGAGAGCCTAAAAACGTACTAAATAAAATTAGTATTGGTTGAGGTCGAATGAGGTCTTAAATTGGGGTTTAAAATAAATTTAATCATTTTTTCGAATAAAAAAGTCTTGTGTGCATAGTTTGGTGGGAATTGACACACAATTAGATAAACCATGCACCCCAACCATACACCACAATACATGGGTTGATTGTTTCTACTAGGTGGTTGTACGGATTTTCAAACGAGGGACCAACAATTAAAAACCCAACTATCCACGGTTACACAATTTTCACTAGGATGGGGCACAATATGGGAAAATTGTGCTCCAATCATGCATATCCCATAGAGCCTCCAAACATTTCAAAATTCCACTTAAAGAACCAGTAAACAAGATCCCAAAAAATAATTATAAAATGGATGGTTGAGGAATAACTAAAAACCTATAACAATAAGTTTCATTAGTATAATAACCCCTTGGGGTATTGACTTGTCATTAGGAAATTGAATTACCACAACAAGTCTGATGTGTGTATATAATGCCTCTAATAATATTTAATACTCAAAGGGAATCAATTACCAAATTATATTGTGAGGAAAATAGGGCCCAATAATAAAGGATATGTATAAGAAAATAAATGGGGTATTAAATGTATTAATCATGAAATTATATAAAGAGTATCAACACCCTTTCATAGATGAGGTATTTGGGCCTATAATTATAATAATTGAGTCCCAAATATTATTTTATATGCCCAAACCATGGTGTGATATGAATTTTGATCCCACTCCCACATGGAGTCATAAAAGTAAAATTTATATCATCAAACATTAATATATTTGGGATAATTGTCTTAATGTCTTTATTAAGTGTATTATCTTCCAAATGGGTGTCCTAGTTGTATCATAAAGTCCTCATCAAGTACATCATTGTCAAGACGTTTTGCATGATATTTTTTACTATTGAAAAAGGGGCATTAAAATATTGTATCTCATATCAGGCTATAAATATCCACCACATTATAATCATGATACATCATGAATTAAATTATTTTTACTATGGTGAGTTTTACTTGAAAATTTTGTCATCCTAATTAATTTTTTGAAATATTGATGGATTAGTCATCAATTTTGGTGTCTTATGGATAATGTTATTGGAGGAAAATTCTCTTTGTGTTATACTTTTGAACATATACCTTCTTAATTAATTTTTATTACCATCCATATACCATTCTTCTCATTTTTTTAAAGACCTATGATTTTGACACATAATCATTGGAAAGGTTGTTACGATATTTCATTTGAAGTCTTGGAATGCGTATCATTTGGTATTAAATAACACTTTCAAGATTTTGGTATCTTTCTTTCGTATCTTATCATTCATCTTCAATTATCTTTAAATCTATATAGCATCATACTAGTTCATTTTTTTCATCATATATGGACTTTATTTCTTCCTCATATTTAATGTATAGCATATCATTCTTGTAGTTGAGAAGCTCTTATTTTCTCTCCATTTAGAATAAAAAAATCTATGCTATAATGATGTATAATGGATTCAATTATTGTGAAAAAAATAATTTTAATATCTTTACATCTTTCACTTTTATTTAGTTTAGTGTTTCAAATAATTTATCCTATGACTTATACATACTGAAAATTTGTTTATTGTTGCTATTTTTTTGAAACAAATGCCAAAATATTTAAAAATAATTAAATAAAAACCTATCATAAAATGGAAACATTATGAATCCGACATTGTATTATTATTTTCTTCATCTATTTTCCTTCACATTCCTAAATTCTTCTTCTTGAATATTTTTATATTATATATTTTATTTACAGTTTAGTATTTCTACTTTCCAATGATTCTTTATATTATTTTTTATTGAGTAAGTGACATATAGGATTTAAGTGGAATGAAAAAAAATGAAATATTGTTACATTTTATTAATGAATTAAAAATTGTGTGAAATGGGAGTGAATATGTTATTTTTTAGTATAAATACTTGAAGGGGTGTGTGAGGTATATTTTTTCAACTAAAAGTTTGTTAAATAATTCCAAAATGAATGAAGTAAATGAAACTAATGAAATGTACATTAACAAGTTATTGAGGGTTTTTCACGAAAATATCTGAAGCATGAAAGTGAGGATGGATAAATTACAATCGCCTTTTAATTTTAAATCACCGCTAAGGTTGCAGTTCATTGAAGAAGAGAAGTTCTCTAAATCTCTTGAGTCACAAATTCAAAGAAATCATCCACCATTGGGGCACCCCAATGATATTAGATGTGAAAATTTTAGGATTCCTTCATTGAAATTAAATAACATTCATAAAACATACTTATAGAGGGAATGATAGTTTTAACATGTTTCTACTTTCAAAAATATTTTGAAGGAATATAAAGTGATGTTAAATGTCATGGAATTTACTATCTATGATACTATTTTATGGGAAAACTATACGTTATTTGAAAAAATTTGTAGAAACACCCATACACACATGGGAGGATATTTAATTGGTAATAGTTAATTTTTTAATTTCTGTTAACTAGTATAATTATATTCTGATCAAGGTTTTGGACATAAAATATAGAGTCATGAATATTAACGAGTTTTACAAAGATATTGAGGTTATCTTGATTCGGTCTAATATAAAACAAGACATAGAAAAAACCTATAGTGATCCATAATTTTTATAAATAGATATTACATAATATTGGTTGATTTTTCATTAACTAAACTAATGATACTTTCTAGAATCATATAGTTCAAGTATATTTGGAAATTAGGATATATAGACAACTAGTACGTAAGTGAAGTACGTCATATACCACTATTGAATTAATAACTAGAACCCTTATTAGACATTTCATACTTAATAACTTTTTCTCATAACATGGGGAAATGAAACATAAGAATGTGTGAGATCAAATTCTCGATAGTGGTAAAAAAATGGAGAAATAAGTGATCTCTTAAAAAAAATTATCAAAAGGTTATGAGAATCTGAGGATAACATTTAAAAACCATACCTTACATACAATAAACAATAATCATGAGCCATGGATTAAAAAAATTTATTTTATAAGACATGAATCATTATGTAATTGAGTAAATGATCCATGAGGTCCTGAAATTAGAATAAAACATAATCTTTTATCATACACATAAGTATAGATAACTATTTATCATAAATCAATTATCATTGTCAAAACTGTCATAGTGGATTCAGTTCATTCCCCAAACCATCATAGTATTCATAATTCAATCCTAAGACTATCATAGTGTATAGATTCCCTTTAATGACCTGGGTTCACTCCACATTTAAAACCTATTGATCTCATGATATATCCATATCTACCCAATGCATTGGAGGCCTATATAATTTCATATCTGCCCATAACATAATTAAAATCAAACATAATTTTTCCACAATATATTAAACCATTAATCATATTAAAACATAATAAAAATAAATGATTTTAAAAAACATTTCATCATACTATAAATTTTGGAAAGGAAATGGGTTTCCTAAAAATTTCATCATAGCATTACGTGTTGAAAGGAAATGGGCTTCATGAAAATATTATTATTATAATCATAAAGGATCTAAATAAATAATAAGAATTGCGTCATTTGATAATATCTTTATTATAAATTCATTTAACAGTAAAGGATTTCATCAAAGATGAAAAATACCATTAAAATATCACTTGGAATGTTTCTTGAGGAAAAAATACTTTTCACTTTGAAATCTATTATTTAAAATTTATGAATTTCCTAAAAATTAATGTAAACATTTAATTTGGAAATAAAATTTGAAACACTTAACATAAGATTCAAATCATCAAGTGGTCATGATAAAGATAAATTTTGTTTATGAGATATACATTAAAAGATAACATTCCTTTCAAACCTTAGTAAAAATGGTTAAGAAGTAACTAATTGGGAAAATAAATAAGAATATTTCATTGAAACCATTTTAAAATTTTCAACAATGAGTAATATTGACATTAAAAAAATTTGAGATACTATAGAAAAAATTATGGTATTTTTTTATAAAACATTTATATATATGGAATAAAAGGATTTATCGACCGAAGATAGAAATAAAGTCAGTTTACCTTAGAAATGTTTATTCGGTATCTTGACTACATAAAGTGATTAAAATGAATAGAAAACTTGTATTCCCACGAAATAACCATATTTGAAGGAAATGCATGTGTTTCTGGTAGTTATATCATTAAATTTAGTTATTGGAAACATAATCATAAATAAACCTCATAAACAATGAGATAGTTATATAAAACCCTTACTAGTTTAGTAAATTATGAATCCCAATACCCATGAAATAATAACATGAAATGAAACATTAAATATCCTAAATATAATTATATTCATGACAGTTCCTTTCAATAGATAAGTATATACACCATAAAAAATAAATAAGTGGTGAATATGTAATATATATCCAAAACAAAAAAGTGAGGCTAGAAATCCAATACCTCAGTTCTGACATCAATCATACATATTTGAAAATCCTGTATAATAAATATAAATATATTTTACAACTATTATGGAAAAACACATACATATCATACCATATATTATTTACTTATAATCTTTTCACCAATTTATTAACAATTCTTTATTGAAATCATTGTTATGGGTGAAACTGCTTCCTTTTTCATGTATGTTTTGGTTTGGTAGTTTTGGTACTTGTACTATGATAAACATTATACCATCTAAATAATTATATTAATGAAATAATTATCATATATAATCAATATATATATATTTTTATTCATCCAAAAATGTATTTATATAGAAATTAATTTCACCATTCATAGAGACGGTAAGTCATACGTATGCATGAACGTTGTTTTCTCTTTTCAATAGATGGAATGAAAGAAAGGCCAATAATAATTAACCTTTATTAAAACATTA
Source organism: Viscum album (assembly GCA_963277665.1). Classification (NCBI taxonomy): domain Eukaryota; kingdom Viridiplantae; phylum Streptophyta; class Magnoliopsida; order Santalales; family Viscaceae; genus Viscum; species Viscum album. Next base: position 798,906,557 of record OY728132.1, read on the forward strand.
CTATGTTATATATATAATATATATTATTATAATCCCTCTTTATTACCATCCATGAAATGTAGAAATGAGAATGAAATCACATCGCTTCTTGGAGGTGGTAGTTCACGTGTATACACGAGTGAAGTTATCATTTTCCAATAAATTTGAGCATAAGAAGGTGGATAAAAAATTATCAATATAGAAGAATAATTATGTAATAAATTTCATATATAGACAATAAACCCATCATAATACCTATCCATAAAATATGGTGAGGAGAAATTAATTGTATCACTACGTGGATATGGTAAGTTGTATGTATGCACGAGTGATACTTTCACATCACATTTGATGAGAAATATGATGGATAATTGTAGGTTAATAATTATAATAACATTTATGTATATTCAGAGTAATAAATATATAATTATTAAGATAAATATCATAGATTTAGAGGAGGTAAAACAATAAGTAAAAATAGGAAGTGATCGGTTAAGGTGATTACCTCATCTTTGAAAAAACTCAATTATATCTTCTCTTAATGTTAATAGGGTGGTATCTTGGGATAAGATAATCAATAAAATGTAGATAATGATCTTAAAAAAATTATTTTGTCAGGTTTTTTATGAAATAATGCTCAAAGTTGTGTAAAGAAGATAAAGGAGGGGTTCCCTTTTATAAGTGATGGGAGGGGAACTCTTGGAATATCATTAAAGATTGAAATATAAATTCCATATCTATAAAAGTTCTACAAAATATTTATATATATGAAGATAAGGTAGGATTTGGTTGAAATACAAACAAATAATATAATATATACATGTTTAAGTAATGTTTTAATTCTTATCTTTTGGTTAAACCTTGTAGTTAATCTATTTTTACCATAACAACAGTAACATCTTTTTCACTCTTAAAGGGTTATAATTTTACTTATAAGGAGAATATAGGAACATAAATGGAGAATAGATAACATTTTAAAACAAATTTTATCCACCCTATCCAATTTCAATATTTTTTTATTATTTTTAAATAATTTAATAAATTTTTATTTTCTTTAAATATGATTACTGACATTTTTTACATTATTCATTTAATTTTACACTAAACACAGTAAACAAAAAAATTGAATATGAATATAATCCTTTAACATAACATAAATATGATATATTAAACTATAAAGATCATGGAACACTATAAATCCCTACAAGTATACTACTTTTGATATTTTTAATATTATTTTTATTATTTTTTATTAATTGATGCAATATTGTGTCGGTATTTTGTAATAATTTAAAGTGATTATATAATTAATAGATATTATAAATAAATTATAATCATGGTTTATTTTCATTATTCTAAAAATTATCATTAATATTAATTCAAAACTATTTTTCCCACCTATGTGAACACATAATAGATATTTAAAATTAAAAGTGTGGCATTTGGTGTTTCTTATTTCATTAAATATAATATAGGAAATTTTCATGGAAAAGTGTCCCTTAAATTATTAAATTTTCATCCTAGGATGATAAGGGTCATAATACCTTCATCAGTTAAGAATTTATATGAATACTAGTGACCATAATTCTTAGTTTTTTCTTAGGTTAACCTAATCTACCCTTTACCGTGGTAATAAATTCTACCATGGTTATTATTCATAAAACATAAAAATTAAAGAATCGTATTTACCAAATTTGGAACATTTAATTTCAGCTATGTGGTCCTTTTTTCATAATTCAATTTCAATTTTTGGCATCATTTCTTTTGAAAATAGGTGCACAAAAGGGGTTGCAAATCTTCTTTTAGAAAAATACATTTTTAAGCATACAAATTTATTTCTCTATATACATTGTATAGAAACAAATTGTTTAATTTTAAAAAGATTGGATTGAATATATATTGTATATATATTTCATTAAAAACATTTATTAATTCTAATTAATTTAATTTATTCATATTAAAACATATGTTTTCATAAAAAATGTCTCTTAGGAAAACCACTCCTTTATTTTCAAATGATTTTTATATTCATTTATAACTTATTAATAACAAATTAATTCATTACATAAATATATATAAGAATTAAATTATTTATAATTTATTTAAATATATTCATACCTACCCATACAATTGACTAAAAATTCATTTTTTATTATCGAAACACTTTTACGGAAAAATGTGAGATACCACAGGTAACATGTAGAGCAAGCTTCAAAGGAAACTGAATAATTATTTAATGACAACTTAAGCATATTGGGTCTACTCACCTTAAATACACAAATACAACTTGGCCTTTTATTAGTGCTAAAAACCAACATTAACAGCGCTAGAAAAGTGCTATTAATGCCGATGTAGATAAAGGGGACCCGCTATCTACGTCGGCATTAACAATGCTTTTCTAGAACTGATAAAGGGGTGCCTTTATCAGTGTTATCTTGAGCACTGATAATAGGGCCCTTTATCAGTGCTCTTTTAGCATAGTTAAAGGTGTCCTTTACCAGCACTGATAAAGGAACCATCCTCTGCACCTGCAGAACCTGCTCCTGCACAAACCAGAACCTGCACACCATCACAAAATAGCACCTGCACACCTGTACAAAAGAGCACTCGTACATAATATTTTGACAAACAATGCTATATACATTTACATAACATCATGAATAAAAAAACACACTGCTATATACATTTCAAACAATGTTTTATATGGTTACAATTACAATTATCCAACAACAGTTATAAAAATTAATGTTTCATCCTTTGATATCTATGATCCTCTCTCAAAAATTGTCGTCTATTGTATTTGTTGCCGAACAAAGCATCCGAACTCAAGGAAAAACATTCACCTATATAAGAAAACAAATATTATGTTAGTAATAAAATAATGAAATAAATTAAAACATTAATATGAATGAATACATTAAAATGGAAACGTGAAACTAAAATATGGAAATGATAAACTCAAATGTTTTCATTCTGATAACAATGAAAGTGAATAATGTAAAATCAATATGTTTTTTGATGATTTATCTCATTTAATAAATACTGATTCTTTATCTAATGAAAAGATTTACCGGGCACACTGTGCATCGGATTGAGGTGTGATTGATTTTTACATGTCACAAATGACTCATGGATCTTTGTACTAATGTATAAAAACAATTTGAACGTGTTTTCTCGATTTTCCATATGTCACTTGTGTTGTTTTCTGAAGTTTATGTCAATTTGAAACTGATATCAAACACTTTTAGCCATACCGGTCACATTGTGCATCAGATTGAGGTGTGGTTGATTCTTACATGTCACAAATGACTCGTGGATTGTTTTTTTAAAGTATCAAAACAATCCAAATGTGTTTTCTTGGTTTTCTGTATGTTATCAGTGTAGTTTTCTAATGTTAATGTAAATTTGAAACTAATATCAGACACTTTTATCCATACCAGTCACACAATGCATCAGATTGAGGTTTAGTCAATTCATATACACCAAAAATGACTCATGGATAGTTTTAATAAATTATAAAAATAATCTGAATGTGTTTTCTCGGTTTTTCGTATGTTACTTGTTTTATTTTCTAAAGTTAATGTCAATTTCAAACAGATATCAGAAACTTTTAGCCATACCGGTCACATCATGCATCAGATTGAGGTTTGGTTGATTCGTACATGTCAACAATGACTCATGGATTGTTTTCCTAAAGTATCAAAATAATCATAATGCATTTTCTCAGTATTTTGTATGTCAGTAGTGTTTTTTTCTAAAGTTAATGTCAATTTCAAACTGATATCATACACTTTTAGCCATAACGATCACACCATGCATCAGATTGAGGTGAGGTTGATTCTTACACATCACAAATGACTCATGGATCATTGTCCTAAAGTATCAAAACAATCCAAATAGGTTTTCTCGATTTTCTGTAATTTAGTAGTGTGGTTTTCTAAAGTTTATGTCAATTTGAAACTGATATCATAAACTTTTCACCATACTGGTCACACCGTGCCTCGAATTGAGGTGTGGTTGATTCATAAACACCAAAAATGACTCTTGGATCGTTTTTCTAAAGTATCAAAACAACCCGAATGCGTTTTCTCAGTTTTCTATATGTCACTTGTGTTGTTTTCAAAAGTTTATGTCAATTTCAAACTCATATCAGACACTTTTAGCCATACCGGTCACACTATGGGTCAGATTGAGGTGTGGTTGATTCGTACACATCAAAAATGACTCATGGATCATTTTAAGAAAGTATAAAATCAATAAAAATGTGTTTTCTCAGTTTTCTGTATGTTAGTAGTGTTGTTTTCTAAAGTTAATGTCAATTTGAAACTGATATCATACACTTTTAGCCATACCGGTCACACCATGCATCGGATTGAGGTGAAGTCAATTTTTACACATCAAAAATGACTCATGGATCATTATTCTAAAGTATAAAAACAATCCAAACACATTTTCTCAGTTTTCCGTATGTCACGTGTGTTGTTTTCTAATGTTAATGTCAATTTCAAACTGATATTAGACATTTTTAGTCATATCGGTCACACCGTGGGTCGGATTGAGGTGAAGTCAATTTGTACACCTCAAAAATTACTCATGGATCATTGTAAAAATGTATCAAAACAATCCGAATGAATTTTCTTGGTTTACCATATATCACTTGTGTTGTTTTCTAAAGTTAATGTCAATTTGAAACTTATATCAGACACTTTTGGCCATACGAGTCACACCGTGCGTCAGATTGAGGAGAGGTCAATTCCTACACCTCAAAAATGACTCATGGATTGTTTTCCTAATGTATATAAACCATCATAATGTGTTTGCTCATTTTTTTTGTATGTCACTTATGTTGTTTTCTAAATTTAATGTCAATTTTAAACTGATATCAGACACTTTTAACCATACCGGTCACACCGTGTGTCGGATTGAGGTGTGTTTGATTCTTACATGTCAAAAATGACTCATGGATCATTATAATTAAGTATAAAAACAATCTGAATGTATTTTATTGGTATTACATATGTCAGTAGTGTTGTTTCCAAAATTTAATGTCAATTTCAAACTGACATCAAACACTTTTAGCCATACCGATCACACCGTGCATCAGATTGAGGTGTGGTCAATTTATACACATCAAAAATGACTCATGGATCGTTGTCCTAATGTATTAAAACAATCTGAACTTGTTTTATTGGTTTTCCATATGTGAGTAGTGTTGTTTTCTAAAGTTTATGTCAATTTGAAACTGATATCAGACACTATTAGCCATTCCGGTCACACAGTGCGTTGAATTGAGGTGAGGTCGATTCTTACATGTCAAAAATGACTCATGGATCATTTTAATAAAGTAGAAAAACAATCCGAATGCGTTTTCTTAGTTTTCCATATGTCACTTTTGTTGTTTTCTAGTGTTTATGTCAATTTGAAACTGATATCAGACACTTTTAGCCATAACGGTCACACCGTGTGTCGGATTGAGGTTCGGTTGATTCATACACATTACAAATGAATCATGTATTTTTTTACAAAAGTATAAAAATAATAAAAACATGTTTTCTTGGTTATTTGTTTGTCACGTGTGTTGTTGTCTAAAATTAATGTCAATTTGAAACTGATATCAGCCACTTTTAGCCATACCGGTCACACCGTGTGTCGGATTGTGGTGTGGTCAATTCAAACACTTCAAAAATGACTCATGGATCATTCTCCTAAAGTATCAAACCAATCCAAATGTATTTACATGGAATTCCTTATGTCACTTGTGTTGTTTTCTAAAGTTAATGTCAATTTCAAACTGATATCCAACACTTTTAGCCATACCGGTCACACCGTGCATCAGATTGAGGGGAAGTAAATTCATACACCTCAATAATGAGTCATGGATCATTTTCTGAAAGTATCAAAACAATCTAAACATGTTTTCTCAATTTCCCATATGTCACTTGTGTTGTTTTCTAAAGTTAATATCAATTTAAAAATGATATCAGACACATTTAGCCAAACTGGTCACACTGTGCGTTGGATTAAGTTTCGGTCGATTCATACACCTCAAAAATGACTCATGGATCATTTTTCTAAAGTATAAAAACAATATTAATGCATTTGATCGGTTTTTCATATGTAACTTGTGTTGTTTTCTAACGTCAATCTTAATTTCAAACTGATATCAGACACTTTTAGCCATACCGGTCACACCGTGCGTCATATTGAGGTGCAGTTGATTTTTACATGTCAAAAATGACTCATTGATATTTTTCCTAAAGTATAAAACAATCCAAACTTGTTTTATCGGTATTCTGTATTTCAGTAGTGTTGTTTTCTAAAGTTTGTGTCAATTTGAAATTGATATCAGACACTTTTGTCCATACCGGTCACACCGTGCATCGAATTGAGGTGAGGTTAATTATTACATGTCAAAAATGACTCATAGATCATTTTCCTAAAGTATCAAAACAATCCAAAGTTGTTTTCTTGGTTTTTCGTATGTTAGTAGTCTTGTTTTCTAAAGTTAATGTCAATTTGAAACTAATATCAGACACTTTTAGCCATACCGGTCACACCGTGTGTTGGATTGAGGTGCTGTCAATTCGTACACTTCACAAATGACTCATGGATCGTTTTCCTAAATTATCAAAAGAATCCGAACATGTTTTCTCAGTTTTACGTATGTCACATGTGTTGTTTTCTAAAGTTAATGTCAATTTCAAACTGATATCAGACACTTTTAGCCATACTGGTCACATCATGCATCGGATTGAGGTGTGGTTGATTCGTACATGTCAAAAATGACTCATAGATCGTTTTCATAAAGTATCAAAAAAATCCGAATGCATTTTCTTGGTATTTAGTATGTTAGTAGTGTAGTTTTCTAAAGTTAATGTCAATTTCAAACTGATATCAGATACTTTTAGCCATACCGATCACATCGTGCGTCGGATTTAAGTGAGGTTGATTCATACACCTAAAAAATGACTAATGGATCGTTGAACAAAAGTATCAAAACAATCTGAACATATTTTCTTGGTTTTCCATATGTCACTTTTTTTGTTTTCTAAAGTTAATGTCAATTTCAAATTGATATCAGACACTTTTAGCCATACCGGTCACACCATGCGTCAAATTGAGGTGCGGTAGATTCATAAACCTCAAAAATGACCCATGTATTATTTTCATAAAGTATAAAAACAATCGGAATGTGTTTTCTTGGTTTTTTTATGTCACCTGTGTTATTTTCTAAATTTAATTTCAATTTGAAACTGATATCAGACACTTTTAGCCCTACCAGTCACACTGTGCATCAGATTGAGATGTGTTCAATTTGTACACGTCACAAATGACTCATGGATCATTTTCCTAAAGTATTAAAATAATCTAAACATGTTTTCTCAGTATTCTGTATGTCAGTAGTGTTGTTTTGTAATGTTAATGTCAATTTCAAACTGATATCAGACACTTCTAGTCATACCGGTCACACCGTGCGTCAGATTGAGGTGAGGTCGATTCGTACACCTCACAAATGACACATGGATGTTTTTCCTAAAGTATCAAAACAATCAGAATTTGTTTTCATGGTTCTTCGTATGTTTTTAGTGTTATTTTTTAAAGTTATTGTCAATTTCAAACTAATATCAGACACTTTTAGCCATACTGGTCACACCGTGCATCGGATTGAGATGAGGTTGATTCGTACACATCAAAAATGACTCATGGATCATTTTTCAAAAGTATCAAAACAATATGAACGTGTTTTCTTGGTATTCCATATGTCAGTAGTGTTATTTTCTAAATAGGGTGTTTTTGATCCACCAAGAGATAGAGTGAGTGTTCTATTTAATGTTTGTGATTTCGTGATCATCCAAGGATTATGTCTCCATGGATGTGAGTTTTCTAGTTGTGTTTATGAGAGGATCGGGTTTTTTATGAGATTTTTATATCCTATATAGGCTTTCTAAGGATATTTGAGTAGGTATTAGATTCTTAGTCCTAAATAAGATAGATAATATAGTTTTATATATCACATATGATGGGGAACACCCTCTTAAGGATATATAAGAGTCATGGTGTGTGTGATGAGTAATATATTCTATATAGGGATTGGTGAAGTGTGACATAGATTATTTCCTCCTTATAATTGGATTAAGATGCTTGTGAGTGTACTGAATGACTATTCATTAGTCGACCTCCACAGTATCGACCAGTGTAGTCCAACGAGTTATGCTTTACTAGAAAGAAAAAACATATCTAAAATCATTCTTCATAACCTATGGATATAAAAAATAATAAAGGGTGATCATATATGCTCAATAAGTGTAAACAAGGGAGATATCAATGATCATATATAGATAACAGTAGTAGGAATTTACCATCATCCTATTTGTGTACAATCTCCCATCAGGTCTGTTTCCCATTTGTTTTCAAACACATTTATATCATCTTTTGAATATGAGTTTTTGCGACAGTCATGGTAGTATTGAGAAAATATAAATACACAAAGGATTAATAAATATTTTAAATGAACTCATAATTATTTTCAAAAATACCTCTTCAGGGATGCTAGTTTGTTGATGAAATATGATATCTTTCATAAATTTACAAAAATAATAACCACAATCCTTTTATTTTGTTTGTTTTGGACACTGCAGAAACATTGACAACAATAAGTAATTTGTTTTGATATGTGTTTGGATAGTGCAATGTTATTATATATACCCCGATACTTTTCCAGTTGTAGATCTTGTAGGCTTTCTCATCATTATGCCATGGATTCATTCCATGCATTAGATGATATTGGTGCACCACCTTATCATAACAGAATCCTCATTAAAACATAACATAAATTATATAAATAGATGTTTAGTTATAAAATGTTGGATCCAGTGTATTACAAATTAACAAAGGCCATCATGCGTGGTCGGTTTGTTGGATATACATGCTTTGAATATAGAAAATAAATCTTTGGAGTATCCAAATTGACTACAATCAGCATCCAATGCTCCCTAAAAATACAAAAAGGAATAAGTAAAGAAAGAAATGAAAATATAATTGATATGATTAAATTGTAGAGTTTTACCCCTGCATCATTGGTATTAATAAGAGTATGTGATCCAAAATTTTGTTTTCAAACGATTTGCATTGGGATGGAATTATTGCAGCCTCTTTATCATAATCTATTTCTTCTTTTGAAGAGGTGGTGTGAGGACTAACAAGTCCAAATTTTTGTTCATGGGGAAATACCTTAAATTGTTTTTCATATATATGCCTGAAAAAAATATAAAATGTATTTAGTCATAATTATCAGAGTATATCAACTTTTGTAAAATAAAATCATGAAAACATACCTCATGTATACATTTACAACTGAGGCGCCTATCCATTCATACTTGAGTATTTCATTTACATTTTCTACACTAATGAAATCTGATGTTTCATGTTCGTACAAATTTTTTTTCAAAATCAACTGTGTGATAATTGCTTTCTATCAACTTTGTATCCACATGATCCTGTAATGATATTAACTGTGGATATAGGATGGGTGGGGTGAAGGTGCTCTTAGTAGACCATTTCAATCGGTTGGTTGATCCTTGAGATAGTTTTGAGCTGATATTTCATTTCACCCTCTTCTCTTTGTCGTTATGTAATAACATTCATCTGTTTAGACCTTTTTTCATTAAATGTTAATGGTCTAGCTTGAAAAATAACTTGGAAATGGATACCTACTTGTTGACATGTTTTTTTACAAGAACTGACGGCCATGCGATGAATGTTCCAACTGCTTGTTCAACTATATGAATGTCGTCATCTTCATTTGTAACATGTATCTTGGCACTCAGCTCATTAGCTATGTTAATTGATAGATCTGTTGTAAGTTGTCTGTTGTGTAGCATGTCGTTCTGCGTATTGAACATCATATCCCTCACTACAAGGCGATATGTGGAAGTTGATAGATATAAATAATAGTAATTTTTACACTGTTTAATATTATTAAAAGAAAGTTATCAGTGTCTATGTGAATCACATTTCACAGAAACAATTATTAAAACATTGATTACATCAGCTATGTCATGTTCTTTAGAGGAATGGCTTGCCTCAAAACTAGTGAGGGGTGGGGCAGGATCGTCATGCATAGGTTGTTTCTGAGTTGTTTCTTCTTTTTTCCTCTCCCCCGTCAATGTTCCTATCATCTCTCTCTAGTATTGTAATTCTTCTTGAAAAATATCTAGTTTTTCTTGCAGCTTTTCTATTTTTTCATTTTCATCCCCTGGTTGTTTTTGTTTTTGAAAATATGTTTGGGGTGTCACCCAAAAACCTGCACCTCTGACGCGGCCAAACTGGTCTGGCCTCTTCAAGCCTGCTGAAATTATGTCTGCATCTGGTGCGAGTGTTGTTGATTGATGTGCCTATGTCAGATAGAAAATATAGAAAAATAAGTAGTCATTGTAATGTAATAGTGATTTAAAACATATCAAATTTATATTATGTCATACTTACACATGTTTCCCAAACTTTTTGGGTGTTTTTATATATCATTATCCATTATTTATTTACACGAGCCTCCTTCCATATCACATGGAATGGGATGGATTTGGCTTTCGATTTCAATTCATCAATCTGCATATAAATAGAGAAATATGGTTATGGTGTTGTTTTATGTCACATATAAGTAGTATGGAAGATTTAAAAGACGTACCAAATTTTTCTCAAGTGAAGTGTACCCCATCCTTGCTTTATGGTAAGGGTACGCTGGTTCTACTGCGCATTTTTTATTTTCAACACTCAGTTGTTGTTTCATAAATAAAAAACTCTTAATCAAAGTGATAAATACAGGCAACGTCAAACAACGTTTTACCCAACACAATGTACCTGAAAAGACTTCTCTTCACGACGATTGTTAAACGCGTCCCATGCTTCTTGGGATATCAAGTGTGCATAAAGAGGAGGTGGGTGCGGGTTGATTTTCCCTTCAGCATCTTTAACATGATATTTCGTTAAAATTGTGCGGACACCTCTATGAATCCTTCCTACAACTCTTAATATATATTCCTTGTGGGAGGCATCTACTATAAATTCACTATGTAATGGATAATGAAGAGTAATTCAATGTTTTGGTATTTTATTTTAATAAATTAAAAAATGATATCATAATGTTACTGTAATCTGTTCCCACATTAGTGTATTATGACTGGTGACAACATGGTACCACTACTGTACATCAATCGGCACGTATTGCCAAGTGACAATTCCAATGTAGCTACTAAAGATGGCTTTGTTGGGGTTAACATGGTGGCCTTGCTTATTCCATCCAACCTCAAATTTTATGCCTTTTTCTTTTGCCTTAAGGTTTTGGTAACATTTTCAAACTATGTCAGTCTTGTGTTTTTTTTTTGCTTTCAGGGTTTCATTTCATACCATTTCCTCAGTAGTATCATCAATATATTTCTCTAGAGAACTAGCATCAGCACTAGGACCAATAACAAAAGGTTGAGAAACTTGTTGTTTCTCTGCACTGGGACCAGCAACAATAGGTTGAGAGACTTATTGTTGCTCTGCACTAGGACCACCAGCAGCTGGTTGAGAAACCTGTTGTTGTTCTATACTGGGACCACTAGTAGGTGGTTAAGAGAATTTTTGTGCCTCGGGATTGGGCCCATCAGTAGGCGCATAAGTCATTATCTGTAGAAGTGGTTTAAAATTTAATTTAGATTACATAAAATCAGCAGTAGACAGATAATAACATAACATAACACAATGTATATTACAATAAACAAATAACCTGATTATTGTACTCTCTTTTTTTCTCTAAAGGATGAAGAGATTTTACTCCTCTATAGACCATGTAAATCACTTCATTGTGGTATCCTCTAATATACAAAATGTCATCTAAATTGGGACCACTGTAAATTGATAGTGAAGTCCCTATAAAAGGGTTATCCTCCATTGATCTTTCATATGACCCTTCAGTTGTTTTGGTCGATAACAGAACAATTGACCAATTTCGGATTGTGGGGTCTGGAACATAAAATACTTGTACTGCCTGTGATTCCATTATAAATGGTTCATATTTCACCCCTTACTTACTGAAATCAACTTTCATGAATCCAAATTCATCTATTTTAACAGCACTTCTGTTATTAACCCACGTACTTTGAAAAATCGGCACTTTGAATATCGTATAATCCAACTCTCGTATTTGTTTGATGATTCCAAAGTATCACATATTCGCATAAATTGGATTTTTTTCCTTAAGACCTATAAAATGCATCCCCTCAACCACAAGTGTAACCCCACTATTCTACATGGTAATGTCTTCATCTTGTACATTAGTATAGAATGTATAACCATTAACTACATAAGAATTGTAAGATAATACATACAAACTTGCTCCTCCGTCTAGCCATCGAAGTTGTTCTAAAATTGAGTCTGGATTTTCATCTAACTACTTCAAAATATGGTCCGGAAACCATCCTATAAACTGTCGATTATGTGTATCTGATATCCATTTTTCATCCCTAGATGGTTTCAAATTCCTATGAATTTCTTTGTGGGTTTGAACATATTGGTCAACGTCAAAACTTTTAGAAAAAATGTAAAGGTGAGCCTACTACCGATCTGTAATATTGATTGTGACAACCCCTCTTCCAGAAATTCCTTCACCCTCAAGTCGCTCAGTTTGAAGAGATTTCGGTAGCCCAACATTTTCCACACCAGACAGGTATTCGGTAGAAAATTTAATAGGTTCCTCAACAATATATTTCTCCGCAATACAACCCTCTGGGCGACTTCGATTTTTGACATACCCTTTCAAATTAATCATATACCGTTCAATGGGGTACATCAATCTACAGTGTACATGACCACATAGTCAAATATCTCTCACCAAATGAACCATAAAATGAACCATCATATCAAAAAATGTCGGCAGGAAGAACATTTCCAATTCACATAATATGACGGAAATTTCTCTTTCCATAGTTGGCAATTTCACCGGGTCTATAACTTTACTACATATAGATTGGAAGAAGAAACAGAGCTTCGTTAATGTATGGTGAACATTCTTGGGAAAAATTCAACATAAAGCTATAGGAATTAGATCTTGCATCAAAACATGGTAGTCATGTGATTTCAGACCCATTAATTTTAAATCGCTCATTGACATGATGTTCTTGATATTTGATTATTACCCATCTGGAGCCTTTATGTCATTCAAGAAGTTACAAAACTGATATCTCTCCTTCCTGGAAAGAGTGTAAGTAGAAGGAGGAAGAAATATACGTTTTTCACCCTTCACTGGTTCCAACTCTTCTCATATTCCCATCTCAACCATGTCCATCCTATCCTTAATTTAATCCTTCGTTTTTCCGAGTGCATTTAACAACATGTTGATGACACTATCACATACATTTTTTTTCAATATGCATAACATCAATAAAAGTTCTGATATACAAACAATTCCTGTATGGTAATTCAAAAAAAATTGATCTCTTTTTCCAACCAGTTTTCATTAGGTTTTTCAAAAATGGTTTCCCAAAAGTAGTGTCCAAATATTTTACCTTCTCAAACAATTGATCACCTGTTAGTGGAGACGGTGTTGTACGTTCTTCCGAACTTCCATCGAATGATGTCATCCAAGATCGGTACTTATGCTGTCGGGGTATAAATATACGATGTCCTAAAAACATAGTTTTTGATGATGTTTCATGCTAATTGATTGTGTACCTTGTTCACAAACGGGACACCCTTGAGTTCCTTTAATTTTATATCCTGACAAATTTCCATAAGCAGGAAAGTCATTTATCATCCCGTACAACATGGATTTCAAAGTGAAATCTTCTTTTTTGTAAGCATCATACAACATAACACTTGAATCCCACAATATTTTCAAATCCTCGATCAGTGGAGCCAAATAAACATCAATATCATTACACGGTTGTTTTGGTCCTGATATAATCATAGATAACATGATTTACCAACATAACCGGCCATGTACTGTGACTAATACTTTGAAAACCAAAAGGATTCACCCCATCTATAGATAATTCCATATGAAGGTTTCTTAGCTCGTTTCCAAATTCAGGATACTCGTGATCAATTCTCTTCTACTGAGGACAGTCTTCCGGGGGACATAGTTTCCCATCTTTAATTCTTTTATCTACATTCCATGTCAATTTTCCAGCAGTCTCCTAACTTCCATATAGGCGCCTAAACCTTGGAATGATTGAAAAGTACCATAGTACTTTCGTAGGACTAGAATCATTTTTCTTGTATCGAGAAGTACAATACATTGGGTATTCTTTATGTTATTTTTGGTCCTTACAAAACAATATACAGTCATTCGGGAAGGCGAGTATTCTTTCCGAGATCATACCCATTGATCGTAGCATTCATTTGGCATCGTATGTTCGGCTTGGGAGTTCATTATCTTCTAGGATGATTTCATTCAGGAGAGAAAGTTGTTTCGTAAAACTGGCATCACTCCACCCATTTCCTACATTCAAATTATACAGCTTCATTACAGCTGACAATGTTGTATATTTAGTGCAACCAACATAAAATGGCGTTTTCCACAACTCTTTAACTTCTCAAAGAATTTTGGGCAATCATGAAGTTCATCTTCAACTATCCATGTCATTTCCTCAATAAAATCTTCATCATCATTCACATCTATAATCACACCCTCCATATAATCGTCTTCACTGTTCATGCTTGTAATCATATTAGATCTTCCATAAAACGTCATGTTATCTGATACACTACCTACATTCGTTTTTCCCCCGCGTTTATTCCAACATGTATAACTTAGATCCATTCCATGACAGATCATGTGTTCTTCTAACTCCTCTGGACTAATTTTTCTTGAATAACAACAGCATAAACATGAATAAAGGATTTGAGAAGTTTCACATGCATTATCTCCTGCAAACTTGATAAACTCTTTCACGCCATCTTCATACTCTTTTACCAACCGATAGGCATTCATCCATTATTTATTCATATTCATCATCATTAAGGGTTCGATCTTGAAATTTCATAATATTATGTTTTAATTAATCAAGTAGAATTTTTTGGGTTTTATAAAAATATCATGGTACAAATGAATCTACAATGAAATAGAGGAACCTACCCCAAAACATGTGAAGGTACATGAACTCTATCTATATACGGGAGACTGTGCCCTGTCTTTTTTATATATCTATGGAGTACCTAAAACCTGTACATGGAGGACTCTTTACCAAAACATGGGGGAGTACCATACTCTGTATTTTATCCGAACATATAACTTGTCAAATTTCAACTCTCAAGAAGAGTAAAGATAATTACAATATACAAACCACATCGTGTGCAATTTCTAATGAATGAGCGAATCATAATATTTGGATCTACATGAGAAGATATTTATAATGGGCTACTCATAAATGAAATATTATCATCTAAGTGAAAAATAAATATTAAAAATGAAATTAACATAGCACACAATTTGTTCAATGGATACACAATGTGTAGGGTTCTCAGTCAAGGTTGGTTGTATACTACCATTTCTAAACTCATGTGAAATCCATGTACATGGTGTGTCCAGTAGGGTGAACATCGTCTATGGATAAGATACCTGATTTAATATGACATATATCAAATTAATTTCATGTTATTCTTACAAAGAATGCATGATTCCTTTGAAAATACATGACATATAGAACAACTTGAGCTAAAGGTATGTACTTTAGATACAAAATGAGTCACTTCACCAGCTATGCATCACATTTTTGTGGAATACACGGTGTGTAGTCCTGACATGACCACTAGGGGTGTATAGTCTATACACATCAAGTTTATATGGTATCTATACATGGTGTGAGTGATGTAAAACACATATCATATTGTTCTACCATTATTTTATAACATGTACAAGTTTCATTCTGAAGTATATGTCTTGGAGATACATTGTGTCTGACCTACGTTCACATGACATGTAACATTTAAAATAAAACCTATTCAAAGTTTTAGTCAGAAGATGAGTCGTGTGGTGTAAATTTTGGAGATAACTGTTGTTTGGCATTAAAATCTACATGAAATCCATGTATGGTGAAGCATGTTCAATTTAACAAGTCTACATACCATGTATTTTAAAAATATATAGAATCTAAAAAACATTATCTTCACACCCTAAAGTGTCTCATGGAGTCCTCTAGAAGTGGTTTTTTAGGATTCAGTGGAATTACACTAGTAAAAAAGCAGTGGTGCCATTGAAATGGGTAATGTTTGGATTGATATTCAATGGTGGAATAACTACAACATGGAAAAAAATGGCATATAAATCAAGCCAACAACTGTAACACCGTACAAAAACACAATCATGATCACAATCGAAACACCATATAAACCAAACAATCACAATCTTAGATTTTACAAAGAATCCCTTATTCAATTTTGTTTCTTAATTTAGGGGTTATCACAGAAGTTTTATCATCCTTGGGTGTTCATTCATAAGTCAAGTATACATAAATTTCCAATTTTTATATTCAAATGTTCAACAAAAACCAACCAACATGCAATTCATTTAGTGCACAAACAAGTACCACCAACGAACACGATTTTCAATGGGGTGTTTAGCCCATACATTTCACATTATAACCATTAATATCAAACATTAATAACATGTGAACAAGAGGAAAGAAATAATTAATAGGATAAAACTCACCTTGAAGGTGTCGTTAAGCACATGGTAGAGGTGCGTTCATGGCAGAGGAGAGGCGCACAACAGAGGATATTTCCAACTGAAAAGAAAACATAAAATAGTGGAAACTCATGAGAATAAAATAATCTAAAACCAAGTACACTATTTACAACATCCCACAAACCTCAAGAACCCACTAAAACCAAAATCAACAAAAAAAATGGTTAAATACACCTTAAGATAATAAGAAATTAGAGAACCTACCTTCGATTGAACGAGTTTAACAGACTTTTTAAAATATAAAAGATGAACATAAAATGGGTAAGCCCTAACCAATGGGTCCTCATTACTAGGTATAATCCCCAAGTTTATTCTAGATAGAAAATCTCAAATGATTAATCCCAAATCAATCCTCTGTTATCACACCTTTCATGACACATACATCCTAATCGCATGAATTTAAAATTCATGGTAAAATATTTTCAACACAACATGTGGTATCTAGTGAGTAGGATCATATCCCTATTCAAAATCAATGAGCCTGCCCATACATCTTGACAAAAATTAGGGGGAACACACATATTTCCAATGGGACACCCCTGGTACTCTTTTCCAATCTTAACATCACACCATGCCAAAAGTCACCACATGATCACCAGTTACCCAACATTATTCCAAAACCAAAGGAATATACCCATGATTCATTACCCTAAACCCATCCATCTAGGTTCAATAGTGATGGTAACATTAAAACCATTCTATAAATCAATAGGGTTAGGAATCCAAATGATCATGTCCCTCAACCCAGACATAACACCAAAACTCAAGAATAGAGAATGATTCCCTTATACAGATCCAAGGCTTGACCATTTCGTCACTATCAACTTGATAACACCTAATTGGCATCAATACCTCATTTCAAAGAATCTAACCTAGATTTATGTATCTAAGGTATTCATAACACCAAGATAACCCCACTCATTAGTCTCCACCAACCCCCAAAACTCACTAACTCACTACCATCGTGAGTCACATGCTAACGACCACTGGGATCTCACACAAACACTTTACATTAGTCATTACACAATAATTATCCCATTGGTGCCACTCTTATCCCCACCTCAAAACACACATCATCTAGTGAACCAAACCAACAACTTACTATATGACACCCGCTATCTAAAACAACATACAATACAAGGGTCTCACCATCTGGGCTCTCACTCTTGCCCCAACTACTCATACATAGGTTCAAATCACATATAAAAACTATAAGTCATAATAATCATTCAAGGATCATAATTTCTCATTTATATTAACCCAATAGAAGGAAAAATATTCCTACACTAACTAGCGGTGGCAGAGGTAGCAGCAGCGGAGGCAGTGGCGGCGGAGGCAGCGGCGGCGGAGACAGCGGTGGCGAAGGCAGCGACGGCGGAGGCAATAGCGGTCGCAGTGGAGGAGGAAAACCCAACGATGGCAGAGGTAGCGATGGAGGAGCAAAACCCAACGACGGTGGAGGCAGCGGGGAAGGAGAAAAACCCAACGACAGCGGTGGAGGATGAGGATGAGGAGGAGGTGGAGGAAGAGGAGGAGGAGGAGGACAAGGATGCAGAAGAGGAGTAGAACGAGGAGGATAGGTCACGATGGAAGAGGGGACTGGTTCATCTTCTACAAAAGCTTTACCACATGTGAGAGAGGAGGGACTATTAGGGTTATTAAATAGAAACAGTTGGAACCTTTATCGTCGCTCGTTGAAAGCACTGATAAAGGTATGTTTTATCAGTGCTAAAATAAAAGCACTGATAAGTATTACAATTTTATATAAATTAAGAATAAAAAGTTTTATCATCGCTAAAATAAGAACTGATAAATGTAACCTTTTATCAGCGCTAAAAAGGCGCTGATAAAGGTTAAATTTATTAGCGCTTTTAACTAGCGCTAATAAAGGAATACCCCATTATAAGTGCTTTCTATTTAGCATTGATAAAGGGTAGCGCTTCCCTTTCCCTGATTTTTGGTAGTGATAGTTTCCATACAAGATTGGTTACCTGTATATCTGGATCATCCATTATAGAGAATATTATCCTTAAATATTATAGTGTTACAATCAACAACCCTTTAAATATATATCAAACTCAAAATTCCATCACCCTGATACACAAAAAATAGGATATCTTTGTTTCATTACATCCTTGGGTTCCCAAGTAGCATCTTCAAATTTATGATTCCTCAAGATAACTTTAACCCGGTGAGTAGTATTGTACTGTATCACTTTCTCTATATGCTAAATGATTTCTATATGTTATTATTCATATAAAATAACTTTTTATAGTTTTATGACCCTTTATTTTATTACATGTGATGGATCAGTTATTCACTTTATCTGTATAGATATATTAAACACATTGTGATCTTGAGAGAGGTTTGATAGAAGAACCAAGTGATAAGCTACAATCCCTACTCGATAAATATTATTAAAATAAAAAATATACATAAGGATCATATTTCAATAATTTCTATATATCACAATCTTATTACATAGATAAATTCAAATAAATACATTCCCACGATCTTAAAATTAATGATATGGCTAACAGTTCTTGTCATAACTTTTCTACCAACTATGAGCTTCCTTGATTTGATTATGAATGGATCTTATATTTTCTACCATTTACCGCATATATATTATGCCTCAATAAATTTATTTCTCTAAATTAATTCCATAAAATTGGAGTTCTTCACTTCCTTATATAGAGGGATTCATATGGATCCATCTAAATTCCTGATTGAATGATATTGTTATAAGATAATTAGACCAGAGGAAATTGTTGATCCCAAATACCATTGAAATACATATAAAAAGGAAATCATAATATCCTCAAAGGATTGAATGGTCATCTCAGATTGAACATTTGTTAGAGGACAATAAGATGTTCTTAAACACGACTCTAAAACAAGAAGATACTTAAGTCATCCCTAGAACATTGAGGCAAGGATCAAATCTTGATCAGATATAATATACTATGGAAGTCCATTTAACCTTCAAACATCTTTAATTTATATTCTATAAATATTATTAATATATAAATTTTCACTGGTATAAATAATGTGGGATGAGTTTGTTTGGTGATTGACTTTATCCCAAAGAGCATTGTGGAATTTATATATTTTGGGGAGTCTGAAAATAAAATCCTTGGTGATTTTTCCCATTTCCACTCTAGTGTTGTTTATGGTTGTAATATCCTCTTAGAGTTCTTCCTATCAACATTAAAATAATAAGATTACAAGCGCTAATTCATATACTCAGAAAAATATCCCTTTATTTTGACATGCAAGAAATTATCATTTATATCACAATAAATCTCCATTATTCTACAAGGAATAGAGAATGGGGAACTATGAGCCTTATCCAAAATCTCCTTCTTCAAATTTAGTATGTATATAACACTTACAAATTTCCTCAAATTTATCATTCCATCATAATAATGTTTGAACTCAAAAATATTTCCCAACTTCTTTTTTCGTTATACATGTTTTTATTACACCGCTTTATTCCTTACATGAATATATGTTTGAACATTAATTTGAGAAAGATAATATATATCCCATTACATAAATATTTCGGGCTCCATTATTTGAAAACATATTTTTTTAGATCTTTTTTTATCCTTTTTTAATATAAAATAGCAGGTTCCTTTTTACTGAAAGTACCATCCACCTTGTTCACCATCCCAGGGTGGTAATTTATTAATTATTCATACTCTTTAATCATATACAAACATCATATATGGTTTACATTAAACTCTTTCAATGTGAATATTAATATTTAATTATTATAATAAATATAAATATGACACATTTCACTATAAATATAATTACATAATATCTTTAATTGATAAATTACCATAGTTGACTCCAAATAACGAGTTGGGTAATTTTTCTCACAAACCATCAATTTTCATGTGACATAGTCTATCACCATATCCATCTATATGAGAATGAATAATAGTTCCATAATTGGATCTTCTTCATAGATCTAAAACCCTTCCCCCACTCATGGTATTGTATGCACTGGTGCACTTAATAATCATCTCTTTATTTCCTTATAATTTTATTCACATTTAGTTGTTGGATCCATCAATATACTATCTCTTTAGATTATATGACCCAAAAATGAAACATTATTTATCAAAAATTTAAAAATTATAAAATTTTAATATATTTTATCCTTTAATTTTTAAAAAAATATCCTTATATTATCTTCATACTCTTCCTTTATCTTTAAATATATAATAATATCATCTATAAAGACAATCACAAACTGATCGACATAATTTATAATGACTTTATTCATAAAAACCATGCAGATAGTGAGGGAATTTACAAGACTAAATGGAAACACTATAGAGTCATAGTTTAAATACCTTGTTTAGAATTTAGTCTCTGGTATATACTACTTTATAACCCTCAATTTATGATATCTATAATAATGTTAAATCTTGGAAATGTAATTATCTCTATGTAGTTGGAAAAAAAATCATCAATACGAGGTAATGGATATTTGTTCTTGATATTGGAATTGTATGTTCTATATAATTAGTGAAAATTCATATTAATCCATATTTCCTCAAAATAAAAATAATAGGTTCACCCAAAGGTGAAGCACTTAGATAAGTAATTCCCTTGTCAAGATTCTCCTCGAGTTATTTCTTCAAATCCTAAAACACAATCTGGTCAATTTTACCTGGAGTTGTTAAAATAGGTGTATAAATAGGTTTGATTCGTATTTAAAACTCACCTTCATGATTTTAAGGCATACAGGGAAACTCTTTTTTAAAAACATCCAAAAACTCCCTTAAAATAAGTATATTATTGATGTTGAGAGTCTCTCTAACTATTTGAGAAAAACAACCTATTTGAATTGTAATAAAGACACATAAAATGGTGTCAATTTTAACTAGAAGTTCATATTTATTATTTCACCAATAAAATACCGTAGGTTGGTTCATAATATAAAATATTTTTTCCCTTACTTTTAAATTAACATGGTATTTATGTAAATAAAGACAATATATTTCCCAAAACAACCTCAAACTCATCTAGTGGGTGAATAATAAGATTTTATTCAAGCACATTCCCACGTAATTCAATTTGAGATGAATTTTAGATTTAATAATTTATCATCATATTATTATAATATTTCACTACTAAATCAACATTTAATTATTGAGGTGTTATTGGGATAACCCTTTAAAATTATTCAAATATAAAAGTATGGTTAGATCCACAATAAAATAAGACATTAGAAATTCTTGAGTGAAAGGTAAGAATATCATTACGCACTTTGTTATCCATGTGAGTAATAGTGATCATAGGAGATTTAAATTTGACTCTAGGATTAAATGGTTGCTCACATTAATCATCAACATTAACATTCTGATTTTAGAACTAGCTAGCATAATTCCCATAAATCTTGAATCGGAGGCACTAGTTTATGGTTGGTGTATTCTAGGGGTCTTTATCTTCATAATTATCTAACTTATTCATTTGATAATGTTATAATTAAATGTCCTGATGATCTTCCTTTTCACACATAAAACAATTATTAGACTCTTTAGCACGATTTCATCCTTGTTTCCTCCCACACATTCTTCTCAAAGGAAATAACTTCTTCTTATATCCATGTTTTTTATAATTACCATTAAAGTTAATATTTTTTTATCAAAATAATGAGATTTAGAGATTGATCTAATATATATATATATATCCACATTTATAGAACATTGATTATTTAATTATAGTTTCAAAATTCAATTATGGATAAATCTCTTCAGTGGCATAGTTTAAATACTTTAAAAAATTAATCAACCTTACCTTCATGTTGGATAATAATACAAAAATCATACCTGTCAAGTGTTGTGAAATTTTCCTATAAGTAATTTACTTATTAAATTATATGATCTTAAACTCATCACACTCTATGGAGTCAATTTCCTCTCATTACTATCTCTTCTTTATAGAATTACACTATTGATCCACTTTTTCTGTCAAATGATAAAAATAAAAAATATATTTTTAATATCCATAACACTAGATAATTGTAAATATCCTTTCATTGGTACTGAATCATTGATCAACAACTAGTTGATCTGAATAACCACTAATATAGAGCAGGTGTTTCATCGTCAAGGATTCAATGAAATATTGTAACCTCCTTTCCTTATCAGGAAGATCAATATGATTAATAGCTTGAGAATGTTGTGTAATCATGTCAATGAGTTTTTTTTATTTCAACTCCTATAACATTTTGATTTTATAGAGGGTAATCATGGAATTTTCCATCACATTAATAATTAAAATGATTCCTTAGGGTTCCATCCATTAACTAAAACTAAAATACATAGTGTGAGAAACAATAATCATAGTGTAAAACCACATAATCATGAAAAATTATTTATTTGAAGTCTAAATCCATACATACTGTTTTCAATATATGATACCATAAAATAAACCTAGGGCATCCATGATCATTAAAAATATTTAGGATTTACTCCAATACATAGAATTATCCCCAAGATTCCCACTAATGTTTTCTCATTCTAGTTTCTAATGTAAACTAAACATGAAAATAATAACATCTATATAATCCCATTATATATATATATATATATTACATTTTATTGGATGGATATTCATTATATAACATAATGATTCATACAAATATTTTATAGGTCTATTATAATTGGAAGCATGGATTCACAAAAAATTGGTTCATAAAAAAACAACATCATCTCTCATTAAGTTATTAATAACTAGAAACCTTCTTATACATATCATAATTAATGAATTTCTATATAACCTAGGGAAATAAAACATAACAAAGGATGAGCTTGAATGATCAAAAAAGACAATAAGGGAGATATTAATGATTACCTAATCATAACAAGAGAATAAGTGTATGAGAACATGAGATAAAATTTTATAAATCATAACCTATATATAATATATCATATATATTAGTCATGGAATTAATATTGGTATTTTACAAAACATGAATCTTAAAGGAATCAAATAAAATGATCCAAGACAGTATAACATAGGTATAAGAAATAATCTTATTTCATACATATAATATTATAAAATGATTTCCTTAGAAGTAATGTATCACTACAAAGACTATAATATTATATTAGGTTCAGTCCCA
This sequence comes from Viscum album, assembly GCA_963277665.1. Taxonomy (NCBI): domain Eukaryota; kingdom Viridiplantae; phylum Streptophyta; class Magnoliopsida; order Santalales; family Viscaceae; genus Viscum; species Viscum album. Next base: position 798,930,406 of record OY728132.1, read on the forward strand.
AAACCGTCATACTTATCAAGTTTCTCACCCTATACTATCAAAGTGGACATAGTCCCTAACTGGAAAGGGTTCACTTTCCATTTCAATCTTGTTTATCTCATAAAATATCCACCGTTACCTAAGGAATGAGAAGGATATATAATTTCAATACCACCCATAAAAAAATATGTGTTATTTATAAGATCATATAAAACTCATCATTGTGTAACCTTTGAAATAAAAATAGGTTTTCTAGACATTTCACCCCAACATTTCTTGTGGAAAAGAAATAGGATTCAAAATCATTTCATCATTTCATCATAGAAAAAACCAATGAAACGAAATAGTTTTCATGAAAATATTATCATAATAATATTATTCCATCAAAATAAAGAATAATAATGGAATCATTGGTTCATTTACCTATTATAAATTCATATAACATTGAAGGATATCGTCAAAAATTATAAAATAGTTCTAAAATATCACTATGCATGTATCTTCAAGAGAATAATATTTTCACATTGACATCACTTATTTAAAATGTAAAAACTTATCAAATATTTATGAAAACATATTATTTTAATATAAAATTGGAAATTGTGGAAATAATCTTAAAAAAATTAAGCAATTATGATAACATTAAATTATGTTCATGTCATAAAACATTAAAAACATTCCTTTCACATTTTTGTAAAAAAGTCAAAAAGAAAACCATTGGGAAAATAGAAAGAAGAATAATTTTAATAATTTTTTTTAAAACTAAATAATGGGTTAAAATGAATTTAAACTATATTATAATAATATAAAAAATGTTTTGGAATTTTTTATAAGATATAGATATGAAGGAAAAATATTTTTCCATTGAAGAGTGAAATAAAATTGATTGACCTTAAAAACATTCTTTCGATATCTTGAGAATATAATTTGTAGAAAAACAAGTGAAAATACATATTGTAAATAAACAACCTTTGAATATGAAAAATTATGAGTTTCATTAGAGTTGGATCATGAATGTTTTTTCATAAAAAGCATAATCATAAACAATTCAGAAAAACAATGAGATTGTTATATAAAAAACTTACCACTTTGTTAACTTCTGAGTCAAAATAACATTGACATAATAACATAAAATGAAAATTTAAATATAAAAAATTTAAGTATATTCTTGATATAACACATAAAATGGGTGGTATATTCCCCACACAAAAGAATCAAGTGGTGAATATTCCATTTGACTCCCATAAATAAAAGTGAGATAAGAAATCTATTACCTCAGGTCCGACTTACTTCATACATGTTCAATACACATATATAAAAATTTTAAATTTATTATAAATATTTTTATGAACCAAAAACATATATATCCTAACATATATTATTTACTTATACCCATTTTCACCATTTTATTAAAAATCCCTTATAAAAATTACTATTATGGGTGATAACTATTTTTTCATGTATGCTTTCGATCAATAGTTCTAGTCCTTGTACTTTTATAATGGACACAACATCACCAAAATATTAATAACTAAATAATTTTCATATATATCATATATATATATATAGATATTTTAATTAAATTATAGAGAGAGAAAATAATAACAACATTATTGGACAGATTAGGTCATAAGTACGCATGAACAGTGTTTTCATTTTCATCATATGGAAAAATAAAAAGATAAAAAATAATTACCTTTTATAAAAACATTATTACATAATATAAATCATATATATTAATAAATTAAATCATTATTACCATCTATTTGAATCATAAAATTAAAATGAATCGAATCTCTTCGTGGAGGTGGTAGTCCACACATACGAATGGGAGAAGTTATCATTTTCCAACAGATTGGTATGTAAGAAGGTAGATATGGTATTTTCAGTACAGAATCATTATTACTTGATAAATATCATATATAAACATTAAAACCATCATAATAACCATCCATAAAATGTGGTGATGAAAATTTAATTGTATCGTTACATAGAGATGGTAGGTTGTACGTATGCATGAGTGATAATTTTACTTCCCATTGTATAGGAAAAAAGGTAGATAATGGTGGTTTCATAATCATAATAATAAAATTATATTTAGTATACTAAATTTATTATTTTAGGATAAAAACTATGGATTTATAGGTGGTAAAATAAGATGTAAAAATTAAATTGATTGTTAATGATGATTAAATTTATTTAAAATAACCCTATTAGATGTCCACTTAAGGATAGTAGGGATGGTATTTTAGGAATAACACAACCAATAAAAATTGTATAAGGATGTTTAGAAGATAATTTATTATGTTTTTTTGATAAAAAAGGAAAAAATAGGTGTAAATAAAATAGTGTTGGGCTTCCATTTTATAAGTGAGGGGAGGATCACTCTTGGAATTTCATAAAAGATTAAAATATACCAAAAAGAACTTATATTAAAAAATCAAACCTAATTGATAGATATTCTAATATAATTTTTTATGTGGTGAAATACAATCGACCAATAAAATTTTGATATGTTTAAGTGTTTTTTATAAAATATCTTTTAGTTTTACATATTAGTTAACATATTTTAATTTTAATTGTGGTAACGTCTTTCTCAATTTTAAAGGGTAATAATTTTAATTATAACCTAAAAATGGGGTCATAAGTGGAAAATTGATGTTATTTTAGAACATATATTACCCAATTTATCTCTTTCAACATTTTTTATTATTTTTAAACAATATAACAAAATATTATTTTAATAAAATAATATTATTTGAATAAATATTATGTCTCCATTGCAAATGAATTTAAATAAATTTCATAAATACTAAAAATTAGAAATAAATTAACATCATAAAAATAATTTGATTATTCTAAAAATAACTAATAAAATTAATTTTCATGTTTCTTCTGTCCCTATGTTAACACATAAGTAATATTTAATTGTAAGAGAGTAAAATTTAGTATAATAATTTTCTTTAAATATTATATTGGTCATTTTCATTGAAAAGTGTCCCATAAAAATTATAATTTGAGCCTTAGGTGATAAGGTTTGAATTAACTTCATCTAATAAGAATTAAGATGAAAAAAAGTGACCTTAACATTAACACTCAACCCAGGTTGAACCGATTTACCCTTTACAAAAGTGATAAATTTTACAGGAGTTACTATTCATAATGCCTTAAAATGAAAGGGAACTATTTACCAAATTTATACCTCCTGATTACAAATATTTAATAGATCATTCCCAATTACTTTTCAATTATTTAAATAAATTTATTTTAAAATAAGTTCTCAAAATGCGTTTAAAACTATTTTTTATAAGAATACATTTCTAAGCAGAAAACTGTATTTATTCCTATCACATTCCAGGTAAAAACATTAGATGAATGTTAAAGAATTTTTATTGAATATATAATATATTAATTTCATTAAATTAATTCACCAATTGTGATTAATTTAATTTATTATGATAAACACACATTTCACGCATAGAAATATTTTTTTTTTAAAAACAACTCCTTTATTTTCAAATGATTTTTCTTTTAACTTATAATTAATTGAAAAACAATGAATATATTATACACATATGTAAAAAATATGTTTTTTATAATATATTTAGTTATATTCATACATTCCAATCCGATATACACGAGATAATTGTCACATTATATAATAATATTTTTATATTAGATAACGGTCATTTAAACATGGTGTTACATGTAATGAAAAATATCAAAGAAATGAAAGAAAAATATATAATGACCTATATCATAATATCTTATGGTGATACAAAACCGTTATAATATTTTTTGAAGTTTAAAACCATCAAATTTGAGATATGGTGTAAACCACCACTTTTTAGATATGAAGGATCTACTTCACATGGATACTAAACCAAAGATGAAAGTAAATACAAAAAGGATGTGTCCCACATAATAAAATAGGTATTCTTGATTTTATTTTATTTTCATGTATTCCCAATGATAGTAACATGTAGGGTAGCACAAAAATGTCAAACGAGGATCCTAAACAAATAAACCAATATTTTCATAATTAAAAAATAAAATTATAGGGTATGGTTGTTTCCAAATTACATGATATAAAATGATTTAATTTCATAGGATTTGGATATTTTTCCTCAAAATTACCAAATAATAGAACCATGATTATTTGGTATGTGGGATATTGTCTTATTTCTAAATAAAATAATTATGAAATGTCACCACTAGAAGATTGTTTCGATATATAAATTGAGATCCTCAAATATATTAAAAATTTTATGGCAAGGTGTGATTTTTGTGTTCAAACCAAAGAAAAACATGATCAATAGAAACATGGGAACACTTTTTATAATTTTTGTCTCATCAAAGATAAGGCATGTATTGTGATATTTATTATGGTAATTATATAAATGTTGAAAGTGGTTTTCTGGTTCATAAATTAGGCTTAAAAAATCATGAATCTTGAAAATTATAGATTGTAGTGGTAAAATAATATTAGATATTTTAAATAGACTAATAATGGATTAGATATATTTTATATTAGAAATTATCCTGACAAGGTGATAGGTGATCTTGGTCCCCTTCATTATTGTCATATAATCATGGGAAACAATGTTATTTGGATAGCATAGTCACACAAGATAGATATACTGATTAGTATTATTTTGAGAAGAAAACTAAAGGAAATGCATCTTTACACCATTGAGGACCATATGAGAATAAAAAGACCAAGTGATCATTGAGGGATATTATAAAAATAGAATAAAAAATAAAATATAGAATAAAATAGAGTGAATGAAAAAAGTATAAAAATTAAGTCTAAAAAGGTAGTGATGAGTGACATGAAAAGAAATCAGATAAAGAAATGAGATGAATGTAATAGTGAAAATATGAGTTTTGTACGAAAAGTGAGTTTGTTTTTGGGAATAAATTGATATAGAGTTTTATAGGGGGAGTAAACTATCATTATTCTATGAAAGGGAAAACTTTTTCCAACTAATTCTCTTAACCCATAAATTCATTATAGTGTTTTCGCACTTTTATAAGACTTTTGTGATGATTGTTTGTTAGGAAACCTCGAATGTAATACATCACTTAGGGGATTATTATATTGGGTTCATCCTGAGAGTTCCAAATCAAATAAATTATCAATTTAATAATTTTCAGAAATAAGTTACAATTTATCCTGTTGGTTTTTTCACGCACTGAATCTGGTTTCCACCATTACCGGCACCAAACCCAGCATGTAGCAAGGACCTAAGGGAATTACTTATCCCTATGGGCTAGAACAAGTGCTTGGGTATCATTTATGTATTTTTGGGAACAATTTACCCGAATTGGTATACATAAAACATCAGAAACATTTGATAAAATGAATCTGAAAAATTCATACAAAACAAGGATTATACTAAAATACAGAACTGAATATATAAGTTAAAATTCACATATAAAGGTCAATATACACAAATAAACAAAATAAAAACAGACCCAATTACTCCATAAGACATGGGGTCATCACCCACAAGTCGTCTCCACAACTCTGCACCATGGATGATAACTAACACCTTGAACCGCCTTCACTTATAGCCTTCCCTTTACCCGATTCGAGCATAATAAATTATACTTACACCAAAGGGGTGTAGTTAGGGTTTTATCCTAAGCCCAATAATATACCACCTAATTATTCCAAATTTCATTCAATACAAGGTGAAAAAGCAAGCATTTTTAATATGCAATGAAAAGCAACGACAAATTCCAAGAAATGCAACTTTCAATTGAAAACAAATTTCAAGCTAAAACATTCAGAATGTTAACACATTTAAATGGTGATGTTAGATACATTATTATACATCCAAACACACCCAAATAAAAATTCAAATACCCCAAATCCAATGAGAAACAAAATCATTCCCTAGGAACATGATAGTCTCGGGACCCATGTACCTCATATCTCGGTGTAAAGTAATCATAGTGAAATCAGTTCTCGTGCAAGATTTTCTAGTATGGAACATACCCATAACCTATTGGTCCCCAATAATAATCCATAAAGTTTAATTTGAGTTGTTGTTATACAAATTCTATATGAAAATGAGACAAAACCCATTCGGTCCACTAGTCGTAATAGTACACATCTGCCCCACCTTGGAACTCGGGCTTCCCCCTTTGTGCTCAAACAATTTCAACATGCCACATAAATCCATTTTCATATAAACCACCACTACTAGTAACATACAAACAGTACAGTATCTATGTACATTTTAAAAAACTTAAAACACACAACAAAACACTTTTATTGTTAAATGAAACAATTTCCTAAGATCTCGTATTGTTTTGCACCCCAAAATCCTTGAAAAACCCACATTTTACACTATTTGAACACTTGTAAGTTACCAAAAAAAAATTGAGCACAATAAATTTCAATTAAACCGAAAAATCAATTTTAGGTATGCCCCATGTGAACCAAGAAATGATAACTTTTTAAAAACTCCATTTACACAAAAACATGGCACTTAAAGTTCACATGTTCTACAAATACCATTAAAACCCACTTTTGTTGCAAAAAATAAAGGGGATAAACATTAAAAATTGTATTTTCAGCCCTATTACAGTTTAGTAGAAACAAATAAGTATTTATAGGGAAGTCCCAAATGAACCAAATAAACATTTATTTGGAAAACCCCCAATTTTTCACCAAATTGGCATTTAAAAATCAATTTCAATAAAAACACCACTAAAAATATTTTTTACAGCAATAATAAAATGAGATAAACATACAAATATGATAAATACATCATGATAATACACAGATATTGAAAAAACATTGGAATCACCTACCAAATCAAAGGAAGCCCTTGAATCACATGCGAAAATCTAGTTGCACCACCGCCGCACCAAGAGGGGCATAGATGGAACATAAAACCACAATAATTGACCAAGAAAACACAATATTAAACCCTATGTTTGAAACCCTACCTTATGGTCATTTGGTACATCAAGTAATTTAAAATAAACTTCATGGAAAGGGGATGAACTAAAGAGGAGATACACTTACCTGAGATTCTTTGAAGTTCCTCCACCAAATCCACCATCAAAATGGGGTTTAAGGGGGCTTTAATCAACTTGGAGGGTTGAAATGGATGTTTGATTGGAAGAGTAGGAGTAAGGGTCGAATTTGGAATTATAATAAAGGAAAAAGAGTAAGAATTGAGAGAGTTATAAAGGAAAGAACTTACCTATTCAAATCTGGACGATTTGAGAAACCCTGTGATGTTCGGGACTAATTAGTGATGAATACAACCTCCAAAAAGGGGGAAAGAGGATAGGCGTTCAGCTAGTTTCAGTGATATTGGGTGACACTTTGTATCACTGAAAAAAATCATAAAAATTGAATAAGTTATTAAATAAACAATTTTTTAAAAAAATGGAAATGGGCCTTCAGACTGGCCCAATTCCTAAAATAAAAACCAAAATCCACTATTATTATAGATCACTAAAGGTTAAAAATTTCAATGGTGGTGTTAATAGGTCAAAGGATTCCATTTTTGGATGTATAATGGGTGAAAAATATTGAAAAATTAAAAAGTTATAAAAGAAAAAAAATTGGTTTTTAAATATGGAAATGAGATCACGGTTTGGCCCAAATCATGAAAACTCACCCTTTCCTCAAAAAAAGCATGGGAAACCCCAAAAACAATTCAATAATGGAAGTTAAATGAAAAAAAACTATTATAATATGTCATGTTTGTAACAATTATCCCAACCATGAAAACATTCCATCCTAGAAAGTCAACCTGAAGCTTGATCAGAAAACAGGAACATATACTCTTCTTTAACCCATGAATTCTGCTCCCATGTCTCATGTGTATCATTACCATGCTTCCAATGAACCCGGACCAGAGAAATCGACTTCCCTCAAATCTCCTTCTCTTAGGAGTCCACTATTTTCACTGGCCACGCAAAAACTGACAATTCAGGATCTATCTCCAATTTTTCCTAACTCAGCACATGGGATGGATCTGGGTTGTATTTCTTCAACTGGGAGACATGGAAAACATCATAGATAGAAGTCAACTGAGATTGTATGGCCAAAATGTATTCCACCTTTCCAATACTCTTGGTGATCTAAAAATGGCGGAAATATGGGGGCGTTGTCTTCCCTTTCTTCCCCAATTGATGACGGCCAAGATGAGGGGCCACATTCAAGAATACCATGTCTCCCATAGAAACTTCTAGGTCTCCACACCTCCACTCAGAATAAGATTTATGATGACTATGAGTGGTCAACAAGCGCTGCCTAGTCAATTTGACCTTTTTTGATGTCGCCTCCACTAGACTTATCCCCAACAGTGAGGTCTTACTTACCTTAGCCCAACACTTGGGGGACTGATAAGGCCAGCCAAAGAGCACCTCAAAAGGAGTCATTAAAGTCGAGGATTGGTAACTATTATTATAAGAAAACTCTACCAACCACAAATGGTTATTCCAGTAACCTCCAAAGTACATGACACATGCACAAAGCATGTCCTCCAATGTCTAAAATGCCCACTCTTTCTGACCATCTGTCTGAGGATGGTATGTTGTGCTCATCTTAATCTGAGACCACTAGGCCTTCTAAAGGCCTTTCCAGAACTGAGAAGTGAAATGGGGGTCTCTATCTGAGACAATTGCTGATGGAACACCATGAAGTCTCACCATCTCTCGAAGATACAAATGGCCCAAATCATCCACTTTAGTTGTATCAATGATCAGAATGAAGTGGGCTGATATGATCAAATAATCAATCACCACCCAAATTCCAATATTACCTTGAGGTGTATGAGGTGAGAAAACAATGAAGTTCATGGAGACCTCATCTCACTTCAATGTAGGAATGGGTAATTGATGGAGAAAATTGGAGGGTCTTTGATGCCCTTCTTTCACCTGCTGGCAGTGTAGCATCTCAACAAAATGTCTGATATGTCTCGTCTCATACCAGGCCACCAGAACTACTGACAAACATCATAATACATCTTGGTGGAACCCAGATGGATGCCCCACTAAGACTGGTGTTTTTCCTCCATCACCACCTTCTGCAAAGATAACGGTACTACTGAATGGCCCATAAAGCACAAGATTCACTTAGGAGATGAAGACCAATCAGAGGATGTCTCCCCGTCATGAGGAAAATGATTCGACTATTAACAAAGCTCATCACTGGGCTATTCCTGCTGAATCAACTCCAATAGAGAATGAGTCAACTAGATGCTTGCCAAGAACGCACCTCCACTTTTTCCCCTGGTCTCCACATGCATCTAAGAAAAGAGCCCCATTAAAGTCCACTCATCACTATACTTCCTCAAATCCAACACTAGAACTCTTCTTCTTAAAGAATCGACTACCACATTACCCTGGCCTGGGGTTAAGAAAATGTAAAATTTGAACCCCTCCAAGTACTCGATCCAAAGACAATGCCTCAAGTTGAGTTCCTTCTACGAGAAGATATTGTACATGCATTTTTATCAGAGTAGACCATGATCTTCTCCCCAAAAAGGCAGTGACACCAAGTATTCAAATCATGCCTCACCGCTACTAACTCCACTTCATGGGTTGGGTAGTTCATTTTGTGTGGTCGGAGATGGAAAAATCCATACACCACCATGTGATCATCCTACATAAGCACACACCCAAGACCCATACCTAAAGCATCAAAATAGACCACATACCCCTTTCGAGCCTCCGGAAAAATCATCAAGGGGTGGTAGTTAACCACCTCTTAAGCTCCTTGAATGATTCCTAACATTCTGGGACCCATACAAACTTCACTCCTTTTCATTTTATCACGGTAATCGATGAAGCAAGCTGAGATAAATCCAAAATAAATCACCTGTAATAACCAAACAGGCCAAGGAAACTCCTGATCTTGAACACATTCTTTGGCTGCTCCCATGACATTACCACACTAATCTTCTTGGGGTCTACTGAGACCCCCTGATTAGAGATCTAATTCCCCATAAATCTCACTTACTTGATCCAGAAAGTTCACTTTGACAACTTTTTATAGAGGCGGTGATCCTGCAAAGTGCCCAAGACGATCCTCAAGTGATTTTCATGTTCCTCCTCAGAGCCAGATTATACTAGAATGTCATCCACAAACACCACAATGAAAGAATTCAGATATTTATGGAACACCATGATCATGAGTTCCATAAATACTGTTTGAGGATTGGTCAATCCGAAGGGCATGACCAAATAATCAATGTGGTTGTACCTTCTTTGGAAGGCTGTCTTTGAGATATCTGACTCCATCACCCTGAGTTGATGATACCCTAAAAACAAGTCTATCATTGAGAAACACATTTCCCTTCAACTGATTGAGCAAAACATATATTATTGGAAAAGGGTATTTGTTATAAATTTTAACCTTATTCGGCTTTCGGTAGTCGATGGACAATCAGAGAGATACATCATCCCTTTTTGCGAACAACACAGAAGTAGCCCAAGGAGAGATTCTCGGGTGAATGAATGCTTTAGATTATAAGTCATATAGTTGTATCATTAATTCCCTCAGATCGGTGGGGGCCATATGATATGAGGGAATAGATATCGGTTGTGTTCCCGGTTCCTGATCAATCGAAAACTACACATCCCGCTCTGGGGAAAAAACTGAGAAATCATTCCGAAATACCTCCGAAAACTCATTCGATACATGTGGTAGTGCACCTTCAGGGGAAAGAACATAATTATCTATCATGAGTAATGATAAATGGAAGGTAATACTTCCCAACTCTGGGATTGGATGTCCTGCATGACACGACCGAGGATCTCATTCTCCCCAAAAAACTCGACGACTCCCATCAGGTACCGTGAAACTCACTCGTCACCTGTAGTAATCAATGTGTGCCTAGAATTTTACTATATAATCCATGCCATGTATTATGTTTAAAAGTTCCACATCTATAATCAAGAGGTCTCACTCCATATCGACCCCTGACATGTAAAGCACACACGACGGGCACTGGAGACCCTGCTCCTTCTTCTTTCCCAGTGGTGTAACTAACTCCATCGCAAAAGGAAACAAATCAATTGTACAATTCATCGTGTCCAAAAAATGGGTATAAATGAATGAAAAAGAGGAACCATTATAAAAAATAACAACAGAAATAGAAGATGAGACTAGAACGGTACCTCAAACTGTCAATGGTCCCACCTCAGATCCTGGTGGTGCTTCTTCTACTGCATAGAGATGTCTGATCTCTGCCTGAGTACAACTGCTAGTCTGTGGTTGTGCCTTGAACTAGCTCTACTCAAAATATGACCCAACCCTACCACCACTGCCTCCAAATTGAGATCTCCCAGTCTTTGAAGGCTTGGAATGTGCTGGCACTCCACTTAGAGTTGTTGATCCTACCTCGCTCGAAAGTAGACGTGAGACCCTGTAGAAGTGCTTCAAATGACCCATACCTATAAATTAGTAATAGGGATTCATAGGAAATAGGAATTTTGGTAGGATGTTCCCAGGTTTCCCACAATAGTGGCACAATACTGATCTTGCATCAGAATCCCCAGATGAAAACTTCCTGGAGGAGTGGCCTGAACTGCCACCTCCCTTCTTCACCTGATCCTCCCACATCCTCTTCTTGTCTATGGAGATACAACTTCCCACTAATGATACTATCCTAGAAAAACCATCTTATCTTTTACAGTCAATCTCCACCATACACGGCCGGTCAATGACCTCAGAATAGGTCCTCAACTTGAATAATAACTAGAAGTATATCTCTGGTCGCAAGCCTTTCTCAAACCTCTGAGCCTTCAATTGTTCATTCGAGACAATTTAAGGGGCATAAAGAATCAACTCAGTGAAACAGTTGGCGTACTCCATCACTGAAAGGTTCCCCAGAACAAGTTCCATGAACTCACAGGACCTAGCATATACTAAGGCCTCAGGGAAATACTACTCATTGAAGACAGCCTTGAAATCTCTCCAATGCATCTACTCATTCTTCCCAAATTAAATCACTGACTCCCACCACTTACGGTTGGGACCCTCCAATTGAAAGGAGGCACACATCCCCCCTAAGCTCCTCGGGTGTTTCTAGAAACTCATACATACGCTCGATCTTCTCAATCTATTCCTATGTTTCCTGGAGTTCTACCCTAAAAGTCATATGAATAGGAGTTGGTCCTTACCCCATATCTTAAACAGCCCGGATCCTAACCTCAACTAGAATCTGATCAATCAGTGAGGGAGAACTCTATCTGGCTACCTCTAGTGGGTGTGTGGGAGATTTCCGAGGAGGTATGTTGCTACAAAATTCTACAGTCACAAAAAAATAATCTATAGCACAATTCTAGAAATTTTAATAAAATATATAAAATATAAATAATATAAATACATTTGAGTAATAAAAGAAAAAACTACTCCACCCCCGCCTGATGTCCACGTGTGGTCTACAGCCCACACGTCACACCTGGAAGTGAAGTCAATCCGTAAATTACAACGTCCCCATGTGACTGTAAGAACCTGGTTCTTATTTTTGAGGTACGAGTATATTCTTTTCTCCTTTCCTTAAGTGTTTTTGAGAAGAATAAGAAAATGGGGGAAAATCCCAAATTTTGGAAGTACACACCGTGTACTTTTTCCACATGCCATGTACTTTTGGCCATGTGAGATGAGTACATGGGGTGTGTGGCCATGTCGGTGATGAAGGGGGTAGAAACCGACAACACGCCGTTTAGTGGACCCTTACATTCCATACAGTCAGTCGGTAGGAAAATAGTAAGGTGGTGGCTAGCTATGCGATAGAACATTTCTTGTACTGAAGAAGACACACCGTGTAGTCATGTCGGCAGATGAACAATGTCACGCTGGTGGGAAACCTCCAGATAAGTAGTTAAATGAAGGATGTACACACTGTGTACTCGGAAGTACATGACGTGTACTTTGTTTTTTCACTTAAAATGGGCAGTAGCCTCCCCTGTTCACAAGGAAGGCTTAGAACGGGGAGAAGGAGTGGAAGAGGGAGGGCGGAGCTTTGGAGATCCGCCAAGCGCACGTCGGGAATCCATTTTCTACACTGTCGATCTCCCTGGAACCGCACGGGTGAGTTCTCCCTTCTCCTAGAGTAGTTCTTACCAATTCTTTCCCATAGGGAAGTTATTTAATATTGAACGAGGTCTTCTTTTACTTCAGATCTACATCGTTCTAGGATGAATTGAGGATCTTCGTTCATGTATATCATTTGTGGGTATTAAAGGTAGGTGGCTTGGTGTTTAATTTTCCGACTGCTGTGCGTTTTGTGTATTTCTGTGCTACGAAACCATGTTGGGGTATCGTGTGGCAGAGGCCAGGGTTGTCTAAAATACCTAGAATTGTATAGGTTATTAAATGTGACATTAAAATGTTGTTTGGGGTCGCCGCTTGGATCCAGGACCACCCTAGGGGTGCGTTCCTCTGTTTAGCCATTTGGCCAGGATACCTGAGGGTATGCCATGTTAAATTATCCATTACTTTTTCCTTGAGAGGAATTGTATGTAAACTGCTTATATACATGTTGGGCTTGGACCGGATACTTATTCCTGAGGGCAGTGTTTACTATAGCCTGAGGTCGTGACTGTATTAGCTTTTGGGCAACGTTCCATTTAGCCTGAGGGAAACCTTTCGTGCCTAAGGGATTCACTTTTTTTCCTGAGGGCAACACTTCATATGCCAGAGGGAAAATTCTGCTACACCAGAGGGAAATGCCTAAGGGAGAGATTCTGATTACCTGAGGGTGAGGTTTCTCTTGTCTAAGGACGCTGAATGTTTAATTAGAAATTCACTATGGTGTTTTCTTAATATTAAATGGTTGAATGAATAATTAAAATGGAAATATAAATAGTAAGTTAGTTACTTTGAGTAATGGTTAGTTTATTGCATTTACTTTTGCACACTGTTGTTGCATGTTTACACACAGTTGGGCACGGTCCTTTGGTGGGTGCCAACTAAGATTATTTCTCACACACTATTTGGGTCATGATTTTTGGCCCAAACAGATTACGTTTCTGTAGGTGTGGATAATGGCAAGGGTCCCTATACAGGTGCTTGATTACATCTAAGGAGTAGGGAAGCATGGGACCAGGCTTAGGCTCACGATGCTACCAATTGTTTTGATCTGTTTTGTTTTCATCTACTTGTACTGTACTGTATTGTTGCGTAACATGTTCTGACTATTTTCTTAGGATTTGAGGCATGTTGCACCATTATTTACATACTAGTTGGTTATTTATACTACAGTTGTTTAATTAAGTTGTGTATGGTTTACGGATTCCGCTGTTGTCATATGTTTTATTTCATTCTGATGCGTTACACTTTGACAAATGAGGGCATAGTTTCCTCATTATCTTACCTGGTCCCTTGCTACTAGTCGGCAGCCTCTGGCATTTGGGTAAATTCGTTTGAGGTCAGGTGGCGAACCGGGTTCGAGGCACCCGTTGAGTGGCACCCGGAACTGAGATGTTACAAATAGCTATTAGAGGAAGGTTCTTTTCTTTGAAATATTATTTGGAGCCTTATTCAGGGATATGATGAGAACGATTGTCGTTAATAAGTTGTGCTCGGGCGTAGCTAACCCGTGTATAGTGAAAATCCAATTTACCTCGTGTTGCAATTTTTCTGATTTTAAAATTTTTACAGTTGATCTGATTTCACCTTTGGGTGACGCACATGTATTATGCTATTTAGATTTTATTCACGGGTAATATTTAGTTACGACCCAATGAGATGAGGGTATGCCATCTCATGCATCATTTAGTAACATTCTATAAATCACATTCCATGCATAGTTTCCATGCCATGTAGGTGCATTAGAAATTGCATGTTTTCGTGATAGTTATTGTGCTAGAAAAGCATGTTGTTGTGATCGCTGCTTGATAAATACCTGCTATGTGATAGAGTATTTTTTTGTGATCCTGTTTAGAGAATGGACACAAAACATTGGTTTTTGTGGAGTATGGGCCCTCATCGACCGAAATTTGGCAGATCCTTGGTTTTTTATCTAGTTATAGAAAATATAAGATGCCAAACTTTGATTCGCGGGGAGTATGGGCCCTCACGAATCGGAATTTGGCACTTAGGTGTTGTTTTTCAGTATTTTCTGGGTTCTGGAGAAGTTTATGAGGCACACTATCCGGAAACCCAGTATACATGTCGTGTAGTACCTTAAACACGTCGTGTATGTTATTCTGTTCAGAGAGAAAGGGAACCTTTTTGAGTACACGACGTGTAGTCTCTTCCCCTGTCATAGACCATGTGAGCAGGGACACGGGTAAGGGAATTTCTTGGGGCGAACAATCCATGTACCGGATGTACACACCGTGTAGTGTTGACCCGGAGTCCGCCCATGTAATAAACAACACGAATGAAGGAGACCTTAATACATACACGTTGTGTCCACAATGGAACATGTCGTGTAGTCAGACCTGGGATCCGGCCATGGGACTCACAACACGGGTCAGTGTAATCCTTTCATGTACACGTCGTGTGTATATTAAACACACCGTGTAGTTGGAGCCGTGTAGTCTTGTCTGAGGATAGACCGTGTGGACTTATCCATGTGGCTGGGGAACGGGGTAGTGTACACGCCGTGTGCGGGTGTAACACGCTGTGTAGTATCAAGATGAGTAGTCGGCTGTGTCACAAACGACAGGGGCAGTTGGAAAATTACACCATACACGCCGTGTAGCTTAAATACACGTTGTGTAGTTTTGTTTAATGGGAGCCGTGTTTCTTAGCCATGTGGAAGGACCCGGGCAGGGAAGAGAATTCAGGTACACACCATGTAGTTAGTATACACGATGTGTATTCTTCTTTTGAAAATATTGAATGCCTTCTTCCTCCTGTTCCCTTTTTGGGTTTCTTCATTTTTGTTCATTGTTAATCTTGTTCTATGGTGTGTATTTGACCTTGTAGGGTCATGCTGCCGAGACGACCATGCGCTGTCTTCCAGGGGAGCATCAACGAGTATACTCCAAAGATGGTGGGCCATGGGATACTAGTGGATCCTCTAGTTGAGCCAGATGTGGCACCAGCTGTTATACTGGACACAGGCATGGAGGCGCAGTTCTATAAAGGCTTTATGCGGTTCATGCAGACCTTTTAGAGAGCACCACAGGCTGCCACATCTATGGCTGAGCTGACATGTATCTTCCAGCAGCAGCATCCGCCTACGTTTTCAGGGGATGGAAGACCACCGGCTGTGGAGTCTTGGATAGGATCGATGTAGACTATTTTTCGAGCATCTTGAGATGCCTCCAGGGTGGAGGATCAAGGTCGCGACAAACATGTTGCGTGATTCCGCCAAGAGTTGGTGGGATGTTACCACCCAGTCAAAGAATCACAGAGACATGGCATGGGAATATTTTCAGGAATTATTCTATGACTTCTTCTTTCTCGAGATGCTGAGGGCAGATAGAGCCCGAGAGTTCATGAATCTACAGCAGGGTGCTATGTCAGTGATGGACTACTCTATTCACTTTACCGAGCTTCAGCGTTTTGCGCCCGTTCTGGTGGGTGATGAGACGTTGAGGGTCAGGCGCTTTGAGTATGGTCTTCGATATGACATCCGAACACTGGTGAATGTTTGCAGGTTGCCTTTAGTACATGCTATTGTGAATCAGGCGCTGATTACAGAGAGGAAGCTGTGGGAATCTAGTGGTGTGGGCCAGGGCGGTTCACCACTAGTTACTATTACTATTTCCGCTAGTAAGAGGAAGAGACAAATGGAATTCTCTCAAGGTGGATGTACCAACCAGGAAGTTTGTTCAGGTAGCCCAATTAGGTGCTACCAGTGTGGTATGGAGGGGCACAAGAGACCGCAGTGTCCACATAATCCAGTGGAGTGCCGAGCTTGCGGCAAGATGGGTCATCTGCAGCACTTTTGCAGATTTTTTCTACTAGTGGCTAGTGAGAGGGGTTCTGTGTAGACTCCGTGTGTGGGAGGAGGACCAGTGGCTTCTTACCAGTCAGGGAACTGGAATACGTCAGGGCATGCAGGCAGAGATGGTGGTTGTGGCTGTGGTAGCCAGACACCAGGATCTTAGAGGCAACAGGGCAGGATAGCTCAGGTTAGCCAGGCTGTGTCACAGGGTCGTGGTACTGGGCAAGCATATACAGTGCAACAGACCCAGATGGAGTGGGATCCCAGACCTTCTACAGTCAGAGGTACTATTCTAGTAGCTGTTGTCTTATCTTTAGTTCTTTTTTATACGAGTGTTATGCATAGTTCTATATTTGTGCCCGTTGTGGAGAGGCTTGGGCTCTGTTTTTATACTTCTTCTATTGTTATGACGTTAGACACTCCGTTGGGAACTAGAACGACTAGTGTACATCAGTGCAAGGAGTACCCTCCTTGAGGTTGGTGGGTTTCACTTCCTTCAGGACCTCTATGTCTTGGAGATGATGAGCAATGATTTCATTCTTGGGATGGACTGGTTGGTTCCCTTTTGAGCCTTTGTATACTGCTATCGTCGCAGGGTGATTTTGACATCACCATATGGTAGAGAGTTCCTTTACAAGTGAGAATGGGATGTTCAGGCGAGTCGAGATGGACCAGAGCATCATGGGAGAGGTGGAGTCACTGTCCATATTGTGAGCTTATTTCTGGTTGACCAAGGGATTTGTCAAAAGGATTTCCCTCCAGTGGTGGATCATTTCAGGGATGTATTCCCGGACAACTTTTTAGGTCTTCCTCTATAGTGTGAGGTGGATTTATCTATTGAGCTTGTGCCAGGAGTAGCATCGGTGACCATTCCTCCTTATAGGATAGCTATACTAGAGTTTCAGGAGCTCAAGAGACAGTTAGAGGAGTTGCAGGCAAAGGGTTCATCCGACCCAGTACTTCCCCTTAGGGTTCTCCTGTCCGTTTTGCAAAGAATGAGGATTTTACCCTCAGACTCTGTGTGGATTATCAGAAGATTAACCAATTGACGGTTAAGAACCGATATCGCTTGACAAGGATTGATGATCTTTTTGATCAACTCCATGGAGCACGTGTGTTCTAGAAGATTGAATTGACATTAGTATATCATCATTTTCACATTAGACCATCTGATATACCTCTCATAGCTTTCAGGAATAGGTATAGTCTATACGAGTATATGGTTATGCTGTTCGGACTCATGAACGCACCCGCAGTTTTCATGGCTCTGATGAATCGTGCATTCCATCCTTATCTGGATTATTTTGTGGTAGTATCCGTGGATGATATCTTGGTGTACTCCCACACTCGACACGACCATGACACCCATCTTGAGATCGTATTGAGTACACTGAGTGAGCATCGACTATATACTATGTTCTCAAAGTTCTACTTTTGGATGGATCAGATACACTTCCTGGGTCATATCATCTCAGAGGCAGGAGTTGCAGTAGACCCAGAGAAGGTGAGAGCAGTAGTTTTCTAGGAGCAGCCTAAGAACATTTTTGAGATACGGAGTTTCTTAGGGCTGGCTGGTTACTACATGCATTTTATACAGGACTTCTCCCGCTGGGAAACACCGTTGACGGGCTTGACTAAGAAGGGTGTGAAGTTCATTTGGTCAGAAGCTTGCGAGACAGCCTTTCAGGAGCTGAAGGGAAATTTGACATATGCACCGATCCTTATACTCCTAGAGCAGGGGAAGAGCTATACAGTTTACTATGATGCATCAGGTATTGGGCTAGGAGCTGTGTTGATGTAGGGTGATTGAGTAGTTGCGTACAGGTCTCGGCAGTTGAGTCCATATGAGAGGAATTACCCGACGCATGATCTCATGTTGGATGCAGTTGTGCATGTGTTGTGCTGTTAGAGACACTATCTCTTGGGAGAACATTTTTTGGTTTTCACCGACCACAAAAATCTCAAGTATATCTTTTCTCAGTGTGATTTGAATCTAAGGCTGCGAATATGGGTTGAATACCTTCAGTCCTTCTATTTTGAGCTTGCCTATACACATGGTAAAGGTAATGCAGTAGCTGATGCACTGAGCCGAATGACTCAGATACAGGCAGTGCAAGAGGCCAGTGGTGAATGGCAGCTTATGTATTTGTTCTCTGAGATTCATTTGGAGGTGCACGACAGTCAGGGGTAGACCTATCTTTCATCTTTAGCTGTGACTTCTATCCTCCTGGATAGAGTGAGGATGAGAAAGCTATCTGAGTCAGAAGGCCTATTTCTACGGGAGTCGATGGCAAGTGAGGACCATCCTCCTAGGTGGACGATAGGAGATGATGAAGTTTTGAATTTACATGGATGAGTGTGGGTTCTAGGGGATATATGTGAGGAGCTGATGTGGGAGTTTCATGCTTCATCTTGGGCAGTTCATCCCAGAGTTACCAAGATGTACCGTGACTTGAGACATCAGTACTAGTGGCCAGGTATGAAATGAGATGTAGCTGGTTTTGTTATGAGGTGTTCCACCTGTCAGTAGGTGAAGGAGGAGCATCAGAGGCAATCCAGACTGTTACAGTAGTTACCCATCCAAGAGTGGAAAAGGGATGAGGTCGCGATAGACTTCGTGACTAGGTTGCTGAGGTCACCTAGAAGAAATGGTATCGTGTGGGTTATTGTGGACAGACTCATGAAGGTAGATCACTTTTTACTGATCAAGGAGACCTTCGGAGTTGACGAGCTCAGGAATTTGTATATATGAGTGGTCATACATCTTCATGGGGTCCCTCATTCTATTTTTTCAGATAGGGATGCCCATTTTACATCTCGTTTCTGGCAGGGTTTTCAGAGGGCACTGGGTACACAGGTGCTTCTGAGCACAACATACCACCCACAGACTGATGGTCAGTCAGAGCGTATGATACAGGTGCTTGAGGATGTTGCGTGCATGCATCCTATACTTTAGGGGCTCTTGGGAGAAGCATATACCCCTATTCAAGTTTTCCTATAATAATAGTTTTCATGAAACTATAGAGATGGAAACTTACGAGGATTTATATGGTAGGTCATGCCGATCACCCTTATGCTGGTTAGAGGAAGGTGAGGCAGCTTTACTGGGACCATGTCTCATGTAGGAGACTTCTGAGCAGGTCCAGTTGATTCAGAAGCAGATGGCTACCGCACAGTCTCGTCAGAAGTCTTATGCTGATCGCCGCAGATGAACCTTGGAGTTCGTGGTCAGGGATCAGGTTTTCTTGCGTGTTTCACCAAGGTTGGGACGCAAGCGGATCAGGAGATAGGGTAAGATTTCATCGAAGTATGTGGGGACATTTGAGATTCTGGAGAGATTTGGGCCGAGTTCTTATCAGTTTCAGTTACCATAGAGGTATCGAGCCATGCACGACCTCTTCCATGTATCTTAATTGTGCCGCTATCATTCAGACCCATCTCACATCCTTCAGCCTGAGAAGTTTGAGCTTCAGGAGGATGCGTCCTTTGAGGATCATCTGATTCGTATCATTGATAGGAGCACGAAGGTTCTCAGAGGCTGGTCAGTTCCTCTCGTACGAGTGCTATGACAGTATGGCCGAGTCCAGGAAGAAACCTAGGAGGGGGAGACCGATGTATGTGCTCAGTGGCTGGAGTTATTTATTGCTATATCTTCACCACCCTTAGAAGGGAAATTCGAGGATGAATTTATTTAAAGGGGGAAGTTTTTAAGAACCCGGTTCTTATTTTGGAGGTAAGGGTTTCTTCTTTTCTCCTTTCCTTAAGTGTTTTTGAGAAAATAAGGAAAATGGGGGAAAATCTCAAATTTTGGAAGTACACACCATGTTCTTTTTCCACACGTCGTGTACTTTTCTCCGTGTGGGATGAGTACACAGGGTGTGTGGCCATGTCAGCGATGAAGGGGGTAGAAACATACTACACCCCGTGTAGTGGTCCCTTACACACAGTGTAGTCAGTCGGTAGGCAAATAGTAAGGCGGTGGCCAGCTGTGTGATAGAACATGTCGTGTACTCAAGAAGACACGATGTGTAGTCATGTCGGTAGATGAACAGTGCGGCACTAGCGGGAAACCGCCAGATAAACAGTTAAATGAAGGAGGTACACACCGTGTACTCAGAAGTACACGCCATGTACATTGATTTTTTCGCTCAAAATGGGAATTAGCCTCCCATGTTAACAGGGAAGTCTTAGAACGGGGAGAAGGAGTGGAAGAGGGAGGCCTGAGCTTTGTAGATCTATCGAGCGCACTTCCGGAATCCGTTTTCGGCACCGTCAATCTCCCTGGAACCGCACGGGTGATTTCTCCCTTCTCCTAGAGTAGTTATTACCAATTATTTTTCGTAGGGAAGTTATTTAAGTTTTAACGAGGTCTTCTTTCACCTCATATCTATGTCGTTCTAGGACTAATCGAGGATCGTCATTCGCGTATATCATTCATGGGTGTCAAAGGTAGGTGGATTGGTGTTTAATTTTCCAATTGTTGTGCGTTTTGTGTATTTTTGTGCTATGAACTCGTGTTGGGTTATCATGTGGCTGAGTCCTGGGCTGTTTAAAATATCTAGAATTGTATAGGTAATTAAATGTGTTATTAAAATGTTGTTTGGGATCGCTGCTTGGATCCAGGACCACCCCGGGGGTGCATTCCTCTGTTAAGTCATTTGGCCAGGATACCTGAGAGTATGACATGTTTAATTATGCATTACTTTTGACTTGAGAGGAATTTTATGAAAACTGCTTATTTACATGTTGGGTGTGGCCTGATTACTTATGCCTGAGGATGGTGTTTACTATAGCATGAGGGAGTGACTGTATTAGCCTGAGGGCAATGTTTCATTCCACCTGAGGGAAACCTTTCGTGCTTGAGGGCATGACTTCTATGCCTGAGGGTGACACTTCGTACGCCTGACGAAAAATTCTGTTATGCCTGAGGGCAATGCCTGGGGGTGAGATTCTGATTACCTGAGGGTGAGGTTTTACTTGTCTGAGGATGTTGACTGTTTAATTAGAAATTCACTTCGGTTTTTTCTTAATATTAACTGGTTGAATTAATAATTAAAATGGCAATATAACTAGTAAGTTAGTTACTTTATGTACTGCTTAGTTTATTGCATTTTCTTTTGCACATTGTTGTTTCATGTTTACACACAGTTGGGCATGGGCCTTTGGTGGGTGCCTACTAAGATTATTTCTCACACCCTGTTTGGGTCATGCTTTCTGGCCCAAACAGATTACGTTTCTGCAGGTGTGGATAAGGTAAAGTGACCCTATACATGTACTTAATTGATGTTGAGGAGTAGGGAAGCATGGGACCGGGCTTATGCTCGGAATGCTACCGGCTATTTTGTTCTATTTTTCTTTCCTATACTTCTACTGTACTGTATTGTTGTGTAACATGTTCTGGATGTTTTCTTATGATTTGAGGAATGTTGCACCATTATTTACATATTGGTTGGTTATTTCTACTGCATTTGTTTAATTTAGTTGTGTATGGTTTACAGATTCCGCTGTTGTCGTATTTTTTATTTCATTTCGTTGCATTACACTTTGACAAATGAGGGCATAGTTTCCCCACTATCAGACCTGGGCCCTCGCCGCTAGTTGGCAGCCTCTGGAATTTGGGGAAATTCGCTTGAGGTCACGTGGCAAACCATGTTGGGGGACCCATTGAGTGGAACCCGGAATCGGGACATTATAGTGACTCAAGGTCTTCCACGAGAGGTGCGGTCCAGGAGCCATACTCATGGCCAAAACCCCATGTCCCGATAGTCCTAGCACCTGTATACCCCGACTCATCCCAAAATAGCAATATATCCCAAAAACATTGACCTGCCTCTGATACCATTTTGTCATGCACCGAATCTGGTCGCCACTATTATCAGCACCAAACCCAGCTCGTGGCAAGGTCCAAAGGGAATTCCCTATCCACACAGGCTGGCATAGGTTCTTGGGTATCATTTATCTAGGTTTGGGAACTATTTACATAGATATGTATACAAAAAACATCAAGAACATTTGATTAACTGAATCTAAAAAATTCATACCAAACAAAGTCTATACGAAAATCTAGAACTGAATATGAAAGTTCAAAATGCACTAAAAAAGGTTAAAATACAAATATAAACAATAGAAAAATATACCCAATGACTCCACAGGGCATGGGGTCATCACCCACAATGTGTCTCTACAACTCCGTACCAAGGATGATAACTGACACCCTGAACCGCAATAACCGATAGCCTTCCCATTAACTAAGTCAAGCATAATAAAGTCTAGTTACACCCAAGGGGTGTATGTAGGGTGTGAGACTAATCCCAATAGGATACCACCCAATGATTCCTATGTGCATGCATTACAAGGTTAAAAAGCAAGCAGTTTTAATATGGAATGAAAGCAGCGACAAATTATAAGAAATGTAACATTCAATTGAAAATAGTTTTCATGGTAAAAAATTCATAATGTTAAAACATTTAAATGGAAATTTTATATACTTTAGTATAATTCCAAACATAAGAAAATACAAGGGAAAATACCAAAAATCCAATGATCAAAAAAATCGGGAACACCCCTAGGCACTAGATAGTCTCAGGCCCCATGTACCTTGTACCTCAGTGTTAAGTAACCATAGTAAAATATGTTCTCATGCATGAGCCACTAGTAGAGAACATAAATATAACCTATTTTTCCCCAATCATCATCCATATAGTTTAGTTAGATTTTTCGTTTTCCAAATTCTATGTGAAACAGGGACAAAACCCATCCAGTCCACTAGCTGTACCTGTACATATCCGCCCCAACAGGAACCTGGGCTTCCCTCTTTATGCTTAAACTATTTCATAATTATACATAAATACATTTTAATATAAACCACCACTAATGGTCACATAAAAAAGTATAGTATCTATACACATTTTTAACCACTTAAAACACACAACAAAACACTTTGATTTTTAAATGAAACAATTTCACCAAATCATGCATTGTTTTTCACCCAAAACTACTTGAAACACCAAAATTGTACACTATTTCCACACTTGTAAGTTACCAAAACAGAAACTTAATCCCAATAAATTTTAATGAAACCAACAAATCAATTTTAGGGCATCCTCATGTGAACTAAGAAATAATAACTTTGTAAAACCTCCATTTACACACAAACATGGCACTTAAAGTTCACATGTCCCACAAATAACATTGAAACCCATTTTCGCAACAACAACCAAAGGGGATAAACATCAAAAATATTATTTTCAGCCCTATTAAATTTCTTTAAAAACAACTATTTATTTATATGGAAGCCCCAAATAAACCAATAAAACATTTCTTTATAAAACCCCCAATTTCACACCAAATTGGAATTTAAAATTCATTTGTAATAAAAAAACCACTAAAACTAATTTTTTAAGCAATCATAAAATGATATAAACCTTTAAATGTGATAAATAATTCATGATAATACACAAATATTGCATTAAAAATGGAATAACCTAGCAAATCAAAAGAAAGCCTTGAATCACCATGTGAAAATCATGTCGCACCACCGCCGCACCAAGAGGGACTTAAGTTGAACCTAAAACTAAAGTAATTGACCAAGAA
The DNA here is from genome assembly GCA_963277665.1 of Viscum album. Classification (NCBI taxonomy): domain Eukaryota; kingdom Viridiplantae; phylum Streptophyta; class Magnoliopsida; order Santalales; family Viscaceae; genus Viscum; species Viscum album. The sequence continues at coordinate 798,954,864 of OY728132.1, forward strand.
AACCCATGATTCAACCCTATGTTCAAAACCTTACCCCTTGGTCATTTGGTACTTCATGGAAAGTGTAATAAACTTCATGGAAAGGGGAGGAACTTTGGAGGAGAGACACTTACTCGAGATTCTTTGAAGTTCCTCCACCAAATCTACCTTAAAAATGGGGATCAAAGAGGTTTTTAGAGACTTGAAGGGAGGAAATGGATTTTAGGATTGAATAGAAGGAGGAAGGGTCGAATTTGGAATTACAATGGAAGGAAAAGAGTAAGAATTGAGGTAGTTATGAAGGAAATAAGTTACTTCTTTATATTTGGAAATTTTGAGAAACCCTATGAATTTCCTCACTAATTCACGATGAATACGAGCTCCAAATAGGGGGGGAGAGGATGGGCGCTCCTATAGATTTAGTGGTCTTGGGTGACACTTTGAATCAACGAAAAATCATAAAAACTGAATAAGTTATTAAATAAACAGTTTTTTAAAATTGAAAATGGCCCTTCGGGCTGGACCAATTCCTTAAATAAAAACCCAAATCTACCATTATTATGAATTAATAAAGGTTCCAAATTGAAATGGTGGTGTTAATTGGTCAGGGGATGCCATTTTGGATGTGGAATCGTTAAAAATATTTAAAAATTAAATAGTTATAAAAGAAACAATATTGGTTTTTAAATCTAGAAATGGGCTCACGGTTTGGCCCAAATCACGAAAACTCACCATTTCCTCAAAAAAGAATAAGAAACCCCCAAAACAAATAAGGAATTGAAATTAAATGAAAAATACCCTTAAAATGTGTCATTTATGTGAAATTTTTTGTATATATAAACTACTAGGATCACATAGTGAAGTGCCAAAAAATATTAGGGGTGAATATATGTTGATAACATTTGAACTGATTTAACCATTTTATCTCATTCCACCTTTTCAATGACTCCACAAATGGATATTATTCTTTAACATCATATTCTATAGTCAGTATTTATATATATTATGTAAAAAACACTATATTATTTAATGATTTTTTTCATCATTTAAGGTTGACTATATCCCATGAGTGTTATGGTTATTATATCATGCAAAAAATAGCCCCACTTATTATCAGAAGGAACTCAATAAATGGTACGACCTTAAACTCATTATTCTGGAACCAACTAGATATAAATTAATAATTTACATACAATTATAAAATATCATTATAATATAGGTTTCGTCGTACTCTTTGTTATGTAGATCAATAATGGAACACTGGCATCCATCCTAGACAATACGGATGATCCTCATCCTAACTTACATTAATCAAATGAACTTCCTCAAAATAATTTATAATTTTATAGTGGATTAGAGTTTTAGTCTAGATCCCTCATTTTCATTGATTTTATCCAGGATTATATCCAAACTCATATTTATTATACATCTATAGTAGAATATTATATGATAGCTCTATCAATTCCTCGACCAGTATATGATCTGTAGTCAAGGCCTAGATCTCCTCTTCTATCCATATTCTTCTTATTTTGTCTTCATGGTATTGATTCTTCATGAACCACTAAAAGTTTAATTTTTCTTTGGTACATGGGTATTTTTTATTTTTAGAAGTATTATCGGCTCACCTTCCTCATAATTTAATTTTTAGAATATATGTAAAAAAATAGAGTTGAACTCATCTTTTTTCTTCACTTATATTTATTTTTTATATTCACAATGTTTTAAATATTATTTCCATAAAGAATTATTGAAACTATTTTCTCATATTCAAGTAATTATCATTTAAATTTTGGTCATAAACTTTATTATAAATCTTTATAATAATCTTGGTTCATTCCAACTTTTGATATTTGAATTATCATAGTCTTCTACTTCCCATATTGACCATATAATTTAATTATTCATTTAAATATTCACAAATGTGTTCATGGAATCATGAACTATAATGTGAAACTTCCCCATATTGTCATATAACTTATCCTAGGATCCTCTTTCAAATTAATCTTTTTTCTTGTAAATAATCTAAATAAATCATTGTTATATATTTTTAGTTATGAGTAAATCCTTTATAACTTATGAATTTACTAACATATCAGTTACAAATCAAATATTGTATCTATTAATTTATTCCATATAAAATTATATAAATGGTGTAGAATACTGAAATGGTGAAGGAATATTTTAGGTTCCTCATACCAAATTTATAAGGTCACATAAAAAATTTTTGAAGAAAATATCTCAACCATACCGCCATCTACCTCAACCTTACGAGTAGTTTTTCTAAACGATATGAAGACATGAAAGACTTTTCTCAACCTTATACTATTTTCTCTAATCCTTAAAAATGTTTTTTTCTCAATATTACTGAGGAAGTGTATCGACCTTATAAGATCTAGACCTCATCCGTGTATTGGTCTTATTTCCCCATATATTTTACACTTCCATTAACAATTATCTTGTGAAACAGGACAACTAATGTGATATAATCCCATTTTTAACCACAATCATCATCCAAATGTCCATGGATGGATCTTCCTTACTTTAGTTGGATAATTTACCTATTTGTGAGAAATTCATTATGTTCACCACTTTCTAGAATCCTTAAAAATCCATATAATTGAGTATAAAAGTCCTATTTATAATCACTACTTGTCATTAAATTGAATAATATCTCTACAATAATCAAATGTTCATTATAAAACTAGTCCATATTTTACAATTCATAGAATCCTTGATTATTAACATTCTTTGGGTTGTTTCTCAATTAGAAACTCCTTTAATATCATCCATGTGTATCTCAATATAATTTAACAGCATGTATATACAAGGATGAAAATCCATAACTATTATTTACCACTCCTTCATACGGATATAGAAACCAATATTCATTACTCCTCATGGAATAAAATCATATGTTTCATCAAATATTCTTAAACCAAATATATAAAATAACCACGAAATAGTAGAAACTACAAACCATATTTTCCAAGAGAATGAATCACAAAACATATCCAATAGAAAAACCTAAATCATCTCAACAAATTTTCTACAGTAGTTTTTTCATAAGAAAATTGTAATAATCTTAATGTAATTTATTTACCACATAAATAGTGGTAGCACCAACATCCAAGAAATAATGACATGTATTAACACCTTATAAAATATTCACAACTTTTATTAATCATTGAAAAAAAAATAAAACACAAACATAAATTGGGTTTAATAGTCCAGCCTTGTATTTATATACAATAACTCTTAGAAAATTATATTTTAATATTTTGATCAATTGTTCTTCTACCCCCTTTCCTTATTGACTTTATTTAATTATATATCCCATATTAATAATAGATAAAAAGTATATGTGAATGAAACGTATCACTCCTTACTAAACAAAATGTCTTATCAATGATCCCACACAAATTCTAAATGATCTATTCTTAGTGTAAAAAAACAGGAGGGTTTTATTGAGACATAATTTATGTCCATAATTCAAGTAATATGACCAAAAATCATACCATTTATCAATATTATTATTTAGGTGATGCATACACATTTTTATAGCTACAAGAACATATACCAATAGATTAATATTACCTTTTTAGAATTAAATCATGAAATACATTCACCCTTTGAAATACAATAGTAAAAATATTCAAGTTAATATATCAAGTTTTAGATTTTGTTACTATCCCTATAAATCCTCTAATTTTCATTAACTTTATAACATTGATTGAAATGAATTTATCCATATTTATATTATACATTATTATTTCATAAAAAGTGATGATATATGATACATATATATCTCACCAATAAAATTTTCAATAACTTTCCTAAAAATCCATATTTATAAGAAATAAATAATTATGGACGCTTTTCAAAATCCCACCATCAAGGTATTTGGACTCTTTTCACCTCATCAAGGTAGATATTTTTCTTCATATATTCATTAAAATAATATTTGATAAATTTTATCAATATAGTGGCTTCAATGGATATATAATAGTTATTCTAGATTAATTCCCTTCATCAGTTCTCTTTTTGAGAACTATCTTATTCTTATGCTGCAAATAATTAAATACACAAAAATACAACTAAAATGATTAGGGAATAAGGTGGAACTCATTTTCACCCTTAGTGTTACAAACAAGACTATGAATCTCTTCTCGTCCTAAATTCTCTTTTCTTTTAAACCTCACTTCTAGGATAACTCCTCATGATTTCTCTTTTAGGATTCATCGATGACTTTGGTATTATGGATTTTTTATCCGATTAAACATCTTTATTATATGAGGTCATCATTTTCTATTAGTATTTTATAAAACATATATCACTTAGAGTCATATTCATATTCATCATAACTTCATTTTAATTTGGATTGGTTGTTAAACAATCCGTTGAACTATTCCCAATTTCATTTCAAACCCCACACAGAAACTCTAAATCCCATTGGTCATTATGTTTTAACAAACTCTCTTGGAATTTTTATTTTTCATTATGTGGAATGTTTTATCTCCCTTTCTCTCTATCATTATATTTATATTTCATTTCTCTTTCTTACCCTAAATATATTTTCTAAGTTATAAAGTATTTTATTATAGTTATCTTAGACTTATTAGTTCTTTCACATAGATTCTATATAGTTTCTATCATGAATTCCATACTTTTCTTTTTTAGTTTAGATCAATTTTCTATTATTCTCAAAAAAAATTATTTTAAGACATACATCCCAGGATTGATTACATGAATCCATAGTATGCACTCTTTTTTCAAAAAATTAGTTTGTGATACTTTTTTGTTATATATCCATTTTTTATATTATTGGTATTTTTTTTATCTATACAACCCTCATGCCTATTATCCAATGATAACTCACTGTTCTTTTGAATCTACATGGGATAATTCTGGTTTACAACATTATTTTCCTTCATTCCCAAATCCATTTTTCTTCCCTTATTAACATCTATTGTCTTTATTTTTCATTATATTTTTAAACAATATTAGTTTAATTAGATAATCACATATAAATCCTATGACATAGTTATTTAAAATAACATAGACTTTTCCAAAATCATCAAATATTCTAGTGGTAGTCAATATTTTCCATTTTATGTTTGGATATTTCTTCCTATTTGGATAACTCCACCATGATATAAGCTCTATATAAACATTATAAATTGATATATAATTCTAAAAAAACTAATTATATCTTCTCAAATATATTAAATCACCAACACATATCAACAAACATTTTTTCATCATTGGATTTCATATTGTCCACCCTTTATAGAATATATAATCTTTTTTCAATATTCATTCACTGATTAGGAATATTTTAGAAAACTTTTCCGCATACACATTACTCTAAATAACATGAACCTAGTGGTGAATTCATCTATATTTTTTTAATTAATTTTCTTATAGGTTTTGAGTTAAAAACAATATTGTGTACAAAAATTGTGTTAGTGAAATCATCAGTTACATATATCGATAATACCAATTCTATTATAGCTAATGAATAATGTTTATCAAATGATCCTAGGATTTTTTCCCACCAGATATAGATCATTTTTATATTATAATCCTATATGTAATTTCAAATAGAAGCATTTCTATTTTTAACTTCGTTTCAATACATGGCATCCATTTCTTTTAGATTCATCAATTTAACTTAATGGTCTAAGAAGTTATTATTGATATTGGATATCTCATGATCCACTAGTTTCATTTTTTATTTACTATCCTTATAGAAATTATCACTCTAAGCATCACGAATTTTTTTTCTTTTCTTATAGTGTATGGTAAATTTCTGTTGTCCATCCAGAATTAATCATAGATTAAGCATCCATAGTTGCAATTAATTCTTTTAGTTTAGGGTCATTTTATTTAAGACCTCTCATTGATTATACTCTCTCATGAATTATAGTTATACATTAATTATCAAAACTAGATCATCCTTCTTAATGTTTATTATTCATGTTATTTAAGGAACCTACGAGTTTGGAAAGATTTATACACATTAGAACCTTTTATTCCAAATATTACTCTACATTTTATGGATTTTCCACAATTTGGCTGATCTTCTCCTATGGGATTTGGATGGAGACAACAATTAAAGTGACTAAATCAATGGGAAATTTATATATTTTCTTCATTCAATAAGAACATAAATCATCATATGCCTCATCACCCTATTCATCAAGAATATGATCTTCCTTGCTTTTGTTTGGTTATTTTATAGGAGAGAAATGACAATAAAATATTTCTACCACCTCTTAAAATATATATTATTCAAATATATATGGTGAAAAACATGGTAATAACTACTATCTATCTCATTACTAGTTAATTTCACCACCAGATCTTCACATTCAAAAGTAATCTCATCATTTTCAGAATAACAGTATGGAGATACAATACTTTGTCACAAATTGTACATGAGGTATCACTTTTGATAGATTTCATTCTTAACAGAATCATATTAAAAAATAATAATAGAAATTCTTACACTATGATTTCCTTTAAATAGTAAATAATCATTAGTCTTTTATGATTTCATTCTCAACTTCTTCGATTCTATTTTTTCATGTTCTTTATTTATTTAGAAGATACATATTCTATTATTTCCTTAATAGGAATATCATATTATTCTTAAAATAGAAACATCATCAATAATGTTAAAATAGAAATTTCAAATATAAAAATACAATAAAGGTGTTAACTTCTCTAATATTAATATTTTGGATCACATAAAGATATGTACAAAAATCATATGGGGGTGAATCATTATTGATTCCTTTTAAACCGATTGAACTTTTTTACCCTTTATCAAAACATCATGTGCTTAGGGAGTGGGATTTATTATTTATTTATGTATTATTTGGTAGGTATGTATATAGAGTAAGTATAAAAGTACACAAACAACTCTATATTTGTTAACAAGGTCAACCACCTTTAAGGATGACTATGTCTTTGGTGTTTAGTGTTTATTTTACCATGTACATGACTCTGGTATGATTTTAAAAACTAAATCAAGCAAGTATATTTTCAGGAACTCATTATTATCTTACCAATAAGATAAAAAGTAATCAATGGATTTTACATATATATTCCCAAAAAAATATATGTTATGTTCGGGTCTTGTAAAGTTGATCATTATAGGAACTCTAGCATCCCTCTAGGAAAATATGGATTAAATTCTTACTCAATTTCTGTAATCAAATGTGCTACCTCAATATTCATTATCCTTATGAAATAAATGAAAAAATTAGGTTAAATCACTCATATTTTTATCATGGTATATAACCTACAAGAGTTTAGTGAACACATTTTTCTTCATACCTCTACTATAGAATATTGTAGGTCAACTCTTTCAATTATTCAGTTTGAATATGATCAGTAAGAAAGTCCAATATCTCTTATTATTCTAATTTATTTATTATTTATTATAAAATTTATGTATTTTTGTTATATTAGTAGAAAAATATCTTTCCCTATGATACCCATTTATTTTCCATTTTGGATGTAGTAGCGTCTAACCTTCATCTTCTTTCAACTTATAGAATATATGTCAGACATATATAATTTAGATGAACTTTTTTAATCTTTGAAATTTATTTTTATATTTAAATACCCATGAATATTATTTCCATAATTAATTATGGGATCTCCTTGATCGTTAGATGGTAGGTATCATTTAAATATCAAGATAGGATCATTATTTTAAATTTAATTAAGATTGGGAATCTCTCCTTTATGTAATATTTAAATAATCAAGGTATTATTCCCCAAAATCATAGAATTGAATTATCTATTCACAATTAATTAATGTGTACATAGAATAATGAACTATAACTTTTCACATACCCACACAATCATGGAAATGTTCCTAGGTTTATCTTTGTGAATGATACATTATCTCAAAAATAATCACACTCCTCCATTATAATATATGTTTTTGTGAATAATAGATACTTTGAATAATATTAACTTACCAAAATATAAATTATAAATCATAATTGATATTCTTAAATGTATTCTTCCTAGAATGCTATAATAGGGTATAATAATTTTGATATAGTGAGTTAACAACATAGTTTATAATAGTGGATAAACTTTCCAAATTCTACTAATAAACCATATAATTCCCTAATACAAAAATAAAATTTCATCAAACCATCCTTATGAGGATTCACATTGAACTTAAAAATCCATTATATCATCTTTAATACCATATGTATCAACATTAAAATCATATTTTATGATTCATATGAATGCATGTGTTATTTTTTTCAACCTTACAGTACCTTATCTGAACCTTATGGAAGTGGTAATCTCTACCTTATGAGAGCATTGTATCAACTTTAGGAGATCCACACAACTTCTACGACCTTATTGGGTTTCTTTTATCTCTTCTACTTTGATTAATATATATCTTGTCAATATTCACATCCAATTCCTTCTCATACTTTCTTTGAATTAAATAATCAATCAAATATTAATTTATGGATCATTTTTATTTCAACTAATTTCTTATCCTATGAATAAGAAATTGTTCAATATTCACTAGATAGAAATATTCAACTCCAATCAAATGGTTTAGAAAACACTTCCACATAATCAGTAAGTATCGTTAACCTGAGGGACAACTCCATAATAAACACATGTTCCTCATCCAAATAATTCATGCATAACTAATAATAGTATCCCTTAACCATAATAATATTTGGGTTGTTTACGAATTTGGAATTCATTCAACATCATCCATGTGTATCACCATATAATGTAATAGATGATATACACAAGTATTTAACTCCATATCTATTATTCAAAAACCCTTAACATATATATATAATATAAAATTCACCCCAACAAACAGAACAAACTCATTTATTTCATTAATTAAACTTTAAAAATATATATATAGAAAAAATACCAAGAAACAAAAAAAGAAAACCAGAAAATATCCAATGGAACAACCTATATAATCTCAAAAAATATTTTCAAATAGATTCTCTATATGAACTCAGGTATATTTTTCATGTAATTGCACTTGCACATTTCATGTTCTTACAAAAATATCCAAGAAAAAATTATGAGACTTTAATACTTTTGAAAAATAAAAAAATCTTCCATATTGATAATAAATACAACACAAAAACAAAGGGGTTCAACAATACCTATTAAAGGGAGTATTTCCTAATAAAATAAATCTAAATCCCTTTCGTTTAAGTGGTGATCCTTAATGAAAATGTCTAAAAAATTAATTACCCATGTTATATGGTCATATTAGTTATACATATAAAACTTATTATCTTTATCAAGTTCAATTTTCAGATTCAATGATGACTCCTTTTCTGAGGGAGGGGTTGATTTATATCTTTTTTAATATATACATCAAGGAGATTATGAGAGTGATGTTGTTGGGAATAGGATACAAGACACAAGGATCATAAATTTATAGGATCTATTGAGTGTAATTGGATTCCAAATAACAAGAGAGAAAACCTAGAGCATCAAGTGTCATTAAATGTATTAATCATCAAATTCCATGAAGAGGGGCAACACCCTTTCTTAATGAATTATTTGGGCCTATAATTACACAGATTAATTACCAAATTTTATTTTTAAATCCAAAACCATAGTGTTCAAGTAATTTCAAGCCTTATTTCATTTGTAATATTAAAATTAAATATTAGAGAATATAATTTCTATGGTTGTGAGATAGTTTTCTTAAAATATTTGACTGGTGTATTATTTTCAAAAGGGTTGTTCTAGTTACATATTAACATATTTTTCAATGGAATCATTGTTAGAAATTATGGAATATGGATTTTTTTATTATCGAAAAGAGAAATTATATTTTTATACAGCCACTTTGGCTATAAATTTCTACCCACTTCTACTCTTCATACATCACAGATGGATGTATTGTTACATTGGGGAGCTTAGCTTGAATTTTTTTTATTTCATAATTCTATGATTTATCAAAGGATTGGTCATCCTTTGTGGAATGTTGTGGAGATATTTCTTATAGATATGTTTTCTTTAGGTAACATCATTGATCATATATCTTATTTTTCACTAGTTATTACCATCCATTTATAATTATCCTCATTTTTTATAATGTCTTCGGATCCTGACACACTATCATTAGATAAGGATCCAATTAAATTTATGAGTATTTTATGGATATTATATTATAATTTTCCATCTATAATATCTCTATATTTTATTAGTTTTTATAGAAATGTCTCTTACAGTTCTTAATGGATTTATGATCCATGAGTTGTGTTTTAATAATAGAAGTAAGAGGGTTATATAACCAATAATATTTGTAGAAATTTATTAAATTATTCAACATTTTATCCAAAAATTCATCTAATTTCATGGTGTTTAATATAATTATAGATTATTTTTGATTTTATTTATTCTTTTGAGGATTTTTAGAAATATATTTGGTAGTCAGTATTAAACTTTTCAAGGAATTTAATTCACAACTAGAATGTATATTGTAAAATTTTATTCATTAATTTAATATTTTTAACTCTTTTTATAAAATTTATATAAAATCTTAATATAATGGGTATAGGAACAAAAAACCCCAATAACCTAATCCCATTGTTCTAAATCTTGAGCAATGAATTTTTGAATTTTAGGATATTAATTTCCACAAAAATCTATCTTGGGTAAAAACCTCCATTGGATTCATGAACTCATAGACCAAAATTGCCACATCATCTAAGAACATACCTAGATACGATCACTAAAACAACACTATTAGAGTATAATTAGCCACAAGTATCAACAAATGATGTGGATTTTCTACAAAAAATATTTGTCACATCTATGATTTCTTTTTCTTGTATTTTTCTATTTTATTTTGTTCTATATTTTTCCAGGGGTTTCAATTTGTAATTTTGGGAGAAAAATGATGTTTTTGGGCGAAAAGATCCCTACATACAGTTGGCACATGATAAGTGGTAACTGTGCACCCGCCTAGAAAACGGTGATGTAGGAGACAGAACCAACCACACCACTTCTGCACGGACATGCACCATGGCCCAAGTAACCATGTAGGGTTCACTGTTTGAACAGAATGTTCTACACGGTTACCACGCAGTTTTTGAAACCGTGCAGACTAACCGTGTGGATGTACCAACTCATTAAAAACTGCTCTCTATTCTCTCTCCTCTCGGGTTTAACTGATTTCCCCCCATTTTGGAACCCCACTTAGGCTCCCTCATCTCAGGTGTGCCTCTCCCTCTTCCCACCTCCATTGGGGCTCAACAGGTTTTCCAGATTTGGTGTCGATCATCCTCAAATGTTCATGTAAGTGTCTCCTCCTCTCATCTCCTTCACTAATCTTGGATTTCTCCCCTTTTATTTGGGGTTTCATCTTCTCTATCCCTAGGGTTTCATTTTTAGGGTTCTTCCTGGACATTTATGGGTTGATCTCTTGATTTAGGGTTCGATCTTCCTCCCTTGAGGCACAATTGAGGTATGCTGAGGATTTCACACCAGATTTTGTGGTTTCACCACAAATAGTAGGTGGTTCCATGATTAAACGATTATGGATTCCTTGACATTATTTCAATGATTTATAAGTTATAATTGTGGTGAGAATGTAGTTTTTAATGTTTTTGTTTGTGAAATTGATTTTCAAATTAATTTTATATGCTAAATTGGTAAATTCTTGAAATTTTTATTTTTTTTGTGCATTTGAAAAGATTTATAAGTTTATTAAATGTTCTAATAATTTTTTTATGAGGTAGAACTGTATTTTTGAAAGGTTTTTGTGTGTGTTCAATTGTGAAAGAATTTTTTTTCTAAATAGTGACTTTTGTCTGTGTTGGGACTTGTTTTTGTTGTGAAATATAAATGTGGTAACATGTGTTTTCTAAAAAAATATGAGACCTCAATGAGATTCTTCGGTGGCTAGGAGGGTGGATTTGGACTAGCGGGATACTAATTCAGAAGTGGCTACATCTGGGTTTCACTTAGAAGGATTGACATTGAAAACCCTAACTAAATATATTGATGATTGGATGCCACTAGAATACTGGATGCTTCTCCTCTCTAATGGATTGTGCATGAGAATGTGGATTATTGTGGTTCCTATACCACCTTACACCGAGACGTGAGGTTCTGGGGTCCCTAAATCTAACTAACACCCATAGGACCTCTCCTGTGAGAGGTTCTCTTTGACCATTATGCAATCACCATTAGCATACGGTGTGGATATTGAGATACTTAAAAGGAAAAAGGTGTTGTTTTTTAAATCAATTTTTTTAAAGTTGTTCCTTTAAAACTATTTTCATTTAATTTTTTCATGCATTTTTTTCTTTTCTATAAGATTGAAAATGTATTTTTCATTATGACATTTAGAGCATTTAATCTCATTAGGGTGGAACATTTCATTGTAATCTCACACACCCTACATAGAAATTTGGATGTAAGAAGACTTGGTCATGTTTGATATAGGTTAGGATAAAGCATCTGGTGATGGTGGTTCATAATTATAGTGATCTTCTTGAGCGGTGTTGTTGAGGTGGCTTGATGGAGATGCATCTCTTTCCTTGAGGTGGTCCTTGGATTTTGGTTTTTGTCTCCCATATGTAGTAGCTCTCTTTTGGATTTTCTATAAACATGGAAACTTTAATTTGAAGCTTGTAGAGTCTTTTTTAATTCTGGATTTCTATTTTAGGTTTAATTTAAATTTAGATTGCTTATTTTTTTAGGGTCAGGTAAAATCAATCCTAATCATTTTTTTTAAACATGGGAATTTGTGCCAACCCATGGGGATCAGGACAGCCCTTCGGGCCTTACCGCAGATCGGTTGGGGCCTCAATTCGGATGACGAACTGGTTCAATTCATGAAGAAGTTGTATTAGTGTACGTTTTAAGCTCCATGGGTCATTTTATTTGTGATGAGTCTGGATAGATAGGAGCTAGGACAATCAGGGCTATGAGATCTGGTTTCTAGTAGGGTTCCTAGCCATCACACCTCATGACATATCTCAAGTCTCCATGGGATGTTGGGGTACTTGTTTGTATTCTCTTCCAGGTGGTACGTGTAAGCTGCAGACTATATGTGGACACTGGGTGGGGTGAAGTGGAGTGGTCTTTGTCTTATCTTGGCATGTTTGATTGATTTGATCTATGATGTTGCAGTAATTTTCTTGAACTTGATATATTGATTATTTACTGATGTGATTATTGTTAAATGTAGTAACATGCCTCCCTGAAAAGTTCCCCAGTAGCCAAGGGAAGGATCCAGATAGAGTTCCACCTCCCCACATGATCAGAAGCTGCTAGATACTGTGATCTGAGCAGTTTAGGCTCTAGGACAGGGAGCCGATCATGATCCTACTCCAGTCAGGGAAGCGGAGCCTAGCTCACAATAGGATAAATCTTAGGAATTCTTGAATAACAATCCTATTACATTCAAATTTACCTCTGATCCTCAAGAATCATAGAAATGGATCAAGAAGATAGAGTGGATGTTTGAGTTCCTAGAAACCCCTAAAGAGGTATGGGTGAAATGTGATTCCTTTCTGTTAGAGGGCCCCAGTCAAAGGTGGTGGGACTCCATGATTCTAGTTGGGAAGCCAGATAAAATGGGTTGGAAGGACTTCAAGGTGGTCTTTAATGATCAATACTCCCCTAAGGTCTTTGTGTATAAAATATCCTGAGAGTTTATGGATCTCGTCCAAGGGGGCTTGACAATGATTGAGTATGCCAACCATTTCGATGAGCTGGTATGGTGTGATCCTGAGATCATATATAATAAGTAAATGAAGGCTTAATGGTTTTGATAAAGTCTTGGGTATTGAGATCTATTCTCAGGTATTCTTGTTTGAACTGAAGACTTATGCAGAAGTGGTTGACCAGGCTTGCATGGTAGATATTGACCACAAGATCAAGTTAAGTGGATCTAGGGCTATATCATAAATGGGGGGTGGGTTTATTTAAAAAAGAAAAGGATGAATTTGGAGAAAGGGAAGAAGGGAGGGGGTAGCTAAGAACAACCTTCCAGGTAGCCTTCCTCTATGGATTCTGATACTGGATCTATTGTGTGCCACCGATATGAAAAGGTTGGACACATTCAACCTGATTTTATGTCCCCACACAAGAACTATCATCAGTGTTGAGTGTTGGGGAACTTGCAGCAATTCTGCATAGCTACATGCTCGTATCAGGTAGTTGTAGGGTTAATGGCTTCCAGGGGAATTTCATCTCAGTCAAAACCCTCTAGGATGGTGGGGTATCTGTTTGGAGGTCTAGGCGTCAGAAATGAATATTCTTCTCATTAGATTTATCTCAGAGAATATCCCCATTCTAATGGATGTTTTGAGGTCGAGACTGATACCAGACACCATCATGCTATGGAAAAGACACTAGTGGGATAGGATGTAGGGCCCTCAACTATTCGAGGTACCATTCTAATTGCATCCTCTATATCTATCATCATTTTTGATAATGTTGCATCTATCTCTTTTATATCTGCTCATCTTGTGAACATGTTGAATCTTCCAACTAAGCTTTTATCATTTTCAATAGAGTCGGTGACGCCATTGGGAAAGAGAAAGGAGTATGGTCTCAGGTCTCCATTGTGTTTGCTTTCCATGTCGGGGTGGAAATGGAATGGTAGTTCATGCTCTTGGTCATTATGTGATCCTTCGCATGGACTGGATGGTGTATTTCCAGGTCCACATTGATTCTTATTTGTGGTGAAATCATTTTGTGGAACTTGATGGAATTTCTTAGGTTTTCCTCAAATAATGGGATCTTCAATCAGATAGAGTTGGACCACCATTCCAAAGTTGGGTAACCTCTCTTTTCATATATTATTTATCATGTTAGTGGATGATGGATGTTATCTTGATTATGGACTACTTGGTGTAGTGGATGAGTTTCTGGAGTTATTCCCAGATGACTTTTTAGGCTTTCCCACAGAGCAGGATGTGGAGTTTGCAATCGATTTGGCGTCGGGAAGACAGCTAATATCTCTTCCTTTGTATCACATGCCCCCCAAATAATTGAGGGAACTAAAGATACATATGGATGATTTGAAATCCAAATGATCCATTTTCTCGATCATATATTATCGGTCCACTACTATTTTTTTTCAAAGAAGGCTGATGAATCTCTCCAGTTGTGCATCGAATACTGGATTCTTAACAAGGTGATCATCAAGAATAAATAACCATTTCCTAAGATTGAAAATTTATTTGACTAGATGAAATGGTAAAAGTGTTTTTCCACGATCGACTTGCATTTGGGTTATGACTAAGACAAGGTAATAGAGGTGGATATTCTGAAGACTTCTTTCTGAATCAGGTATGGCCACTTCTAGTACTTGGTTACGCCCTTCAGATTGATGAATGCTTCAATGGAATTTATGTTGAACATGAATAGGGTGTTCCACCAGTACCTCAACTTCATCATATTGGTGTTTATTGATGAAATTCTAATCTATCCCAAATCTGAAGAGAGATACGAGAATCATCTGCAGAGTGTTCTCAGTACCTTGTGGGGTCATCTTCATTACATTATCATTAAAAAATGAACATTCTATATCAATTAAGTGAGGTTTCTAGGACATTTAATCTTAGAAAAATGGGTTTTATTAGTCCCCAAGAAGATTAGTGTGGTTGTGTTATGGGAATAGTCAAAGAATGTGTTTGAGATCAAGAGTTTTCTCGGCCTGGTGGGGTGTTATGGGTGGTTCATTTGTGATTTCTCACATCTAGCTATTCATATGACCACACTCACCAAGAAGGGGGTGAAGTTTGAATAGTGCATAAAATGTTAGGAATATTTTTGAGGAGATAAAGCCATGGTTGACAAATACACCCCTCTTGATATTTCCAGGGTCCATAAAAGGGTTTGGGGTTTACTACAATGCTCCAAATATAGGTCTTGGGTGTGCGCTTATACAGTATGATCATCTGGTGGCGTATGGCTCACTCCAACTTCGAACACATGAGAAGAATTTCCTAAGTCATGACTTGGATCTAGCAGCGGCGATGCATTCCATGATGAAATTGTGTCACCACCTTTTTGGGGAGATGTTTGTGGTAAATTCTTATCCCAAGATCTTGGCATATATATTCTCTTAGAAGGATATCAATTTGAGACTACATCAGTGGATTTAATATCTACAGGTGTTTGACATTGATATCATCTATACCCCAGGAAAGGGTAATGTCGTAGCTGATGCATTAAGAAGGAAAGTGTCGGTGCAATCTTTGAGGAAGTCTAGCAATGTGTGGACTTTTATGGGAATCTTGGACTAGATACACTTAGAGACCAAGGTGAGTGGTAGAGGTAAATTTTTTGAAAGTGTGTAGTTGGATCCATCTATTCTGGAGCTGATTCAGTGGGATCAGTCTGGTGATGAGATATGCCAACAATCCTCACAGTTTCTTCATGGTGGGGAGACATCCTATGATTAGTCATTGTCTCCCGAGGCAATTCTATGTTCCATGGTCCTAATCATGGGGTTTTTATCTCTATAGAAGTTGGTGATACATGATAGAAACTAGTCTCAATGGTCCACTAATACCATGATGTTTTACGATGTGCCTTGTAATTTTTGGTGTCCATGTATGAGACATGACATAGCTGACTTCGTATCAAGATGTTATACTTGTCAGCAGGAGAAATCAGAGCATTAATGTCCCCCTAGTTTTCTATAGCCATTACACATTCCTACCGGAAAGTGGGATAAGGTCACCATGTATTTAATTATTTTCTTTCCTCATACACCTCGAGGGAAGAATGATATTTGGGTAATGATTGACCGCTTGACTAAATCAACCCACTTCATCCCAATCCAAGATTCAGCGATGTTGGATGAGCTATGTTGGTTGTATATTCAATAAGTTGTTAGGCTTCATGGGGTTTCATCCACTATTATTTTTTACAGAGACCCAATCTTTACCTCTTGGTTATGGTAAGCCCTTCAAAGGGACATGTGGTCATAGGTCAAACTATGCATGGAATACCATCCTCAAACGGATGGCCAAACATAGTGAGAAAATCAGGTTTTGAAATACATGATTTGTTCTTGTGTGTTGGACTTCGGAGGTTCATGGGATATCCATTTTTGATTGGTTGAATTTTATTATAACAACAATTACCAATCCTCTATTTAAATGTCTCCCTTTGATGCGCACTATGGTTGGCATTATCGGTCTTTTCTATGTTGGGTTGAGGTTGGTGAGACCACACTTCTGGGACTAAGTCTTGTGAAAGAGACATCTAAGAAGGTCAAGATGATCAGGCAGTAGTTGTTGATAGCTCAAAGTCACCATAAGTCTTATGTTGATCTAAGGTGTTAGGATCTTAGTTTCTTATATCTTACCAGGTGTTCATGAAGGTAACACCCCATTTGGGTCATCGTCGCCTGGGAAAGTAGGGTAAGCTCATGCCAAGGTATGTTGGACCATTTTATGTCACCAAGAGGATTGGAAGGGTTTAATATAGGTTTTCTTTTCCCTCTCAGTTGAATTTGATTCACGATGTGTTCCCTGTTTCCCAACTGAAGATGTATAACCCAGACCAGTCTCATGTGCTGAATTGGTAAGAGTTGAAGTTAGAGCCTAATATATCAGGGTTTGAACGGCCAATGCGGATAGTGTACTCCCAAGAAGAGGTTCTTCATGGAAAATCTATCCCATTGGTCTTTTTCCTCTGGAAGCATGGCAATGATACGCATGAGACGTGGGAGAGAAATTCTTAAGTCGAGGAAGATTATACATTCTTATTTCTTAATCAAGTTTCCAATTGGCTTTCTGAGGATGGAGAGTTTACATGGTGGGAAGAATTATCACATTCATGATTTATTTTTTAGGTATTCTTCTATTTTATTTTTCTATAACCTTTTCCTTGGGTTTTTATTTGATATTTTGCATGAAAATTGAATTTGTTGGTTGGGAAGATCCCTACGCACGGTTGGTGCATGGTTAGTGGTAATCGTGTGCCCGCCCATAAAATCGTGTGGTAGGAGACCAAACCTACTGCACGACATCTTCATTTCCATGTTCCATCACCCATGTAATCGTGTAGGGTTCTTTGTTCGAACAGAATGATCTGTACTATTACTGCACAGTCTCCCAAACCATGCGGATCCTCTAGCACATTAAAAAGTACTCTCTTGTCTCTCTCCTCTGGGTTTAGACCCCTTATTTCCCCATTTTGGCACCCCACTTGGGCACCTCCCTCTTCCCACATCCCTTGGGGCTCAAATTTAGTGTCAGATCTGGTGAGTATCCTCCTCAAATTTTCATGTATGTGTCTCCTCCTCTCATCTCTTTCCTTAATCATGGGTTTCTCCCCTTCTATTTGTGGTTTCTTCTTATCCAGCCCTAGGGTTGCATTTTTAGGGTTTTTCCTTGTCATTTATGGGGCTATATCTTGATTTAGGGTTTTATATTCCACTCTCATGGTGCGGTTGAGGTGCGGCAAGTATTTCACACCAGATTTTTGGGTTTTTCCACAAAAGGTAGGTGGTTCTATGATTAAACATTTATTCACGATTATATTTGGATTTCTTGAGTTTCTTGGAATGTTTTATAAGTTATAATTGGGGTGATAATGTAGTTTTTAATGATTTTTTCTATGGAATTGATTTTCAAATGGGTTTTATATGCTAAATTAGTAAATTAATGAAATGTGTCTTTTTTGTGTGCATTTAAAAAGAATTATAAATTGACTAAATGATATAAAAATTTGTGTATGAAGTGAAAATTATATTTCTGAAAGTATTTGGTGTGTGCTAAATTGTGAAAGGGTATTTTTTTGTGAAATGGTGACTTTGGTGTGTATTGGGCCATGTTGTTCTTGTAAAATATAAATGTGGTAACGTGTGTTTTTTGTAAAACTTGTATGAGCACTCAACGAGAATCCTGGGTAACTAAGAGAGAAGACTAGGAATCACTATCTAGTGATTCATAAGTGGTTATAGACCGATTTCACTTGGAAGGATTAATGTTGACAACACTAACAGAACATAATGATGATTGGAGACCACTAGAATAATGGATGTTTATCCTCTCTACTGGCTCATCCACAAGAATGTGGATTTCTGTGGTTCCAATACCACCTTACACTGAGACACAGGGTTATTGGGTACTTAAATCTAGATAAAACCTATAGGTCATCTCCCATGTTAGGTGATATTTGATTATTATTCACTCACTATGGGCATACGATGTGGTTTTTTAGATACTTAAAAGGAAAAAAGTGTTCTATCTAAAATCTAATTTCTTTAAATTTTGTTTCATTAAAACTGATTTCCTTTAAATTGTTCCAGTGTTTTTTTATCTAAGCTTGCAAATTTATATGTCATTATAACATTTAGAGCATGTGATCTCTTTTGGGTGAAATCCTGCTAGTAAATCGCTCACCCCCTTCTTACACCTTTTGGTATAAGCAGACTTGCCCATGTTTGATGTTAGTAAGGGTAAATCATTTTTTGATGGTGTTCTAGGATTGTAGTGATGTTATTGGTTGTTGTTGTGGAGGAGGATTGAGGGAGATGCTTCCCTTAACTAGTGGAAATCCATTGATTTTGGTTTTTTTCTCCCTTTGTTTGTATCTCTGTTTTGGATTTTGTGTATACATGGAAAATTAAATTTGAAGATTCTAAAGGTTTGTTTAGTTCTAGATTTCTTTTTTTTGTTTAATTTATATTCATGTTGTTTTTTAGGTTTTCATGGTTAGGAAAAATCATTCCCAATAATTTTTTTTGGATACCCAGTCACTTGTGCCAACCCGTGGAGATAGAGAATGCCCGGCGGGGCTTACTGTAGACCGAGTTGGGTGCCATTTCAGATGAGGACCCGACTGAGTTCATGAAAATATGAGCACTAGGAGGGAATTGAACTACTTCCCCTTAAATAAAAATTTTTATAGACCAACCAATAGGAAGGGAAAGAAGGGGAAAACCAAAGATATAATCAAAGGGGTAAATAAGTCCTCACATAACTACTAAGAACTCGTGTATTGTAATACGAATTGAAAACACAAGACAATAACTAACAAATATATGATTGTTTACCCTAAATGAATAAATTATGTTTTCAACTCCCCTGGAGTCCATCAAAATGAAATATAGAACCTCTAATGGAGAAAAAAGACCCAAAAAATAAACTATACCCCAAATTTATTTTATAGAACAACCTCCCCATAAAAAAGAACCAGGGTCCCAGGTGTAAAAAATATAAGAATGGAAGCCAGAGAGAAACTCAAAAGTCAACACTGAAAATAGAACCGGGAAAGACCAAAGAAAAAACAAAAAGTCCACGGATAAGGGGTGCGTAACTGGTATAGGACTATGGATGAGGCCTCCATTCCTATATTTATAGTGTATCATAACTAGAATTTTTTTAAATTTTAAATGCACTTGAATAGACTATAGAAAAATTATACTAGCTAAAGTAAACCGACTATAAAATAGTTGGGTTGACCCACGTACCAAGAATATTTTTTCCTTTTTTATTTTAATTCTATATAAATTTAATATAGAATTTTATCATAAACACACACACACAGACTGACACAGATATATATATATAAGTATGTTCTGAATATATTTATCAAAATTAACAATTATTTGACAACTATTATGTGTTTATTATTTAACATTTCTTAAAAATCAATGTTTGATATTTTTTTTTAAAAATAATTTCAGTCTTGATTTCAAATGTGGGATAGACTGTGCATCGGTCCACATAAAATTATAATTCGATCAGACTATGTTTATTGAGTATATATTAAATACAGAATTATGTAGACCTATGATTTTTAGGATTGGTCTATCTAGGCTTGGCCCGCTCCACCCCAATCTAACCAATTAAGAGTCCCTTCCATGAAAGTAAGAAACACCATCCCAGTATGGGAAAAGGAAACAACATAGCCCAAGGAAGCCACCCACCCCTAACCATCAGAGACCAAATGACCATCTTTATGAGTAAAACATCATATATATTGTCCAATATTAGATAAGATATGGAGAAAGTCATCAACCCAATTAAATTGAAGGATTATTATAAAAAATCCTTAACAGTAGAGAATCCCCACATAGGATAAGGCATTAGAAGAAGAGAATGAAAAATTTAAGAGGATTTATTATGAGAGATCCCCAAGAGATTATGTTAATTAATTAGGTGTATAGGGGACACGATTCACAATAATAAACCACAATAATGGATAAGGGAAGATGGGTTATCACTAATCAAGAATAATGAATTCCCATGGAATCATTCTTTAACTCTTTAGAGTAGAAGATCTTGTGATAACCCTCACTAATAGAGATAATTTAATAATTATTTTTTTATAAAATAGAATTGAATTTAAACTCAAGAATAGAATATTGGAATGAATTTATATTGATTAATTTTGATTATTAAACAACCATTTATAGAATAATATCTAGTATATATGTGAAATGATTATCCTTCCTTGTGATAAAATTAATATACTATAGAATTAATACTCTATACGAGGTATGAATATTAATAAATGAAGAGTTGTGTTGAAATTTATACAATATGAGGAAATTTTAATACATCTACAGGATTCTTGGTAAATTAATGGTCATTATTTATTCATATTAGTTTGTGGTAATTTTTGATGGATTAATATAAATGTAAATGGTGATTTATATGGTAGATTATACATGTTAGAGATTGTGATTTTGACATGAATTTATGGATTTTAGTATTGATGGATTATTAATTATGTTTTGAGTGATTAAATAATTTCTTGGAAAAAATAATGTAAGTAAAACCAATTAGAGGAATAAATAAGGTCATGTAAGTTATCTTTATATAAGATTAATGTTTTGTTTATAGGATAAAATTAGATATTTATAATACCCTAGTTATTTTTATATTATTAAAAATAATTTTGATTTATAAGATGATTTATAAATACATGTAAACTTATAATAGGATAAATGTTAGATAAAGTGGAATGGTTTGACGTGATATGTTTAAATAACAATATGATTGGTTATGAAAAATAATATGTAAATATCACATGGTCTTGAATCATGGATGTTTATGGTTGGGTTTTAGTATGAATATTATAGAGTATGAGATAGATTTTTTATATCTTAGTAATTAATTAAATAGAAATTGGATGAAATTTAATGGTGATAATTTTTTAATGCATTTGAGTTAATATTTTATTACAAAATGTTTTTTTTTTTATTCTTATTGACTCTTTTATTTAAAATTATGATTTGGAAAATTACAATTTTTTTATATTCAATGTTATGTGATTTCAAATGATGTTAATCATTTACCTAATGCTATATATCATGTTTGTTGTTAATATATGGTAATAATTAATTGTATTTTGTTATGTCAATTTTCTGGAAGAATTATTTAGGAAAAATAGTTTTTTGGGAGGGATAGGGATTACTTTTATCAAATTATTATGAATAGAATTCATGATAATTTGGATTTAATTATTCATTTGTTCTTTAGATTTTTAAAATTGAAAAAATGATTACTAAATGAATGGATGATGAATTTTTTATGACATTACATACAAGAAAAGTATTATAATTTTTATAGTAAATGTTTGAAATGATATCATATTTTGATGTGTGATGATATCATTGAATTGGGTTTTAATATAAACAAATTTGGTTTTAATATAAATGAATAGGGTTTTGATAAATAACATGGTTGTTAGAAGCACGTTGAAATAAAGGAAACATGCAGGATGACATGCCATGTACTCTGAGAGTACATGATAATAGCTTCACATACACGGGTATAGATAGGTGCACACAGTCAGGCCCAAGTGGAAGAAACATTCCATATAGTGGTGAGGACATCTCTAGGATGATAGGTGAGGTCACGCATAGTGTGACCCCAGGTTCATTCCATCTACTTTTTTCTGGATCTTCCACCATTCTTATATCTTTAATCATAACTTAGATTTTCTCTAATGAATAGCCTATCCTAAGAATTTTTTCAC
The DNA here is from genome assembly GCA_963277665.1 of Viscum album. Lineage (NCBI taxonomy): Eukaryota > Viridiplantae > Streptophyta > Magnoliopsida > Santalales > Viscaceae > Viscum > Viscum album. The sequence continues at coordinate 798,977,844 of OY728132.1, forward strand.
CTAAAACATGATGTTAACCATTATAGTGCCTTTCAAGATATGATGTGATGTTTTGAGGGCGTGACACTTCTCCATGAGAGAATAAACTAGTAGCAATGATCTAGCATGATCATCAAAGATATATCTAGGTTAGTGACCCCATTTTTCACCAAGATGCAAGTCCCTCATACTCCGAACATCGGTTGAGTGGAACCCCCACCCCTACCCTCTATCATACTAGAGTGTAGGTCCTCTAACCTTTAGATGGTACCCCTCTATAGTAGTAGGGAATGGTCCCTCTTTCCATTTATTGGAACTACCTAATGAACTAGAGAACATGTCCTCTGAATCTCCCTATCAAGTGGCACCCCTAGAATATTAGGGAATGGGTCCTCTATGCTTTGAGTGGCATCCCCCTATTTCACTAAGGCATGATTTGTTTATCTACTGAGTGGCATCCTGAATCATACTAGGGTGAATTTCCTCTACTTACGAAGTGGCATCAAACTATCGTAATATGGTGTAGAACCTACATTGGAGATTGTTCCCCCTTCGGTTGTGGGTTGGAGGTGAGATATAGTTCCTCCACTTGAATTTCTTTAAAGAACAAATGAGATACTAGCTATCAATGATGGAACTTTGGATATATAGATAGACTCGTCATCTTGGGCTAGGATGAGATATGTAAATCCCCTCTCTCTCTTATCTAGATTTTTTTAGAATATATCTATGATGGGATTCATTTCCCACTTTTTATGGGTTTAGATAACTATTGGTTTGTCTTTTTATTACTCATTTTTTGTTTTTTGGGTGTAATACTGGATATGTATATAATCAATCCATCATAGTAGTTTCCCACACAAGTCATGTCTTATACATAAGATGGATAGTTCGATAGTGACATTAGGGGACCAAAGTGGTTCATGTGTGCATAGACTGTGTACGGTGGTAAGACATCGAGATTAAAAGTCATGCTCTCTCTGCTTTATTTTAGTCCATTTATCATCAGGTTGGGTCTTCCTTTCTTATTGTTCATGTATATTTAATCTTTACACATTGGTTTTAATCTTTCATACTCCTATGTATTCAATAGTGATTATTGGATCCATTGTTTTACTCTATATGTTTATTCGTTTTTATAACTCCTCTATACTATTTCATAGAGATTGTTGGGTTCTTTCATATAGGTACACTAGAAAAAGGCCACCCATTTATAATTTTCCTTTTGTAGGCTTGATACTAGACCCTAGCCTGTTGGAGGTAGGATTGGGGTCGGGGATACCCAGCCTTCCACCAACGAGGTGGGCATAGTGGTTCGGCTCATTATAGAGTGGTATCATAGTGGTTCATTCCATAGTATAGTGTTTGGAGGTTTCCCCTAAGGAGTAATATGTTTGGACCTAGGGAAATAGTTTCATAGTGTCTCAACTATTGCTTTCTAAGTAATAGAATGTTGGTGTGGAAGAAAATGTATCAATACACCAAGACATTGACTACCTACTTTTCAACGTGGTATATTGAGACATTGGTTGTAGGGAACAATGGAATATTCATCATATAGGATTTATTCCTTTGATTATGCTTCTTTAGTCGGATCTCCATGTATATATTATCATATTACCATGGTATGGATTGATTACTTTCCAGATTCCTCTACAAATATGACCAACCAGTTTACAAATTATTGATCTTGAATATGATTAGATGAGTGATGAGGCCATAGTTCATGGGACATCTCATGATGTGTTTCCAACATGTGTGAAAGGAGAAGTGCCCCCAACTTATTGAGTAGTAGATAGTAATAGTATTTGTGTGTGATGATCTGAACCATCTTAACATGCCCTGTGAGATCAAAAGTTAAATATGACTAAGGTTAATTGATAAGCTAGATCCCTAGGTAGAATAAGATTGTCTTGAATCTGTGATCTGATTATTTAAACGTGTATGGATCTCTCTACTGATCATATGGTTGTTCTAGAATCCATTCTATTCCATGGATATGGATGGTGTTATTGGAATCTAGTCACGAAAAAACATGAGGATAAAATCATCCAATTGTCTGACTTCTAGTATCTATTTTTTAATGATATTACCCCCATTATTGTGTAGAGTTCATTTTCAGAAGATTCATGAGCTTTAGTATGTTAGTCTGATATTTTTTTATTATTATTTTATGAGTTTTAGCGACCATACATGACACTCCTTCTACAAGGTACTAGATTGTTAGTTTTTAGTATGTAAGTTCAAGAAAGGACTCCATAGAGACATTCATTCCAGTGTTCTATCCTTGTGTATTCCCACCTATGTTATAGATTTATAGTGGGCCCTAGTGATGGATAGATTCCTATTAGAGGGACACCCGGAAGATAGATCTTCCAGTGGGTGTCATGGGGCTGATTCATCTACAACAACATTTAGGAAAATTTGGTAGTGTCTTATCATAAGAGATCGCATCACGGTCTATATCAGTCACATAGACATGTGGTGAAAGTTTTTCTAAAAGTAATAGGCTATCCCAAGGAAGGGAGATAGATGGAATTTTTCATTGACTTTCACCCAAGTATACAATGATATTTACTATGGCATATAAGATGGCCCCTGCCAATATTTGGGAGATCAGGGTTAATATGGAGGTCCTTCGAGAGAATGTATTTTTTCTAACCCATTATGCCCCCTTGGAAACTCCAGTTTTATTTTTGAAAATTGGGTAAGAGTTATTTTGGATTTTTTAGTTATCATTGACTAAAATAGGTAATGATAAATAATAGGTACCCCTTATCGAGGAATGATAACCTCTTTGACTATTTTTAAAGCATGTGTTAGTTCTTGAAGATCGATCAAAGATTATTCCAAAAACTATTGAGGGTTCATAAATCATATTTACCAAAACAGAATTCTTATGTCTCTACTAACATTAGGAGTTCTTGGTGATGAATTTTAGTTTGATGAATTTCCCCATAGTGTTTGCGCATCTGATGAACCAGATCTAATGGTCAAACATCGACTAACTTTTGGTTGTCTTCGTTAATGAAAAAGTCATTTAATCTAAGTCATATGAGGACCATGGAGATAATATAAAGATGATATTAGAATAAATATAGGAGTAATAGAATTACTATAATATGTTTAAGTGCTAGTTTTGGATATCTGAGTCTCGTATTCTAGGGAATTTGATTTTAGATCACAGTTTGGTTGTGGACCTAGCAAAGATTGATATAGTTCTTTCTCAAGAACCACCCAAGAGAATTTAATAGGTGAGGAATTTTCATAGTTTGGATGGATAGTACAGGAGTTTCATGGTTTATTTTTTTAGAGTAGTATCCTCATTGACTTCTCTGACATGGAATGAAAAGTCATTTATCTGGACCGCATAGTGTTAGGGAGACATTGAGAAGTTGATGCTGAGGTTGGATAGAGAACTGTTCTAGATATTATTAGAAGATGGTGTGGATTATGTAGTGTTTTTCAATAACATTGGAGTTGGTCTTGGGTGCATGAGGATGAAAAGGTAGGAAGAGATCACATATGGTTTGAGTTTTTTGAGGCACCATGAGAATAGCTACACTAATCACAACCTATATTTTCCATTAGTAATATTCTATCTAAAGATTTTAAGGCACTATCTTCTACGGTAGTGATTTTTTATACTCAGACCACCCGAGTCCCAGTTACAACTTAACTTATAGAGATTTAAACATAAGGAAGAATAATTGTATGGAGTTTCTTCAAAACTATTACTCTGAGATATTGTATTCTCTTGGTATGAAAAACATGGTGGTAAATTCCCTTCATAATTATTATTATTATCACATGGTCGAGGATACATCAGTGTAGTTGGATTCATTTTAACTAAACTTGGTGGAAGATAGGGGTGAAATTTTTTCTTTTTTTGATGGCCGTAACATCTGCCCTTCATCGGTGTATGATTGTGTCCTAGCTTGGATACATAAACTATGAGGTTCATCCTCACCAAATATCATTACCCACCATATGAATTATATGAAGGATAGAAGGACATCATACCTTTTTAGGGATGGATGGTTCTCCCATTCACATTTCAAGATGAGGTGTTGATATAGTTTCACACTACCCCTTGGTTGTATATACTTGTGTGAAAATTTTGTACAAGGACCATTAGTGGAAGTATTTGTGAGCCGGAATGTGGTGTAGAATTTCTGAGTTTGTCTCTCTATCTCTCACATGTTAGCTGGTGAAGGCTGAGCACCATATTTCAGTAAGTATGCCATAGCCTTTTGAGTTCCCAAAGTGGAAATGGGATGGAATATCTATGTACTTTTTGATAGGTCTCAAAAAAATAGCGATATCTCATAATTCCATGATGGTGAAAATTGATTAACCTTCCATTTTGGCACACTTTATTTCCATCACGAAGGATATTTGGTTAATGAATTTTTGATTGTTTTCTATGTGGGATATCATCGGAATCCATGGGGTTCCTTTGATGATTTTATCTAACCATGATGCATAGTTAAAATCATGGATATGGAAAAACAAGTAAGAGGAATTCAATACCTAGTTGAGTATGAGTATGAAATTCCACCTTGAGACAAATGGGCAGACTGAGCTCACTATCTAGATATTGGAGGATATAATTACGGATTTTGTTTTGGACATTTACTAGAGATAAGAAAATCCCATTCCATTGGTATAGTTTTTTTACAATAATATTTATCACTCTAAGATTGACATGTAACCTTTTTAGGCACTATAAAGGAGACCCTTTAGGTCACCCTTGTGATGGAATGTGATTTGTAAGGCATCACTTTTTTGGGAATAAATGGTAGAGAAAAAGATAGAGAAGGTTTAGGAAATTCTTGAGTTTATGAGGACTGCCACATATCACATAAATATCACACAAATCAACATCATAGGAAATTTGAGTTCAAGAATGTAGTCATTGTATTCCAAAGATTATGCCCACAATATATATTATAAAGGTTTATCTAGGGAGGAATGTTATCACTAAGGTTCACTGAGTTGTTTGACATCATGTGGATGGTTGGTGAGGTTAATTACCATATAACCCTACCCTCATAGTTGGATCAAGTGTGTTTCGTCTTCCATGTGTCATAGTTGAGGAGATACATTCATGATCTTATGCAGGGTTTTTACATGGGTGAGTTGTACCTCGAAGACACATGCACCTTCATAGAGTACACGATGGATATTGGGGATTGGAAAGTGAGGATCTAGTGAGGATTGGAAATTCCCTTGGTTCATGTGTTATTGATGTATGGGAGCATGCATGGGAGCTCTTAGGAGTGGGAGAACTAGATACAGGCTCAGTGACCCAACTTTTTTGTTTACCTTCATATTTTTTAAGAAAAACCTTGATGCATAGGTGAATGTAATGACCCTTTTTCATTTTATGACTTTGAAATATATTAATAAATATTTTTGGAGCCAGTCACTAAGACAGTGCGAGATTCCAAGACCTACTGATCCCGATATTGATGTTTCAAAAATATAAAATATATTATTATCATCCTCATGTAGTTTTCCATAAATATTGTAATTTCTCCCAAACAGAGTCTTGGATAGAGAATTAGAGACCATGTTTGAATCTAGAACATTGGTTTTACCCTAGGCATGACCTATCGATGGTCATAAATGTATGTTCGGTTGAGGCAGTTGTTGGTGGTGAATTTAATTAAAAGAATATTTAATTTTTTTATATTAAATGGGCATGAAATATTTACCTCTATAAATACATTGTTATATATATTTTCAATGGTTAGCTAAATAATACTAAAATAATTTATAGGATCTTTGGATTTTCTTCATTAGAAGATTGATATTGGAGGGTGAATGGTGATCAATTTGAAGTGGATAGAGACAGAGTGAATGCAATGGATCATCTTCATCACTTGTGAATGGAATATTATTCAATGATTGGTCCAAATAATTGTAGGACTTATCTTTTGGTTTCCAACCTTTTGATTAAAATATTTTGCATGGATCTTTATCTACTTTTTGATATGTGTTTTATTTGGTCCCTCAAATGATCTCATTCCATTATTTGAATTTATTAAATGAAATTATTCTAGTTATGAATTATTATCTCCCTCAAATATCCCTCTTATATAATCATTGTCCAATTACTCTTAGACAATGAATGTTTCACATTGTTCTTGTGCATTTAATCCCACCTTTCTTCTTGTTCTTCACCATTGGTCCATGTAGTCATAGTTCAACAATATCTGGGTGGGTTCGAGCACAATCGGGCCCCCTGATTCCCATAGGTTGAGAGAATAATGACCAAGATGGTGATTTGTAGGTAGATCATGATGATTTTTTAGTTATACTTGGTGGATCCAGGATCGGGAGCAGAAACGGAAATGAGAGTCGCATGATGGTATTGTGAGAAGATGTGAAAGGACTTGGATTTTCATAATCTATCCATTAGTGGTGAATTGGGAATGGATGACCCAAAATGCACACTCCATAGTGCATTTGAAGGTCAAACCTATGGCGTTGGTGCAAAACTGTGTGAATAATTCCATGAGACTCTGTGGAATACCTGACTACATGATGTGTAGTCCCCCAGCTAGAGCGTCTAGGGTTTTAGGGAAGGTAAGTATCACATTCCATATATGTAGGCCAACACATTATATCACCCTACCCATGAATCCAAGCTATGTTTCATCTTCACATTATTAGGACCCAGTGTGGGATAAAATGTTGTGTACTCTAGGAGTGCATGGGGATTGATCGATGTACATGGGCATGGTTAGGAGAACATGGTCAAGACCTATGTGGATGCTACACATGTTTTAGAACTACATGGACTGCAATGTTGTGTGTCAAAAAGGAAACAGATTGGAGGCTATGTAAGGTCACATGTTGTGTGACCCTTGGTACATTGTATGTACTTTTCTAAATATCTTCCACCAGGAATATCTATTTCATATAGAATCAAATTTTTTCCAGTGGGTATCCTATCTTTGATAATATTTTTATATGGACTATAATGGTAGACTTCATAGTGGATTTCAACAAATGATGTGAGCTGTCAAGAGTGTGATGCTTCACTAAGTGAAATTGATCCTATTGAAATGATCAAGCATGATCATCAAAGATAGGTCAGGGTTGGAAACCCCATATTCAAACTCAAGTGTGGGTTCTCTATACTCCTTACATTGGTTGGGTGGAACCCCCACCCCCGTTAAATTAGGACACAAATCCATAAACTTTTATGAGAAACCCATATGGTTCTAGGGCATGGTTCTGATACCCATTTGATTACACTCCCATTATGCACTAGGGACAAAGTCCTCTATCTATACCTACCAAGTGCCAGCCATATCATCTTAGGGTATGTGTCCTATATGATTTTAGAGGTTCCCCCTATGTCACCAGAACATAGGTCCTTTATTTATCTACTAAGTGTCATACCATGTCCCACAAGGGTGTGGTTCTCTACCTTCTAAGTAGAATACCCATATCATACAAGCGCATGGGTCCCCTATCAGAGATTATTCCCCTACAAGATATATAAAATGGTGAGTTGTGTGTCCTCTACATATAATTCTCAAATAGAAAACATGGGATTCTAGGCATTGTGGATGGACCATAAGATATTTAGTCAGACTCATTGTCCAGAGGTGGGTTAGGAGATAGAGATCCCCTTCCTATCTCATATGTGATTCTTTTTTAGAATATATATATGATGGTATTAGTTTCACTCTCATTATGGGTTGATCTGAGAATTGTTTCATCAATCTATTTCTCCCATTGTCGTTTTTTAGGAATACTAATAAGTAGGCATATACTCACCCCCACATGGGATTTTCCTAAATATGCCATTTCTTATAGAGATGGAAGATAGTTCGACGGATACATAAGTGGAGCATACTGATACCTTCGTAAAAAGTCCACATACGATTTTCGGACATGGAGATCATGAGTCCAAATCTCTCAGCTTCCTTTTATTCTAGTTTTTTAAGGTTGGGACTTCATTTCTATTTGGGCATTTATTCTTCAACATTATAATTTGTTTGTACTCTTTCTTACTCTGATGTATTCCCTATAGGATATTTTATGTATGGTTTTACTTTAAATGTTATAACACTATTTATTATGCATCTATAATGTTTAATGGATAGGGTTGTGTGCATGTGTTCTGGTACACTAGGAAAAGGCCACCCATTTACATTTTTCCTTCTTGCCACTTATCCCCAACCCCTAGCCTATTGTAGGTGAGCTTAAGGTTGTGGAGGCTTGGCCTTCTGCCATTATGGAAGGCCCTGATGTGTCAATTCATTACAGTTTATTTTTATTTTTAGACACACATTAAATAATTATTATTATCATTTTTCATGGTGAATTATTTTACAGGTATTTTTTTTTGTTTTTGTGATGATTTATTATCGAGTAAATCAATTATTGAGTGATTCATATAAAACCTCATCAATAATCAATAACCTCTTGTGATCATGTAGTGCACTCAAGGCCATGTGGAATTTCTCTATGATGGAAATTTTATTTAAGGGTAGGACATTGTAAAAAATTTCATTTTGTTTTTTTATGTGATTTTGATATTTAGGAAAAGGGATATAAAGGTGACAAGAGATTAGGAAAATGTTTTAAGATTATCTGTATTTTTGTGTATTTAAGAAACAAAACCATGGTAAAATTTCATGTCACTATGGAAGTATGGGATTGAGTGGATGGATTATAATAAGATAGGGTTTGATGATTTTTTAATAAATATTTTATTATAAAATTTTTAAATTCTCTATGATTTTTCGTGAGTATAGGCTTGTTCTTGAAAAATTTCAAAACGTATATTTATGAAATATATTTTTGTGAAACTGAATGTGATTGATTTGTTACTGGATTTTTGAAATGATGTTTTCATAAAGTGATTTCATTATTAATAAACTAGTCAGTGTTTTTCAGAATGGATCGTTAATAGTGATTTAGTTAACTAAAATATTTATTATGTGTCTTATGATGTGGAATGATTGGTTTTAATTGATTGATTATTTTATGTTTATGTGATATGAGTTGACTATAAAAAGTAATGGTTATTTGTTATTTTATGATAATATGTAATGAGATATGATAGGGATTATAATTAGATGGAATTAGTTATAAAAAATTAATTTTGATTCTTTGTCCCTATATTTCTAAAAAAATATGGAGGATAATGAATTAGAATTATTCACCTCACCCATCTTGACTAAGAAATCATGGGATGATTTGATATATAAATGATATGAGGAATCAATAAGAGATTTTATTTATTTATTATAGAATTGATTTATTTAATATAAATTGTTATGATTTATTTTTTCATATTTAATATGGGGTAAATTCATGATGATTCTTGGGATGATATTCCATTAATATATGGTATATCATTCAAATATGTGATGGGTATATTTGTGGGTTTACTAAAAGTTTATATTATTTATTTTTTTATATTTATTTATATATTAAATTAGTTGTATTAATATTAATGTAATGTTTAAATTATTTTAACATAATTTAATGGGAAGCGGTTTACAAATCAGTAATGATCATTTATTAGAACCATTGTGTATTTTGTGTGTGATTTTGACATAAATTACATTATTTTACGTTTTGGAACCATGTTAAGATTATGTGTTTATTATAATTCATTGAATATTAAAAAAAATTATTTGGTCATTATGAAAATTGTTGGAGTTGAAATTTTGAAATTGTAATTGATTTAAAATGAATTTTTGAGGGGGTGTGTTAGTGAAAATAAAACTATATATCCTTAGGTTATTTTAAAATAATTCTAGATACTTAAAAAATTTATTTGAAAAATTTATTTAGTGTGAAATTATATTTTAATAATATTAAATTAATTGTAAATTATACAAAATTTTATATTGATACTTTTTTTTGGGAATTCAAAAAAAATTGTGATATTGTAATGGATCAAATGATGTTTTTTTATCATGTTTTATGAAATTGATTTTAATAATAATTTTAGTGTGTTTAAATTAAGATATAAATGGTTTCATAATTTATCATTGAAAAAGGAATGTGTAAGTTTTTTAAATTTTAAGGGGTAATTTTAAAAAGAAGTTTCTAGAATTATAATTTTGAAATATTCTTTAAAAATTATGATATAAATTGAAATTTTTATTTAAACATGTTTTATACATTTAAATTATATACAATGGTGTATGAAAAGATTAAATTCTATTATGATTATGAGTTTAATGAATTGAATAATTAGTTATAGGAAGTGTGATTAAATGAAAAAAATGAGTATGAATAATAGATATAATGTAATCTTATGGATTGGATTAAAATATTAACATACATAGTAAATTGATTAATTATTTTATGAGAATATTAATAAAAGTATAAGTTTTTTATTTTTTAAAATTGTCATGATGGAAGTGGATTTTATATCCATTAGGTTATTACAAGAAAATTTCTAGTCAGAATGTGAGTTTGATAATTTTAGATTTTGATACTCACTAGTGTTTTTACATGGGGAATCTATTTAATAAAATCTTGATTGTCATTATATTATTATCTTATTAAATAATATGTTGAAATTAAATTTAAAATTTATATTTAACATTTTGTTGATTTTTTTATTCCAATTATGAACATGCTGGAATAAATATAATGTTACTTTCGATAAATTCATTAAAATATTAAAATGGGTAAAGTAAATCCATTGGTATCTACATCAGCTCCTAAACTTTACTAGTCAAAGATGACATAATTTTTAATTTTCTGCATCATCCTAATTAACCTTTATTATTTTAGACCCAATTTTTATCATCCACATACTTCAAAAACATCCTTTTCACTGTCCCTTTATTTTATTGGTTATCTTAGCTTGAGTCATATTTGTTCCCATCAATCAACATGATGTTTGATTCAATGAAATATTAGTGAAGAATTGTCAAGGTTATTTTCTAGACCATCATTCAGACCTTAATAATTAATCCTAAATCTTTCTAAATAAATGTAACTTCTTACACACCACATTGGAGTCATTATGCATCTTACATGTCGCAAAGGTTTTTTCTTTAGCTACATTTTCGATATCTATATAAATAGGTAATAATCGAATATAAAATATATTCTGAGTTTCAAAAGATTCTTTCCATTATTTAAATTCAGTGATTTATTCAGAGAACTTCTTATACACCCAAAATATCTTTAAAAAATCAATACTTTGATACATTCTAGCATACAAACCTTAAATCCACTAATTTTTTGACACATAACTACTATTAATTAGAACTCGTTAGTTATAAAACTTCTATATTATCTTCATATCACCATTCAATGTCTCATCAATTAAATACAAGACTTTAACTTTTAGACATCTATGAAATATTTCATGAGAAACAACTACAATTTAAAATAACAGTTTCTTTATGAATTCAAACTGAGAAATAAATAAATGGCATGAGATAAGTATTTCCAAGATGTTGCGATAATAGTTGATTCCATCAGATTTCATAATGAGTAATTTTCTACTAAAATAGTTAATATTATTGGGAAGAAGATATGGAAAAATATATTGAAATATTTATTCTATGATCATTGAAAAAGGGAACCCTTTCTCTATTTTTTTTTAAATGAGGTTTCAATGGGTAATTTATGTCAAAAAATATTTTTTGTAATAAATTTTAGAAGAGAAAATTTATAATAGACCACCTATTATATCAAATTTGCACATGACTAAGATAAAAAAAATTGGTCCCTTAAAAAGTTCTCAAAAGTGTTTTTTTTCTAAAACTAGTATGATAATGATGTTTTCCTCATTTCAGTAAATTTTGAAAAAGTTTTATTTTTTATTGTTAGTGCAGTGAAATGCTTAGACATATGGTCATTAACTACTGTCATTAAATTTCTGTTATTAGATGTATTTATCCCACATGGTGTAAGGATTTTTTTTATATCAATAATCTTGATTTCTACAATCTTGATCAAAATATGTTTTTACAATAGAATCATGGAAGGAGTTTAAAATACCTGTGAATAAGTGATGAGTTCCCAAAGCCTAGTTTTCAACATTCACTAAATTAAGAATATTTGATAACACCTTGCACCCTAAAGTTAGATGTTTTTTCATATTTGATTAATTTTAAAGAATAAATTCATTTTTGGGGAATAAGTAAGTATGTGATTTTCATGAATTATTGGAAATAATGATAGTTGAATTAATTTCCACTGTTTTTGATGATCAGTTCACATGTCGAAAAGATTAAGGTTCTACCAATATTTCATGGATACTACTTACCTACAAATGATTGAAAAATATATTTAAGGATTATTAGAATGATAATTCATGGATTATGATGATATTTTTCATTCTTATTATGTGTAATTAATATAGAAGGTTTTTTCATTCAATAAGATTGTGATGATTACAAACTGAGAAGAGTTCCACGAAATATAGTGGTTCTTTTAACTATATCTCCTTGATGAATCTAAGAAGATTGTTGTGGATGGATAAACAATAAAATATAGATATCTTATTTGTGAAGTTCCATCCTATGTATCATCATAGGGTAAGCATTGATGTTACGTGATAAAAATACATGTATGTGTTTTTTGGAAGGTTCTATAGTGGATTTAGATTCCGTAGGAATTTTTCATGATGTTTTTACATGAGTTTATGATGTTCTATAGTTTTGAGTGATTTTGGAAGTCAAATGTAAGATATTATTTAAAATTATAAAATTCTATATGTGTTAAAGCTCATTGATATACAAAACATTTTTATGATGATACAGATGATATTATTGAAGAAGTGGAAATATTTGTTGAATCTTACACTATGATATGTAATATATTCATATTATTATGAAGTTATTCTTATTTAAATGTAATATATTCCTTGTGTGTACAGAATATAAATAAAATTTCATGAAAATATAGAATAATAAAATTCCACACTATGATATGTAATATCTATTGATAAATACATAATATTTTTTATAATATGTAATAAAAATATCTTTCAGAGAAGTGAAAATTGAAAATATGAGTCTAACTCTCTCAGTATCCAGAGATGATACATATTTAAATTCTGAATCTTTGTTAAAAACATCATTCATATTGTTCAATGTTTTTTGAACTCATAAAAACTTTATTGTGTCTCAGTTATCTTTTATTCTTTAGTGTTAAGTTATTAATAAATATATTTCTCTATTTTTCCTTTTTCTGTACTTTTTAGATTGGTGGTTTGAATTTATGAAATATAAGTATTGCAATGACCCTAAGTTTTATCAATATAAGTAAACATCTTATAATTATTTCATATACGTTAATAACATAAAATCACATTAAGAATATAATACAAACTTTATAAATTATGAATTAATTAAATAAAAAAAAATGCATTTCTAGAAGTTAAGGAACATATATAAAAACAATAGTAACTGGACTTTTACAATAGTAATGTGAACCTTATGAATGGTAAACCCACCAATTGAATAGTAACCTCACTAATAAAAGAATAAATAAAATTTATCCATATTATAATTCACAATATGATATAATTATATCATAGTACAAGTAAGTAAATGTTTTAAAAATTATTAATTAACTGTTGGTTTTTTAAGTGATAAATATTTAATTAAAATCTTATGAATAAGATAATAATTTAAAATAAAATTTATTTTTGTAAAATGTATTCATAAATTATTATTTTATGTTTTATTATTATAATATAATTTTATGAGACCATTGTTAAATTTTCAAAGTGTTATAAAATCAGTTATAATTTTAAAATATGTATTGTCTGAGTAAATTATGATTTTAATTAAAAATTAAATTTCTCATAATTATAAATTTATTTTTATAAAATGGATTTAATTTTTAAATTTTACATGTTCAAAAATTGTTCAGGGTGAATTTTTTTTTAAAATACATGCTTTTTTATGTTAATAGTAAAATTTGGTAATTTACAGTGTATATACATTATAAGTGAAATACAATATTTATTTATTAATAGAAGATATAAGAACCAATTTTTACAACTCACATGATCTAATTACTTAATTTAGTCTCATTAATTGGCACTATTTATTATCTTGAGTAAAATAAAAAACCAATGAATTAAATATTGAGAAAACACTACCCCCTCCATCATAAATACCACCCATCACCACCTCTTCTCCTCACACCTCTCAAGCCATGTGCCTTGTAAAAATTATACTCAAATATCTTCCCGAGACCATTCATCATGTATGAAATCTCTTTGTATCATCAAAAGACCAAAACCTCCTCTCTATGGAGGCTCTCAAAGAGGATATATTCAATAGGTAAATTCCTCTTTCTGTTTCATTTATTTTCATTTCAAGATCATTATCTTCTTTTCTATCCTCATATATCTTCATCCAAAAGGAATTTAAACTCCCGTACCATAAATATACTTGAATGTTTTTAATTTTAATTCAATAATTCATCATAATAACTCATTCCCCCTCCTTTTATACTAGAAATGAAAACACCATCTGATATGTATTTATTTATCACATTCAAGGACGGTGGGTTTTCAATTTTTATTATTGTCTTAAATTATGCTATTGAAACAATTTTTATGGTTTAACCGTGTTATTATATATGTAATATGTTCTATATAATGTTATTGAATCATTTTTAACAAATGATATTAATTTATAAAACAAAATCAGTTCATTGTGATCGAAAAATCGCCAAATTAATCAAAGCATTTATCTTTAAAGTTTTATCTAATGATTCATATTGACCACAAAAAATGATTTATATGATCATTTAACCTTATGGATGACCATTAATAAATCATATCTTCAATTTTATACTTCAATTACCATTTTACATGAACTTCTGTACTATTATATAATCAAGTCGATCATGAAAACTAAGAAAATGACACTCCCAAATGATAAAATTGATCATTTTAACTCATATAAAAGGGAATAAATTAAATTAATATAATTATAATAAATAAATAACACATATAAAAGATTCATTAATTAATAATAAATTAATCCAATTTTATCACCTAGGATGTTAAGATAAAGTGAAGAACACATTCGTACATAAGATAAGGGATTCTACCTGAACCTCCATTATTCCTTTGGGTTATTCTTACACTCTTTTTACCCAAATGAAATTCCATATTATTTATTTTACATATTAAAAATGTTTTTCATATGTTCAAAAGTCATTTTTAAGATCCATTCATCCTTCTTTTTCATGTATATACATTTTTTTAAATGATTCCATTCTAAATTCTTTCTGATAAGCAAGTCCGATTTAAGTGAACTTCTAGAATTTTTACACATTTTCAAGGGAGTTCCATAATTTTTTAATGCTATATTATTTTTACAAAATCAATCTATTTATTATCAAAACATTCTTTTTTAAATTTTATTTTTATATAAAATATTATTCCCCTTTCTGTTTTAAATGATTATTGATATTTTCCTCACACTACACTAAAATGTTTTAATTGTAATGTTTCTTAAATACTATTTTTACATGTTATGAATTCAATTGGAAATCACTTATTATTATAAATTGCTGTTTTAACATATTATTTTCCATGCATTTTATAATTCATTTCCATCATAGACACTTTAATGATACACCCATTTTCTATGCTTTGTGACATGATTATGATACCCAATTCTTTCAATGGGTAAACCATGTGTTTATGTATGATTGATTATGTATGATTATGTATATAGAAGGAATATCCACGAGCATGTTAATATGGGTGCACCCAGATATCACTCTCATGAGATGTTAGGTACAACATTCTAAGTTGTTAGCCTGGATTTGTGCTCCATGTGCAACAGTCTTGGTGGTTATCCTTTAATATGATCCATATGAAATGTTCTTGGTGGTTAGCCTTGAATTATACTACTATATATGAAATAATCCTTGAATAATGATAAAGTAATGTTTTTTTTGTTTCTTCTATATTAATACGATTTGATGATTATATGATAGCATGTTTTACATTGTATGATTCATTATTTTTAATCATGTTACATGCCACTTATATCAGTATCTTATGCCTTCTAAACCATGTGGTAAGATTTATTCTTTTGTTTATTCCCTTAATGGTAGTTTTTTCTCATCCTTATGTTCATGTTATCCCCATGTAATCCTATGTAGATGTAAGAGCTCAAAGGAATTTAGGATATCTATATGAATATTAAATAATGAAATGTTTTATTTAGTGTAATGTTTTCAGTTTTATGTACCTAGTCCTCCAAGACACCAGAATTTTTTATCATTGTCTTGAAATTTTATGTTTAAATATGTTGAAAATCATATAATGATATGTGTAAAAGGATAGGGTATCTATAGTTGGAATCATATTATGGTATAGTTTTTTTTGGATATTAGGAATAGAGTACTCTAGTAAGAACCTTAGGGATAAGACTATGTATAATAAAAAATCCATAAATTTTGTTAAGTATAGAGTAAGTGGATAATCAAGAAAATACATCCACGTCTAGATACAACAAGTGGAAATGGTTCTGGTACAAAAATACAAAGGAGTAACACCTCATAAAAGGTGTTCCGGGCCAAACTTAGAGTAACATAGTACACAACAGTGGGCCTTACTTCGCACCCGGTTTGACACTCCCAGGGGATATGCTTTGTAAAATTCATAATCTCATTACGAAATATTATTAAGGGAATAAAAAATCTCATAAGAATATATGTTAGGAAATTGATCGTGGATAACCTAGATTTAAACCTAGGGAATCACGATTTAGGATATAGTTTTCCATTAATATTTATCCTTTTATGTTTAAAGCTTCCATTTTAAGATTATTAGATAAGTATTTTCAAGCCCCCTAATTACACATTATTTTTATTAGATAATGGTGGTAAATAGAAGAACACATTCCAACAATCAATGTGGTAGGGAATGTACTGATTTCCATATTGAAATTTCAAATTTGATGGAAACGGGTACTCAAAACATTGTGACATTAATGGACTAGATGGCTCAAGTTATGAATAATAACATCAATAATTTGGATCTCCATCCTTGTCCAAATAAAGAGAAAGTAGTTGTCGAATCCTTCATGTAAAAACGTCCTGCCATGTTTACTGGATCTTCTGATCCCCTCCTCACAGAACAGTAAATTGACTCCATTGAAAAGATATTTTCTATCCTCTAGTGATCAGAAGAAGAGAACGTTGTGTTGGTAGTCTTGCATTTTTATGGAGAACCTAATAAGTGGTCAACACTGATTAGAAATACGATGTCCAAGGTGGAAATGGAATCCATGGATTGGGAAAAAATTAGGAAATTGTTTTTCAATAAATATTTTTCTTGTACCCTCCATCTCAATATGGAAAAAAGAGTTCCTAAAACTTAAGAAGAAAGAATATGAGTCTATTAGGGAATATGAAGAAAACATTACAAGTCTTTGAAGATATGTCTATGGATTTTTCATTAACACCAAAATCTTGGTCCATCGCTTCTTTAGTAGGCAAAATATGAGTCTATGAAAGGTGTTGGAAATTTGAAACATCGACAGTTATGATGACATTTTCCATTATGCCCTCAAGGATGAAATGGAGATCAGATACTCTCAATGGTTTAATGTGATCGGTGAAAAAAACATAAAATGGAGTCTAATATGGGTGGATCAACAAATAAATCCCCTGAGCTAAAGAATACTGAACATCCCATGTGTAAAAATTGTGGTAAGAAGCATCATGGGAACTATCTAAAGGGAACTAGGAATTTCTTCAAATGTGGAAGAATGGGACATATATCTAAGAAATACTAAAGGGATATGAATAATTCCACTAATGTGGTAGAATAAAGGAATGTTCAGATTAACACCCATCTTATAGTGTAGTGTTACAACTATAAGTAATATTGGGATTATGAAAACAATTTCTATAAGCCAATGGTTGTTAGAGGAAATCAACAATAACCTCCAAGGCAATAAGGAAGGTCATAAGCTATCACTACTATTGAGGTGGAGAAAAAAAAGAATGTGGGGATAGGTACACTAGTTATTCATTCAAGAATAGTGAATGTACTATTTGATTTTGGTTCTACAAATTATTTTGTATCTTGCAAGTGTTGTAGAACTATTCAATCACCACCGCAAAATATGGAGGTTGAGTTATCTGTGAGTACAGTGATTGGGGAAATTACTGAATCCAATGTTCATAAATCCTATTTGGTAAATTTTTGGGGATTGAACCTCCCTAAAAATCGTGGCATACTCCATTTGGTAGAGTTTGATTATATTTTGGGCATGGATTGACTATCTTTATACAAAGACAACATGAACTGTCAGGAAAGAGAGATCACTCTTCACATCCTAGAGAATCCTATAATCTTATAAAAGTGTAAGGATGAATATTAATCTCTTTGAAAATAATTGTCTCATGTGTGTAAATTTTTTCCTTATGATCAACCATATCTTGCTCAAATGATTGAGATAAATGAGATAATCATTCTTGAATACATCCTCGTGTTAAGGGACTACTCTGATGTATTCCACAAAGAGTTGTCTGGTTTTCCTCCTAACTGAGAGTTTTAGTTCTCAATTGAAGTTATTTCGGGATCTCTAACTATATCAAAGACACCTCAGAGAATTTCCACTGTAGAGATGGAAGAGTTGAAGAAGCATTTATAGGAGAATCTAGAGAAGGATTTTATACACCCAAGAGCTTCACCATGGTGTTCACTAGTCATCTTTGTTATGAAGAATGATGGATCAATGAACCTCAGAATTAATTGTAGTGATCTCAATAAAATCATGATAATGAACAAGTATCCCCTAACTCGAATATATGAATTTCTAGAGCAGTTATGTGGGCCAGTTATTTCTCAAAGGTGTACCTTCGGTAGAGACTTCACCAATTAAAGGTGAAGAACAAAGTTATCTACAAAACATTATTTTGAATTTGGTATGAAAAATATGAGTTCATAGTGATGCCCTTCAGAATCACTAATGCGCCAAAAAAATTAAGGGATTTAATGAATAAATTCTTTAGATATTACATCGACATATTTGTGGTAGTATTTATTGATAATATTCTATGCTGAAGAAATTAAGAAGGGAGAAAAATTGTGCAAAGTAAAGTATAATTTAATTTCTTGTTGGAGTAAGTGTCATTCTTGGGTCATTTTATCACCAGTAAAGGAATATCTATGGACCCTTCCCAGATATAGGAAATCAAAGAGTGGCCCCGAACAACATATGTAACAGAGATCCATGGTTTCCTTAGACTATCTAGGTATTAAAAAATATTTTTGAAGAACTTATAATGATTTTCAAACCCAATAACCAAGCCAGAATAGAAGGGAGTGACATTTTTATGGACTCAATAATGTGAGGAATGTTTTATGGAGCTTAAGAAGGGGAAAATATTTGTTCTTGTTCTCACACTCTTGACAAGTGAAGAAATATTTTTTGTGTATATATATGATTAAAAGAAGGGATTAGGATGTTTACTAATGAAAAATAATAAAGTGATAGCCTATACCTCAAAGATGTTGAAAATTAAAGAGAAAAACAATACCACACATGATCTGGAGTTAACAGCTGTGATCTTTCCATTGAAAAGTTGGTTGCATTTTATCTATAGGGATATGATTGAGATATATAATGATCACATGAGTCTCAAATATACATTCACAGAGAAAGATCTTTATATGCACCAATGAAGATGGTTAAATCTCATTAAATAATATGACTTCTCAATCCACTACCATCCTGGTAATGAAAATAAGGCAGTTGACACTCAAAGTAGAAAGGATCCCGCATTTTTATCAATGATGATAATTTAGAAGGATCCAATATTCTTAGACTTAAAAATTATAGACATGGTAATAATTAAGGTAGGAACATCATCAATCCTTCCTCAAATTATTTCTCAACCATCCCTTATATATATTAAAGGATGCTCAGAGAAATGGTGTGGAAATTTTGAAATGGGTAGAACCTATCATGAATGGGAAATCGTAAAAGTTCAAGACTGATAAGGATGGAGTCATAAGATTTGGGTCTTGAAAATGTGTACCATATGATCCATAGATAAAGAGGGAGCTTCTAAATGATGCACATAGTGTAACCATCTCTATTCACCCAGGAAGCAAAATATGTATCGAGATCTCTGGGAGAACTATTTGTTAGACAACATGAATAATGTGGTCACTGAGTATGCATAAATGTACCTGATATGTCATTAAGTGAAGGATAAATAAAAAAAGTTTAAGGGGATGATACAACCATTACAGATACCAAAATGGAAGTGGAAGAACATCAACATGGATTTTTTCACTGGAATTCCAAGGAAATATAGAGGAAACAATGTTATATGGGTTATTATGGATCGTATTACAAATACATATCAATTTATCACAATTCAAGATGAATTATAACTAGATCAGCTTACATTGATATACATCAAATGGGTGGTAAGGCTTCATGGAGTACCACAATCAATTATATCCGATCGAGATCCAATATTCTCCTTGAAGTTCTTGAAAAGTCTCCAACATGCTCTAAGAACTAAGATGAAATTAAATATGGCTTATCATCCTCAAATTGATGGCCAATTTAATCGAACTATATAGACACTGGAATGCATGTTGAGAATATATTCTATGGAATTCAAAGGATGATGGGACCAAAATCTATCTCCTGTTGAGTTATCTTACAATAATAGTTTCCCCTCGAGAATCTGAATGTCTCCATATGAATCCAACTATAGGAAAAGGTACTGAACATGGGTGTCCTGGGATGAAGTCAGGGAGTATAAGCTTCTAGGACCTGATATGATTAAAGAAATTGTTGGGAAGCTAAAAACCATTCAACAGCATATCAGGGCAGCCTAAAGTCGACCAAAGAGCTATGCAGACAATTATCGATGAGACCTTGAATTTAAGGTTGAACACATGGTATTCCTACACATATCACTATATATGAAGTTTATGAGATTTTGGAATAAAGTAAAGTTATGTACTAGGTATATCGGCCTCTTCGAGATTCATGATTGTGTCAGAGCTGTGGCCTATCAACTAGTACTTCCACCTCCCATGTCTAAAGTACACAATATATTCTACATATCCCTCTTAAGGAAGTACATACTACATCCTTAACATTTACTAGTTTCAAATATGTTATAGTTAGAGAATGATATTTATTATAAGGATCCTCCAGTGAAGATCTTGGATCATATAGATAAAGTTCTATGAAACAAGGCTTCCCATATGGTCAAAGTACTATGGTAGAACCATAAGTATAAAGTGGCAACAAGGGGACTAGAGGAAGTGATGAAGGAAAAGTACTCACACCTGTTTTGAGCTTAGAATGTAAAACAAAATTTCGAGGATAAAATTTCATAAGGGGGAAGAATGTAACAACCCAAAATTTTATCAATAGAAATTCCCTTCTTTTAATTATGACATATACTATTATAACATAAAATCACATTAAGTACAAAATAAATCTTTATAAATGATCAATTAATGAAATAAAAAAATAATATCTAGAAGTTGATGACATATACCAAAGGAATAGTAACTTGACTTTTGGAATAGTAATGTGAACCTTATGAATAGTAAACCAGGCAATTAAATAGCAATCTAAGTAATGAATGTATAAATAAAATTTATACATCTTATAAGTGAAAATATGATATAATTATATCATAGAATAATTTAGTAAATATTTTAAAAATTATTAATTAACTGTTGGTATTTTTTGTAAGTCATAAGTATTAAATTACTTTTTTTATGATTTATTTAATAATTTAAAAGAAAAAATATTTTTATAAATTTTTTAATAAATTAATATTATTATGTCTTATGATTATAATATTATTTAATGAGACATTTTATAATTTTTCAATGTGTTATAAAATCAGTTATAATTTTAAAATATGTATTTTTCAAGTAAATTATGATTTTAATTAAAAAATAAATTTGTTGTATTTATAAAATAATTTTTATAAAATAGAGTTAATTTTTTAATTCTACACGTCAATGAAAATTTAGGCTTAATATTTAGGCTTTTTCTGAAATAGTTGAATTTTTGGTGAATAGTAAAATATGGTAATTTACGGTATATAAACATTATAACTTAAATAAACTATTTATTGAGTCATGGATGATGTAAAAACCAATGGTTCAAAAAATGATCTAATTACTTTATTTATTCTCAATAATTGGAACTATTTATTGTCTTGAGAAAAATAATAAACTAATGAATTAAATATTGTTAAAACACTCCCCTCCTCCACTATAAATACCACCCCTCACCACCTTTTCTCCTCACACCTCTCAAGCCATGTTCCTTCTCCATATAATGCTAAACTATATTCCTAAGACCCTTACCCACATCCAAATTCTCTTAGTCTCTTCAAAAGACCAAAACCTTTTCCCTAAGGAAGATCTTAAAGATGATATATTCAAGAGGTAAAATCATGTTTCCGTTTCATTTATTTTCTTCTCAAGATCATTCTTTTCATTTCTATCATCGGATTTTCTCATGTAAAATGTAAGAAAAATATATCACCTTACATATAATATTTTTTTATTGAAATAGAATAATTCATAATCATCTTTTATTCCACCTCCTTTTATACGGGAATGGAAAACACGATCTAAGATGTGTTAATTTATCACATTCATGGACGACATGTTTTCAGTTTATTTTACCATCATGAATTCTATTTATGAACTGATTTTTATAGTTGAACCAGACTATTATATTTAATATATCCTATCTAATGTTCTAAAATAATTTTTTACAAATCATATTAATTTTTAAAACAAAACGAGTTCGTTGTGATTAAAAAATCACAAAATTTGTCCAACTGTTTATCATTATGGTTTTATCTAATGATTCATCCTCACCCAAAATAACCAAACATATTATATGATCATTAAAACTTCTATATGACCATTAATAAAACATAACGTCAATTCTAGTCTTCAATTCTCATTTTACATGAATTTCCTTACTATTATATAAGTGAGTAAGTCTGGAAAACTAAGAAAACAAACACTTCTAAATAATGAAATTGATCACTATAACTCATCTAAAATGGAATAAATGAACTTAATAAAATTATAATAAATCAATTAAATGTATAAAATTTTATTTAATTATTAATTAATTAATATAATTTCATTACCCAGAACGTTATGATTAAGTGAAGAACAACATCGAAATTAAGGTAAGGGATTCTACCTGAACCTCCATTGTTCCTTCAGTTTACTCTTAATCCCTTTTTAACCAAATGAAACACTTTATTATTTTTTAAAATCTTATAAATGTTGTTTATATTTTCTAAAATAAGGTTTTAGGATCCATTCATCCAACATTTTTGGTGATATACATGTTTTTAAATTATTCCCTTCTCAATTCTTCTCAATAAGCAAGGGATCTTTTTGAATTCTTACCCCTTTTCAACTGTGTTCTATAATCAATTTTCATCCACCATTATTCTTATTATAGAATCAATAATTTAATTCTAAAAACCTTATGGGTTCACTTTTGGTTTTATATAAATGATTATTACCGTTTCTATTTTAAGTGATCTTTGATATTTTTCTTAAAATGCACTAAAATGTTTTAATTCTAATGTTTCTTAAATACTATTTTTACATGTTATCAATTAAATTGGACATCACTTATAATGATATATTCCTATTCTAATATATTATTTTCCATGAATTATCTAATCATTTTCCTTCGTGGACACTTTTATGATTCATCCATTTGTTATGTTTTATGACATGATTTTGATACCCAATTATTTCAATGGGTAACCCTAATGTTTATATGTGATTGATTATATATGATTATGTATATGGAAAGAATATTAATGAGCATAATAATATGGGTGTTCCAATATAGTTCTCCAATGCATCGGATAATTTTTTCTTGTGAGAGGTTATGTGCAATTGCTTGGGTGGTTAGCCTTGACTTGTGCTCCATGCGCAACAGACAGGGTGGTTAACCTTAACTTGGGCTCCATGTGCATTGGTTTGGGTGGTTAGCCTTGACTTATACTCCTCTATGTGAAACAACCCTTGACTCATGATAAATTCATGTTTTATTTTTCTTCCGCATTACTATGATTCCACTATTATATAATCCCATGTTCTAAATGTTATGATTCCTTATGTTTAATAATTTTCCATGCCTCTTCTTTCAGTATGTTATGACTTATAACCCATGTGGAAATATTTATTCTATTTTTAATTCCCTTACTATGTTTTTTAGATCATCCATTAATTAATTTTATCCCTAAGTTATCTTATGTAGATGTAATGGATCAATGGAATTTTGGTGCTCTTTATAATGATTAAATAAATAAATGTTTTTTTTAATCCCATGTTGTTGGTTTTATGTAGCTAGTATTCCAAGACACCAGACTCTATAATCCTTGGATTTTAATTTGATGTTTAAATATGTTTAAAATCATGTAATGATATGTGTAAGAGGCTAGGGTCTCTATAAGTATATTCCTATTACCAAATATACTTTTTACCTTTACTCTTCCTATAACCTTTCTCCTTAATCTGTAATCTAATTTCCCATTTTGATGAAGTTATGAACAATATTTTCTTTTTATATGTGATCCGTAAGGAAATGGTGTCTCGTTTCAATGTTATTTTCTCATGAGTGGTGTGATAGGTTTCAAGATAATGATATAGCACCATTACTATCAAATAGAATTGGAGTTTGAGTAAATCTCAGACCAAAATCAATGATTTTGTGTTCAATTGACAATATGTCAACACAAAAACTTCTAGAAAATAAATATTCTAATTCAGTAGTGCAAAATTTTATATAATATTTCATCTTTCTAAAACCTTATAATAGAGATACTCTTGAAAATGACATATTATGTAATTAGATTTTATATCTAACCTACAACCTCAAAAATCAGCTTCTAATTAATTTTTTTGACAAAACATATTTCTAATATAATAAAATAGTCTAGTTTTTATTCTCTTTTAAGGTATAGAATAATTAGTTTTGCCACTTTAAAATATAAGTTTATTATATTAGATCAAAATATCACTTGTAAACATATAGAAAACATAATTTATGTTCAACTTGAACAAATATATTTTAATCATATGATCATACTTCTATTGAGTTTTTGATCTATATATTTACGAGTTTCATCAAGATCATGTTTGATAGAAGTTTCTACAAGAGTAATTTTTTTTATTCATTTTCATAACTAAAAATTTTGAGTAAATGTTTAATACATTTATGTTGAGTTAAAGTATTTCCTTATTTTTTTAAAAATATGAATACTAATGAAATATCTATTTTATCCCATTACAGTCATTTAAAGCTCATTTTTCATATTTCTAGAAAAAAATATAATTATATAATTTATAATTTATACAAAAAATAATGTCATCAATATATATTTTAAAAAAAATTGCATTTCTGGAAATTTTCTTTTTCAAAAGGCTTCAAAAATAATTTCCTTTAACAAAATTATTTTAAATCACATATCTCGGAGGAGTGTAATTTTAGAATCTTGTGGATTTTTTTTTTCTAATAGAGTTCTTCAGTAAGTTTAAATTCATTTTTACAAATTTATTATCTTAAAAACTATGAGTTCGTTCAACATAAACTACCTCTGGAACATAACCATTAAAAAATACTTTTTAAACCCATTTAAAATAATGATAAATTCAGATAATAAGAAAATTATGATAATAATTGAAAGATTATAATCTGGATAATAGTGAAAATGTTTCATTGTAATCAATGAATTCTTATAGAAAATATCCATTAGCAACACACCTTTATTTATCCATAATTGTAATTCCATTTTCAACACATTTTTTTTCAAAAAACACATTTTAGAACAATTATTGATAGATCTTTAGGTTTTTTTAATAGGGTATAAACATGGTATTATTTATACTAATTGAGATCTTATTTCATATCCATTATCCAACATTAAAAACCTAAATCAACATCTTCCATTTTAGGTTCAAATTGTGATATGAAGGTGTGATTATTAGATTTATTTCTTAGGGAATATATATTTTTAATTGGTTGAATTACAGCTAAAATTACATAATAGAAATTATAATTCATTATGATTGAGTTATTTTTTTATAAATAGGTATGTTGATCTTCAAATAAAAAATGTTCAACTTCTATCAAAATAATTTATGGATATTGAAAATATGATGGTCTTACTTATATATGATTCATTATCAATGGTTGTAAATTATCTTCTTCTAAACTAAAAAACTTTTGTTTAAGAGATCAATAGAATTATTATTTTTTCATATTTTTACAAAAACAAAAACCCCAGATTTATCAAATTTTACAATAAATATTTCCAAAAAAAATATTGGCTTATTTATTAAAATATCAAAAAGACTTAAAAGTTGGGATAACTCTGTTAATATCTTGAGATACTAAAAATTTAAAATTCTAATCTTTATTGAAATCATAATTCATATTATTCAATGTATTTAGGACCTCAAGACAAAATTATTGTGTCGAAATTGAATATTATTCTTTAGTATCAATTTTTTTCATCAGTATATTTCTTAATTTTATCTTATTCTATAACTTTCAACTTGATATTTTTATTTCCAAATTATAAGTATCTTTCCTTTTGAGAATATATTTTTACCTTCTCCCTTCCTATCACTTTTACCATTTAAAAATTTAAATTATTTCCTTAATTTAGTTTTTTATTCAATATTGACCTCAAGTTCCATTTTCAATATATTTTTAATGTATTTATCTTCACCCACTTAATTCCCACTAATTGAGTTATTTTCAAATATATCTGTATGATACATGAAGGTTCTAAAATATTTTAAAACTTATTCTTTGGATGGACTATTAGAAGTTAAGTATTCATATTTATCCTTTCTCAACATACTCCTACTTTTATTTTTGGTACACCTTTCTCTTACCATCATAATATTTTCTTACTTTTATTAAACCTTTACTCGATTTCTTCCTCTGATTTTTTTCTTCTTTCTCATCTTCCTCATACTAGACAGGCTTTATCATTATATAATTTTCTTCAAAATTCATAATTCAATCACACTGAAAACATTAGAGTGTGATTTTACCTTTTTTTCTTACCATTTCTATTTTAGAGATTATTTGAGATAAGAGACATACTCTTTGTATACTATCCATTATTATCTTCTATATATTCTGATTCATTGAATTTCGCATCTTTGTATTATCAACGTTTATGCTTTTTCATAGAATAAATGGCCATCTATTCCTTGATAATATTTTAACATATTGGATCATTAATCATCTCATAATCAACATGTATGTTATTTTGTTCATCAAAATACATTCCATGTATACCTTTTATTATTGAATCGTTAGTATCATACCTATCAAGTAAGTTTGTCATAAAATTATTGATGATTGTTGAATATTTTAGAGTGTCTTTGAATCCCCATATTTTTATGAAAATATAATTCATTATTGTGAAGTATTTATCAACTTTAGCTTTATTATCCATCCTCAAAACATCAAATTCACTAATCAAGATATCAATATTTTCATCCTTAAGATTCACATTTCTATCAAAGATTATTTTAATTTTATCATATTTCACTATATTAGTTTCGATACCCATCAATATAATCTATATATTTTTGGATAAGTACATAAAAATGGAATTCCATAGATTACAATCAACCATTGATATTCTATTATCATAAAACATCCTCAAATAAATTTTTTCCATCAGTGGAAATCCCAAAATAGTAACATTAACTACATTGAGTCAAAGTTAATGATGATTCAGTATCATCCACCACTTATAATTATAATAATTTTTACTATAAAATTTAGTTATACCTCATCATTTCATTGAGTTGATATTTTCTATCATCGCTAAATTAACGATATAAAATAGTGAATCTTTTCTTTGACACCAATTGAAGTTCCTAGAAATATATGTACCAATTAGAAGGGGGATAAATAAATGGGGTTGCATTAAAATTTAAATTAATCTTAAATTTACCAATGAAACTTTTTATAGTTTCAATCCTATAAAATTTATATCTCATCCTTACCAATATGTGGTAGTGATAAAAGTAAATTTTAGGCACACAAGATTTTTTTTATTATTGTCCAAATGTGGGTACTTACTTTTTACAGCATTTTTAAATTATCTCGAAACACCAATATTGAATATATAACTCAATTTAATATAACAGGGTATATCATGAAAATCCTCCTCTATATCTAGATATAGAATTATACTATTTCCTACTATTTACAATGTTTCTTACAACAAATGTGAGTAAAATCATTTTTTCCCTTCATTTACTTTAGTAAAAAATATGATCTCTCTCTTAGCCTTCTGAATGAAATTATCATCTTCTATTTTTATCTCAATCCCAAAAACATAAATTTTTTGAACTCCGTCCACATGAAATTCAGTGTCCTTTCTCAATTAAAAAATATTTCAGAATATAAGATCTATCTTTGAATATTTGATGTTCTATAAAATATCATCCATTTTATTTTACCACATGAATCTTTTGAAACGTCTATGCCTATATATATATATATATATTTCTTCTTATAAAAAAATAAATAGTATTATTATAATGATCCCTCAATTTATATACCTATTCTTTCTCCAATAATATCACTCTAATATATCTATATTTTTCCTCCTTTAAATCTTTATCAACTACTTCCAATTCCTCTAAATATCATGGACTTTTACTTCTTCAATGGTCCGGTAGAACTAGAGTCAATGATCGTTATGGATTCCAAAACACTCATCAATAATCATGAATTTAAATTTGTTATTTTTATATCTTTTACATCCAAATATACATCGTCACAATTAATTTTACTTCACCAAAGGAATAGTTGAAATCACTCAAATATTTACATCTATCAGTTCTTCCCTCTCAAAAAACCTTATTAAAAAATTTTATATTTCCTTCACAGGGTATTTTTTATTTTTAAACCAAAATATAGATTAAGAATAATTTTATTTCTTAAAATAAATTTTTTCAATACTTATAATCACTTGTTTATTTAAAAAACTATAAAAAATAAATCTATTATTATCATAGATTCTTTAAAAACCATCCTAAACAAATTTAAACTTCATATCCATTGATTGATTTCCCCTCAAAACATCATCAACATAAATTTTCTGTAACTAGGCATTGTCAAGTAAAATTACCATCATAACTTTTAGGCTTTGTGACTTATTAAATTTTATATCTTGAAACAAAATCAATTTTCATCTTAGAAGAAGTTATTTTTAAATTTAAAATATCATAGTCATACATTCATTATAAAATCTATTAGGTTCTCCTTAAGCATTTTAACTTCATCAGAAACAATTGAAATAGATTTTTATTCCAAGAATCACTCTATTTTACCTTCATTACTTTAGATCCTTACTATATCTTCAAGATAATTCTACATGATCCTTCTCACTCTTTCATTTGATATTTTAATTTAAGGTATCTTAAATCAAAGTTTTTCTCATCATTTAACATGATGTTTGATTCAACCAATGATCATTATAGCATCGTCAAAAAAAATTCATACTATATTTCATGAATATACCATTACTATAAATATTTAATTGGAAATAAAACTATTTACTTACCATTTCTTCAGGCCTAAAATGTCTTACATGCACTAATATTTTTCCCTTAGTTGTATTTTCAATCATCATAATAGTCAATAATTATAATATTTGCAATATTTTATTTATTTTGTATGATAATTTTTTTAAATTTTCATATATTTATTTAAAAAACATATCACTAACTAAAAATTCATACACATATCTTAACTTTTTCATTTTTCATCATACCCACTTTAGATCCACTAATTTCTAGACGTCTAACTTCTAGTTATCATTACTTTGTAGTTATGAAACATTCATATACACTTATTCTCAATATTCAGGATCCCATTAACTACTTAACCATAACTTTTTGAGCTATATGTAAGCCATATTGACAATACCCTTCAATAATATGGAACATGATATCATCTGAACAAAAATAATAATTTTATGTTTGATTTTATCTTCCACACTAAAACCACACGAACATACAACATCACATTCACCCTAAAATATAAATCATTCTTAATCATATGGTTTAAAAAAAATATAAAAACCATTCAACAATTCCATATAATGTATTATTCAAGAATTCATATAGATAAATACTAAAATGATATAAGTTGGGTCATTACAAGGTACATGGGGAAAATTTGATACTATTAGAGTTCTTATTGATTTTTTTCTACTAAAAGAGCTTTTTGTATTGGTATGAATGAGTTGAAATAATCTATTAATATACTTATTGAATGATCAATGTAAAATTTAACCCTTTATTAAAAACAATATTTTTAACTACTTTTTTTACAATGGAAAATGTGGGTCAAAAATGAATTTTGGATAAATTTTGTTAAGAAATCAAGAGAATCCCACTATTATATCCAAGGAGGATGTCAGTAAGATAAAAAAAATAGGTTCCACTATAAGAGGTCAAAAGGAATGTTGTATTGTATAAAAATATTAAATTAATGAAGTTTTATCTATTTATATTAAAGGAACAAATCAACATTAATTTTTTTGGAGTAGTGAAATGTTTGGGCATAGGCCATTAACTATTGTCATGGAATTTGAATTTTCATATGTATTGAGTCGGCTTACTGTTAAGTTTAATTTTTTTCTAATAAGCTTTAATTAACTAATAATGATTTCAACATGTGCTGAGAAGAGAATCTTGTTTGTAGTTTCTATCACCAAAACATGTGTTCTGATTTCCCAAGACTAGTTATTTGCATCCACTAAATTAATCATGTTAGAAAACACCTTGAATCCTACTGATAAAGTTCTTTCATATTCTTACCATGTTATAGAAGTCTTTAAATATACGAGAATAAGTAATTAAAGTGATTTCATGAATGATTGGAAAAAAATATAGTTTATTTGTTTCAACTAATCATGATTATCCATTCAAATATATTAAAAATTAAGTTATCACCAATATTTGGTAGAGGCTACTTATCTAATGATGATTGGGAAAGGTGGTTTAAGATGAAAAGGATTCTATTTCATTGATTATTAATGTATTCTTCATTATCATATTATATAATTAATATACAAGATTAATTAATTCATTAATATTTAGAATATCTACAGTTGACATATGTTCCTTGGAGTATAATTTTTTATGGAAACTATATCTCAATCGGGTAGATGAGAAGATAGATATTTGTTAAAGAAGAATAAAATCCATCTGACATCATGGTGATGTTCCATCTTAAGTATCATCTTAGGGTGAACACTAATTTTATATGAATAAGATACTTGGATGTATTTTTAAGGTTCTAGAGTTGATTGATATTCCTTGGGAAGGTTTGATGAGGTTTTTAGGTGAGTTAAAGAAGTTATATAATTATGAGAGATATTGGAAGGAATATATAAGATATTCATAATAATCACAAAATTAGCTAAGTGTTGGAGATCACTGAGATATGTAACATTCTTAATAAGATACAAATAGTATTTTAGAAGAATTGAAAGATATCATGGAATTATACATTGTGATATGTAATATATTTTATATGATAAAATTTTACTTTTTATGAAATGTAATATATTCCCTGTGTATACAGAATATATTATAAAGTTCATCAAATAATGGAAAAATGAAAAGTACAAACTATGTTACTTAATATCCTTCAAAAAATATGTAATATTTTCTATGAGAAGCATGATATTCTATTATACCAAATATCTTTCATAGTAGTGAAATTTTGAAAGTACTAGAGATCACAATGAATCATGTGATATTGTGGTTTATATGTATGATCTTTCAAAGAATATGTGATATTTTTTAATTAATATGTGAGATAATTATTTGTAACGTTTGATTTTTTGGTTTCATTTAATGATATTATTATGGAGTTTTAAATGTAATGATGTTGACTTCTTCTTAAAATGAATATATAACAATATTTTATTTATAGATATGATTCAGTCAAATTTAGAAGGAGGAATTGATGGAGAAAGTTATCATTCTCTGATGAAAAGATTTACACCACAACTATCCATGTATAGAATCATGAACATCTTGAGTAACTTATATGGATTTTATGGAGAACAACCTTGATAAAAATGGATATTATATAGATAATAACCTAAGAATAATGAGAAGTCAAAGATGGAGTATTGGTTAAACATTTTTTATTATTCTATAGTTGTGATTGAATATTTAAAGGAAAAAATCTAGGAGGAATTTGTGGGCAATCACAACTTGTTTTCCATGAATATAATATTTAAGAATTTTATTATCAAGATGGACTGATAATTATGTACTTTTTAATACTAGGGATCATGGAGGATAAAAGTGTTGATATTGAAATATTTTTATATTCACAAAATTTGGGAAGTATTATACATGTGATATTTAGATAATATAAAGTGAAAGAGAAGGAGAAGAGTAATGGTATTCAAAACCAATAATTTTATTATTTTGAAGACCATTTCTATTGATAAAAAGGGATATATGAAACTCTAATGGTAAATATATTATCTTTGTACAATAAAGAATAATAATAATAGAAAAAATAAGTTGTTGATGTTGCTACTATAGAATATATCTTAAATCAAATAATAGTGAGAAGACCAACATACGATTTCTCATATCATAAATATCTATGAAATACTGATAACTACATTTTTTATTTTACTAGAGGTATCCTTGGTCATTATTGTTTAATGAGGAATAAAATCATATCATGTTAGTCCAGTGGAGACTTGAGTTTCATTGCTAATTATTACTCAAATGGATACAGATGAATCATGAATTTATATAGTATTCTAGAGTCGAAAATAGAATGTTGGTTCTTGTATTATACATATTAATTTGTTTCTGTATATGTTCAAGGATATACCATTTCATGATCATAA
This sequence comes from Viscum album, assembly GCA_963277665.1. Classification (NCBI taxonomy): domain Eukaryota; kingdom Viridiplantae; phylum Streptophyta; class Magnoliopsida; order Santalales; family Viscaceae; genus Viscum; species Viscum album. Next base: position 799,010,787 of record OY728132.1, read on the forward strand.
TCATGAAAATAAATGATAATTTGTGTGTTAGAGGGATAATAACAACAATATACCGGGGTTGTAGTCATCAAAATTGTAGGAAAACCCCACTACAAAATTCTTTTATGTCTTTTTGTGTTTATTTTCTATTTAAAATACATTCATGGAATTTAAGGAGAGAATTGAGTGAGAGATCTATTCACCAAATATGTTCATAGGAAAAAAAGGTAAAAGGTTTTAATTAATAATAAGTAACTCAAACGTATTCAACCACCTCTCAGGGTTGTTTCAATGATCCTAGTGGAATAACAAAGAAGATAGAAAAGACCTATATCAGGTGATAGTAAATTTAAAATGAATGTAAATTATTTTAGATAGAATAATATTATACAAAAAAGTTGAATCATTCCAATAAGAATTTATTTTAATGTGATAAAAAGTATATGGAAATCATACAAAAAGGTGGTCAATGTTATAGAGATTTCTCATTCACACAAACCATGCATGTTTGATATATTTTTATTGTGAAAAGATAATAAAATATGATGGTGAGAAAAAAAAGAATTGATTTTATCATGTGGTTTATAAAAAATTAATATATTAAAAGATATATATCCAAGAATATTTAGAAATATTATTCACCCAAGATAATAAGAACATGACTCAAAGGTATGTAGAATTCTTTCATTTGAAGAAAAGGAAGTGTTGCTCACTTTAAAGCAGACCCCCATGTAGTTTCAGAGAGACTGCAAATGAGAGATGATTTAATCATTGCAAGGTTGTTTTTACCTAAAGGCCCTCAACCCCTGAAAATTAATGACCTCAAGGACTAAATTTCATCTTTTTGGGATTTTCCTCCTAGAAATATGTCTCGTTGGGAAAAGGATACTTTCATATGCCCTTTCCCACATAAGACCTTAAATTTAAAATCTTAGGGATTTGATTCCATTACACTGAAACCCAGAATTATTCACCATCTTGAATAGATTAAAAAATTAAATCCATTTCAAGTTAAAAACTCCCCAAATCATGTTTGGGTTAGGGTTTAGGGATTAAATTGGATATTGTGGCACCTCAAAAATTTATATAATATTTTGATGTCTATTGGAATTCCAATTAAAATAGACAAGGAAACTAAAGTTGCCTACTTTGGTCACTTTTCCATATTATTGGTTGAGATTGAACTGGGTTCTAATCTAGTAGATTAGGTTATTATTGCAACTAAGGATGACAATATTAAGATGAATATCATTTATGAAAAAATGCCAAAAATTTTCAAGCAATGTATAGTGATCAGTCATGATCAATCTACGAGTAGGTGCTCCACAGTTTTTAGTTTCTAAGCATTGCGAGGACATAATGAAAGTAATTGTTTTAAGAAACAAAAAAACACATGATCATAAGGCTATTGAGAACAAAAAGTGGTTGGAAGGATTGAAGGACTTTGTACCTGAGAATTTTTTACCTGTGCATGTGAAAAAAATCCATAATTTATGAGAAGGGAGGCGGTCTATTGAAATATTTGGCTTCCATCTTCTCTGTAGGAATTATTTCTTGCAATCACAAAGTTGCATCAAACAGTGTTGATTAATTAAAGACTAATCAATTCATGGATGATAAGCTTAAAAAAGTGTTTGATCAACATATTTCACAAGAAGTGATGGTTACTTCAGGTAACCTAAAGGGTAAATAAATTTTAGAATCTAACACTCATATAATTTTCAAAAATCACCATGCCTCCTCAAAGATTATTATGGATGATAAGGATTTAAACTTGTTTATAATAAAAAGAAAAAGCGCCTAGTTTCTCCCCCAATAAGGACTAAGCAATCTATTTTAGGTAATGTTTCCCTCCCTAACAAAAATATAAATGGTGTTGCTAAGTTACAAGTCTCCATTGTTGGCTCGCCTGATGAATTTATGAAACAAGAGGAAAATAAAGAGGATATGAATCTTATTGTAAGAGGATTGCCTCATGAATAAGAAACGAAGCATGAAGATATCTCATATGGAAGCACTAATGCTGAAACATTACTGGAAAGGATTCAATTGCTACCCTCAAGTAGGGGAGATCAAGAGGTTGGGGGCATGATCATGGAAGGGTAGGATGGTTCTCTCTTCAAGAGGAGGAAAGAAAACTCACTAAAAGTCTGATGAAAAAGATAGGTAGGTAACTATTTGATGTGGTTTTCCCCATTTGATTCATGTACTCTCTTGGATTCCTTTTCTTTATATGTGTTTAATAAAATAGGTGTTGTCTTAGTTTACTTTTTATGGATTTCAAAAAAATACATAAGTATTAGTGTTGGTAGAAGAAACCTAGAGGAAATAAATAATCAACCCAAAAATTAAACAAGATTATTAGATTGTTAGAATATATCTATGATAATGAAGGATAATTCTAATTTCTTAAGAACATCCCAATGAATTTTGAATTGAGTATTCTTGAGATGTTATGTAGGAGATAGATAAAATTTGGGTCAAATAATAAAAGAATGCATGAAACTCATTCTATAACTCGAATAAATAGTGATAAAGAAAGAGTATACACAAGGGATTTCATATGATATGTTGGATTATATGAAATAAAATGATTCCATAGAAGTAAATTACTAAAATAAGTACGAAGAAAGTACTACCCCATGAGATTCATGTTTTGAAAACCAAAAAATATAGCATAAGGATATCTCATGATATTTGAACTAAGAATAAAAAACATTCTATGATGAGAAAAAACTCTCAATTATGTTTCTATCACTAAGTAGATGTGTATAACTAGCCTTATTCCCATTTATAGCTGCTTATATGTTTTGCGATTCAGCCAAGAAGTGGTTGGACGTTATCACCCAAGAATTTCAATATAGGAATAAGTTGCTGGCTAATTCTCAAATTATATTTATTAATAATTCTTCATCAGACTCTAAGAGATTAAAGATGTTGACATTTCATTAACCTGCATCAGGGGAGTATATTAGTGATGGAATACTCTGCCCATTTTATTGATATATAATGATTCTCCCTGACCCTCACTGTTGATGATCTTATAACATCCTGGTGATTTATGTACTGGTTGGTTTATACTATTTGGTTTCAAATCAATGTGTTCTAGTTGAAAATAATTTCTAAAATCATCAACCATTACTTAATTATAGAATGTAATTTGAGGTATTCTTAATGTGTGAGTCGGGGAGGTTTAAAACCTAAATCTATCAGTGGTTATTCATCTTGGAAAAACATGCACTTTGAGGCTAATTGCAGAGGTATAAATAGTCAGTGTCCTCACACAGATAGTTTTTTTTATCTTTCACTAGTGTGTAAATCTAAGAAATATCATGTCTTAGTGTCCATGGGCTCCAGTCGAGTGCATATGTTGCGGTAGGATGAGCGATGTTCAGCATTTCTATAGAACATTCCCTCTAGTGATCAGTGAGTGGGGACCTGCACCTATTCCTCGGTCAGGAGTGGGGATATAAGGAAAACAATAGGAAGGAAGTTAGAATACCATCAACCGATCAGGCTAAGGAGGCGGTCGAGGAAGAGGCAGTCATACTTATGATTCTCAGTGTGAGAAGAGTGGGCTTTATCAGGGAAATCAGGAAGTGACTTCAGAATGTGGTGTAGTCCAGTTACATGCAGTCCATCCTATGTTGTAGGAGAAGAAAACTAGACCTTCTACTATATTAGGTACTATTCTAGTAGCCTCCCATTTAGTTTCTTCATTAATTTACATTGGTGTGTCTTATTTAATTATATCCGAGACTATTATGGGATGTTTAATCCTTTATTCTGAATAATATAATGGATTTTTGACACTAGACACATTTTTAGGTATCCATTCAGAGGTTGTTGTGGGGATGTCCCCTTGAGATAGGAGGTTACCTTTTCATGTGGAATCTATACATTTTCAACATGACATTCTTTTAAGTAATCATCAGGATAGATTGGTGGGTTTCCTATTGAGCCCATATTGACGGTTACCATCAGAGGGTGGCGTTTACATCAACATAGAGAGGTACACACATGCATAAGGGTAAATGGGATGTCAGTATTATACAATCAGGACCAAAGTAGTAGAGTCTCAGTAGTGTGACAGCTCAGACCACGTGTATTTTCCTTAATGACCAGAGGTTAAAACTTGTTGCATTTCCCCCTATAGTAGAGAATTTAAAGGTCATCATTCCTAAATAATTATAATGTATAACTATTGTGTAATATTTAGATTTTACTATTGAGTTAGCACTAGGAGAATCACTAGTGACCATTTCTCCTGATAGGATGGCACCTAAAGAGCTTTCGATGCTCAAGAATTAGTTGTAGGATTTTGGAGGCTAAAGGATTCTTACGCCCCATCACTTCTCGTTAGGTTCCAACAGTTCTTTTCTCCAAGAAGGTAGATGGTACCCTAAGGCGCTTTATGGACTACCATTTTTTGAATCAAATCATGATCAAGAAACAATATTCTTTTCCTAGAATAGAAGACCTCTTTGGTTAGCTATGGGAATAGAAAGTGTTTTAAAATATATATATGAGGTCGGGTTATTATTAAGTGAATGTTAGGACTTTATAAATACCTCCCACATCTTTCAAGAGTAACTATAGTCTGTATGATTAATCTTTCATGTCATTTGGACTTATGAATTCACCTGTGGTTTTCATGGAACTAATGAATTGGGTTATATACTCATATCTGGGTTCATTTTTGATAGTTTTTTTTTGACACAATCCTGGTGTAATAATTCTCTAGACATGACCATGAAACCTATCTTTAGATCATGTTGAATATGTTGATAGAGCACTAGTTCTATGCTAAGCTATTAAATATATCTTTTGGGTTGACAAAGACTGTTTTGGGTCACATTTTTGCAGAGTTAAGATTTTGAGTAGACCTAGAGAAAGTGGGACCTATAGTTTTCTAGGTGAAAACCATGAACTCCATTGAAATTTAGAGTTTTTTGTGGATGGAAAAATATTACATAAACTTCATCTAATATTTATCACCCCTTTTTAGTGCCACTTATAGGCATGAAAATGAAGGGTGTGAAATTTTTATGGTCATAATCTTGGGAAGAATAATTTATGAAGTTCAAAGGTCATTTGTCTTCAGGGAAAATTTTAATTCTTTCAACTATATGTAAGAGCTATTTTTTTTATTTTAACGCATTTGGTATCAATATTGAACTATTTTTATATAGTAAAAGTGAGTCGTTGCATATGGTTCTCGTCAGTTGAGGACTCATGATCAGAATTACAAGACACACAACCTCGATCTTGCTGTTGTTGTTTTTGTCGTACATTGATGGAGACACTATATACTTGGAGAGAATTTTGTGGTATTCAATGATAAAACATTCCTCATGTACATCTTCACAGAGTAGGATATCAATCTTAGGAATCATAGGTGGGTTGAGTACCTAAAACCATTATATTTTGAGCTAGACTACATGCTTGGAAATAGAAATTCAGTAGTTAAGGCTCTGATCCGAAAGACTCAAACACAGGCGGTTCAGGAATCTAGTGATGAAGGGATGCTTATGGTAGTATTCTTAGAGATGCAAATTGAGGTTATAAAGGCCCATTTTTGACTATCCTCTCATCCTTAGCAATGAATTATACTCTTATGAAATAAGTGAAAATGAGATAGCTATCATACCTTGAAGGTGTTGACCTAATGGAAAGAGTTTCAGATGATGATACATCATTAGGTTGTAGCATGGATGGGGATGATACCATACTATATCATGGGAGTGTGTGGGTCCCAGAAGACATCAAAGATGAGATGATGTGGGAATTACATACCTCACCAAGGCCAGTTCACCTAGGTGTCACCAAAATGTATTGAGATATTAGGATCCAGTATTGGTAGCCTGGTATGAAATGGAAGATTGCTGGCATCATCAGTTGGTGTTCCACCAATCAGTAGGTGAAGGTGGAATATCAGTGACTGAAGGTATTTTACAACTATTTTCCATTCCCAAGTGGAAATGGGATGATATTTCAAAAGAATTCATGACTAGTCTACCAAGAACACCTTGTGGAAACGATGCACTGTGGGTTATTGTTGATCGTCTGACAACGTTTTCACACTTCTTACCTATGTGATATACCTTAATGGTAGAAATTATAGGAAGGTTGTATGTTGGAGATGTTGTGAATCTTCATGGACCAACACATTCAATAATTTCTATCATATATTCTCGTTTTACATTAAGGTTCTGCAAGGTGTTTCCAAAGTCATTTTGTATATAGGTAATTATAAGAAAGGAATATCACCTACAGACCGATGAAAGATAGATCATACCATCCATGTGGTAGAGTACTTTATCCATGTATGTTTCCTTGACATTGGGGGATCCTATGTGAAAAAAATTCTCCTCATAGAGTTTTCTTATAATCACTAGTTTCATGATACTATTGAGTGGCTTCCTTATAAAGCCGTATATTATAGGACTTTTTGCTGACCTTTGTGCTGGCATGAGGCAAGGAAATAAGATATACCTCGGACACATATCATAAAGAAGAATATAGATTAGTTCCATCTAATCAAAAAGTTCATGTTGATAGCTCAATCAAAATTGTAGTTGTATGTGAACATACATCGATGACCTCTCAAGTTCGAGGTCGAATACTAGGTTTTCTTGTGAGCCTCCTCTAGGTTAGGGTATAGATGTATTTGTAATCAGTGTAAGCTCTCAATAATGTTTTTTGTACAGTTCAAGGTTGTGAAATGGATCATACTAGTGGATTATTAGTTGGAACTTTCTCATAAAAATAGGTCAATGCATAACTTCATTCATGTTTCTCAGCTTCGCTTATACTATCCAAACCCATCACGTGTCTTTCATCTTAATGGGGTTGAATTGGATATGGATTTTTTTTAGGCGAATCCAATGCATATTGTGGATCGAAGAATAAAGACACTTTGAGGTTGTTGAGTTCCTCTGGTAAGGGTGTTATGTTAGCATGAATGAGTATAGGACAAGACCTAGGAATAGAAAAATGATATTCATTCTCAATGGCTATAACTCTTTGCTGAAAATACCTCTTTACCCTCATAAGGCTAACTTGGGGATTAGTTACTTTAAGGAGGGGTGGTTGTAACAACCCGTCCATTCAATAAATGTACGAATCATTATTTTTTCAATTTTAATATCTTGAATATCCCTAATAATGATGTCTAATCTAGTCATAGAGGTCTTGGGAGCATACGAGGCTCGTTTGGATCCCAAAGTTCATAAATGGGAAAAAAAGACTGGGCAACACAGTTTGTATACAACCGTGGGACCTAGGGCGCACGGCTGTGTGGCTAGGTGTAGAAATACAACATAGACCTTTTCCATGGTCAGTGCATGATTAGTCAAACCATGCACCTAATAGTGTGAAGTTACCTTTATCTTTAATAAATCGTGAATGGTTTGTGCATGGTTTGACTAACTGTGACCCTAAACAGTGCACTTTGATATTTTAGGGTGAAAAGGCCATTTTTCCCTTATTTAACTATTAAGATTATTTCTCCTTTTCCTTCTTCCTCCAGTGGACCAACATCCTTTTCTATTCCTCTTTGGATCTTAGGAACACCTAATCTAGGCATTGAGCTAGATTCTTTATCCAATGTATGATCCTCAATCCTTCTAAAGAAATGAATCTATATCTATTTTATATCTATGACTCTCAATTCCAATCTATGTTTATTTTTCCATCCATTACACTATTTAGATATAGACTCTTTTACTCTATTTTTATGGAATTGTTCTATTTCTCATATCTCTTCCAATCTAATTTAATTTGAGGTCGATATCGAGCGAGGCATCATCTATGACCTTAATATTGGTGGTTATGTTGTTTTCCCTTCATGTTTTTCTTGTTTTATTATTATTTCATAATTTCATATTACATCCTTTGTCGAGCATCTACTTTATATTGATTTATTCATATCAAAATGGGCATTATATCCTAATTTTCACCTATTTATCCATATTTTGTAGCTCATAGGTTGTATACCATACATATAGCCACCCAATCGGTGTGCCACTTATAATTCTCCGTTTTGGCCAAATTGTTCAAAATGAATGGAACTCTTAATTAGCTAATATCTTGGGATTTAAATGAAATTTCCCTTCATACACATGTATTTAATGAGACCCAAAGCACCTTTTAGGTGTTTGTTCCTCTTGTATAAGGAATTTCCCAAGTAGGCATATGCCATATTTACCATGAATCCTTCGCTTGACACTCAAGCCTTTTTAATGAAATTTCCATGTTTTAATGAAATATATGGGTTGGTTAGGTTAAATGGTATTGATTATGTATGATAGATAATTCATGAAGTTTTATTCATATGAATTGTAATGTTTTAAATGAATTTAGATTGACTAATGACATTCATGATAGGTCTCTACCTCATGTATTGAGTTATATATATTTATGACCACGCCTTGATAATGTTTAATTGAAATTAATAAGAGGCTATGCCTTATTTTTTGTATTTTGAATGTGAATAGGCCAAATTTATATTTAAATATTTGGTAAAAATATTACATTAGAGGTATTTCCTCAAGTTAAATATTATATATTATTACACCTTTATAGAGGTTGTTTATAATTGTAAGTGGTGTTGAGATATGAAGGGAATCACAATCCCTTACATTGAGTGTTGATTTCATGGAATCTCGCACCAATAATACTATATGGGGGATGGGATTTACATGAAATGTTCCATGATAGAGTGTTTCCATGGTGGTCCACTAGACATACTGAGTGTTGATTCATTATTTCTCTCACTCATGTTGGGATTTAAGGAATGTACCCTATTTAATGAGCTTTTAAGCTCGTTAGACTAGTTTTGGATGCCTGAGATTTGCATTGGTCCAGTCCAGTGTTAGTATTATAGGTATATGTCCATTAGGAATACGCACACACTTGTTTCATGTAGATGGATGCAATACCGGACTAAGCTATATATATTATTACTCTTTGTATATATATATAGTGACAACATCATAAAAACATTCCAATCATGAACTGATGTAGGTAGACTCACTAGGTGTCCTTTTGGAACCTATGTGGGCTGGTAATTTATTTTAACACTATATTACTATTATTCTCATACCTACACACTTTTTAGTTAAAATCGCTACTCGGATTACATGTAAACACTGTTGTTGGTGGCCTACTGATATTTTTATCTCACACCCTACTCGGGAAGCCTTTAGAACCCTATAAGACTATCTATCCCCATGTATTGATAAGGGAAAATCCCTTGGTATAGGTTGTTTATTCTCTTACCTAGTTGTAGCTTTGGGGTTGAGGATCGGGCATAGGCTTAGGATTTATATGGTGTTGTTTTGTTATATTTTTCTTTTTGTACTACACTATAAGATTTGTGTATCTTCTTGTTTATTTTTGTATTATAGATTGCCTTGCTTCATGTATTAACACATCCATTGTGGCCATTTTTATCATTATTATATATTAATTTTATAATCTACTACTACTTACTTGTTTAGTTATCTATTTACCCTTTCACATTAGTTTACTGATTTTTTTCTATTTATATTATGCTTTATATACTATTGTATGTATGTTGGTAATTTAAAATATTCCATTATTATAAGAGGGTATAGTCTCCCCACTATACCAACTTTACAACCTCATTGTTAGTCGACAACCTCTTCCATATGGGGATGTGTGCTTGATGCCATGTGACCCACTAGCTCAGGGCATGGGATAAGAGGACCTCGGGTCAAGAAATTATTGTTAATTTGGTATGTTTGATGCATCATATGTTTGGTTGAAAATAAAGTTAGACTATGAATATATATATATATATCATGATATCTATATGGGTTGATCTAGGAAGGGTCAGGTATATAGACTAGACTAAAATAATTGGAGGGTTTTGTTCTAGATGATTTATTCCATTTTATAAAAAACTACATTGAGATATCTTAATGGAGTTGGTTTATTTTTTTATTTTAACTTGACAACTAATATAATGATTATCAAGATATTTTTCCCATGATTTTGTCCTTTTTTTGTATGATTAATCGATTAAGGGAATTGTGATGATTTGATGAGATATTATGATATCCTTATAGACTCTTTAGGTATAGAGTGCCATAGGATTGGTCAGGCGTATACCCTAACTTTATCTGGTGGAGTCTCTATAGGTATAGAAAATGAATTGACTGATGGGTAGTATGTTATAAGTATAACTCAATTATATATTATCTATTTTAATGTAATTATTTAAATAGAATTTATATAAAAAACCACCTAGGAAGGATAAGTATAGGTGATGCCAAACATCCCTGTCATGTGTAACCTATTGGAAAGCTAACTATGTGGTATTTTCTCCTCACCCTACCTATAGATATAGATTGATTACTAAATTTTTTATTGTTATTTTAATAAGATTTTTATTATAGTGTGTTTTTATTGGATGCGTGACAATGGTAGAAATATAGATGGGAAGGATATTTTAGATCATTCCCATTATAATATTTTATTGGTGTTTTATATATACACCCTTGTGATTTGGGGAGAGTAATTATGGTGATATATTGGATAATAATGATGGTAATAGATCTTACTAAGGTATGAGATATTTTTCTAATTTATCATTTTAACTAATTAGTTTTTTAGTATTCTTTAAACACATTAGTATTGTAGGAGGATAAAGGAGAATTATAATGGATATTTTTATATTCACTTCTACTTTTATATTTTTTATATGTTTACATGAATGTTTGTGGTGTTAGTGGATAGCCTTGTTTTATTAGTAAATTGATATTCTATGCTATAGTTTGGTTTACATATGTCATTAATGAGTTATAGTAGGAGATATTTTGGGTTTCTTTTGTTTAGGGGTTTGCTAGTTTAATTTTCTACAAGTAGTTGTTGTATACATATAATATTTTTCCTTGCATTCATACATTATCATATATAAAATTTATATAGGATATATTACATTAATTTTTGTTTAAATATGAGGCTTTGATTGAAATTCATTGAATATGTGTGAGAGAGAGAGAGATATATATTTTTCTATATTGATTTCCAATGACATCCCCATAACAATTTTAGCAGTTTTTTGGGTGTCACCATTGATCTCATTGTGAGATAATAGATGGGGTTTAGTATAGTATATTCATGATAGAGTGTTGTTATAGTATGTTTTATCATTTTTTTAGAATTTTCACATGTAAAATCACATTTGGTGGTAATCCAAAAGTATAAATGAACATAGAATGTGAAGTTAGTTAAGGAAATTTCCTATTGATGTAGAAAACGCCTTTGATTATTTGAGGGGACCTTAATCATCTATTTATAATTATTTAGGGAGAATGTATATTTACAGGGTACTATTATAGAAGTATTAAATAAATTATATAACTTCATGTAATTAATTATTATTATGCATTTTTATATAAAGATAGTTCATACTGGTTGAATTGAAATAATTTAATCTTTATTCATGGAATCTATATCCTTAGGTTGAGTTTGATTAAGGATCCTATAATTTTTGTATCGATGTAGTGCGGTCATTTATAGATGGTTATGTGAAATGAGGACTGGAAACAACAATTAATAATTCATTATAGAGTTGATATTGTATTTAATCTAGTATAAGTGGTTTCAGAGAAATTATTGTTGAATTTTCATTACCATGAATTTCCAATTTATGGGGGATATTTCATTGACAAAAAGATATAAAATTTTATGGAGGTAGATAAACAATTTTTTGTATCCTGGTAATTACAACTATATCATGTACCAATGATTTTATGATTATCAAGTTGATTTTATTTATATTATTGGATGATTTATATATGGGATTGAATTGAGTTTTCAATGTAGTTTAATTAGTTTTAGAATTAGAGTTAAAAGGATTTATTCTTATTATCCCTTAAAATTGAGCATCAATTAGAAATATTATTTATTAATTAGGTGAGTTTTAGGGTTCAAGAGTTTAGTATTAGATTTATGATATTGTTTTTTTAATCTAAAAAATTTTGACTGATTAGAAGTTGAGGGTAAGTTATTTTAAGGTAGTTCTTTATCATATGATCTTGAGGAAAATGGGTTTTTTACAACTTCCTAACTGTACCAAGGTGATCGAGTAAATTGAGATACAGTGGTAATTTCTGACCAATATGAGTTCTTATTCATAGGTGACTTAGTGAAGTAGTTTTTAGAGTAAAGATGATATTTTTAAGATTAATTTATCATGATAGATAAGGTCTCAATATGATCATGGATGATTTCATGTGGGGTAAGCATAGTATTTATAATCTGATAATTTAAGACTCCATGGAGGAGAAAATGTGTATCTAGTTTTTCATATTATGGTGTTATACATATTTATAATAATTTACTATATTTATGAGAAGGAAATTTGAGTAATTATTATAGTTTCAGGATGGATGGTCTTCTTCCATAGTTTTTGAGACCTTCTTAACAATAGTTTCAATAACAGAAACATGTTTTTCATCCTATTTTCCTGGTGTTGTATGGATAATATAGTATTGTTAAGTATTAAGTTTATGTATCATGACATATGATTCATCATCAAGACCGTGGTAGTGATAGATTTAGGAAAAAAAGAATAGTGAGATTTATGGGTGGTATAAGTTTCAAGCCATTGGGTTAGATAAGGTTGGGGGTCTGGAGGTCATTTGAGGAACAATCTATGTCAATTAAACTCTTTATTTTGTGTTGATATATATAGGGTTATCTCATTATTTTAATTATTTATCATATTTCTATGATTTGGGATTTTTATCTTATTTTCTGAGTAAATTACCTGAGTTTTGAAGTCTAGTAAGAGGATATTCTAGGTCGTTGGATGCTATTTGGGGATGCCCGATTAATTTAGTGAAAGAATGATTGTCATGGGATTTTTCCATTCTCTATAAGTAGTATTATAATCTTATTCTTGGAATGAATATTTTAAATTTGGTGCAATATTTTGACTATAATTATTTATATATTTTTATGTTTGATAGGGGTTTTTTATGTAAGATCTTGATCATTTGTTTAGATATCAATATTGGTTTCCTTATATCATCTCACCAGAGTAGGTGAGCTTGGAATTGGGTTTAGTATAGAGGTATATAGAAATTTTAAATCATATTGTTCAATGTTTTTTATAAAGATGATATTATTTTACCACATGGAATGAGGTTGAGATAAATATATAGTTGCATCCTAATACTGAGCCAATATGTTTACCTTCATATAGGGTGTATCTTGATGAGTTATGTGAATTAAGGGATTATATTTATGATCTATTGATGTGTCAATTAATCTAGACTAGTTTTCCACCATATTGTATATTTTTTTTATTTTTAAGAAGATTGATAGAAGGCTATGGATTTAGAATGATTATTGTTATAACAAAATCATCATAAACACTCCCTAATAAAGTTTGTTAATTAGGGTGTGAATCATTTTTAACTTAAAACATAAAATAAATCATTTTATTGTGTTAGAAATAATTATATGAACCAATCATGATCAACCACACAACCAAACTACCAAAATATTGAAAAATAAAATTCTATAACATAGTTTTTTTACTTGGTTTAATTCTAAAGGATTCATCCAATAAGCATACATATATTGTGTTTTGACGTACCAAATGAACCAATACTAATTTTGGTGATCACATTACATTATGAAGGTAAATCTATTGATTCAAGGGCCGCTCCCTCACTTATATCTTCAATCATAGCATCTATACAAGTTTTATTGAAATCATAACACAATAATTGGTCATAATAATCTTACATGAGTTGATCACCACCAACCAAAATAATACTTCATCCTTTTTCAAAAAATTACTTTGATAAATCATTATCTTTAGTATAGTTTCATTGCATTGAAATAATTCCTAACTTCAATAATTATATATTTCTAACATTCTTCTCTATATTTTTTTCTCAATCGAAATAATATATTTAATATTTATATCAAAACCATCACCTTTGAATTTTCCACACTCCACAAACTTATTGAGCACTAAAAATTCCCACTAGGGTCCTATTAATGACACAATTTAATATACCAAATAATCTTCCTTAAAAAAATAGAATCCTAATTTTTTTTGGAAACCATCACATCATGGTTTAACAATCCCAATTCTATCATGGATACTTTTAATCTTCTTCAAAACCAACTATTTATATTGTAGAATGAAACATTGCATTGTAGTGTCATGCATCAACCAAATCCAAATAGAGTCACACTAATTTTCCGCAAGGTCAAGGATATGTAGAGAAGATTACTTCATTATAATGAAACTCATTAAATTACAGTTCAATAAAATTTACTCCTTTAAAAAAAATTATAAAACTTCCCATGTGTTCATCCTTTCCGTGTAACTTATACCTTATTTCAAATCTAGTACTTCATTGTGGCATTATGTTCATTGTTCCAGTGTAATCTTCATCAATCACCACTAATCAGATCTGAACCAAAATTTCAAAGGTTAATATTTATTGTATGATGTATTCACTTTTGGAATGAAGTATTTTATTTAATCATGATTCAATACGTATGTTTACTCTTATGAGGAATCCTTCATTGGGTGACCAGGATGGTCGCATCATGGTTTTTTCTTATCTCATAAAAATAATTCCAAATATTTTCTAATCACTTCATGACTTCTCTAAGACAATATATAAGGACAAAATAAACAATATGTTTTATTTTTTATAATCATAAAATCATTTTAACCCTTTAATAACAAGACTTAAAATATTCCCCATTTTAAAACCAATTTTTTATCAATGTTCTATTAGAATCATATTTATTTCCATAATCTTCCCCTTAATATTTTTCTATAATCCAATGTATCTTCATGTAACTTAGTGAAATTCCAAAAAAAACCAAAACAAATATAATAACTATACCATAATTATATGTCTACATGAAAAATTATTGCTATAGAAAACAATATATCAAACAATATATCCAAGCCTAAATACTTTTGTTATGTATTAATCCTTTAAAAATCAGTTCTTAAACACATAAATGTTTTAAATCCACTTATCTTCAATCATTACTAATTTATTTTTATACATTATCCCCATGGATTAGGTATCCCCCTTTCTCTTATTCCTTGACCTCATAAATAAAGTTAAACTCTCCATTGAGATGATGATTATTTTATTGCAATGATTGATCTTCCACCACCCATTCTTGTTCAATTTATTAATCGATGGCATATCTCCACTTTTGGAAGGAATAACAATATTAGGTTATTTAAAAATTTATCCCCTTTTTCTTCTAATTTAAAGTTTTCTCCCCCATAATTCATAAAAGAAAGGGTTATATTAATAGCAAACCCACTAGGCTTAACCTTATACGTCACCTAAGTGGTCCTACCCCGATCACCTTAGACTATTGAAAATGACCATGATATCAGAATTGAACACATGGGAACTATTCTACCCATGATAATTTTATAATCTACAATGGTCCTAATTGATTACCTATTATGAGGTATCTTTATATTATATTACCATTCAATAATAAAGTAGTGGTACTAAAAACAAATTCTAATATAACATAGTATAAATAATAAATAACAATCAAAATATTTCACAAAAAATTTTAAATGAAGCCATTTTTTTAAAACTATTTTACATTTCCAAAAAACAGAAAAATAACTAAACATAAATAAAAAGGAGGTCTAGAAGGCCAATAAACTACATGACCCAACTACCCAAACCAAACTGGGAAAAAACTCTAACATCTCCCTGTGACTCTCAATTCCCTACCATAACCTGAACAACACCTTCTTTCCTATGGAGAGCAGTGTGACCCAACCAATAAGTCATAGCCTAAGAACCTATAGGAAACACTTATATTGGATACCCATCAATGTGAGCATGCAGAGTGTGATCCAAATTCCAATAGGATACCACAATGAGTCTATTACATTCCTTTTATAAAGAAACCATGTCCACTCATTTTAAAATAATAAAAAAGAATATTTTAAATTTCTTTTATATAAAATAGAAAAAACACCATATCTTATATCATTTATACAGAAAGTTCATTTATAAAAAATGAATCAAATAGGAATTTCAATGGTGATTTCATAAATAAAAAAACATTAACTTTTTAAGACTGAACATCCTATAATTTTAAAAAAATTAACAAGGTTACCCTTTTATTTTTCTCTCAAAACACCCTTATTTGAAAATAAACTATTACTTGGTTTAGGAATAAATTTTAAAATGAAAACAATTTATATATTCATAAATCCAAAATAAACCCTTCTTTTAAAAAACCAACCATCTAATGGTTTAAAACACATTTCCAAAGAAACACTTTTCAAGGATTTCATTTAAAAAACAAATATGTTCCCTATTTAAAACTCAACACACACACACTCAATAAGAGTATTGGAATGGGGAAACCATAACAATATTTAAAGCCCTAACTATTCAAAACATGTCAATAATGAATCAAGGAAATACTTACAAACATAATGCTTAAGTTTAAAGAATAAATATCTTAAAATAAGTTCAAATAAAGAGATAAGAAACTCACATTCCAATATACAACAAAGTTATAACATAATATACATAGAATGAGACCACAACCTAGGGATTAACAGTGCAAGTACATGTCATGAAAAAGTGAAACCAACTACCAACATGTTAATGTTTGTACCACTCACCCCTGGATCACTCTCAACTAGAATCATGGGTGAAAATCCACTAGGTATGTAATAAAATTCAATTATCGGATACTACCGAGTGTATAATTCCTAACTGGTATAGACAATGTCCCACGACTCTTTAATTAATAAACTGGTGCTCCTCATGATATAGATAATGGAGTTAAACCACTATAAATCCAATTTCAATTACATGACAATGCAAATCCCAAAAGAAATATTACATTTCCATCATATTCTTTCCACCTTCGACACACCCCTTTAATAATGAGACCCTATCCAAACTCATAATCGATGAATCAAAATTCATATAACATTAACACAATGCGTACAATCAAATGAAAATAATAATAATAGGGCTCAGCTATAGTGTACTTATCAATCAATAAAAAATATTCCCTGAAGGTTCTAAGTGAGCCTTCTTTTTATACATAGGAAATACATTCTTTTGAAGTCTCTTTCTAAAATATGTTTTAGGCCCAAATGTAATTCCAATATTAAAATCTCATAGAAAAATATGATAATAAAAATAAATTTTTGAAAATACTCTTTTGAAATCAACTTCAAAACATGGTAAATTTATGAATACACATAACAAATATCAATAAGAAAATCCTCAACCAATTAATTAATTAATTCAGAAAACAAACAACTCAAGAGGATACACACACCTCTTTTCAAAACATATAAATCTGTTAAAATTATAACCACTTTCTTTGAAAATAATAAAAAATATTTAAAATAAGGGAACCCTTTTATAAATCAAGTAAAAAAATCATAAACAAGGAAGATTATTTTAAAACATGAAAACCCCCTTAAAATAATATATTCCCTTTATCAACAAACAAAGTTTCAATTTAAAAAACCATATTTTTCTAAAACACCTTGAACAACTTTTTTTCTTGTATAAAACCATTAATGGTATTTTATCAAACACCTTTCATGCATAAACAACTATTCAAAAACATATTTCCATTAAAATAAATAGTTTACCCATTTTTTTAAAGTAATCCCCAACATAACATGGAAAAACATTGATAACACAATTCTAGGTAATATATATGTCATTTATTTCGTTTAAAACACTTTTAACACGTCATTCAATCAATGAAATCATTTATAAATTGAATCATAAAGTAAACACATACCTAAAATGGTGTAAAACTTCACATATGAGGGAAACCACAAAAATAGTCCTTAAGTTGTGACCCATAACCTTTAAAAACTAAAATTTACAATTTATAACATCCATAACCCTTGAAATCACCCCATATGGTCAATAGGGTTAGAGGGAAAGAGGGGGAAGATGAGAAACTAAGAGAGGAAGAGAGGAGAGTCCCTCACCATTCAATTGAGATGAAGAGACAATAAGAACCAATAAAAATCCAACTTTTAGAAGATTAAAAAAGGGATACAACTCCTTAGGAAGTTCCTAGGTCGAGGGATTTCATGTGGGGAAGCTTGGGGTGGAATCTCCAATTAAAAATAAGCTGAAATGAAAAAATATACCCCAACTTGAGAAGGATACATGGTTGTTAGACAATGTTTACCAAAGTGTGTGCAAAACATGGGACAACCACTTCCATGAAATAATAGAGGTTTAATTGTTGCCTCACACAGTTTAAAAAACTATTCATAGACTCTGTAATCTCCTCTTTGCACACTTCAGATGTTCCACAGTATCCTAGACAATGAGAATAATCATACAATCATAGAAAATTTCCAAAAAAAAAACACAACCCTAGGTCACCCTGAATCCAAGGAAAAAATAACCACATAAAAAATGTAATAATGTAACATTTCAAGGTGTCAAAATTCACCCTACTATGCCACTTTATTCCCCCAAAAAATCCACTACCATAATTTTTTCAACTGATTATGTCAATGGAAATGTCCAGATCAACACACTAAATAAAAGGATAAAACCACAATACCAACTACATAAATTAGAAGTAGAAACATAAAACCTGAACCATCCACTTGTCAATAAAACTAGATAACCAATAATTTCCAAACCATAAAATCACTATAGATCCTAAGAATGTTTTCCTCAAAATGAAACATTGGTAATACAACTAACATGGTCTACCTTGAATTTGATAACTCCACCAAACGACATATATTTAAACCCACAAGTGATTTATAAGTCCGGAAACAAACCAAATTAGATAATAAAACTGACATATCTGAAACATCCAAGGTCACAAGGGATACAATTAATGGCACATCCAAACAAATATACTAGAGGTAAGATCCAAACAAAGTAAATACAAAGATATAATCCTTAGGTCTCCCCAATATTTATGATTGATCTAAAATGGAGAAACACCGAAGGTCAACCCCAAAGAATAACCATAATCAAAGAGGCACAATACACCAACCAATAAATACTATATCAAATAATGACAAGGGAATTTTGTAACATTGTAGGATTTCATTGTATGTTATCTCTTTAAAGTAATTCAATATCTTGTGCTACACGCAACACCGAGTTCAAGCGCATCACGACCTATCAAACTGGTCGTTTAAAAAGTGGTTATGAATAGTATTAACCACATTTTGGGATTTTTTATATATCCTATATAATTTTAATATACATCTTTTGTGATTCTTAGACATAATATAAGGACAAATTCAATTTTTTAGAAAAAATAAGTGTCTTTCAAAAAATGCAATTTTAACGCCTTTTAAGGGAGAACCCTTTTTAAATACAATATTTGACACTTTTATATATTCAATTTAACAAAGTAAAATTATCCATTATAATAATGACATAAAAATTTAGTTTGGTTGTATTTTGGGTAGTTTTCTGATAACTTTTATATTTTGATGAATACTAAAAAATACTAAATTTTAATTAAAAAAAATTTTAATTGAAATAATTTACAGTGTTAAATTATACATTTAAGTGGTTTTAAAGTAAAATTATATTATATTTTTATCATTTAATATAATTTAGGTCATTGGAAGTAATTTCACATTTAAATTGGACATAAACACATGTCAATCTTTTGATAGTTTTTACTTCTCAAAAACCCGATTTCTAGTTTTGTCAATGGGAATTAAATTTAAATTAATTAATGCAACTTTTATGATTTAAATTTGGTAAAATAGACATCACTTTTTAATTTCAAATATTGAAATTATCTTTGGGTGAATTTTTGGAATTTTTCTAAAAACCTTCAATTTTTTATGAATAGTGAAAAACACTACTTTGTAGATAAAAACAGACTTTTTCATTTAAATAATTATTTTTCATTAAAAATTTATTTTAGTTCATAATAGATATATATTACCTATATAAGTTAAATGTAATAAAATTAGATGTATAAAGTTTTATTGAACATTTTTAACGTCTTTTACCCACCTTCTAGGCATGTTCGCAAATTTGCATAAAACCTAATTTTACTGCTTCTGCAAATTAAATTTCAAAAATCTGAGAGACATGGTTGACATCAGTGAGTAAATTTTGGTTCAATAGGATGAAAATAAGTTTTTTTGAATAGTAACTTTTGAAGTTTATTTACCGCTGTTTAAAGTAAATAGGGTAATTAAAGGTAAAAATGATATTATAATTACCCTAACACAAGTCCTAATTCAATTGCATAATTGTATTTCGGCCTAAATCAACCTTTAAAATAAAATATTATCCTATTTAATCCACTTTAATTAGATTATTATATTTAATATTATTTTATTTAAAGAAGTGTTAAAAGAGATAAATTCAAATTTTAATAACTGTAACATTTTTTATACAGGGTTATACATAAGATAAATTCGACTCTAAATTTTAATTATAAATTCAAGAATATTTCCTACATAATGGAATTTTATTTATAATATTTAGACATTAAATAAATAAATTTATTTTTGACACACTGATGATGCAGTAGTTACCTTATTAATGAATGATTAAAATAATTGATATTATAAATATAACAATAAATGTAAATTTAGAATTTTGTTGCAATAAAATAATTTTAAAGGATAATATGACATCATAGGGTTGATTCAATGAATTTTTTTCTAAGTAATCATGTTTTTATGACTCTTCAAAAAACAAAATACTAAATAGTGTAAAAATTAACATATATTAGTTTTTAAAACAAATACTTTATTATTAAATGATATAATATTCCAAAAAATATGATGTTCGGTCAAAGAACTTACACATAATGATATATATGTCATTATTGAACCACTTGGGGTTCTCTTGTAATTTTATAGTTAGTTCATTAACAATGTAACATAAAAATACAAGAAGACATTGTAAATGTTAAACTATTTTACTAAGAGTTAAATCTAAAAACTAATGCTAATATGGTGACCTAAACCTATCTAAAAACAATTGGTTGAGAGGTTTTGTACCCATCCCTACATTATCCTCGAAATAAATCCTTTTGGATCCATTATAAACCGAATATGATTGTATAATAAATTAATATTTCAAGCTTTTCCTAAAGTGACCCTCACCTCCCTTATAAAAGGGTAATTCCACTTCTCTCAAAATGACACATCCAAATCCATTTGGATCAACCAAAACCTAATCAAATATCTTCCCAAATTCCCTCAATTCAACCTAGAGGCCTTACATTTATTAGAAATCCAACCTAAGGATCTTTTTTAATCAAATAAAAATAAATCACATGAAGAAGATGTAATTATTTCATCACCTCTTTGAAAGTTCTTTTCTTCTTCCACTTCCTCTTTCTTTGTTGTTTCCTTACCAAAATAATAACTCTAGTACTTTCTATATACTTTTATGTTATTATAAATATGGTACAACCATATTAATTATTCTATCCATCCTATGAATGATAAAGTCATCGTATGTGCGTATGTACGGCTAACCGTCTCCACATCGTGGTGTAGTTTGTTATTCAGCACTTCATTATTTGGATGGGTACAATAGGGAGTATAATTGAGGAAAATAATAAATATAAAATTTTATTTATTCTGTATATATGATATACCATCTAATTTTATATGATTTCACCATCAATAGAATGGTATTGTCTCTTGTGCGTATGTACGGATTACCGTCTCCACGAACACGATGAGATTCATTCCCCATCATAACCATTAAGGAATAATTTTAATTTTATGATTAAAAATAATTTCTAAGAACATAATATCATTCTGGATATGAATCAAGTACATCCTATCCATAAAAAACATGACATATGTAATAAAACATATAAAGTAGAACGAATCAGTTAACACCCGAAACAATGATACTACTAAAATATTATTAACAAAGAAAAATTAGAGGATCATATATGATATCAGATTTATATATGTGGTTCTTTTATAATTTAATAACTATTATTTAACTATTATACATGAGTTTAACGTACCCTTGACTAAGGAAAAGTACAAGTATGGGTTATTTCCTCAATCTCATTATTATCTGAGATTGTTCATGTGTAAATTTTTACTAGTTCATATTTATTATCCTTGTCGATGCTTCATAAATGATTTTTCAAAAGGATTATTTTAAAGGGAATTTTTAACTAAAACATCATTTCAAATGGTTTAAATATTTATTCTTCTAAATAATTCTCATTAATTTCCATGTTATCAAAATGGTTTTAAGTATTTATTCATATGGACATGAATATTTTAAAATGTTAATTCCATTCAATAGTTTCAAAGTGGTATGGGAAACTTTTATTCAAAAAATTTCTTTAAATATATTCCTTTCTAAATTGTATGTCTTTTAAATGATTTCATGAAAAAGGGATATTTCTCTCAAAGAGTTTTACTAAACATTTTCTACTATTTCAATATCCATTACTGGATATTATTCATGATTGATGTTTATTTATTATAATACAGTGTTCTATATTGTATTGAATGAGTTATGATATGTTTGAATATGGATGTGTTGTTTTTATACCATTCCTGGTTTATGGTTAATGTATTGACATTTCATATGCTAGTTTTAATACAAATGTTTATGTTATGTTTCACCCTTTCCATATGAGGAATTCATTGGACTTAGTATGTGACGGGTGGAGCCAGCTATAGCTCTTGATTCATTGGTAGGTCTCATGAGACAAACTAGTGTCTTGGAAAAAGGCATTGACAGAATCTTATTTTTCATATTTGCATGAGTTCTTGACTATGTGGTTATGATGTCTGGAATTATGCATTTCATCATAATGAAATTGGATATTGATATTACATGTTATTATTCGACTAGAAGAATATCCATGTGAATATGTAAATGGAGTTATTTTATTTATTTTTTTCCATATTATGTTGATGTTTACGTTTAAAAGGATTGTGTTTTAGTCTTATACATTGCCTTAAATGTTTATGCTTTTTTATGATAGCTTCCCTATATTCTTATCCTTACTGATCATATGAGATCACCCCTTTCTATGTTTTATTTTTCCAAGATGTGAAGAAGTATATAATGATTAACCTACTGGGATAGGCTAAAGGGTATAAGTGTGTTCAAAATGGAAACAATGTTGTTTTTTTCATTTCAAGATGTAATGTAAATATCATGTATGTATCTAGTACTATCAAGGATACTAAACTAATTGGTATTTCAAGACTTGATCTCTTGTGATAATGCCAATGTTATGTAATTATTTATAGACTCTTGGTAACTAGGGTCGGAGTGTTACAGATGGTATCAGAGGAAGTTTAGTATGAAACTTGGAAACTAGATTTATAAAAACTCTAATTAGAGAACATTACCCAAAGAAAGAATTTTAGGATTAGTATAAAATAACATCCAAAAATTTTAGTAGTATAAATATTTTGTGGGTTTTCCAAGAAAATATATCCCTATCTGGATACGATCAGGTAGAGGCGGATCCGACACAGATGTAACTAGATGTGAAAAATCTGACAAGGAGTTTCGGGCTTTACTCGGGGAATCCTAATACACGACAATGGGCGTTGTTGTACTCTTGGTTACGACACTCCTAGGGGTTATTCTCAAGATAATTAACATTTCATTTACAAACCATTATGAAGGATTTTTGAGTAAATATGTCAGCAAAGAAACCATTATTATGATTATGATACTAGATGTGTGAAAATATTCAGTTAATGTTGAAATTTTTACATGTTTTTGGATTATACAGTATTATATGATCTAACCTAGTGTATGTCGTCATTTAGAAATGGTTCCCAGTAGAAGGAATGAGAACTCCAGCAATACGCATGATCCAAAGAGTCTGAATGGTCATATATTTTATGGTCATAAGCCAACATTTAGAGGGGAAATAGTCTCCCACATATTATCATCATATGAAGAAATAATATCATGTGTTAATAAGATAAGTAATGAATTCTCTGAGTCCTTTTTCTTTGAAGGGAAACAAGAGGAGAAGAAGATGGAAGAGAAAAGGATAGAAAAAGGGAATAAGGGGAAGAAGGATTTTCCCACATGTGATAACTATGGAAAGAATCACCTTAATAAATGACTAAAGGGAATGGGAGTTTTTTATAAGTGTGGAGAAAAATGACACCAATTTTATGATTTAAAGGGTAAGAAAAAGGTTTCAAATGTATAATACTTCATCTACAAGGAGTTGGTCCACTACGCAAATCAATTTCCCAATCATGAGAGTATACCCCAAATGATGCTTTCCGATAATAATTAAGTTATGATACTATCGTAGATGAAGAGGAATAATTATTGTTCTTATGTTGTTATTAAATAATTATGTCATTTGGGTGTTCTATCAATGATGTACTGGTTATATGAATTATTCAAATAAATAAGGATTGTGGTACAATACTATTTCATTGAGGATTTTAGATTTTATGGTACTAAGAAAAGTGACTCAACAATAAGTTAAACTTTTCAGAAAATACATGTTTGAAGGAAAGATAAACCTTAATATGGTCCTGATACTGAGGTAGTGATTTTGGAATAAGACATGGTTGATTTGGATAAATTATATTGGATATTCTTTACTAACTTTAAACTGATTAATTGTTTTTTTATTCCATCATTGTTAGAGTTTTCAATTTTTTTGGATATAAAAATATAACTCATATTCTATAAGGAATAATGGAGAATGAATTTAATAAATAATGTTTTATAGTAATTTAGGGTGTTAAAATGTTTTAATAGAATACATGATGAAGGTACTCACATGTTATTATGTGGGAAAAAGATATCTTCATTATGTTATGTTGACCTTCCTTATAAATTTTTGGAGTATGAATTTGGAGACAAGTATATTTGATAAGACTAAAGGTTGGAAATGAAAAAGTTGGACATGGGATACTATGGTTTAAGGTTCCCAAATTTCTTAAGATTATTTTTGGATTTTTTATAAAAAGGAAAACCCAAAGGTCAGGGGACAACCTATCGCGTCCGGCAAGGCTGCGAGACTTGAAACAACAACGGAAGGGTGAAAAGGGAGAATCACCTACCACTCGACTACATGACATCCTAGTTTGTATAATGTAATTTTTTTAAAATGGTATGATATATGAATTATAAATTATCT
The DNA here is from genome assembly GCA_963277665.1 of Viscum album. Taxonomy (NCBI): domain Eukaryota; kingdom Viridiplantae; phylum Streptophyta; class Magnoliopsida; order Santalales; family Viscaceae; genus Viscum; species Viscum album. The sequence goes on from OY728132.1 coordinate 799,035,939, forward strand.
TTTGAAAACCCTATAGAATTAGGTTTAATAGAATATTTTTGAATTCTATTATCTTTTGGATAGAAATATGAGTTTGTGGTGGAAATTAGTTCATGGATGAAAATATACTTGTCAATTATTTTTCTTCTTAATCTATGAAGAAATTAATTTTTAAACATTAGGTAAATGATCTTAAAACCAAAAATGTGTTTTCATAATACCTTAATCTTTATTAAACTGGTGATATTTATGGCTTTGAGGCCCTCAATTTTCCATTTATTGTTCACTTGTTTATGATTTATGACCACAATCACTCCCTATAAATATTTACATTTTCCCTCCAATTATGGGTCTATAATTTCAGCCAATGTTCTCCTAGTTAAAAAACTAACTTGGTGGAGCCTTTTTCAATTCCCTTTCGATCTTATTAAAACTAAATTTTAGTAACCCTGTTTCTGTTTTGGGTTATCCACAAAGGTATTTTCTATTTCCAACCTTTTATTTTTGAAGAATAATTTCAAATTGTGAGGATTAAATTTATTGAAAGTGGTGATAATGTAACACCCCGGTATTTCATAGAATGTTATCTCTTTAAAGTAATTCAATAGCTTGTGCTACACGCAACATCGAGTTCAAGCGCATCACATCCTATCAAACATGGTATTTAAAAAGAGTTTTTGAATAGTATTAACCACATATTTTAAAATTATATAGATCCTATATAATTTTAACATTCATCTTTTTTGTTTATTAGACATAATATAAGGAAAAATTCAATTTTTCAGATAAAAGAAGTGTCTTTCAAAAAATTCAATTTTACCACCTTTTAATGGAAAACACTATTTAAATACAATATTTGACAGTTTTATAAATTAAATTCGACAAAATAAAATTCTTATTTAGAACCATGACATAAAAAAATATTTTGGTTAAATTTGTGGTACTTTTATGATAACTTAAATATTTGGATGAATAGTGAAAAATACTAAATATTTATTAAAAACAACTTTTTTAATCAAAATAATTTATAGTGTAAAATTATAGATTTGATTGGTTTAAAAGTATAATTAGATTATATTTTTATAATTTAATATTATGTAGGTCATTGGAATTAATTTTACATTTAAATTGGACTTAAACACATGTCAATCTTTTGATAGGTTTTACTTCTCCAAAACCCACTTTTTGGTTTTGACAATGAGAATTAATTTTAGATTAATTAATGAAAATTTTATTCTTTAAATTTCATAAAATATACATCATTTTTGAATTTTTAATATCAAAATTATCTTTGGGTTAACATTTTATATTTTTCTAGAAAACATTCAATTTTTGATGAAGAGTGAAAAACACTACGTTGTAGATAAAAACAGATTTTTTTCATTTAAATAATTATTTTTAATTAAAAATTTATTTTAGGTCATAATAGATACATAATACCTATATAAGTTCAATTTTATTCATTTGAGACATTTTATAATAAAATTATATCTATAAACTTTTATTTAACATTTTAACATCTTTTACCCACCTTCTAGGCACATTAGCAAATTTGCACAAAACATAATTTTACCGCTTCTATGAATTGAATTTAAAAAATCCAAGGAATATGGATGACATCAGTAAGTAAAATGTTGTTTAATAGAATGAAAATAATTTTTGGTGAATTGTAACTTTTGAATTTTATTTACCGCGGTTAAAAGTAAATAGGGTAATTAAAGGTAAATATGATATTATAATTACCCTATCACATGGCCTATTCTATTGGATAAGTTTGTTTAGACCAAAATAAACCTTATAAATAAAATAATATCCACTTTTATCCACATGGTTTAGATTAGGAAATTTATTATTATTTTATTCAAAGAAGTGTTAAAAGTGTTAAATTCAAATTTTAATAACTAAAACATTTTTAATATAGCGTTATACAAAAGATAAATTAAATTATAAATATTAATTATAAAGATAAAATTATTTCCTCCATAATGGTATTTTATTTATAATTTTTAGGAATTAAATAATTAAATTTATTTATGACACAATGATGATGCAGTAACTACCTTATTAATAAAAGATTAAAATAATTGATATTACCAATATAGAAATAAATGTAAATTGAGACTTTTGATGCATTAAACTAATTTTATAGGTTAATATGACTTTTTAGGGTTGATTCAAAGACTGTTTTTCTATGTAATCGTGTTTTTATGACTTTCTGAAAAACCAAATACGAAATAGTGTCAAAATAGACATAAACGAGTTTTTAAAACAAATACTATATTATTAAATGATATAATATTACAAAAAATATATGTTTTGGCCAAATGAAATAAATAAATATATATATATATATCATTAATGAACCACTTCGGGTTCTATTTTCACTTTTTTGTACGTTTATTAAACATGTAATATTAAAATACAAGAAGACATTGTAAAAGTTAAAATATTTAACTTACTGTTAAATCTAAAAGATAAGGTTAATATGGTGACCAAGACCTATCTAAAACCTATTGGCTGAGAGTATTTCGACCCAACCCCACCTTAGGCTCTAAATAAATCTTTTTTGAGCCATTATAAACCCAATATGATTGTATAATAAATTAATATTTCAAGCTTTTCCTAAAGTGACCATCACCTCTCTTATAAAAGGGTACTTCCCCTTCTCTCAAAATCAAACCTCCAAAGCCATTTGTATTAGCCAAAACCTGATTCAAAATCTTTCAAACTACCATCAATTCAACTTAGAGTCCTTACATTGTTCATAAAGCCGACCTATACAGTCTATTGATCAAATTAGAAGAAAGTACCCGAAGAAAAGGTAATTATTTCATCACCTCTTTCAAATTAATTTTAGTCTTCCAATTCCTCTTTCTTTGTTGTTTCCATAACAAAATAATAAATCAAGTACCTTCTACATAATTTGATGATATTATAAATATGGTACAACCATATTCATTATTTTATCCATCCTATGAATGACAAAGTCATTGTACGCGTGTACGTACGACTTATTGTCTCCACGTCGTGATGTAGTTTGTTATTCGACACTTCATTATTTGGATGGGTATAATAATGATTATATTTGATGGAAATAATAAATATAAAATTTTATTGATTATTTATATATGGTATTCCATACAATTACAAATTATATCAACAAATATATAATGGTATTGTCACTCGTGCGTACGTACAGATTATTGTCTCCACAGAAGCAATGAGATTCATCCCCATCATAACCATTAAAGAATAATTTTCATTTTATGATTAAAAATAATGTTTAAGAACTTAATATCATTCTGTATATGAATAAAATACATCCTATCCATAACAAACATGACTTAAATAATAAAACAAATAAAGGAAAACAAATCAGTTAACACCTGAAATAATGATACTACTAAAATATTTTTACAAAAGTAATAATAGAAGATCATATATGATATCATATTTATATATGTGTTTCTTGTATAATTTAATTACAATGATTTACTATTATACTGGAGGTTAACATACCCGCAACTAAGGAAAGTTACAAGTAAGGGTTAATTTCTCAATCTAATTATTATCTGATATTTTTCATGTGTGAGTTTTTACTGGGACGTATTTATTATCCATGTCCAAGTTTCATAAAAGAGTTTTCAAAAGGATTTTTTTAAGGGAATCTATAACTAAAACATAATTTTAAATGGTTTAATAATTTATTCTTCTAAATCATTATCATTAATTTCCATGTTTTCAAAGTGTAATTAAGGATTTATTTATATAGACATGAATGTTTTAAAATATTAATTCCTTTCAAAAGATTCAAAGTGGTATAGGACAATTTGAATCAAAAATTTCTTTTAAATGTATTCCTTTAAAAATTGTGTGAATTTTTAATGATTTCATGAAATGTGGTATTTCTCTCAAAGATTTTAACTAATAATTTTTAACTATGTCAACATCCTTTACTGGATATTATTCATGATTGAGGTTTATTTATTATAATACAGTGTTCTATATTGTATTGAATGAGTTATGATATGATTGACTATGGGTGTGTTGTTTTTATACCATTCATGGTTTATCGATAAAGTACATTTTGTATGCTAGTTTTAATACAAATGTTTATGTTATGTTTCACCCTATTCATATGAGGAATGTATTGAAAATAGTATGTGATGGGTGGATCCCACTATAGCTCCTCGATGCATCGTTAGGTCTTATGAGACAAACTAGTATCTTGGCACAAGACCTTGAAAAAATATTATTTGTTGTCTTGGAACGAGGCCTTGAATATGTGGTTATGATGTTCGGCATTATTCATTACATCATTATGAAATTGGATATTAATATTTCATGTGATTATTCGACTACTATAATATCCATGTGAATGAGTAAATGGAATTATTTGATTTGTATTTTCCATATTATGTTGAAGTTTATGTTTAAAAGGCATGTGTTTTAGTCTTATACATTGCCTTAAATGTTTATGCTTATTTATGATAGTTTCTGATATATTTGTATCCTTACTGAGCATTTGAGCTCATCCCTTTTTATGTTTTATTTATCTCAGGATGCGAAGAAGTATATAATTATTAACTTCTAGGGATAGGTAAAAGGATATGAGTGTGTTCAAAGGGGACACAATGTTGTTTTTTTATTTTTGGAAGTAATGTAAAACTCATGTATGTATCTATTACTTACAAGGATGCTAAACTAATCACTCTTTCGAGACTTGATATATTCTGATCATGCCAATGTTATGTAATAATGCACCGACATTGAGTAACTATGGTCGGGGCATTACAAACACAACCTCAAGAAAAAACTAAATATTTATTAGATAACACACTCCCAAAAATAGAATAAATTCCCCCTAAAAAGAACATTACTCATCAAGGAATGGAATTATTGTAACATCAAGTCATGGTATTTCTGGAAGGATAACTTAGGTCCATACTTACGGAACACCTACACATGGTGATTCCGAAATAAAACCTCAACTTGGTAGCTCTAATTTTATACCCAAAAACTAAAAGATTATCCTTAATACCCAATCCTACACACAATTAATTTCTATATCATTCATTAGAAAATATATAAACCATGGTCAACACCATTAATAAAGATAACAAGAGAAAAAATAAATGGGGTATTAATATCTTAGAAGATATGAAAAAGATAAAAAAAATATCCTCAATTAAAATAAAATATATGGGGTTCACAAAATATATGGAACAAAGTCTCACAAAACTTCTGTTACAAAATAGGACTCCCTTAAAACCACAAAATAGCTTCTCACTCTCCTTATGGGAAAAACACCATAGATTATCACTTGGATCAACATTGGGGATAAGACTTATTTATCTTCTAAGGTTTTATTGTCTTGAAAACCATTTTTAGATGGCTAGGATGGAGAAATCAATGAATGATCCTTAGAGATATCATATAAGAAGGCCTAACATGCCTGTACTTCCCACAATATTATAACATAACCATTTTCTTCATTTACTTTTCTAAAATACCCAAGATGATAGAAGACCAATTCACCACATCTCTTGAGATGGGATTCTCTAAAAATATTTCTTGCATGAAAATGACCATAATCACCACTTATATAAATGAAGTTAGGCCAAATAGAAACACCACTGGACTAATATCCAATTTAAGGCCTCTATAAAAGAACTAAGAATTCCTTAAATCATTAGTAGATAATTTAATATAATAAGGAACTATTTAGGGGAATATATCAACATATTACTCCACTGAATGATCACCCCAATGAACACTCTCAAACATGAGGCCCTTATCAACTCTCAATTTCTCTGAAACAAAATACTAGATGAAATAATACTTGAAATATCCCTAGAAAAAGTATTTGAACTTTGGGCAGGGATACTATACACTGACTAATCCAAACCCAATGTTTAGAATAATGGACTAGTTCACCTCACCCTTGAGTATTCTGGAGTTCCAAAAGAATAAAAAATATTGAAATTATTGATCCACACTAAACACTAGAAGATACTGATTCATAAACTTCTGAACATGATCCAAAAGACAACAAGAAAAAGGACTTGTCAATCCATAATGACTTGGGACATAGTCTGAGGGTTGAAAAGATAGTTCTAGATAGTTATAAAAACATCCCATGATATTACCTTCTACACTTGGTGACACACTTATGGTGTTAAAATTTTAAAACATCACAAAACAAATCATTAAATTAGATTAGATCGATATCCCAACACAAGGGATAAAATCCAGAATCAAATGAAATAAGATTATAAAACACCCTTTGAAAACTCATATATAAAATGCCTAACACAGCCTTATTTCCATTTTAAAACACCAAAAGGTTTTAAGACATTAAAATAACAATTAAAATATAAATAATCATTAAATTTTAAAATATCCAATGGTATTATACAAATCCTAAAAATCATTTAATCTTAACAATAAAGGAAGACATTTCTTGAGAACCCAACTTCCTTTTAAACAACAAAAGTCCAAAATATTCAAGAATTTCACCAATTAAACCCATGAAAATATTTTCTTCAAAACCATCCACTTAAATAATATTCTATAGTCTTTAAAAATTAATTATGAAATAAACACAAGCAACCAATATAATATTTTTAAAATAAACATAGATACCCTAACACAAAAAATTATTTTAAAAATGGTTGATCAACTTTCAAAATCCACCAATATAAACTTAAACACTCATAAAAAATAACCAAAAACAGGATAGGATAAAAGAAATAAACTATATTAAACAACTATAGTTGAAAACATTCCCTATTATATATGGTTTATCCAAATAGTTTTTCAGACTGTGCACCAAGTGATTAATTTCCACTATAGTTACTCAAAAATAGTTTGCTTGATCTTTGCATGGTTCGACAAACCATGTAACGTAACTATCCACCCCCATGTATTTTCTATAAATTCACTCTAAAACTATGGATTTCCTAATATATCTCCCAAGGCCTTCTTATAACTCAGAGTATCATCGCACCACCTCAATGTTTCTTAATAACAAACTAGTAAAAATTAAAAAACCAAAAGAGATATCTAAAACACACTTGGAAACTAAAGGTCTAATAAGATAAAGATATGGAAAACCACAACTATACACCCACAACTTAATCTATAAAATTCTTAGCTTCATTCTACCTTTACCCCAAAATAAAAAAGGGTTTTTCGATACCATTTTCTAGTGATATGACCTAGGATAACCTTACACATAACCTGATCTAGTTTTCCATAAGTCTTGAAGCATGTTCCCAATCACCCTAGAATATTGATAATTGAATGGGTTTCACAATTTAGCAAGTGGTAATGACTTAAATTTTTTTAAAACAAGTATAAAAATTGACCCATTTAGGAACTCATCATGATATCTCTTTATATTGGACAACCATGCCAAAATAATAATAGAACTAAAATTGAATTATGACCAATCATGGAATGTAGAATAAATAAAAACCAACATCTCCCATAAATGAGACCTTTTTTTGTATAGTTATTTTACATTTCTAAAATTAGGAAATAAAACTAAACTTGAATAAAAGCATGATGCCTAAAAGGAAAACACACGACACGAAAAAACTTGTGGAACCAAACTTGGAAACAAACCCTGAAATATTCACATGACTCTCAATTTGTAATTACCCTGATAAACATTTCAGGTATATATCCATGTTTTGAGTTGTTTTTTAGCAAAAAGTAATAAAGAGAAAATTTTCGAAGTACATGTTGTATACTCTTGAGTACGCTCAGTGTACCCGATTACCACGTGTAGCTATGTACTGGTCATGTAACACCCAAGTACATGGCCATGTAGGTGATCTAGAAGACCACCTTAAGTGAGGTTCGGTTGAGGCTAGTACATGGAATGTATATTAAATGAACACACCATGTAATTTTTTTTTATTTGATTAATCATAGCAGGGTCACGTATCATCTCCAGAACGATATTCTTCACCATGTGTTTCATATAGGAGAGCGACGAATGGTCGAGAAACTTCAAGCTCCTCTCGTTCCTCAATCTAAGATCTAATTGACACGCTGCTGGATGTGTTAGATTCCCACTCTTGTGTTCTCTCTACCCCTAGAGCATCTCTTTCTAATTTCTTCTCTCTATTGAGTTATACAAGGTTGAATATTTTTAACCTTTTTATATATCTGCATCATTCTAAGCTGATTCAAGGGCCGATATTCAAGATTTTTCATCATACAACATCAAGGTATGTGGTTTGTTCCTTTCTTTGGTTGTCTTTGGATTATATATTCTAAAATTGTTGAATACCCATGTTTAGGGTATTGCGTGGTTTTGAATTTAACATTGTTTAATACTTGTTATGGATTTTCTGATTGAGAAATGGTTATTACTTAGGAATATGGTTTAATAACATGATTATGGATGTGTTTCCCATGTTTTATTGATTACGGAAATTTGGTCTAGAATGTCTATTAGGAATTCTTTATCTTCTATGCTTCGTGTTGTTAGGATTGAGTTACTATTTATATGAGATGCATGTGTTTTTCATTGTGAATGTTTGACCAAGGGGAATTGGCTATGAGAGGTTCCTGAAGTAGGGTCATTTATGTATGAATTTTTGTTATGTTGACTCAGAGGTATTGACTGTGAGAGATGTCAGGTGGTCATTGAATAGAGGTGTTAGACCCTGAGAGCTACCCAAAGAGTCGTTATAATGATGGTTGGACCATAGGGTATTGACTATAAGAGCTTCTAGGGGTCATTATATTATATTGTTTCTATGCAGACCAAGGGGGTATTGACCATGAGAGATGACCAGGAGGTCATTTGTAAATGATTAGTGCCATGTGGTACCAAAGTGGTTAGACTGTATGAGCTTTCCCATATGGTCATTTTTTTATTTAATTGATGATATGTTAAACCAGAGGGGTAAGACTCTGAGAACATTACCAAAGGGTTTCTTATGAATGTTTGAATGGTTGTAACAATTAGGCCCAGACAAATCACAAGCATGGACTTGGTCTTATGGGGTTTTTTAGATGGTCCCCTAAGAAATCTGTTTGTTATATTATACAGGGGGGATAAAAAGCATAAGCTATATCCTGAGGTAACATTATTAAATGGACTGAGTAATTATTAAATGTAAATGAGTGTAATTGAAAATCATTGGTTTGTTTACTTTGAGTACTTCCTAGTTTTTGGATTTATTTCTTCATATACCTTTTATATATTTTCACTGATAGTTAGTCATAGATATTTTGGTGGATTCTTACTGGGATTCAACTAACACCCTGTTTGAGTCATGCTTTTCGACCCAAAAAGATTATATGGTTGTTGGTATAGATAAGGGAAATAACCAATTTTCATCAGGTACTTATTATTGTTGGAGTGGGAGAGCATGGGACAAAGATGTGGCTGGCAACTCTATTAGAGTTTAATGTTTTCTATACCTTATTTTAATTATTGTATTCTAGCATTGTGACTTGTTTGGATTCTTTCCCAAATACATGTGACATGCATCATTTATTTATATATGTTGGAGTTGTTTTTACTATCAGTCTTCCACGGTTTACTTTGTTTTTTGGTATTACTACTTCCCCTACTATTTACTATTTATTTCAATTATGTTACCCTTCCTATGAGGGCATAGATTCCCCACTATCACACCCAATTCCCTTACTACTACTTAGTATCCTCTAGCATTTGGGGAAATGCGCTTGAGGCCATGTGACCAACCGGGTACGGGGCACCTTTAGGCGGCACCCAGATCTCGGATGTAACAAAGTGGTATCAATGGAGGTTTTCTTCTACTTTGTCATACTATTTTGATCCTATAGATAATAATATGAAGTAATAGGTAGTTTCTAATAAGTTGTTCTTGGGAGTAGTTAACCCGTGTACAGGGAAAAGCCAAGTTACCTCAAATATTGAAATTTTTCTGGTTTTTTCCATTATTAAAGTTGAGTTGATTTCACCTTGGGTGATTCACTTGTTTTGTTCTGTTATTATTTATATCATTTTGGTTCTATTTATGTTTCAACCTGATGATATTATGGTATTTCATCTCATTCATGATATAGGAACTTGATAGAGATCGCTTGTCATGCATTTGTGTCATGTCATTTAGGGTACAATGTTGATTGCATGTTGTTGCGATAGATGTTGTGATATATATGAATTATATTATGATAGATGTCATGATATAATACCTACTATATTGATAGGGTATTGAAATTGTAAAGTTTCGTTTTGATGGATTCCAAACTTTAGTCCTTGAGGTGTTATGGGCCCTCTTGGATCAAAATTTTTTGGATCATGTTTGAACATTAAATTGAATATTTTCAAGTTATGGGGTGAATAAGGATTCCAAACATTAATTTGTGGGATTATGGGCTCTCACAGATTAGAATTTTACATTTATTAGACAAAATTATATGTTTTTAAGGATTTTGGAGAAGTTTTTGAGGCTTACTGTCAAGAAACCTATACAACACGGCTTGTGGTGTTATGAACACGCGTTGTGTGTTCTATTTTGGAAGAAAAAACTTTTATTAAGTGCACACTATGTACTATCAGTACACACCATGTGATGCTTAACCGTGTGACTGAATATATGAGTAGAAACATAGGGTTGGGAAATATTTTGGTAGAACACGTCATGTCTAGTTTGTACATGCCATGTTGTAAAGGACCATGTATCCAGACATGAGACCAACAACACTAGTGGATGAATCTTGGGTTGTATATGTCATGTATTTATGGAATAGGCCATGTATAAGTCAACCATGTATCCAGCTATGTGACTAACAACATGGGTGTTTGGAGCTTAGGTGGCACATGTTGTGTATAGGGTGAACATGTCGTGTATTGTTATGCCAACAGACCTCATGTGGTTTATCTATATAGAGGAACCTGGGTAAGAGGTAAAATTAAATTAAACATCGTGTCCCAGGAGGAAAACACCATGTGTAGATGTGTTACACAACCAGGTTGGCAGAGGTACTCTCCCATGTAAGGCTTAAATGGAACACATTGTGTGGTCATTATACATGTCGTTTAATTGTGTTTAGTAAAACGTGAAAGTTTCTTATCCTATTCATTTCATGCACTTATAAGTTTTTATACATGATAATCTTGAACTATGGTGTGTGCTTGACCTTTCAGATTCATGCCACCAAGATGTCCTATGGTTGTATGCCAGATACAGGGAAATGAACAGATTCTAGAAATGATAGAAAAGGGACCACCAGTAGATCCTCTGATCATGCCCGTTTTGGAACCAGCTATTATACCAGATGTAGGTGCTGATGCATAGTTCTGTGAAGGCTTTTTGAGGATGTTATAGACTTTTCAGGGAGCACCACATCCTATCCCATCTCTGGCAGAGTTGACATGGGTTTTCCAGTAGTAGAATTTTCCCACTTTTTTAGGGGATGGGGGACCACAGGCTGTAGTGACTTGGATGGAGTCCATGCCTGCTATCTTTGAGAATCTGGAGACGCCTTTAAAGAGGAGGGTGAATCTCACAACAAAAATTCTATGTGATACTACCAAAAGATGACGGGATGTTATCTCATAGGTAGGACATCATCGGGATATGGCATGGGAATACTTTCAGAGGACCATCTAGGAATATTTCCACCCTGATATGTTGAGGGACAACTGAGCCCAAGAGTTCATGTATTTGGAGTAGGTCTCTCATTCAGTGATGGATCACTCCTCTTGTTTTATAGAGCATCATCACTTCTCACCTATTCTGGGAGGTGACGAGTTATTTATCTAGGTTATTTGAGGATGGTCTCGTATATGAAATATGATAATAGTTGAATGTCTTCTGGATGACTTCAGTGAATGCTATTGTAAACCAAACACTATTATTGAGCATAATCTGAGGGATTTTAGAGTTGTGAGTTAGAGCAGTTCATCATCCAGGGTCGGTACTCCTTTCACAGATACCCAGAAGCATCGAAGGGAGCCTTCACACGATGTTTCTTCAGGTAGTGAGGTGGTATGATACTAGTGTGGATATATTGGGCATACAATACCTCAATTCCCAAGAGACCAAATCAAGTGCCAATCTTGTAGAAAGATGAGCCATCTTTATAGTTTTTTCCGGGTGTTTTCACCAGTAGCGAGTGATAGGGGTTCTGATATGACTCCACGTTCAGGAGTTGGACCACCAGTTTCTCATCAGTCAAGGAACTGGAGTTCGTCAAGTTGTTCAGGCGGAGGAGGTGGTTGTGGCCATGGTAGTCAGGCTACTATTTTTTAGCAATAGTAGTGTGGATCAGATTAGGGTAGTTAGGCAGGGTAACATTTCCACTAAACTGGTCAAACATTTTTAGTGGAGCAGACCCAGCAGGAGCAGGATCCCAGACCCTCTATGGTTAAAGTTACAATTTTAGTTGCCTCAGTTTTATTATCTCCTCTTTTTGATATATGGGCTTCGCATAGTTTTATATTTGTTGTTGTTGTGGTGAGAATTGGGATCTGTGTCTTTATTTTTGAGGATGTTAGGATTCTAGACACTCTATTGTGGATTAGGATGGCTAATGTACGCTAATGAAAATAGTTCCCTCTTGATTTTTCTAGGTGTCACTTCTTATGGGATTTCCTTGTCTTAGAGAAGATATGATATGATTTCACTCTCAGAATGGACTGTTTTGTCTCCTATCAGGCCTTAAATGAATGCTATCATCGCAGGGTGAGTTTCACCTCACCAGAGGGTCGGTCTTTTCTACACAATGGGGAATGGGATGTCCATGCAAGCCGAGATGGACCCAAGAATCATGGGTTGGGAGGTGTTACATCCCATATTTCTAGTTTATATCTATATGGCCAGGGGAATTCATAGATATACCTTCTTCCAGTGGTGGATCATTTCAGAGATTTATTTATAGATGACTTTTCTGGTCTACATCCAGAGCATGAGGTATATTTCTCTATTGATCTTGTTACATGAGCGGCACCAATGTACATTCCTTTTTATAGGATGGCTAAGCCTATGTTACATGAGCTCAAGAAGAAGTTATATGAGTTACAGTAAAAGGGTTTCATCTAAGCCGGTACTTCTCCTTGGGGTTCTCTGGTCCTTTTTGGGAAGAAGGAATATTGAAATCTTAGACTTTGTGTGGATTATTGGAAGTTGAAACGGTTGATTGTCAAGAACTGATATCCCTTACCAAAGATTTATTATCTTTGATATAAAATTTTTGGATTTATAGTGTTATCAAAGATTTACTTGAGATCCATAAATAATTATTTGTGTGTTAGACCATCAGATATACCTTTTCCGGGATTTTGGAGCATGTATGGTCTATATGAGTATTTGGTTATGTCGTTCAGTCTCACAAACACACTTACAGTTTTTATTGCATTGATTAACTGAGTGTTCCATCCTTGGATTCTTTTGTGGTAGTTTTCTTGGATGATATCTTGGTGTACTCTCACACTCTACATTACCATGCCACCCTTCTTGAGATCTTATTGAGTACACTGAAAGAGCATCAATTATATGCTAATATCCTAAAATGACACTTTTTGATGGAGCAAATTCACTTCACGGGTCATTTTATATCAGAGAAAGGAGTATCAGTAGATATAGAAAAGGTTATAGTAGTAGTTTCCTAGGAGATTCCAAATAAAATATCTAAGGTATGGAGTATTCTAGGGTTGGCTATTTACTACAGGCACTTTATATAGGAATTTTCACTCTTATCAGCACCACTGATAGGTTTGACTAAGAAAGGGGAAATGTACTTGTGGACATATTCTTATGATTCAGCCTTTTAGGAGCTAAAATATAGATTTAATTCAGCACTGATATTGATTTTTTCAGAGCCGATCAAGAGTTACACCATTTACTATGATGCGTGAGGTATCGGGATGAGAGTAGTTCCTATATAGGGAGAAGAAGTCTTCGTGTACGGGTCTCGGTAGTTGAGGCTACATGAGAAGAATTACATGACACACGATCTTGAGTTAGTTGCTGTTGTGCAGGACTTACACTATTTGAGACATTATCTTTTGAGAGAGCATTTTTTGGTATTCGCTGACCACAAGATCCTAAATTATATCTTTACTCAGTGTGGCCTGAATTTGAGATAGAAAAGGTGGGTTGAGTATCTTCAGTCTTTTGACATTCAAATTGCCTATATGCCTGGGAAAGGCAATGTAGTGGCTAATGGGTTGAGTAGGAGGACTCAGATATAGGAAGTTTTAGAGTCCATAAGTGAGTGAATGATTATGGATTTGTTCCCTGAGATGCATTTGGAGGTGCATGATAGATAGGGGAAGAAATTATATTCTTTTGTAGTTGTTACCTCTACTATACTGGATCGAGAGTGAATAATAAATCTCTTATATTCCAAAGAACTGGTCCTACGGGAGAGTTTTTCATGTGAGGACCCTACTCCTGGGTGGATTGTAGGTGACGATGAGGTATTTTGTTTTCGTGGATGCATATGGGTGTTAATAGACATATATAAGGAGTTGATGTGAGATTTTTACTCCTCAGTTTGGGAATTTCATCCTAGTGTCACCAAGATGTATCGATATCTACACTGTCTGTATTGGTGGCCAGGTATAAAGAGGGATGTAGCTGGTTTTGTTATGAGGTGTTCCACTTATCATCAGGTGATGTCAAAGAATCAGTTACTAACATAGCTTTTGTAGTAGTTACCCATTCTTGAGTGGATGTGGAATGATGTTTCGATGGATTTCGTGACAGGTTTTCTGAGGTCTCCTTAAGGGAATGATGTGGTTTGGGTTGTTGTTGAGAGATTAACAAATGTTGAAAATTTCTTACTGATTAAGGAAACCATTAGTATTGATTAGATTGGAAGGCTGTACATCTGAGAGATTTTATGTTTTCATGGGGATTTTCACTCTATCGTTTCAGATAGGGATGCCCATTTTACTTCTCGAGTCTGGAAGGGACTAAAGATGGATTTGGGTACACAAGTACTTCTGAGTACATCATACCATCCCAAAACTAATGGCCAGTATGAGATTATGATTCAGGTTTTGGAGGACATGCTTCGAGTATGAATCCGAGATTTTGGGGGATATTGGGAGAGACACATACCCCTAGTGGAGTTTTCCTATAATAACTGTTTTCTCAAAATGATTCAGATGACACCTTCTGAGGCACTGTACGGTAGTCTATGTCGATCACCCCTATGTTGGCTAGAGTCATGATAGGTAGCTATGTTGGGACCTCATCTTGTCCAGGATACCACTGAGCAGGTGGAGTTGATTTGTAAGAGGATGGATACTACACAGTCTCTGCAGAAATCTTATGCTGATCGACGGAGACAACCTCTGGAGTTTGAGGTCGCAGATCTGGTTTTTGTACATGTCACACTGTGGTTGGGACACAAGAGGATTATGAGATAGGGAAGATTTCAGCAAGATATGTCTGACTATTTGGGGGTTTGGAAATATTCGGGCTGGTTTCCTATCAGTAGTAGTCACCTTAGAGGTACCAGGCTACACACGACGTATTTCATGTTTCTCAGCAACAATGTTACTTTTTGGACTCGTCTCACATTTTTCAACCCAAGGAGATTGAGTTAGAAGTGGATTAATCCTTTGAGGAGCACCTGATTTGGATTTTGGATTGAAATATAAAGGTTCTATATGAAGGTTGTATTCCTTTGGTATGAGTGCTATGGTTGCACGGGTGATTACATGACAAGACTTGGGAGAGAGGGGCCGATGTACGATCATAGTGCCCAGAGTTGTTTGATGTTTCTTCTAATCTACTCTTTGAATGGAATTTTTGGGATGAATTTTTTTAAGGGGGAAGTTTTTAAGACCCCAAATCTGAATTTTAGGTATGGATCCTTAATTTGTGTATTTTTTAGGAAAAAGGAAAAATGGGTAAATTATCTATGTACACGCCGTGTACTCCTGAGTACACACCATGTACCCGATTACCATGTGCAGATGTGTACTAGCTGTGTAATGGCTGAGTACATGGTCGTGTAAGTGACCTAGAATACCACCTAAAGTGGGGGCCGAATGAGGCTAGTATATGAAATGTACATTAAATGAACATGTCGTGTTATTTTCTTTTTATTTGATTAATTGGATTGGGGTCACGTCTCATCTCCAGAATGCTCTTCTTCTCCCTATATTTTGTATAGTAGAGCGATGAATGATCGATAAACATCAAACTCATCCCATTCCTTCATCCGAGCTCTGGTTGAGATGTCATTGTGTGCGTTAGATTCCCACCAGTGAGTTTCTCTCCCCCAGAGCCTCTCTTCCTAATTTCTCCACTCTCTTTAGTTATCCAAGTTTGAATGATTTTAACCTTTTTGTTGATATATGTCATTCTTGGCCAATTCACGGGATGATGTTTAAGAGTGTTCATCGTACAATTTCATGGTCGGTGGATTGATCTTTTAATTGGTTTTCTTTGTATTATATATGCTAAAACTACAGAATACCCATATTTAAGGTATTTTGTGGTATGGAATTTTACCCTTTTTAATACCAGTTAAGGTTTGTTTGATTGATAAAGGGTTATTTATTATGAATAAGGTTCCATACATGGATTATGGATGTGTTTCCCATATTTGATTGATTATGAAAGTTTGGTCTATAATTCCTATTATGCTTGCTTTGTTTTTCATGCCTCGTGTTGTTAGGATGAGGTAACTGTTTATATGAGATGCATGAGTTTCATATTGTGAAAATCTTGACCAAGGGTAATTTACTATGAGAGCCTCCTGAAGTAGGTTAATTTATGTATGATTTATTTTTATGTTGACCCAGAGGTATTGACTATGAGAGTTGTCAGGTGGTCATTGACCAGAAGGGTTAGACCATGATAGCTACCCAGAGGGTCGTTATTATGAATTTAGGACCATAGGAAATTGACTGTGATAGCTTCTAAGGTTTATTATATTATATTCATTTTATGCATACCAAGTGGGTATTGACTATGATAGATGCCTAAGATGTCTTTTGTAAATTATTATTACCATGTTGGACCAAAGGGGTTAGGCAATGTGAGATTTCCTAGAGGGTCATTATTTTGTTGAATTTATGAAATGTTAAAACAGATGGATTAGACTATGATAACGTTCCCAAAGGGTTTCTTATAAATGTTTGAATGGTTGTGAAGAGTCTTTCAAGACAAAGCACAAGCTTGGGTTTGGTCTTACTGGGTTGTTCAGATGGTCTTCTGAGAGGTTTGTTTGTTACATTATACAGGGGGATATAGATCTTAGGCTGGATCCAGAGGATACATTATTTAGTGGATTGAATAATTCTTAAATGTAAATAAATGTACTTGAAAACTATAGGATATTTTACTTTGAGTAGTTCCTAGTTTATTGCTTTATTTCTGCACATACCTTCTATATATATTCATTGATAGTTAAGCACATATCTTTTGGTGGTTTCCTAATAAGATTCATCTCACAGCTTGTTTGGGTCATTCTTTTCAACCAAAACAGATTATACGGTTGTAGGTACAGATAAAAGAAAGCTCCCTTCTTAATCAGGTACTTGATTACTGTTGTAGTTATAGATAATGGGACCAAGATGAGGCTTGTGATGCTGATTGATTTTACTATTATTTTACATTGGTTTTAGTATTTTATTATAGCATTTTGACTTGTTTGACTGCTTCCTAGATACATGTTACATGTATCATTTTTTTTATATATGTTATAGTTTTCTTTACTATCAGTCTTCCATTGTTTAATTTTTTGTATGGTATTACTACTTCAACTACTATTTACTATTTTTGCTGCTATGTTACTCTACCTATGGGGGCATATTTTCCCAAATATCACACCCATGGCCCTCACTGCGAGTCGGCAGCCTTTGGCATTCGGGGAAATGCGCTTGAGGCCATGTGACTAACTGGGTATTGGGCACCTTTGGGCGGAACCTGGATCTATGAAGTTACACAAGCCACCATCATAACCCAAATACAACATTATTCCCCATAGTGATCATTGGAAACAAAACCATCATGTCATAACTTGAAAAATTATAGGATACCTGAAGAATGCATGAACACCATCACGAGAATGCAAGGTGTGATCCAATGCCTACTAGGATACCACCATGAGTCCATTGCATTCTAGTAATATAGAAACCATGTCCATTGGATTGAAAATAATAACAACGTAGGTTCTTTTCATTTATTTTATACTAAATACAAATAAACATACCACATTTCATATCATTTCTCAAAAAACCCTTTTATAAAACATACCTCAATGAGTACATAACAAGGTGATGTGGTAAGTGGAACTGTCGTCTACTATTTTAAAACTAAAATACTTTCATTTAAAATATTTACCAAGGCTACCATTTCCCTCTTCTCTTAAAACACCCTTCTCTCAAAATATACCATTTCTTGGTTTAAGAATATTATTTCAAAAGAAAACAATTTATAATAGCTTAAATTACAAATCAATTATTTTTTTAAAAAATTCCTCTCATGGTTTAAAAAAATTCCAAATAAATGATTTTCAAGGTTTTAATTTAAAACAAATATCTATTTTCCCTTTTTGAAACTCAACACATGCACACTCAATATGAATATAGTAAAGGAAGAAAAATTAAAAAAAAATATCCATAAATAGTCATAAATAAATATTAGTAATGAAACAGGTAAATTCTTTCATGGATTAGTCACATGCATAAACAATAAATATCTTAAAGTAATTACAATGTAAGAGACAAGTAATTCACATGCCAATAAAAATCCATAACATAAGATACATAGCATGAGGTAGGAACCTAGGGACTAATGGTATAATTATATGACATAAAAAATTGGAACAAACTTCCAGAAGGTTAACAGTCATATCATTTATCCTCGGAATTACTATCAACTAATATCATCCACAAAAATCTCATAGACAGGTCATAACATTGAACTATGGGATACTATTTATTGTGTATGCCTCAACTAATATGCCGAAAATCCCTTAATCCCCCACATAGTATCCTAGTGATCCTAATTTCATAGATAATTGAGGTTGAAAACTATAGAACCTATTTCAATCACATGAAAATATAAATCTCAAATCCAATAAATTTAATTACTCATATACATGCCAACTCAGATACACCCCTTTATTAATAACTCGATATCTAACTGTATAATTCATGAATCATAATTCATATAAATTTAATTAAAAGCACAAAATCATAAGAAAATGATAGTAACAGGGCTCAATTAAGATACACCAATCAATCAATAAACCACCAACACCTAACATTCCAAATAAGCCTTCTCTTTATACATAGAAAAGTACACATTTTTAAATCCCTTTTTGAAATCAATTTTAATCCCAAATGAAATTATAAGGGAAAACACATAACCCCAGAGCAAAAAAAAAATATTACTATGAATATCCTCTATCAAAATCGCATTCAAAATAAGGTGAGTTTTGGAACTGACATGTCCAATATCAATAAACAACATTCTCAACCAAAAAAATATTCAACCTAAAAAAACAACACAATAGGCCACACACCACTTTTCAGAAATTATAAATCCTTTAAAATGTACACCATTTTCTTTAAAAAGACATTATTAAAACAACGTAAAAAATGCATAACGTAATTACACCCTACATATACAAGTAACAGTCTTTTAAAACCTGGAAAAACTATTAAAATAGGATAACCACCTTTAAGCAAATAACACTTTGCGATATAAATACAAATTGGTTCAAAACACCATGAACCATTGTTTTTCTAGTACAAAACAATTAATTGAATTTTATCAAACACCTTGAAGGCATAAATAACCATTTAAAACCAAAGTTCCATTTAAATAAACAATTTACCTATTTTTTATAATGGAAAAACTGACATAACATGAAAATGTTTTGATAATACAAAGATAGGTATTATACACATCATTAATTTTGTCTATAAAAATTTTTAAAACATCCATATATCAAGGAACTATTTGATAAAATGGATCATAATGAAAAAACCTATATAAAGTGGTGGAAACATGTATCCTATAATAAAAACCATCAAAATAAGCCTTATGAGACTCCTCACAACCCTTAAAAACCAAAAAGCCTAATTTTCAAAAACCCTAACCATAAAGATCATCCCTCATGGCCATTATGCTTAGAGGGAAAAGAGGGGAAAGAAGATAAACTAATAGAATAAAGAGGAGAGTCCCTCACCATCCCATATGTATGAAGATACACCAAGAACCACTCTAAATCCACCTTGGAATAGCTTAGAATAGTGAGAGAGCTCCTAGGGAGGAACCTAGTTCTGGGGAGTTTAAGTACGAATGCTTAGGGAGGAAGACTCAATTAAAAATATGTTTAAGTGAAACATTACCCCAAATCAAGTTGGTAAAATGGTGGTCTCATACGGTTTATCAAACCATGTACAGGTTGACTGACAAATAGTTCCCCAAAACATCTATGGTCGCATAGTTGTCTCAGATAGTTTACCAAACTATGCATATACCATGAAATCTCTACATTCCCAGACTATTTATGGTTCATGGTTCCTACTGCATGGTTTCCCAACCTACTCACCTAACAGTGTATCCCTATAAAATCTCTATGAACTCAAAATTTGAACCGTCAGACACCCCAAACCTAATGAAGAAAACAACTGTAAAAACCAAATAAAAATGTGACATTTTAGGGTGTCACAATATTACAAGAAATTATTAAATATATATCTAACAAATTAAAATAATATGGGGATATGGTATTTCTCAAACCACTATAAGATGATAATTTTAGCTAAACATCTATTTTTAAATAATTCCTTTCAAATGATATCGTGTTGAATTTGTTTTGAGAATATTCACCGCTTACTAATTTTCCAATATATTCTATATTGGTAACTAAATTATCTTTACTCTCTTTAATAAAATGTTACATGTTCATGATAGTAAGTTTTTTATAGTGTTTTATCATATTTATATGACCCAAACATGACATATTTAGATATTATATCATATCACATAATTTAATATTACATATCAAAAATAAAAACACCTTCTTAGAACCCAAAGGATTAACTGCATTGTGGATCTGATTCCTAACCATCTTATTTTAAAATATAATATATATTTATTCAATATGTTTTAATAATAGTCATTTAATTTCTATTCATATCATACATAATATTATTATTTATTACAAACAGAAATAGAAAAGATAAGAAATCGGTGAGATCAGACACACATTAAGGGAAAAATATATCAGTGAGCCATGGATGATTTATCATTAGATCATAAACATGTGAGGAAACATGAACATTATATAAATTTTTACTCAATTTAATAAGATCATAAAATTATTTGGAATGATCATGAGGCATGATAATATAATCATAAATTAATAACTAGGTACATAAAACCATAAAAGCATCATAATGAAAGTAAAACTTATACCATGGCATGAGAATGTGAATTAATAATAATAATCATAGTATATGAAACTATAAATCAATAATGTGGAATAAATATATGTATATAAAATCATAATATAGGTGAAGTTCAGCCACCAAGACATTCATATCAGATTAGACTAGGCTAACCCCTATGTCTCATAACATAATGGATTTGACTCATCACTAGTGTTGTATAACATAGTAGATTTTGACTCACCACCTTTACCCAACAGTAACTTCTTGTGAAATAAAGATTTACCAAATTAATTTTATATTTATATAATATTGGGAACACCCATCGCATATTGATAAACTATATATATTTCATCCATATGAAATCAAATATACATCATTTCTTGATTAATATTTGGAAATAAAATGTGTTACAAAACATTTTCATATGGTATTACACAAGGATAAATATGTAATTTGATTAAATGATACCCAAAATTCAATCACCCAGGAGAAAAATATCATAAGAATGATTTGGGATTAATTCATGAAACATAATATAAATTGATGATAGATCTTCAAGAGGAAGAAATGAAAATGGAAAATAAATCATGGAAATAGTTTTCTTTATGGTTTAATGACATTTCTATAAAAACAAATGTATATGTCAACTTAAAAAATCATCTACAAATAGTGAAAATTTATTTTTAAAATATAATTTTAATAAAAAACCCCAATATTAATAACACAAAAATAAATAAATAAAGAGTATAAAGAGTGTGGAGTAAAAGAGAAAAAATAGTATGGATATTGAGAGATATAATTTTTAAAAATATTATTAATGGTTTTAGGTAACCCACACCGATAAAAGGGATATATAATTTTATTTATGTATAGATATAATAATAAATATGAATGATATAGAATATTATGTGTATTTAACTTTTAAAATAAAAAATTAAATACTTCTGGTTATTATTCTAGTAGGAACGATGAACCACACTAAAAGCGGAGGTTGAATCTGTAACACCCCAGGTAAATAAAGAATATGACATTTTTATATTTATCCCTATTTGTGAATAAAATGTTAATATTAATTTAAAGGGAACGCTATGATTGATGGCTTACCCAATATGCAACAAGGAGTTTCTTTGAAATCTAACGTTGCACTATAATAATAAAATAATATTATCTTAAATGGTAGTTAACGCCTAGCCGTTGTAATGGAGGGAATGAATAGAACTAACTAAAAAATGATTATATATGTTTGTCGAATATTTTTACTTTTTACAATAAATGTTAGAGGATTAAAAATGTGAATGAATTCAATTTTTAAGCGTAAACATTCTAATAATCTTTAGAAGGTCGATTAAACGCCTTTTGATGGCGAACCTCTTTTAAATCCAATTTTTGACAATTTTATGTGTTATATTTGACAAAATAAAATTTTTCTTTAGAATTGAGACATCAAAATGTACTTTGTGTAAATTTTTGGTATCTTTCCGATAAAGTTCATTTTTTATGAATAGTGAAAATGTTGTATTTTAATTCAAAACCTCTTTTTAATCTAATTTATTTATAATATTATATTATCTTTTGAATTGTATTTAAAGTAAAATTAGAATATATTTTTACCATTTAATCCAATAATGGTCATTAGAATTAATTTCAATTTGAAATTAGATTTAAACTAGTGTCAATCTTTTAATAGATATTGTTTCTTAAAAACACGCTATTTGTTTTGACAACGGGAATTAATTATTAAATTAATTAATTAAGCTTATATGTTTTGAATTTTTTAAAATAGACATCATTTTTGAGTTTGGAATATCAAATATAGCTTAGGGTGAATTTTTGGTATTTTTCTGAAAAACATCAATTTTTGATGAATAGTGAAACCACTAAGTGGTAGTTAAAGAAACTGATTTTTTCGTTTAAATGAAACTTTTCCAGCTCGGTGTTTTGAATTTAAAAAATCCGACATACATGTTTTTCATTAAGAATAAAATTGTGGTTCAATAGAATTAAAATAATTTTTTGGTGAATAGTAACTTTTATGTTTTTAATCGCGATTAGAGGTAATTAGTGTGGTTTAAGGTAAAAATAATGTTTTAATAATATGAGATGAGCTTGACACATGTCCTACCCTTATTGGATGTGTCATGGACGACAAATAAAATCCATGGGTCAACTTGGGGACCCCATGGAGCCACTCTGGTTGGGAAATGACATAAATAACTTTTTATTTAATGTAAAAGTAAAAATGACACAAACATGAGTTGTTTTACTAAAACAGTTTTTACATGGGGTTATACAAGTCAGATTTTTGACTATAAATATTCATTGGAAAGATAAAAAGATTTCCTACATCATGATATTTTTTTTATAATTTTTAGACATTAAATAAATAAAATTATTTAGGAACTCATAATGATGCAGTGATTGCCTCATTAATAAAGGATTTAAATAATATGAAATGATAATGTAAAATCTATGACCTACACATGTCCAAAACCTATTGGATTGGTGGATTTAAAAACATTATCACCTTATCCTATAATTATATCAATTTGTGACCTTTTAAATCTGAAACTCATTTTCAAATAAAGTATCATTTCTTTACTTTCCAAGAGTGCCCCTCCTCTCCTCTTATAAAAGGCCCCCACCTCTACCTCCATACCCACACTTCCAAAGCATTTGGATCCGACAACCCCTGATCATTTTGCCTCTCCACATCCCTATATTACTCCTAGTAGCCTCACATTGGGCAGAAGTCTTCCCAAGTAAGCCTTTGAGATCAAATCAAAAAGAGTTACCCGATTTTAAAGTAATGTCTTCACTTGTGTTATTTTGTTTTATTTTGCTTCTCCAACCCCCTAAACTCTTTTTATTCATTTATTTTGTAACAACTCCAGTATCTTCAATATACTAGTATGTTTTTATAAGAAGCATTAGAGATACACTTACACACACCTACATCAAATGGTTAAAGAACATACTGTTTTTGTCGATGGCGAATTTCTGCCTCACGAAACGATGATTGTTCAACACTCATATAACACATTAAAAGGTGGCCATTAAGATGTCACTATAATTATATATGATATATAATATGTTTATGTTTTACTTAAGCTTCTGTATTTTTCTTTTTTGTCATACCTTTATGGTTTCCATTGTGGGTAAACACGATAATTTCATTTTAGGAAGTGCGGACTACCGCCCCCTCAAAGTGATTTGATTCGTTAATGCCATATATGGGATGTATAAAGATGTATTTAAAGTTATTATATATGATTTATGTTACATATAAATTATGAATACAATTATGGAATTAAAATATACATACCTCTCATTTAGTTTTAATTCCATTAATATGACATAGAAATGAAAGTAGCGTTCATGCGTACGTACGGCTTACCGTCTCCATGAACGGTGCATTTCATTTCTTACCTCTAAATGATTATGTAATATTATAAATACATGTATATTATGGATATATATGATATATATGATATCCAAATCATGCATATCATTATGGATATAATGAACCTTTGACCACACAAACAACATGTAATTGTAAGAAGTCCACTTTCGACTTAAGAACCAAATATCGACAAAACAAACATTATTAACTTAAATGATTACATAATGCTTATAACATGGAAATAAGTGATATAAAAGGAATAATGAACTTTAAAAAGGTTCTTAATCAAGTATAAATTAACTCAAGTTTATTATTCAGGACGTTAAATAACGATCGAGTCAAGTCGGACCCGCGGTAAGGGATCATACTCCTCTCTTTCTTTTTAAGTACACTTTTTTATGTCATTCCTTTTAATCTCACCTTTCTTGTGATTGTGATGTTCTTTTATATTACTATTACTGTAATTTTTATGTTCATATGATGAGATACCCTATTCTCTCTCATCAATCCATTTTGGATGTTTTGAGTGGCGC
Source organism: Viscum album (assembly GCA_963277665.1). Classification (NCBI taxonomy): domain Eukaryota; kingdom Viridiplantae; phylum Streptophyta; class Magnoliopsida; order Santalales; family Viscaceae; genus Viscum; species Viscum album. The sequence goes on from OY728132.1 coordinate 799,061,236, forward strand.
CGTTAGGCTGCTGAATTTTCGTAAGAGATCTAACCTCTCTCTTTCTTTTTAAGTACTCTCCTTTATGTCACTTCATTTAAGATCCTCTTTGTTATGTTGGGGGATGTTCTTTTATATTACTCTTTCTGTAAAATTTATTTTAATATGATAATAGACCCTATTTGATCTCATCAATCCATTTTTGTAATTTTTAAGTGGCACCGTTAGGCTGGCGAGTTTTCGTAAGGGATTTTTCATCTCACTTTTATTCCCATGAGATTTATTCTACATTTGCCACAATTTCCTTTGAGTGGTGTATGTACTTCCCATTATTTTACTCATTTTGTAATATAATTTAATTTATGAGTATTTACATCAATGTTATATTTTCCTTCTTTCACGGGGTGTATGTTTCGAAAGATACCCATGTCGGTAAGGGAACCTTTCAACCTCCTCTTCTTAAAAGACTTCTTTTGTTATGTCTTTTAATTCACATAACATTATGTTGGGATATGTTCTTATATATCCTTAGTGATTTAAATTTTATGTCCAAGTGATGAGATACCCTTTTTATCTCTCATCAACTCATTTTCTGAATTTTGTAGTGACGTCGTTAGGCTATCAAATTTTTGCAAGGGAACTTCTTAACCCAATTTTGATTCTTTGGGATAAGCTTGTACTCCTTGAATATTTCGTTCAATGAATATGTGTGAATAACCTATGATTGTTTTACACTTAATATCCACTTATATTTGGTGTATTAGTTTGTCATACATAATTATGTAATTGATTTATCCTTAATCCAAGGATACTGTCTTTGTATGGGACTTCGTCTCAATCTCCTTTCATTGAGGCATATTTTGTTTTATACACAACCTTCTTTTATACGATGTATAAACCCCTTTGACTTTTACTTTTATCCGAAAGGAATCTTTTTTATACAAAGCGTTTTACTAAACGACAAAAGGGAATGTTTTTGTCGTACGTATGCGGCGACAACGACATCTCCGCCACCATAACCATTATTTGAGTTTAGGATTCCTCTACAAGACATACCTTTTTTTAAAAGAAAAATAAATACCATGTTTTACTTTTCTTTTATTTTGGTATTGAAATGGTTTTCATAATGTTTTTATATCAATGTGTTGTATTGATATCTTGTGATTGAAAAGTGGAAATGTTAGGTTTCCTTTATGCATGTTTTTTGTGATACGATTATGTTATGGTTCTTGGGAATTATTATGAAGACGGGTGGTTCCGTGATAAACAAGGGTAGGTGAGCCCGATATAGCTCTCCAATGCATTGGGTAACGCAAAGGGGTTAAACGTTAAGGTTTCGCTGAAGAGATTTAGGGAATATACTGTTATGGGTATTCCAAACGTAACCAAGATGGTTACTCCCTACGTAAGAATGTTATTAATGCATCAAGGTACCATTATGTTTTATGATTTCTATGATTTATTCATGATTTATGAGGTATGTAAAAGTGATTATGTTTTATGGGTAAAATATGATTTCATTCTTATGTATACATGTACTCATGTTTCCTTTCCATATTTTTATATCCCTTACTGAGATTTTTTATGCTCCTCCCAAGTTTTTGAAATGTATTTCATAGGTCAAAGGAAGGGTACATGATATGATGATAGTGTCAAGGAAGTGTCAAGAAAGAATCCATGATTTATTTTAAATATTATTTCGTTGATGGGAAAAATGAATACTATCTTTTATATAACCACTTTTTTTAAATGTGGAATGTAATGCAAGTTTTATGATCTAATTCTCTAAAACTCTAATCCTAAAAAGATCCTCAATGTGTAATCTTGTAATAACTCATGATTAAGTATGGTTTAAGGCTGGGGCCTTATAGTTGGTATCATAGGTCGGTTTAGATAACTTTAGAGGTTAGGGTATTCTCTAAGCACAAGTGACATTACCATAATGGTTAGGATTTCAGAAAGAGTCTTAGTTTTAGATAAAGTGAATGAGTAAGTATATCTTAGTGTTTACCTTCCTCATTAGTAAATGATGGTTTTTTGATATACTCTCACTGACATTTCTATTTTTAGTGAATTGATGGATCTAGTAGGCACCAAAGAGACAACAGGTTTGAAGGAAACTGTAGTGGTTCTCTGATTAAGATACTAGATAAAATGGGGGATTCAATGAGGAAACTCATGGTTGTTCTAAACCAACTATCAATGATTCATGATCAACCACTTGGACCTTGGTATGATCTGCAATGCATCATGTACGAGATGGCCAATCGATGTGGAAGTTCAGGTAATAATTATAAAGGTAACCATTAGAGTTTATATGATCTTTACTTTTGAGGTAATTATGGGTTATTATATGTTATGATCGAAAATGAAAGGCATGAGATAAACATGAGGTTAAAATATGTTATGATCATTTTTTAAGATTTTATCTCGTTTTGGGGAATGTTTTGATAATTATATAGTTTTGGAAAAACGACAACACGTAGACCGTGTGACAACCCGTCGCGTCGGACAAAGCTGCGGGAATCGAACCCACAACCAAAGTGCGACTGGTATTTATCGCCTACCACTGGACTACGTGAAGTCCCTAGTTAATTTGACTAATTCTTTTTAGTTAGATGATTTTAGTAATTAAGAGTAAGTTTATTTTGTGTTATCTATGGAAATGATTAACCTATCATCGAGGATATGTGATTAGGTTAATTACTTTTCAATATGAGAATTTAAGAGAAAATGATGTTATTTGGAGATAAAAGTTAATTTGAACCTTGGAAGACTATGTGACTAAATACTTCAAATATTTGGGTTTCAATCTTAGTTTGGTTTACTTTGAAGAATTTTATGGACAAATTGTGTATCAAATGGTCCTCATTGAACTTTGGGTTTTGTTGGACAAGTTTTGGAGATTAAGAATAGATTTTCTTTTTATAAAGGGTTTTCCTTTTTTGGATTATCTGATCTTGTACTAACCATTTTGGTTTTGGTTTTGGTTAAAGTCTAAATACATGGGAAGTATATAGTTCTCTTTTTTGGATTAGGTGATTCTATAGAAGTTGATTATAGTACTCTTAATGTGAACATGTCTTCCTAAATACTCGTCTTTTAGAGAAAATATGAGTTTTTTTAAGAAATCTAATAAAATTTGGAAGTCAACATGATAAGTTATTATGTTTCCTTATGAATAAATTCCTCAATAAAAATAAACTTAAAACAAAAATGTTGTCTATTAACTTTTCCTACTGGGGAATCGAATACCGTTTAACCCATCACAAGTTTGTGATTTTCTTGTGGTTAAGTTCTCCTAGACATGTTTACTATCACTCTCCCTTTGAACATGAACCTTTGTTTTTTTTCCTCCATTACATATTTTCTTACATGGAATCCTAGTAATGGTTAACTCGGGTGACCTCTGTACTCCTCTTTCTTTCTTTTAAAGTGATTGTTTTACCGACTCTTGATCAGATGTGGGACTTTCAATGATGTTTCTGAGCCCAATTTTAAAATTGCGAGGACACAATTCCCAACAAGGGGGGAAGGATGTAACACCCCAGGTAAATAAATAATATGACATTTTTATATTTATCCCTATTTTTGAATAAAATTTTAATATTAATTTAAAGGGAACGCTATGCTTGATGGCTTACCCAATATGAAACAACGAGTTTCTTTGAAATCTTACGTTGCACTATAATAATAAAATAATATTATCTTAAATGGTAGTTAACGCCTAGCCGTTGTAATGGAGGGAATGAACAGAACTAACTAAATAATGATTATATATTTTTGTCAAATATTTTTACTTTTTACAATAAATGTTAGAGGATTAAAAATGTGAATGAATTCAATTTTTAAGCGTAAACATTCTAATAATCATTAGAAGGTCGATTAACCGCCTTTTGATGGAGAACCTCTTTTAAATCCACTTTTTGACAATTTTATGTTTTATATTTGAAAAAATAATATTCTTCTTTAGAATCGAGATATCAAAATTTACTTTGTGTAAATTTTTGGTATCTTTCCGATAAAGTTCATTTTTTTATGAATAGTGAAAAATTTTGTATTTTAATTCAAAACCACTTTTTAATCTAATTTATTTATATGATTAGATTATCTTTTGAGTTCTTTTTAAAGTAAAATTAGAATATATTTTTACCATTTAATCCAATAATGGTCATTGGAATTAATTTCAATTTGAAATTGGACTTAAACTAGTGTCAATCTTTTAATAGATATTGTTTCTTAAAAACACGCTATTTGTTTTGACAGCGGGAATTAATTATTAAATTAATTAATGCAACTTATATGTTTTGAATTTTGTAAAATAGAAATAATTTTTGAGTTCGGAATATCAAATATAGCATAGGGTGATTTTTTGGTATTTTTCTGAAAAACATCAATTTTTGATGAATAGTGAAACCACTAAGTGGTAGTTAAAGAAACTGATTTTTTCATTTAAATGAAACTTTTCCAGCTCTATGTTTTGAATTTCAAAAATCCAACATACATGGTTGTCATTAATAAGTAAAATGTGGTTCAATAAAATTAAAATAATTTTTTGGTGAATAGAAACTTTTAAGTTTTAAATCGTGATTAGAGGTAATTAGTGTAGTTTAAGGTAAAACTAATGTTTTAATATTATGAGATGAGCTTGAAACATCTCCTACCCTTATTGTATGTGTCATGGCCGACCAAGAAAATCCATGGGTCAACTTGGGGACCCCATGGAGCCACTTTGGTTGGGAAATGACTTAAATAACATTTTATTTAATGTAAAAGTAAAAATGACACAAACATGAGTTGTTTTACTAAAACAATTTTTACATGGGGTTATAAAAGTTATATTTTTTACTATAAATTATCATTGGAAATATAAAAATATTTCCTACATCATGATATATTTTTATAATTTTTAGACATTAAATAAATAAAATTATTTATGAAATCATAATGATGCAGTGATTGCCTCATTAATAAAGGATTTAAATAAAATGAAAAGATAATGTAAAATCTATGACCTACACATGTCCAAAACCTATTGGATTGGTGGATTTCAAAGCCTTAACACCTTATCCTCGAATTATATCAATGTGGGACCTTTTAAATCCGAAACTCATTTTCAAATAAAGTAACATTTATTTACTTTCTAAGAGTGCCCCTCCTCTCCTCTTATAAAAGGCCCCCACCTCTACCTCCCTACCCACACTTCCAAAGCATTTTTCTCGGCCAACCCCTGCTCATTTTGCCTCTCCACATCCCTCTCTTACTATTAGAAGCCTCACTTTGGGCAGAAGTCTTCCCAGGGAAGCGTTTGAGCTCAAATCAAAAAGAGTTACCTGATTTAAGGTAATGTCTTCACTTGTGTTCTTTTGTTTTATTTTACTTCTCCAACCCCCTAAACTCTTTTTATTCATTTATTTTGTAAAAACTCCTGTATCTTAAATACACTAGGATTTTGTTATAAGAATAATTCGAGCTACACTTACACACACCTACATCAAATGGTTAAAGAACATTTTTTTTTCTGTGGATGACAAATTTCTGCCTCACGAAACGGTGATTGTTCAACACTCATATAACACCTTAAAAGGTGGCCATTAAGATGTCAATATATTTATATATGATATATAATATGTTTATGTTTTACTTAATCTTCTTTATTTTTCTTTTGTGGCATAACTTTATGGTTTCCATTGTGGGTAAACACGATAATTTCATTTTAGGAAGTGCGGACTACCGCCCCCTCAAAGTGATTTGATTCGTTAATGCCATATGTGGTATGTATAAAGGATGTATTTAATTTTATTATATATGATGTGTGTTACATATAAATGATGAATATAATTCTAGAATTAAAATATACATACCTCTCATTTAGTTTTAATTACACTAATATGACATAGAAATGGATGTAGCGTTCATGCGTACGTACGGCTTACCGTCTCCATGAATGGTGCATTTCATTTCTTACCTCTAAATGATTATGTAATATTATAAATACATGTATATTCTGGATATATATGATATATATGATATCCAAATCATGAATATCATTATGGATATAATGACCCTTTGACCACACGAAGAACATGTAATTGTAAGAAGTCCACTTTCGACTTAAGAACCAAATATCGACAAAACAAACATCATTAACTTAAATGATTAAATAATGTTTATAACATGGAAATAAGTGATATAAAAGGAATAATTAACTTTAAAAAGGTTCTTAAGAAAGTAGAAATTAACTCAAGTTTATTATTCAGGATGTTAAACAACGATCGAGTCAAGTCGGACTCGAGGTAAGGAATCATACTCCTATCTTTCTTTTTAAGTACACTTTTTTATGTCATTCCTTTTAAGCACATATTTCTTGTGATTGTGATATTCTTTTATATTACTCTTACTTTAATTTTTATTTTCATATTATGAGAGACCCTATTCTCTCTCATCAATCCATTTTGTATGTTTTGAGTGGCGCCGTTAGGCTGCTGAATTTTCGTAAGAGATCTAACCTCTCTCTTTCTTTTTATGTACTCTCCTTTATGTCACTTCTTTTAAGCTCCTTTTTTTATGTTGGGGGATGTAATTTTATATTCCTCTTGCTGTAAAATTTGTGTTAATATGATGAGAGAACCTATTTTATCTCATCAATCCATTTTTGTAAGTTTTAAGTGGCGCCGTTAGGCTGTCGAGTTTTCGTAAGGGATTTTTCATCTCACTTTTATTCCCGTGAGATTTATGCTACATTTTCCACAATTTCCTTTGACTGGTGTATGTACTGCCCATTATTTTACTCATTTTGTAATATACTTTTATTTATGAGTATTTACATCAATTTTATATTGTCCTTCTTTCATGGGGTGTATGTTTCGAAAGATACCCATGTCGGTAAGGGAACCTTTCACCCTCCTCTTCCTAAAAGACTTTGTTTGTTATGTATTTTAATTCACATAATATTATGTTGGGATATGTTCTTATATATCCTTAGTGATTTAAATATTTTGTCCAAGTGATGAGATACCCTTTATATCTCTCATCAACTCATTTTCTGAATTTTGTAGTGACGTCGTTAGGCTGTCAAATTTTTGCAAGGGAACTTCTTAACCCAATTTTGATTCTTTGGGATAAACTTGTACTTCATGAATATTTCATTCAATGAATACGTGTGAATAACCTATTATTGTTTTACACTTAATATCCACTTATATTCGGTGTATTAGTTTTTCACACATAATTGTGTAATTGATTTATCCTTAATCCAAGGATACCGTCTTTTTATGGGACTTCGTCTCAATATCCTTTCATTGAGGCATATTTTGTTTTATACACAACCTTCTTTTATACGGTGTATAAACCCCTTTGACTTTTACGTTTATCTGAAAGGAATATTTTTTATACAAAGCGTTTTACTAAACGACAAAAGGTAGTGCTTTTGTTGTACGTATGCGGCGACAACGACTTCTCCGCTGCCGTGACCATTATTTGAGTTTCGGCTTCCTTTACAAGCCATACCTTTTTTTAAAAGAAAAATAAATACCATGGTTTACTTTTATTTTATTTTGGTATTGAAAATGGTTTTCATAATGTTTTTATATCAATGTGTTGTATTGATATCTTGTGATTGAAAAGTGGAAATGTTATGTTTCCTTTATGCATGTTTTATGTGACACGATTATGTTATGTTCCTTGGGAATTATTATGAAGATGGTTGGTTCCGTGATAAACAAAGGGCAGGTGAGCCCGATATAGCTCTCCAATTCATTGGGTAACGCAAAGGGGTTAAACGTTAAGGTTTCTCCGAAGAGATTTAGGGAATATACTGTGATGGGTATTCCAAACGTAACCAAGAGGGTTACTCCCTACGTAAGAATGTTATGAATGCCTAAAGGTACCTTTATGTATTATGATTTATATGATTTATTCATTATTTTATGAGGTATGTTAAGGTGCTTATGTTTTATGGGTAAAGTATGATTTCATTCTTATGTATACATGTACTCATGTTTCCTTTCCATATCTTTATATCCCTTACTGATCTTTTTATGCTCATCCCAAGTTTTTGAAATGTTTTTCACAGGTCAAGGGAAGGGTACATGATATGATGATAGTGTCAAGGAAGTGTCAAGAAAGAATCCATGTTTTATTTTAAGTATGTTTCCACTGATGGGAAAAATGAATACTATATTTTATGTAACCACATTGTTTAAATGTGGAATGTAATGAAAGTTTTATGATCTAATTCTCGAAAACTCTAAACCTGAAAAGATCCTCAATGTGTAATCTTGTAATAACTCAATATTAAGTAAGGTTTAAGGCTGGGGCCTTATAGAATCTGTGTGAGTGAATTGTTACCAATTTAAACCTTTTCCCCATACTAACTTGTACACTTATTTAGTGATTATATATTACTCACCATTTCTCTAATAATATTATGTTTTTATGTATGAAATAATAATCATGATATGAAACAAAAAAATCACACAATAACTTGATAATGAGGTTCATATCTAGTGTGGATGACTATGACATCAGTGTATGATGGGTGTTTTCCAACTCACACATGGACTCCATTTAATTATGAAGATAAAACTACCAAAAGGGAATATCATTAAACAATAACTTATGGAATAATACAGGAAAAGTATAAGCACTAGATTATAGTTTTAACTCCAAGAAAAAATCATTAATTCTTCTTTAAATACCATATCTGGTTTGTTCCTCCTTGAGGTATGATCAGTGGTATGAACAAGAATATTTAATTGAATTAAAGTGATTTTATCTACTTACTTATATATTTATAAATATTATGTATGAATAACTCAAAAAAACATTAAGGATTTCCTAGTACATTATCCCTTATGATATAGAGATATAATAAGACAATCTTTTTAATTCATCCTCTTTGGCCTGTAACATTTTTAGTAGATAGCAAGAAAATGGGTCTTTATCTCTCTTACTATTTTTCCTCAACATAAAATTATATTATTATTTGGTCTCATATTTTATTAAATAGATAATGATATTCAAAATCACATCAAATAAATCTCTCTTTAATCATTTATAACATTGAATATCATGAGAGTTCTAGTGTCAGTTTGTGATTTTTCCTATTCTTCTTATCTTTCCCTTTATATAATCAAAATATTAAATGAAAAATAGTTTTCATATTTTATAATTTTAAGGCCCATAAATATGTTTACTTCATTCCTCCCTGATCAAAATTTTTCATACATCTATAATTATCATTCCATCTAGCCATATTTTGCAATATTAAATTCATGAATACCTCACCAAGATGTGTCCACAGTAATAACTATGATTATCATATTTTTATAATGTAAATAGGGACATATAATGATAAAAAACATTTTGAATACATATAATCTTAGATATATATATATATGTCTTCCTATCATTATTGAACTCTTCCTCCTATCTTATTAATTTTGTTTCCCATAAAACCCTCTTTTTCATTAGAGGATGAACATATGATGAAACCCATGTGACGTCAAAACCCTCATCACAGTACAAACATCATTCTCAGTTCTCATCTCAATTATATTTTTATTAAATCATGGATAATACTATAACATCATCATGTTTATGACTTAAATAACACCTCTGAAACATCTCATTTGTTTTCTTCTTCTGAATTATCCTTCTATAAATTAAACATAAAAATATACATGTTAAGTACAAGAATAGATCTTATATAAGTATTAGAAAATCTAGTTAACTATTTCATATTCCTTTAAGAAACAATTTTTATTATTAATAGAATCAAATGAACATTTATGTATCATGCTACATTCATACATTTCTACATTTCAGTTCAAACCTTCATATATATATTTTATATGCACTTAATTAACTTACATATCCCTATGTCTCAATCCTTTTCTGAATTTTTCTTAGAAAATATAATACATACCAATATAATATAGTATATGATAATTTCAGTATATTAAATATAATCTAAAATATCTTATTAATCTATATCTTACGTATCATTATTATCTCTAGTAATTTTCTAATATTCAATTCTCTAGAATATATTACATATTGAAAAACATCTTAATTATGATAAAAATTATCACATTTTCCTTGAAATATAATACCCATATTATTTTATACTTTTCCTTTATCATTTTTTGTATTAACTTCTTAATATATTCTTTATATATTAGGAATATATTACATATATGTAATAATATCTCACGCATCATACAAAATTTGTTACGTATCACTATATAAGATTCAAATCACTTTTATAATTCTCTTAGAATATCTTCTGTATCATCCATATAATCTTATGAATCTCATTGAGCTTCAACACTTATCCAATTTTATACTTCTGTGGAATATTTTATATATCACTTCCAACTAAACTCATAATTCTATGACATCTTCATATCACCTAAAAACATCCTCAAACTTTGTCAAGGAATATAGATATAATATAAAGCCTTCGAAAAATATCATCCAAGTATATTATTCATGTAACATTAATATTCATCACATTATAAAACTTATAATGGGGATAAATATTTAGTTCTTAAAATATTTGGTAGACAAATTGTCTCTAAGAAATATTATAGAGACTTAAACAAACATCTTTTCAGTTTGACTGTATTTCCAAGAGTATTTCCCATGGAAGTATCTCACTTCCTTTATCATATGAAAAAATTATTTCGAAGATATATGGTATTTTTTCAATACTAATTAAATTTTCACAACTCAGTATATAATATCAACTTTTTTGGATGCTTCACTCAATATTTTCATCAAAACTATTGGGTACTACAAACTCATTCTATATTGTGCTTATTAAACAAAAATTGCAATCATTATTATTAACATCATTCTTATTGAATGAAAATATAATCCAACACTATGTGGGTTAAAAACTATCCTCCTTTTTATTTTTTTTATTGCCTATATATATGTTTCATGTTAACATGTCTCTATCATCCCCCCTATTGATAATAAATATAAATAATCTTGAGAGAAGGTGGTATAAATTCACTTGAAGAAAATTTCCATCAAGTATTCCACTATATTTTTACATGATAAATTATATGTGTAAAAATCAAGAGGGTGTAATTTAGAAAAACAAGTTATCTATAATAAAATAAAAACATTGTACAAATTTAATACTCTTTTATATAGGTGAAATGCCCCACCTCATCCCACTCATCAGTTCCCAAACCAGATACCTCACAAGAACATAGGAATTCCTCGATGAGGGCCTAATTTATACAGTGGGGAGACTATTATATCAAATTACACTATAAGGACTAATAAAAAAACCAAAAATTATACAAAAACATTAGATTTTTCATAATCAATATAAACAACCAATAACATAAATCATGTTGTCTTACAAAACATCCACACACTGATCTCCGACTAAGATGATCCCAAAAAAACATAAGAAATTTTGACCTATTGTAGTCCCTAGACCCCATCCCTGTACCCTAAAACCCATTGAGAAATCATACCTAGATCTTCTATATCGAATATTCCCTGAACTAAAAACATAAGGTATGTACATGCATCGAGAAGATCGTGTCAGGTCTGATTACAAAAATCAGTAGGGACTCACTAAAAAAATTACACTATACTCCATCATATGAATATGTATACATGTGGAAAATAAATACAATAAATAAACATTATCTATGATTCATCATTAACTAACTAGGCCACTATAACACTAGATGATATGCACATGCCCAAAGATCCATCTTGTTCTAACCTGGCCACGATGATGCCCTTTCCTAACTACTTCGACTCCATGTTGGAATAAAATTTTCATTCTACCATAACTAACACCTAGCCTATACCTAAAGACTTAGGTTATGGTGGAATTTAAACCATGACACAATACCCATAGATAATTCACACAGTCAACTGTTCATATCTCGACCCACTTTCTTCCCAATCAAGGTAGGATCTATTCATCTTATCTCACGTCACGCCAAACCCTAGAAACTAGGGAGGTCCTTAAACCAAGTATACTAAGGAAAGGTGAAATTCAAATACATTTACCCTTCCCCTGACTCCCAATTCTAGGAACACCATCATATCGACCGATCCCTGCTAAATCTAGTGAGGCCACAATAGAACACCAACCCAAGCCCTAGAAGTTAAAGTCCCACATGCACATATAGTAGTACACATAAATCATATACCATCACACATATCACTGGATAATTCTAGGATGATAGTCACTCAGGGACTAGGCCCTTGTCCCATTATATCTTAACTCTATTTTCATGGAGCCCCCATACCCTTTACGGTCTCTTCCTATAAGTACCATCTCAAGACCATTTACTCTTCATGGTACTATATCCTATAGGCTCATCCTAACCAAGACTATATATACTGTTCCACCTCACTAAGGTTCCTCATTACTCCCAGTACCACTACCCAAGTATCTTCTTAATCCATTATATTGTACTCGAGTACATACTCAATTTGAGTGGTCCAATTCCCAATTAAAACCCATAGGTATTCTTAATTCGATGTCTCGATCAACTCCCACAACCCACACCTAGGTCCTATATCACATATCTTATGGGATATACCTCAGTTTATTATCCACAGGAAACCACTCTTATCCACACAATTCAAGTCCTAGAGGACTCTTATCAATCGTACCACACACTAAGACTCACATATGACCTCGTTAGGGAGTTCCTAGTCACCTGAAATACATATAGTCATCTCTCATACCATCAATTGGTCCCAAGCCTCTCATATGATTCAACTAGACCTATGAACCTGAGCTAGGCTATCCAGCATTTTATCTCACATCACATGAAATCCTAGTGGTCTCTCTCTATTTCAACCAAAGCCCTTGTCCCATCATGACACAGTCGTCAGACGATCCCATTTCACCCAAATACTAATAACCACTTAGTCTCATCCAGGGAGGCTCAAAGACACATTTTCATATCACCTAAGAACACTAAAGGTCCTTATACCCCATTTCCAGCCCCATGAATTGTGAAGGAAATGCATTCTCATAAATAAACACGTATAGGATTTTATATCATAGGGGCCACCTATCAGGGCCATAGAGTTATCCCTTTACTAAGCTCAGTGAAGCCTTATCCAAGAAAACCATGTCACATCCACACACTAATGATACAATCTCATACCAATTTTCATATGATTTTTTTATAATAATTTATAATTTATTTAAATTTAAATTTATATATTTATAATGTCTAAAAATTCATAGGGAATTAATCGCTCACTGAAAACTCAAGTAATGGGGTATCTTACACTCTAAAAATACACTTGATCATATGAAATAAAAAATCCTTAAGTTAAACACTCATTTTAGTGGAAATTTTTATGTCAAATCACTAAAAACACTATATAAATTATCCTGGAAATTTAACTTCACTAAAACAACTTCTAATGGTTTGAATACATCATCTTGGGTCAGACTCAGTGTGAGATGAGAAACATCCCCATCACACATGGTTGATTCCACCATAATTTAGGGGAATAGATGCAAAACCCTAACTATGATTCACATAAAATTATCAACATTCAAATACAATTAAGAGTGGATGGAGGTTAGGGGTGTTTCATACTCATAACTACCATCTAATCACACAAAAATTCATACCCTCTCAAGGGGGAAATGGAGGAATGGGAGGGATAATTATTTTGACCCCCTCGCACACAATCCACTATCAAGAACCAAATGGACTTACCCCATTCTTAAAAAATAGACCCTAATCCTTTCACGACATGAAATGATGTTAATTCTTTAAAACATCCAAATAGGGAAGCCAATCCCTCAATATCAATATTTCACATATTGAAGACCTGGTTCATGATTTAAATGGCCCTAAGCTACTGAATATTAGTACCACATCCACCTTTCCATTTTATGATACTCTCAAAAACACCCATGACACCTATAGGGTCAAAAACACATCTGGAAACATTTTTTAGGGATTTTCAAAATATATGAATTCTGGTTTGAGTCTTGGATCACAAAATGAACTGTCCAATAAAGAAAAAATAGAATTCTACCTCCAAAAAAGGACCTCAAATTATATGGATCAAGATAAACTCCCCACCATAATTCTTCTCATCATTTGGGAATCATGTTAATTATTAAACATGTCTTATGTTATATTATAGTCATCAATTCATAATGAACTCTCTGTGTTCCTTCCCCCAATTCCAAACATGGTTTTGATGCACAAAACATAAAAATAATTCTTGGATTGACCATCTTTTCTCCCAAATTTATCTATTTAGTCTTTGAAGTAACTTAACTGATTCCAAAAAAATAATCCAATCATGGTTCTAACCTCACCACAAACAAACTGATGAAAAATTACCATTCATATTTCCTCAACATGATCATTCCCTAGAATTATCTTTCACACCCATCGATGCTTCCTCAAAAGAACACAAGACTCCAACATATAATTTCCACTGACCCCCACACATATGGTCCAACTCATTCCCCATACCATGATGCCAACATCCCTTGTTTTCTCAAGATCTTTCTTCCCAATAGATATTATATCTATGATTTTCCACACAATTCACCTAGAATCATGTAAAAACACAATTCACATCCTAAACCATATGATGATCAATGATTAAACCTTTAGTCATGTCAAAAAATATATTTCACCCCCTCTATCATGTCATAGATTCAATGTCACCCAATTAATAAAGTCACGAATTATGTCTCACACCAAAAATCATCCTTGATTTACACAAAAACATCCATGATATTGATTCCAATGAATTGACTCCAACCAACAACACATCCAATATTAAAATATGTTGTTATCAATGTACTAATATAGTATAATATGTTACCTAAAACCAACATCATGATGTCTCCTCAGCAATACCTATGGTTGTTCATACCTCAATTATGACATTTCTCATATGAGGGTCATTAACCCATGACCAATATGATGATCCCCACAATAATATCACCATTTTCATCTCCCAGAACCAAAATGCATGATATAAATGGACCATGTAATATCTATTACCACACAAACAATGATAGGACATGGTAAAAACTCTTTTTCCAAGCACCAACATGAATCACTGACCACCACCCATTCATGGACCTCTAGTAATAATGTTCTTGATGTTCAATAGTCAAATCATAATATGAATTAAATCCTATGAAATCCAATGGTGCACTCCCTACAAAATGGATTCCCTTAAAATTGTCTTAAAAACTAACAAAAAATGTACCCATCAATGCACATGTCTCACTCCTCTTTAGCCACACCAACGCCTTCCTAACAACACCCTTATTAGGGTTCAACATGGACCGACTCTTTTATCACACATGATCAATTTCTGACATCACATCCTCATGGAAATGGAAATTCCATGAAACACCAAGTTTCCATACTTTTGATAATCTATTAACCATAATACCTACACAGAATCACTTAGGTTCATCTGTAACATAAATAATTCTAAACGGATCCACACACCCCCCATTTATCTAACCAAAACCCAACTAGGAAACATGCATACATAGAATATTCCAACCCTTTCATGCTGATAATTTTCCAATGAATCCTCTCCAATTATCATCCTCCTTTTACAAAGGAAAAGTGGTCTACAAAGAACCATCTCATAGGTTCTTATTCATGATAATGATTTATCTCACCAAAACTGATGACTGTACACTCTCATGAAACATGATCACACATCCAGGCTCTCACTTCAATGAGTCACATCCTATTTAACACAGAATAAGACACCAAACTAGTTGAACATGCCCTAAAAGCATTTCAATCACATCAAACAACCTAAGGCATATCACCATTCAAATGCTAACTACATGATCACCCACCACATAAGCATCATTCCGGAACTATGAGCATACACCAACATTCCCATCATAGTACCTGAGAGCACATTCCATAAACCTAAATTCCAAGAATCAAAAAAAAAATCCTTCAAAAACTATCCTTGATGCTCGAAACAGTCCATAAACATTAAATCCTAAAAATTCAAAGGTATTCTGCATGATTTTCCTCAACTGGTCAGTTTGGTTAAGTAGAGTCCCACCAAGAAGCTACATAGAAAAATTCCATATCGGTTTTTCTATAGTTTATGTAAATAAAATGAAATTAAAATAACCCAAAAGGGTCTATATACATAGTTAAACTCAAGATCATCCTTATATCACCTCTCAAGCACGCCATGCCCTCATTGATTAATTATCTAGGTCTCAATTCCCACACACGCATGGTAGATTTATATACAACTCATGAAAAGGGGAGTTTATTTCCACCATCAAAAACCATATCTCTATAATATCCACATGATCTTACATTATAGAGAAATACACACAGTCCAATTGTGTTTAATTCCACTGATAAGTTTTACTGTAAATTTTATTATAAGTTATTATTAACACATTAAATAGTTGAGCTTCTCATTAAGAAATAATCACATCAAAGGACATGTATTTCATGTGAATTCTATGTGACTACCATGATACATGAACACATGCCTCTTCCCAGATGTATCAGATCCAATAACCATAGTAAATCTTAAACATAAAAAAAAGTGCATCACCCAAAGTGAAAACATAAAACCGTAATATCAAAAACAAAGAATAGTAATTCCATGCCTTGGTAACCTAGAATTTCTATCAAGAAAGGTGTTCTCAATGCACAAATATTATATTTTTCAAAATCTCTGACACATCCCTAAAACAATTGTCTATTATCTTCCAAAATAATGAAAAAAACTCTCATACCATTTTTTTAACACCCCATCCTCAGCCAATCATTAGTTCCCAGAATGAAAATATCGCAAGACCTCAAGTCGGCCTTCCCATATTCCAGTGGATTCAAAATTGAAATGATGTCCTAATCCATAATATGGGGAGACTATACCCTCATATCAAAGTGTACCAAATATTAAAAAATAACTAATCATCATAGATAAACATAAAATTATGAATAATAAATAAACACAACCAATATTATAGATTTTTTTTCATAAAAACATCCATAAACTGATCTCCCACTAAGTTGATCCCAAATATAAAATAAACCAAAAATATAACATGCACACACCAGCACCACTATTATCCTCAGGCCTCATCCCAATATCTTGTTACCCACTAAGCTACCTCATCTGTATCCATTGTATTTCATTTGGATTGATCCAAAATACAGACATAATTTTTTTACATTCACTGAGATTCTCATTCAGGATGTGAACAGAAAATTTATTAGGGGATTACCAATAAACCATAATATAATTCATCATATGTGTGTGTATTCATGAGTAAAAAAAGTAAAGAAACATGTTTTTCAATTTATAAAGGAAAAACCAATCCTCCATAGTGATTGATGAGATACACATTCCTTTCACGACACAGTGTTATAACCAAGACACTATAATACCCAATCATAGAAACATCAATTACATTCTTAAATCCAATCATAATGATACCATAACTAATTCCCAACCATTACTCAAAAACATAAGCTTGGGAAACACGCAAACCATGACCTAATAACCATAGAAATTGGGCACATTTATATGAAAATATCTCAAAAAACTACCATCTCTCTCATGGAAGGGTTCATTGGCCATATCTCATGTCACAACATGAACCATACCCTTGAGAGGTATTCAACCAAATTATTAACAGGAAATGTCAAATTCAAGGAAATTGATAGAATAAATTTAAGTCACACCATCACACTAACCCATCATCATGGCCTCTAGGGATGTTACATAAGAACATAAATCAGTCTCTGTATAATCTTGAGAAGTCATATCAGTAAACATACCCAATCCTCAGAAATAGATGTCCCATAATCACATGAAACAACACATTGAGACAACATATCATCATTCACCTCAAAATTTTATCCAAGGGTTATTATCCCTTGAGACCACTCCCCTCGCCACATCATGGATTGGATCACCCATCTAAGTGACATAGGTCCACCATACCAATAATAGTATCTAATCATCAGTACTAATCAAAATCTTATCACCTCTTAGTGACACAGTTGTAATATCCTGGATCTGGATTCCACTCAAAGGTTCCTTGTATCCAGTTGGCCACATGGCCTCAAGAGAATTTCCCCAAATTCCAGAGGCTTCCGACTAGATTTGAGGGCCTTGGTGTTATAGTGGGGAAACTATGCCCTCATTAGTAGAGTTTAAAATAATGGAAATAATAAAAAATTAATAATAGAGGCAGTAATATCATGAAATAGAAGTAAACAGTGGAAGAAAGATAATATAAATAACAAAATGTCATAGCATTCAAAGGATGATGTTACATGCCTCGTGTTATATGAA
The DNA here is from genome assembly GCA_963277665.1 of Viscum album. Lineage (NCBI taxonomy): Eukaryota > Viridiplantae > Streptophyta > Magnoliopsida > Santalales > Viscaceae > Viscum > Viscum album. The sequence goes on from OY728132.1 coordinate 799,079,566, forward strand.
AATAGCCAAAATAATTCACACTATAGTAATACGTAATACAAGTACCAATATTACAAAATAGATAAAAGAAACTCAGAGAAATCATAAGCCTCAGCTTGGTCCCATACTCTCCAGCTCCACATAGAAAATCAAGGACCTTTAGATGGGTTATTACCCTTACCAACACCTGTAACAATATAATCTATTTGGATCCAAAAAACATGACCCAAATATAGTGTGAGACTAAATCCTAGTAGGAAACCACCCATAATCGATGCCAGTCTATTAGCGAATATATGCATAACAGGTAGTGAACAATAATGAAAGCAACAAGCTAAGAAGTACTCAAAAGTAAAGATTCCTACAAGCACTTGTCATTTTTTCAATTAATTTCATGTTCATTAATTAATTAAATTTAATTTAATTACATATGTTTTTGGATCCATCCTAATCCTAGAAAACCTGTGTAAAAGAAATGACAACATATAACTCGGAATACTATCTAAACAAGTAAGTGAAAACGGAATCCAAACTTGTTATTTTTCTTGTAAGATGCATCATATGTCATTCCATTTAATCTTAAATTTATAACCTAATCTTGTCCATGAAAGTATTCAGTTGTAACTCAATTATCCCTCATGGTGAAATTCTATCTACAACCTACAAGCCTATTTTGGCGAACCTCACTAGAAACCTGGTATCACTCTAGGTGAAAACCTACCAACATCACTCAAGCCTATCCTGAAGAACCTCTCTTAAATTTCGGTATCACCCTAGGTGTGGTATAAATCCATGTCAACTAATACCATTATTGGATATCCTATAAGGAACCTCATGGTATCAATCATGACATGGGAACCAAGACAATAGAGTCTATCCATGGAATTTCTCAATGATCAAGGTTTAACTTGGAAAAAATAAATAATCCTCCATGAGCTCGACCACTACACCCATGGATCACTCCTAGACTGAACATAACATCCAGAAAAAACTCATAATGCATGGAATTTAAATTACTCACATGGGAAAATCACACAATAATCAACACATGTAATTTAATATATTATATGGTTTTAACATTATTAACTCACATGGGCATAATTTTTATAACAAGAATCACTTGTAATTTATAATATTACATAAATTAACCATTATGAACTCGCATGGTAAATTCATATAGAAATTCAATAATTTAATTCAAACTACCACAAGGATTTACCAATCAATTTTCTCACATGGGCATTTCATTCATTTAACCAATTCTATTTTAAACAACCCATGAATGGGATACACTACATACCCATAGGTATCCTCAACCAAACAGCCATAAAAGGACATCCAAGGGGAAAAACCCATGGGGTATCCCTTAATCAAGGTTAAAAACATAAACCTGATTCAGATTAATTAATCAATTAGCTAAAAAAAATAGGAAATATCATTTGGAAAAATTCATTCCAGGAGACACCCTAAAAATGGGAGTACGGAACTCCATCACATATAATCAACCGGGAAATTAGAAAAAGGCACAATACCACATAACTCTTAGTAGTATAACTCTCCTCATCTAGTCTCAGCCTATAATTTGACCTAGAACGAGGCAAACCTACAAAAAGGTAAAAATTATCAACCTTGGATAACTTGGTCAAGAGAAAAAAAAATTAATAAAGGATCAATAGGAATCAAGAACATATCGATTGGGTTCCAATGCATCCAATGATGATCAAATTGGAGTTCAGATGATGATTTGGGAGCCAAAACGAGCTTCGGCACTACTCTATGAGAGAACCCGGTGAGACCTCTGTCCAGAAATGAAGTAATGAGGTTGTTACACATTTTAACAAATTTTACTAAATACACAGAGTGTAATTTTAATATACACACTATTTATATTCCATTTTCCATCCTTTCACTAACTTAATTTACACATCATAAAAAAGGCATGTTGACATCAATACACTATGTGTACTTGGATTACACGGCATGTAACCCTCAGACACATTTTGAAATAGTATTTATTCATCTGTTAACATCTTTTTATTCAATTTTATTAAATATAAACTAATAATAAAATATCCATACCTTAAAGAAAGAATTTGGTTCCTACAATTCCCCCCCCCCCTCCTACCTTAAAGATATTCCTCCTTGAATTCCCCTTCCAATGGTGGTGTAGAAATATCTGTGAACAAATCTGGCCACTGAGATTGTACATCGTCCTCCCTCTGTCAGGTCTCATCCTATACTTAGCCATACATCCATAGCACTCATACTAAAGGAATAGACCAACTATGTATATCCTTTATGATAAAATCCACAATTCGAATAGGATACTCCTTAAAAGATGCATCTAACTATAACTCATCCGCCTTGGGTTGAAAAGTGTGAGACAATTATGAAAAGTAACATCACAGTTCAGAAATGTGGAAGAAGTCATGAAAATACTTGTACATCTGAGGAAACCGCGACCAATAGGCAACTATCCTAACCTTTTCTAGAATCTCAAACAGACTGATGTATCTTGGTGAAAGTATACCCTATCTCATGATCCTCTAGTGTCCTAACCTCAATGAAACACATAGAAAAAATTGATCCCCATCCTTGAAATCCAAAGTTCATTTATGGATATTGGCATATGGTTTCATACAAGACTACAAAGTAGTCATCCACTTCCAAATCCAATGAACCTACTCAGTGGTCTCCTGGACAAGATGAGGTCCCAGCATAGATGCATCTCCTACCTCTATTTAACATAGGGTTGATCGGTATGGTCTATCGTATAAATCCCCATATGGTACCATATGAATAGTATCCTGAAATATATTTTTATAGGAAAAATCAACCAAGGTTATACGTTTCTCCCAACAATCCCTGAAATCTAAAAGGCATGACAAAAGCATGTCCTCAAGTACCTGAATCATGCATTCTGATTGGCTATCTATATGGGGGTGGAAACCTATGCTCAAGAAGCACCTATGTAACTAGTTCCCTATATATTTCATTCTATAAACAAGATGTCAAAAGGGAGTTCCGATCTGAAATTATAGAATGTGGGACCCCATGTAGTTGGAAAATCCCACAGATGTACTACCTCCCAAGCTTATCAACACTAAAGGTTTCCTTGACCGACAAGAAATGTGAAACCTTTGTGATCATGTTAACACCAACCCATATTTCTTTATTAACCTGAGAAGACCACGGTAACCCCATCACAAAATACATCGAGACATTATTCCATTTTCAATCAAGAATGGGTAGCTGCTATAAAAGGCTAGCTGGTCATTGGTGTTCTTCCTTCACCTGGTGACAGCTGGAGCACCTCGTGATTAGGCAACCCACATACCTTCTCATATCTCGACACTAATACTGATAATGTAAATCCTTATACATCTTGGTGAAACCGGGATGTACTTCCCATATAGAGGCATGTAAATCATGCATCATCTCCTTGCGCATGTCAGTTGAAACCCATACACATCATATGTAAATGTAAAACTTGATCCTCAACTATGGTCTATCCAGGATGAGGGTATTGAACTTCCACATTCTCTCAGAGAACTAGGCCTTAAAAATAATATAGCTTCATTATCCTCACATAATACAGTAGGGTATAGGTAATAGCTAAGGATGAAAGAAAATTCTTTCCCTGAATGTCATGCACCTCTAAATGCATCTCAGAGAACAAAGACATAAGCTTCCACTCACTGATATCCTACTGCATCGCCTATATATAAGTCCTCATGATCAGTGAATTAGCCATTTCATTTCCTTTACTAGGCATGTAATCCAACATAAATTCGAATGCCAGAAGGTATTCCACCCACATTTGCTACCTCATAATCAGATCACTCTATGTAAATATGTACTTGAGGCTTTTGTGGTCCATGTACACCATAAAACTATCCCCTATTATGTAATGACTCTAACCTTATAAATCATGGACAAATATTGCTAACTTGAGATCATAGGATGGGTAATTCCTCTCATGAGGGCTTATTTTACAATATCCTTACACAACGACTCAATACCAATATATAATGACTGCTCCTTGACTGATATTGGATGTGTCACAGTACATAGTGAGGCTCTTTTCCAACTTTAGAAGAATTAGTAGCGGTTCCGACGTCAATATCCTTTTTAATTCCTAAAATTCTATTATGTAGGAATCTATCAAAACATAATTTTCACACTTTTTAGTCAATCCCATCAAAGGCACTGCTAATTATGATAATTCCTATATGAAATGTCAATAATAACCAGCAAACCTCAAGAAAATATGCACCTTAAAGATGTTCTTGGGATTATCCCAGGAGGCTTTTACTCTCACTTTTTATGGGTCCACTGATACACCTATTTCTATGATTATGAAACACAAGAAGTGAATCTAATCTATCCAAAAGTGACACTTTGTGAGATTATCAGATAACTGATGCTCTCTTGGTGTACTCAAAACAATCTCAAGATGTTCAGCATGGTCATGTCGATTGTGAGAATACACAAAGATATCATCCACGAAAATCACAATGAATGAGTTAAGATAAGGATGGTACACTAAGTTCATCAGTGATTTAATGACTGCATGCATGTTTGTGAGACTAAATGGAATTTCCAAATACTCATACAAACCAAACCTTCTCTGAAAGGCTGTGCAAGGCATGTATGATGTTATAACACACTCCTGATGATAACCGGATCTCAAATTGATCTTAGAGAATTCCTATGATCCTCATATCTAATCTTGGAGATCATTTATTCGTGGAAGATGATACTGGTTCTTAACTATAAACTAGTTCAATTTCCAGTAATCCACACATAGCCTGATGGTCCCATCAACCTTTTTGGAAAAAGGACCGGAAAAACCCAAGGAGAAGTACTGGGTTGGATGAAACCCTTAGCTTCCAAATCCTCTAGCTTCCTCTTGAGCTCTTGTAACTCCATCATAACCATCCTATAAGGAGTAATGGATTCTGGTGTAGCTCCTAGTACTAGCTCGATAGATAGCTCTACCTCTCTCACCAGAGGTAGGCCAGAAAAGTCATCTAGGATGACATCCTTGAAATGATCAACTACAATAAGGAAGTCCATAGGACATGTTACCTAATCATTCAGATATAAACTTGAAATATATGTTATCATCATTCCTAACCCACGATGCTTGGATCTAGCTCGGATCGCCTGGAAATCCCATTCACACTTGTATAGAAATGATCTTCCCTCTAGTGATGTAAAACTCAACATTTGGCGATAGAAATTGACAAAGGATTGAAAGGAGACCAACTAGTACATTATGAGAAAGACATCAAATAATGTCATCTCTAATACATAGAGGTACCATAAAATGTGACACCCAAAAAACTCAAGGGGGACTCCTTGAATCAATGTACACTTGTATTTCTAATCCCTAAAGGTGTGTCTATCATCATAACATCATAAGATGTAAAAACACAGATCCCAAGGATCACCAGAACAAGAAAAAATATGAACCTATGTGAAGACCCTATATCAATAAATGAATAAGCTAAAACAAAGGAGAATATAATAGTACATATAATAGTACAGGGTCTAATATCCTGATCCTATAGGGTCTATTTCACTGCATAAGTCTAACTTGTACCATGGTTCTGTTACATTACATGGCTACCCTGAGCTGATCCACCCTACTGTCGATGAGAACCTAGGGTCTGGATATTATAGCCCTGACCACCACCTTGACCATGGTGGTCTGATGCATTCCAATTACCTGATTGATGAGAAGATTTTGACCCTCCTCCTTAATGTAGAGTCAGTGAAGACTATCTCCCATATACTGGTGGAAACATCCTGAAGAAGCACTGAAGATGACCCATATTGTTGCAATATCTACACTTGACTAGGTCTTATAGACACTATGGCCTCATATACCCTTGACTCCCGCACTGGTAGCACCTAACATGGCTACATCAATATAATTTCTGACAATTATTATCACCACAATAATGCTCTAAAAGAAGATTCTTACTACCAGTCATGATAGTACCAGATCTTGGTGCCAAACTGCCCTGGATCGCTCTTCCAGATTCCCTCATATTATGCACAGTAATCAGTTCCTAATTTACAATAGTAGATACATAAGGAAAACTAAAAACATTCACCTACGATCAGATGTTGAACCTAAGACCATCCTCAAATCTCCTAGCCTTTGATACCTCATCACCAATCATAATAGGTGAAAAAACATTGGAGCTCAGTAAAATGAGCCATGTAGTCTATCACTGATAAAGAAACCTGCTCCAGATGCATGAAATTCTAAAATCTTTGAGCCCGTATCATCTTGGGATAGAAATAATCATAGAAGACTATCAAAAAATATCTACATGCCATATCCCGATGATGATCTTCCTATGTGATAACATCCCACCATATCTTGGTAGAATCACATAGCTTATATGTCTCAGGATTTACCCTCCTCTCAGGAGGTGTATCTTGATTCTTGATAATCATAATCATGGACTCCATCCACGATTCTGCAGCCTATGGTCCGCCATCCTCTGAAAATATTGGTGGATTCTACTGCTAGAATACTCGCATCAACTCCTCCATAGAAGCGGAAGGTGGTGGTGATCCCAGAAATTTTTGGATGAACCTCATAAATCCTTCACAGAGCTATGTATCAGCACATTTATTCAATATAATATCTAGTTCAACAATAGGAACAACTATAGGATCCACTGGTAGCCCATGGCTTACCACTTATGGGGTATGATCATCTTCACTCTCCTGGAATACTATTGGTGTTCATTGTGAAGGCATGACTCTACAAGGTCAATCACAAACCTCAGTTCAAGTTCATTTTCAATGTTTGCATTACAAGAGTGAAATAACTAAATAGGAGAATAAAGTCATCAAAGGTTACAAAAAAGAGGAGTACACATTGTGAAGACACCATACACGATGTGTACCCTAAAGCTCCAACCCGAGAGTTTAATTTCACTGGCCTTGGTGTGTAACCACCCAAGATACATGGATTTTCTTATTTATACATTGTGTGTACTCGAGTCTCCCCTCCTGGACATGTAATTTTTCATGGCTAGAACCACACAGGTTCTTCTCGAGTAACACTACATGGTGTGTACCAAACGTACACGACCATGTACTTCTCCTAGACCCTTACTTCGTGTTCTCTCTCACACGGTCACTTACCACATGGAATGTACACATATTACACGACGTGTACATAAGAAAAGTTTTTCTTTCCAAATAGAAGAACACATGGCATGTGTTCATAACATCACACGTCGTCTTGTCTAGGTTTTTGGATATTAAACCTATAAAACATCCCCATAACCCCTATTTTTTCAAATTAATCCAATGGTTACCAAATTCTAAATCGTGGGGGCCGATACTCCCCAAGAATCAAAGTATGGAATCCACCTACCACACATCATATCACAATTTAATTTAAAGAATCCACATGATCCACTAAATTCCTATCCAAGAGGGCACATACACCTCAGGGACCAAAGTTTGGAATCCATCCAATTTGTACCATAACATGTTCCAATACACCTATCACAATAGCAGGTATATCTATCAAGGTATCTATCACTACAACATTAAACCAGTAATGATCTCTAAATGGCGTGGCAAGAATTCATGGCATGTGATTTCTAACAAGTGAATATATGATGCATGAGATGTAATACCATCATATCATCAAGTTGGAATAAAATATAACCACAATGATATCAATTATAATAGTAAAAAATAAGTGCTTCACCCTAAAGTGAAATTGAATCATCTGTAATAGCTCAAAACCCATAAATCAAAATTCAATTTGTGGAAATTTGGCCTTTCCCTATACACAGAGTATCTACTCCCATGAACATTTTAGTTCCAAACTCCATTTATATCCTATCCATATTTAATTTCACTAAACAATAAGGCAGCCTAGAAAATAACACCCTCTGATAACACATTGTAACATCCTGGATCTAGATGCCATTAAAAGGTTTCCTATACCTGGTTGGCCACATGGACTCAAGTGCATTTCCCTAATTTCCAAAGGCTACTAACTAGCAGCGAGGTCCTAGGTGTGATATTGGGGAAACTATTAACTCATTAGTAGATTATAACACAGGGGAAATAATAAAAATATAATAATAGAATCAGTAATATCATGCAGCAGAATTAAATAGTGGAAGACAAATAATATAAATTATTAGATGTCATTGAATTAAAAGAATGATGTTTCATGTCACATGTTCTTTGAAAACAACCAAAATAGGTCACACTAAAGCAATACATAATACAAGTACCAAAATTACAAAACAGGAAAAAGAAACTTAGTAGCATCACAAGCCTTGGCTTGGTCCCATTCTCTCTAGCTCCTAACTTCAAATCAAGAACCATAAGAATGGTTCTAAGCCTTATCAACACCTACAACAATATAATCTATTTGGGCCCAGAAACATGACCCAAATAGGGTGTGATAATAAATCCAAGTAGGCAACCACCCAATATCTATTCCAGTCTATCAGTGAATATATACATAATAGGTAGTGTACACTAATTAATGCAGTGTGCTAGGAAATACTCAAAAGTAAAAATTAATACAAGAAATGGCCATAATTTACATTCATTTCATGTTAATTAATTAATTCAGCTACATTTAATTATATATTTCTCGGTATATGGCCTAAGCCTGACAACCTCCAGGTAAAATAAATCACAACATATACCCGAGAAGGCTATCTAAACATGTAATTGAAGACCGAATCAAAATTTCTTCTTTGGCATGGAAGACACATCATAAGTCATTTCATTTAAATATTCAAATTATAACCTGAGCCCTTCCTTAACATTCCTCAGTTGGAACTCATGTATCACTATAGGTGAAATTATATCTGCAACCTACAAGCCCATCCTGATGAACCTCAATGGAAAAATGGTATCACTCTTGGTGAAAACCTACCAATATCCTACAAGCACATCCCAACGAACCTCTCTAGAATCCCAGTATCACCCTAAATGTAGTATAAGTCCTTTTTAACTAATCCAGTTACTGGTGGTCCTATAAGGAATCCCCGCATATCACTCATGACATGTAAACCAATCCAATAGAGTTTTTCCATGAAATCTTTTAATGATCCTTGTTTCACTCGGAAAAAATATATAAGCCTCCATGAGCTAGAATGCCACAACCATGGCTCGCTCACGACTTAAACATAAAAATAAGAACAACCTTATAAGTCTTTTTCTTTCAATTACTCACATGTTCAAATCAAAAAATAAGAAAAAAGTGCAATTTTAACTATTACATGGGTTTAACATTATTAAATCACATGGGCACAAATTTCATAACAAGAATCACATCGAATTTATACTATTACATGGTTTAAGAATAATATACTCACATGTGAAATTCATATAACAAGACAATAATGTAATTTAAACTATAAGAATACTTAAACAATCAATTATATCAAGTGGTAATTTCGTTCATTCAACCAATTCTATTTTAAAAAACCCATGAATGGGATACACAACATACCCATGGGTATCCTTGACCAAACGGCCATAAAAGGTCATCCAAGGGAAACAAACCCATGGGGTGGCCCTTAATCAAGGTTAAAACCCCAAAAAATGCTTCATAGCAAATAATAAATTACCTAAAAAAGAATAATCAATAGAATTTGGAAACATTTATTCAAAGTGACACCCTAAAAATGGGCGCATGACACTCTAGTACCAATAATCTTCTTAACCATTTTCTAAAGGCACAAGACGACCTTCCTCGTAGTAGTATGACTCTTCACGTCCATCTTCGGCCTCTAATTCGACCTATAATGGGGTAGATCTACAAAATAGATATAAATGATCTACCTTTGATGACTCTGTCAATAGATGAAAAAACAAAGAAAAACTCATGAGGAATTGAGATCTTATCGATAGTGTTTCAACGCATCAAACTGAGATAAAATTGGAGTTTCAATAATGATCCGAGAGAAAAAATGAGCTATGATAGTACTATTTGGGAGGAGCTAGTGATCCCTCTATCCCAAAATGTAGAAATGAGGGTAATTCCTGTTTCAACAAATTTCACAAAAAACTAGGTGTGTACTTTGAATATACACGCTGTGTATATTCCATTTCCCCTCTATTTGTTGACTTCATTTACACATCATAAAAAAGGCATACCTACAACAATACATAGCATGTACTCGGATTACATGGAATGTAACCATTATTCATGTTGTGAAACAGTCCAGTATTCAACCCTCAACCACTTTTTCTCTTTTTTTTTAAATAAAAACTCAAAAGAAAAGATTCATACCTTAAAGGAAGAGTTGGGCTCTTACAATAGTGGACTATAGTCTCATCCCAACCCAAACCTCAAGGAACGGTCCACCTCACTAAAGTTTCTTTTCACTCATGGTACAACTACCTAGATATATCCAAATCCATTATGTTCTACCCAACCATGTCCTCAATAATCTAGGATTAAATCCTGACCAAAATCCCATTGGAATTCAAAATTCCATGTCCTCATGATCTTCTATTACCCATGTTTGGGTCCCTTCACTCATATCCTAAGGGAGATAGATCAACCCATCATCTGGAGGACACAGCTCTCTATTACACATGTCAAGTCCCAGTAGACCCCACTCACTCATCTCACCCACTAAAACTCACCCCTAATCTCAAGATGGAGTTCTTGGTCACCCACAAGTCATATGGACATCTTTCCAATCATCACTTGGTCCCAAGTCTCTCAGGCCTTCCCACTATCCCTAGGAACCAAGCCTGGGATATTCTACATTTCAAATCCAATTATGAGACCTCTTTGAGGTATCTCACTAGCTTGACCAAATCCTTATTCCCTTGGAGATGGAACTTTCATATGATCTCAATTCACCATACTACTAAGAAGCACCATTTCTCATCCATAGAGACTGAAAACCACCCCATAACCTTGTCTAAAAACTCTACCATATACCTTGTTCAAGAATCCATATAGTATGTAGGAAATGGAATCTTTTGAATAGAAATGTATATTATTTTGTATCATAGGGTCCACCTACTTGGAACATGCAGATAACCCCTTGTCGATATCCATTGACCCATGTCCAAGTCACCCAATTCCCATCCAAGATCTCAAGAACCTAAGTCAAAAAAATACTCACAATAGATTAACTATAAAAATTTATATTTTATTAAACAATTTAATTTAACTATGAATAATGTCTAAAAAATCATAAATCATCAACTGCTCAGAGAAACCTCAAGAAATTGGGTTTTTTCCGATCTTAATATACACTAAAACCTACACCCTAAAACTTATCAAATTAAACTCATGTTCCAACTAATTATTTTACATAAAATTTCACAAAATACTATATAAATTAGATTGGTGATGTAAATTCATTGAATTTTATTCCAAATATAAAAAATAACCTATCATGTCTTCATTTATTCATGTTGAGAAAAATCCCCCCCATGTGCAGTCAATTTCACAATGATCTAGTGTAATCAACACCCAAAAACAAAGGAAAAGAAGAACATAGGGTTAAGAGAAGGAGATACTAACCAAAACATCCATCCGATCACATCCATAACCATCTCCTCTCAAGGGGGGACTACATTAAGGGAAGGGCCAGTCATTTCTCCCCTCCTGCATGTGTTCCTCTATCAAGATAAAAATGGGACGACCCCCTTCTTAAAAAAGTTAACCCAACACATTATTGGCGTGAATTGATGTTAATGTATTGAATCACCCATACAGGGGGTAGTCTTACCCTATATCTTGATATATCGCACCATAAATCCATAATACATAGTTTGAATAGAAAACAACTACAATATTTCAGTAGCTCCACCACCTATCCATCCCTAAAACTCTTCAGATAACCCATAACACCTATGAGGTCTCAAACCATGTCCAAAAATATCATTTAAGGATTTTAAATCTCTAAGAATCCTAGTACAAGTCTTAGTTCTCAAAAAATACATATTCAGGATGAAATAATCAAATTCAATATCAAAAAAATTAACTATAAATCTATAAGTCCATCCAATAGGGCTGTTAAAATAGATCTTCCAAATGATTAAATTTTTGGATAGATTCTATTAGGATTTTCAACCTATATTCTTATACTCGTCTTAATAAACATATTAGTAACATTCGAAGAAACATGGTTTAATTTCACAAATAAACCTTTAAACTCCTCAAGTTATCATTCCATTGATAAGTACAACATATTCCCTTAACATTAGAATTTCTTCTTATAACATGAGGATGAAAGAAAAAGCATACATACCTCTTCAATGAAACTTTATAAACACTTTTTGAGAATTAAATATTTTTATGGAATATTAACTCGAAGTGGATCTCCCAAATTTATCCCCTTAAGGGAAAAACACAATTTTCACTTCATCAAGTTAGATTGATTCATCAAATAATCTTGGTGATACAAAATGTTGAGATCACTTCAATATGGTTTCTTCAATATACTATCCAAAATTAATAGAAATATCATCTTATGTCCTCTCCCTAAACATCACCTTCTATTCCATGATAAGAGAGAACAAACATAATATGTTTGGAAGTAATGTGGGACTCTATAGAACCCCTATAAAATAAACAAGGTTATTAATTTATTCTCATCCAATATACTACTTCCTTTATTAATTTATTTTTTAGGTTACTATTCGATATTGCACTTCTGATTCTCTGGATAGGATAATCTTTGGGGATAATGGTCTTATTTTCAAATATTAAATTTACCTAATTGTTTGAAGATTTATTATTTTCATCATCCATAAAATAAGAAGCACCTCCTGGTTCTTTCTTATTTTATTTATCATCTCTAGTTGGACTGCTAGTATGATTATACTGTCCTTTGAGAGATGGTATGATTTCTTTCATATCACACCTTGTTTCTTATGAATTTTCTCCACTAAACCAATCATATTATTCCATTTATAGATTGATTATTCCTTTTTCTTTAGATTTCCACTATCAATATCAACTATCATATCTTTCTTGCAATAATCCACAATGATTCCTCTTCTATCATGATAGAAGCATCATCTTCTTAATAGTCTGTAACTATTCTTTGTATTATTTTCTGCATGATTTATCATTATTTCTGTTATTAACTGTGGATAAATATCCTCCTTTGTTAATTTAATTTTCCATCATTATTATTGGTTTTCCTTTTTCAAAGTCCTTCATCATAGCTTAGTAAGTTTAAAACATCCCAATTCTTTACTATAAAAACTTTTATTTTAAATACAGTATAAATTTCCTAGACCATTAAATAAAATTAATATAATTAGAATGTAACTTTTATTTTATGATATTTATATCAACACACCTTTTATCATCCTTTATTTAATATTTTATTGAACTCCATATTTGATATATTATGCCAATAGTGAATTGCCTTGGGACTGTACCTTTCACAGTACCAAAAATGGCCAACAAATATTATTCTTTTCATTTGAATGGAATTCTATGCAGTTTTTATTACTTGCTATTTTTTATTCAATTTATCCTCCAATTGGACTTATTTTTGGGAATATCCTTTTCTATGATTAATTGCATCCTCTATAGATGTAGTGACAGTTTCCTCACTATTTTTATCAACCTATATTTTCTTGTAATATATTTTATGAATTTCACAATACATATAAACATATTTAGTGAGAAACACATTTTTTAGAACAAGTGGTTCCTTTTGGTTATAAGTTACTATATATTTTTTTAGATGATACCAAGATATCCTTATAACACTTGTTAAGAGAAATAATTTTCTTCGTAGCTAGTTTATATTTATCTTCTATTAAATCCATGTTTATTAATTCGAATTCCAACATTATAAACATAATGTGTAGTATATTCTTCACACCATCAAACGATCTCACCTTTTCCTCAAACAATATTCTTATTTTTTTCATTATTATCATCAATTATATGGTTTTTATAATATAAGTAAATATCAAGCTTCATCTTCATAATATATTTGATACTCAAATTATCATCCTTGTTAGAAATTATTAATTCTAATGAATGAACCTTTCCATTAAAATATTTCTTTACATCATCCTTTCTATGGATTTCATTAAGCCACTAATTATCAAATATGGAGTACCTTCCATTAATTTCCAAATTCATCGATCTTATAGTTCCTATATGTTTAGATATTTTTATAAATATTAGTTCCCTTTGTTTCAAATATTTCTCCAAATTTTATAATTCTTACTCTATATTATTTTTATCCCTTTTAAAGATTCTCAAAGAACAACAAATAAAACTGATTATTTCGGTAAAAAAATTATACAATATTTCATTTGAAATAGAAATTGAATCATCTTTGGATTCCTTGTAAATACAATCATCTCCACTTAAACATGGTTTATCAAAATTAATTTTTTATGAAAAATATTTGTATCCACATATTTATGTATACTATTTGAATCTTCTAACGCAATATGATTTTCTATTTTTTGTAATGGATTGTTCCTCCATATATTTTTCATTCATGCTAGATCTGTTTACTTATTCATTGTAACATTTGGAAGTTAAAACTTTTTCATCTTTATACAATAATTATCTTTTATTTATCCTTTTCATCTCCTTCTTAATTTGATTCTTTTAGATCCTTAGAAGGGATTTAAATCTAATCAATAGTTTCAATAACTTCACCCAGTCTACACTTTAGGATTACTTTGGAGGATAAATTTAAAATATAAAAAACATAAAATATTCATATTGTAGAGAATATAATAATATGTGTAACTATTAATTTTATACTATTTTTTCTACTAGTATATATTCACTACATCGAGGGTGCGTGAATCAATATTAGTGACTTTTTTCCGATTAAATTTTTTTTCCCTCTATTACCTCTACAATTATTCTATGAATGGATATAACTCTACTTTTCTCTAATAACCTTCAGTTTTTATGAATTTAATATAAAATAAAAAATTAAAACAACAAGTAATAAAATAATTTTATAATGATGTTCACCTTCTATGTGGATGACTATATACTTGTTGTATGGAAGCTGTTTTCCCATTAACACAAAAATAATATTTTTTATCCAGATATATCTTAGGAATGAGTATATCCTTGAAACTATACTAATAACACTAATTAGGTACAGTGAATGCATCATCCTCTTTGTTTTGTACTATAAATCCAACCAGGTCTTCCACTTTAAATACCAAATTCAGTTAAATCCCCCTTGAAGTATGATAATCACATATCAAAAGTCACTTTAATATAATTAAACATATCTAATATATTTACTTAATATAAGAATAAATCACAAGGATTTATTTCAAAAAATACTTCAAGGATGTATCAATACACTAGTCCTTGTATAATAAAGATATCATACGATGGTCTTCTCAATTTCTCTTCTTCAACCTATAAGATATTCATAAAATGATAAGTAAGATAGTTTCTCTCTCTCACTCTATATCTCTTTATTTTTCTTCAATTCACATGAACTACAAATGTTTTTTGGAAAAGTGGTTGTTTTTTTAATTTAGATTTTGTTTGAACTGCCACTAAATTTTTACATGATAGTTTTTAAAAACTACTAATAAAGATGGCATAATAATGCAAACTTTTTTGGTTTCATTCAATTAGTGACAGTTTCTGGGAAGTGTCACAAATTGATTTATTGGTAGTGGAATTTTTTAGAGAGTTTTTTCCTCTAAAATATTTTTAAGAATTTAGAGAAGTTTAAAATACCTATAAAAAATTGATAATTTTTATAGATGGTTTAAATTTCCACTAAAAATGGTTTCACTATATTAAGTGGTAGTTTAAACTTCCTCTATATAGTGATATTAAAAAATAAATTTTCTGAAATTTTATCCCCAAAAAATCAACAAATCATAAAATACAAACAAACATCCATCATTTATACTAACATAACATAAACACCAAGGATATTAACAAATATAAACCATAATCTCATAATAAATATAATCTAAATTGGTCTATACATATATGGTGTAAGATAATAGAGAAAACCCAAAATTCTAAAATAGAAACCTCCATGTAAACGAAGGGAACTATCCAGAACCATCACTAAAAGTAGTTATACAAAAAAAAATACAATTGAACCAAACCTTAAAATACATAAGGAAGAAAATCACATATAAGGAAGGACTAACAAATGAATATAAAGAAGAATAATAATCATTTATAGTATTAATGAATTCTCATAATGTACATGTAATCATGGGAAACACTAGTGGTCCTAATGAGATTATCCTAGATATACTCGGGTAGACTATATTCCATCATATTAATGATGTTCCTAGAGAATATCCTCTCTAATTTCTAAAAAAAATCCTCACTAGATAGAAGTCCACAAAGTTAGAAAAATCAAATAACAGAGGAACCTAGTCACAGTCTGAACATGACTAGCATATAAACCATCTCTTAATCTACGAAATAGATGTCAAGGTTCCCATGATACTAGAGACCAATAGTGGGGAAACAATTGTCCTATATTAGTCCCATGTCATTAAAATTCCACAAAGAAAAAGAATATAATTTTCATAAATCATCCCTCCTCCATAAACCCTTCTTATAAATTAGCCACAAAAAGATCACATAAAAAAACAATATTCACAATTCACTCATGGAATCCAAAAACTTATATAAAATAGGGTTTTATTAAGGACTAAACCATGTGTGGGAACTTTTTTTCTAAAAAATCATTCTAAAAAGGGTTAAGGAGGAAATTGGTTTTAAGATAATAACCATACATATAAAGAATTCCTCAAAACCCATATTATAAACCAATTTTTACGTAGATACATTCTTCATCTATCTTTTTGAAACCACCAATGAAATTAAACTTGAACTTCCCTTTAAAAATAAAAAATCCAATATATCATATATACATACAAACACAACCTCGACAAAAAACATACAAAAACTCATAAGAAAAACTCAATAATAAGAAATATTAAAACATATTAAAGAAAATATTAGATCCAATATTTTTTTGGAATGGAAATAGTTTAGAAGATGAGTTAATCTATGAACAATATTAGTTCTGTGGAATTATGGAATTTCATAAAGGTTTTATGCTTGGAGAAAATGGATGTGTAAGAAAATTATGTACATAGAAAAAACCTAAGAAACTAATAATGGTGACTATAAGGTAAAAAATAGGATAAAACGTCAAAAATCAAGCAAGAATAAAGATTTCATGCAACGTAATGGAAATCTAGACATCCCCTACCTCAATCTGCAAAATGGTTTCTCAATTTGCGTATCAATGTTTGTCTATCATGGGTATAGTTACACATCAACACCACTAAATCCAATGTCAACCCTGATCACTATCCAACAAACTATGACTGGAATTGCCTCTATTTACTTCTCCACTCCCTACTACTGGCCCATGTATGAAAAATTACTTGAATGTTAAAAAATGTTTTACATTTAAATATAATTTTAAAACCAATACAATTTTGTATATTAAATGATGAGTATTTTTTTTGATTTACATGCTCACTCAAACCATCCATTAAGGAAATACATTAAGTAAATACATCAAGGAAACATCCAATCAAGTTCTGATATATTCAAACAATTATTTTTATAGAGAAATGGTAATGTGTAAAAGAATCTATACCAAGAGATTCATTTTTAAATTATTATAATTTAATTACATAATGGAATTCAATCGATCCATATGTATTAAAATTACCATCCTCATGGAATCAAATACTTTGTTCCTTCAATATTGAGGCATGTGCCTCCAATTATAATATGTAATAAGAAGGGTAACTAGATCTGTCGCTAACATGCCTAGAATCTAGCCATATACTCCTGCAACATTATTTATGGGGATACAATAACAATAAAAGTGTAAATATATCTTCCAACCATTCATATTCCTTACGTCTTAATGATACACATTTGTCTCAATAGTAATATTGTTTTCATATTTTATGGAAAAAATATAGGAATAAATAATGTGAAATAAATTCTATCACATTAAAATTTTTACCAACATCCATAACCCTCCAATATACTCAAAAACAAACAGAAATGATGGCATATTACTTTGTTGTAAAGTCTCTGTGTACTGAACCTACTCAATGGGGAGGAAGTATTCTAGATTATGATGGGACAAATAAGGATTCTATTCCAGAAATTAATGGAAGGGATAAGGATGGTGTGACAAATGATAATGGGGGGAAGATTAAGCATGTCCTAGATGTTATCTTGAGGGATCTCGATGGATCATCAGGTGTCTATATTCTTGAGGGACTGTCAACTAGAAGTAAAATGGGATTATTAAAACTCTATCCTTGTAAATGATTTAATTTTAACAAGTAAAATTAAATTCAGAACAAATATTTTGAGAAATTCATGTAGAAAAATAAATTTGGAAATTATAATAGATATGAAGTACTTAAAATAAAAATATATATAGTTATGATAATGATTGAGTGCAGACACAAAAAAAATATAACATTTACAATTTCCAAAATAAAAAAAATCATGCCTAAAAATAAATTTAAATATGATAACATATCCAGAGTACCATAAATTAATAACATATAGTATATGTGGTTGATATGTTAATGGATGAATACACATATAATAATATTTTCTTTCAATCATTTTGTTATCCCGCTCCATCATTGCATCATCTACTTCATCCACCCTTGAAATACGAATATCTTCACTATCATTGTGGACAAATTAGTCAATTTATTACTATTTGTAGGATTTAATTTTAGGGTAAAAATGTTCCACTTCATCATCAATATCATATATGTATTTTTATTTTATATTAACACCTACACTCCACCCTTTATCCATGACATCTTCTATATAATATACCATTTTCACTGGAAATGAGAGAATATGTAGATCATGTAATTCATGTTCACAAACAATCAAGAAAGAGAAATTCACAAGATTAAAATACTCAGAATGTATTTTAATACCCCTTGTAATATATACCCACTTGAATTTGAATAAAAAACTAAAATATGATTATGGTAGTTTAATTTTATAATATCAGTCAACTATCAGTAGTATCCCATTTCATGAACTATATATATATACCAATATTTTGAATTTCTAAACTCACTTCCGGATCAAATTTATGAAATTTAAATCCACTAATATTGTAAGCCTTAAACATTCTAGACTATTTTAGAGGAACTAGATCCAGAAACATCAAATATTTTGCAAACTCAGCTTGAGTATTGGGATTCATGATATAAAAAATGTAATATACATTATTAGATATAAAAAATACATATCTCAACATGATATCTATACTAATTACAATATTTATGAACTTAAATGAGGTGTAAACCATTCTAAAATCCCTTTATTAATAGATATTTCTTTTTCTTTATCATCTCATGTTTGACTTCTCATTCATATCTTTGTTTGTATCATGAACTCTTCAATAAATGGATCTAGAATGTCACTATTCAGTAGCACATATATATGTGCTTGTAATATTTATATTTCTGTGAGTGTAATATTTGAGGTCCTCTCAACTGATCGGCCAATAGTAGAAATGATTATTTATTTCCAATGTAGTTTATTTGGAGCCTATGTTTCATCAACACACACAAATTTATTGAATTTTTTCCCATCACCATCCAAGAATCTAGAAAAAAAGGTAAGACACGCCTCCTTTAAATAGCCTTTATAAATGGAGCGTTTAGGTTGAGCTTTATTTTTCACGTAGGATTTAAAATGGATAAGGTATTATTGAAATAAACTTAATAAAACATAATTATGTATTTAATTATGTTCCAAGAATTTTTTACTTAAGATGAAAGAAAATATAAATAAATTACCTCTCATTTGTATACACCCATAAATAACATAAAAGAACTCCTAGTTTAGTTACATGGGATAAATTAATAGTTAAATGCATCATGACAGTAAAAAATGATGGAGAAAAAATATTCTCCATTGAACAGATATTAGGTAAAAATATATCCTGAATGTTTTCAATCTCAGTTATTTATAGATTCTTATAATATAGTTTTCTGAAGATTGTGTAAATTTTGAGTACATCTATAAAAACCTATTTAGGTAATAATGAACATAATTCTAATGGTAGTAATTATTATAAAAATGTATGTGAATCATTCCTTTTAAATCCATGTAAACTATGATTCTATAAGTTAACACACCTTAATATACTACTTGAATTCCAATTAAATATCTTCCCATGTTTTCACATTTGAATTAATGTATCTTTATCCCCATTTTTCATTGTAAAAATTTTGGATCAAACTTCCCGCTCTAACCTGGAAATAGATCACACTTTAAATTCATTGGATGTAATTCATTCTAATCATTGAGATGGTCCTTCAATTTTCCATTCACTTTAAGCAATTTGAATATAAAATTCTCAAAAACATTGTACTTAATATAAATAGCATCCATATTATGAGTCAACAAATTAAATTCCAATTACATAAGTTTTAAGAATAGACTTGTTTTCTTCCAGTGTTGTATTTTGATTTCAATTGATGATGCACTTTAAACTTGTTTCCCAATAACATTAAAATGATGAACTTTACAAAAAAATAAACATTTTCAAGTTGTGAAAATATTTAAGAACCTATCAACAATTTTAGTGGAGGTATATGATCAACAGAACCATTGATTTTTGACTATTATATCATAAATCTATTGGATGCATAGATAAATCAATAATGATAGAAGAAGCACCATTTTTACAATAATTTATAAATTCAGGATCCAAATAAATGTTACAAATAGTAAAATACCAAAACATGTAATTGTTCCAACCAGATAAGTTTCCAAGTCTAGGGATGTCATTAATGGTCCGCAATAGAGTGGTGTTCATTTTGAACATTACTCTAGAATATTAATTATATTCTCAACAATTTCTCCCCATAACTCTAATAATTCTTCAACTATAGGCTATAAGTATACATGAATATCATTTCAAATCATTTCTTTTCCAATAATAGTAATTGAAATGATAAAATATGTTTGTTTCATAAACTTACCTAGAGGTATATTGTAAGGGATCAAAACATCCATCCAAATTCTATAACTGGTACTCTATATCCCAAATGGGTTGAATCCATTATCATACAATCCCAATCATATATTCTTAGGATCATATAATAAATATGGATATAATTAATCAAATTTATACCAAATTTTTTAATATATTTTAAGTCACATTAAAACATCATTATTATAATTAATATAATGACAATTCATGTGCTTGGTGGTTTTTGATGACATGAATAATCTTTATAATCAATGTTTTAAAGGGATGTAATGAAAATAATTTACATGATTTTTATTTTTATTCTTTTTCATAGTAGTATGCAGATTTAGACATCCATCATCACCCATTTATGGATATATAGAAGGTGATTTTTTTTCAACCCTGGCTTCTTGAATCCTCTACCCAATAAAGCATACAATCATTGGGAAAAGGAAGTATTTTTTTTAATTCATACCAATCTTGTTAACAACGTTTTTCATATCATAAAAATACTCCAGTATATTACCTTTCAGAAATGTATCACATAACAATTACAATATCTTATACATCTCCTTATTTTTAATTCTATATAAGCATTTGATTTGGTACAAATTTAGTAGAAAATAATGTTTTGAATATTTTTTTAATTCACCATACAACTATTTATTTCCATCATCAACAAAATTCAAAAATGAATTTGTCTTCTCAATGATATTCTGTATTACATTAGTCTCTATTGCATATGTATGATGATATAGTGATATGTTTCAATCATTATTTGAGTATCCTATATAAACAAAAACATCACTTGTTAAGTTGCTATTTTTATCACCCCAAACTGGTTGTTCTAATATTTTTTGATATTGATGTTGTTATCTTCCAATACCGAAATTATAATTTATAAAGATTTTCATTTCATTTCCATTTTTGATGAATTTATGGGATCATTATGTTGACTAACATCAGTGTTCAAAATTTCTATAACATTCGACTCTCTATGAAAAATCCACACAGATATTATGCAAGAAATTACTCCAATATCAACTTTTCATAAACATTGTCCCTCTTCACCAATCTTCAAATTTAATATTTAAAGAATGTAAATCTTACTGTCCCATCATTTGATCGATTGAAAATTGAAAAATCTAGAAACTCCTCCAAACCCTTAGCATACAATGTTGTGTTCCTACACTTTGTTAAATTAAATTAAATCACCTTAAAAATATTGAGTCATTTAAAAATAATTTCTAATTTATTTTAAATCAAAAGTATAAAAAACTTCCTTAAAATTTAAAATTTTATTACATTTTGGAATAACATCATTTTTCATAGATTTTAATCTGAATGTATATAATCCATCACAACATATAGGAAGAGATGATCAAATCTTTATTTTTCATAGTAGTAGAAATTATATATTGTAGGAAAAACATCCCCCCTTTAAAACCAACAATGATTATAGAAACCATAAATCCATGAGGAAAAACAACATTAAATAATTACACAATCACTATAAAACATGTAAAATAAATAAACAAGATAGAAAAAACTTAAAATAGAAAAATATTTCCATTTAAAAATGAATTTCAATGAGCCCCATTTTTTTCCCAAACATCTGTTAAAGCATGTAACATATTAATTAAAGTTAATTAGGGTGTTTAAAAAAACACTCATATAAAAATGAATTAAAATATATTTTTAAAAAAACTTCTAAATTTGGTAAATCTTGTAAATTGAAGTTGATATAAACTGAAACATTATTTTCCCTTCCGACATACAATAATCATATTTATTATAATCATTTTTTATCTAAATGAGGGATTTAAAATACAATAAGGGGCGGTCCTGGAATTTAATGACCTAAAATAAGGGAACCTACGTAAAACTCATTGTCCTTGAAAATAATAATGAAATTTACCCCAAAAGAACCAATTAATCCCTATAAAATTAATAGGTGCCTAGAAATAAGAAAAAAGTTAATATGATCCAAAATAGAAAAATT
Source organism: Viscum album (assembly GCA_963277665.1). Lineage (NCBI taxonomy): Eukaryota > Viridiplantae > Streptophyta > Magnoliopsida > Santalales > Viscaceae > Viscum > Viscum album. The sequence continues at coordinate 799,102,573 of OY728132.1, forward strand.
ACAGAAAACCCTACCTTAAACAGGGGATGAATGTAGAATTCATTGAATGTCCTAAGAACAGGCCTCAAATAACTCCTTAAGAACCCTTAGAACTAAAAAAATGACAAAAACCCACCCCAATCCATTAGGGTTAAACCATGAAATATGAGGAGTAAATTAGAATTGGAAAAAGTAATAAGAAAAGGAGTAATTCTAACCATTAATATCTAGATGGGATCAGGAAGAAGCAATAAGGGGAAATAGTGGTGGTGAAGGGGGATTGGGATGTGGGGGAAAAAGGAAGGGGAAAAGGCAAAGGCATGGGATCATAGGATAGTTGGCGCTTGGGGGGAAGGGGGGTTTTCAGTGGAGTTGTGTTTAAAAAACATTAATTGTGGTTTTTATAAATCTATCAAAAAATATTCTCTATATTTTTAGTAGATATCTCTAAAACTGCCACTAATAAACCACCAATATTCCCCTATTTTGTTGTAGTGATGGAGAATGTATAAAAATATCATTGGTTCACCCATTTTCTTTAGAACACATGAATATTAAAGATCAGAATAGTTCAGTCACTCTATTTTAACATTGTTGAAATTGAATATCAGAATACTTACAGTTCTAGTTTTATATCTTTTCTTATTCCCCTTATTTTCTCGTTTATATTATCCAAATATATAATGGATAATATTTTTCATATTTTAGAATATGAAAACACTTCATTCTTACAAATTCAAACCACCATGATCCAAGGTATTCAAAAATTCAAAATCCTTAGTCAAACTTGTCATATTCTTTAATATTAATTTAATGAATACACATCCAAGATGTTTAAATGATAACCTCCTTGATTCATAGACTTTAATAATGAAAATATAGATATATAATGATAATCATTAATGTTAACTTCTGTTATGCTCATATATCCATCTTCCCATCAGTCTTGATTTCATTATCACATCTTCCACATTTTATTTCCCACAAAACAAAAATTTCTTCATTATTGCAATAATATAAATAAAAACCCTTAAGATATGGAAACCCTCATCATAGACCAACTTTATTCTTTAATTAACATATATATTTTTCTTGGACTACATCTTGAATAATCCTTTATCATCATGTTGTTTATGACTTGAAGAAAAACTATGAATTGTCATAATTTACTTTATAGTCCAAATTTTCCATTAGATAATTAAAATTTTAAAACCCTTTGTTAAATTATGAAATAAATATTACATAGGTGATAGAAAATATAATTATATTTTAGGTATTACTCAAGTAAACCCTTATGTAATTATTTTAAAATTAGATAAACCTTTAAAAATAATAGGGGATTAAACCATTTTCTATATTTCAGTTTAATCATCAAGAAATACCATATATATGAACTAAATTATCATATGTATCATTGTGGCTATGTACATTTACAAAATTTTTTATTGAACATATCTTACACACCAATAGATAATATTATATATTAATTCAAATATATTACTTATGACTTGAAATATATTACATATCAATATATTACATATCACATTGAGCTCTCTTACTTTTACAATTTTCACTTCTTTGGAAGATATTATGTATCATATAATATCATACCAACCATAAAAACTATTATATACTCCTTTAATGATATTATGTAACATATGGATGATGTTTCCTTTTTCTTTTTTCATGAAATTCAGAATATATTTTATATACACTTCAAATATATTATGTATCAGTAAGAATATCTATATGTCATATAAAATATGCTAAATATCATAGTGTAAGCTACCAGGAAAATTTGTAAATATTTTAGAATATATTCGGTATTGTCCTGAAAATATTATATATCTCGATGAACAACATCACATATCCAATTTTTTAATTCTGAAGAATATCTTACATATGCCTTCAAGATTCACACAGAATTTCAAAACTACTTCAAATCGCATAAATAATTCTTTAAACTTTCTTAATATATCATGATATATTCTATAACATTATATAAATGTCATCTAAGTGTCTTCTTCATGTAAAATCAATCATCACCACATGATAACACATAGGATTGAACTACATATCTATTTTTTCCAATCATTTGTAGACAAATATTATCAATGAAATATTGGTAATAACTCAACAAAACATTTTTTTTCTTGTGAATGGATATAAAATGGTATTTTCAGGGGAATAATATCACTTAATTATTTATATGATAAAAAATTACTACAAAATTTCAAGGTGTTTCTTAATTCAACATATAGTGTCACTATTTCTGGATACTTCACTATGTATTCTAATAAATAATATTAGGTACATAAAACTCCTTAAAAGATGTTCTTATTCAATAATATTTATATTAAGAAATTAATAAGAAAATAAAAAAAAGATATTGTAACTTATTATATAGGAACATGACCTCCTATTAAAACTATATTTGGTTTTGAAGGATTTTAGAATCCTTTCAAAACTAGGGACTTAAAAACATGGGATAATATTACTATGTATTTAATTTTAGTATATATTTGATAGGAAAATAAAGGAAATGTATGGTTTGAAATTCATATAGGATGGGTCATATTCTAAGTGATTTTTAGTGGAATATTCACAAATAATCATTCCTTAATATACAAAGAATGCGATTTTACAAGGAATGTGGATATAAAATAATAAAATAGTGTTGATGGTTTGACACATGCTTCATAAAAATAAATTTAAGATAAATTTTGTGGATTTTTTATTCCATTACAGAATAGTTTAACCATTTACCTCATTTAACACCTTAATATAGTAACAGGCCTTTTACTTTAGTAACTTATTTTTTTACCAAAAAATGAAATTAAACCTATTACATTGTTTTAACATGATGATTCTAAATATAAAATTATTTATATAATATTAAATTTCTAAAATTGAAAAATATTAATTCATAAATAAATACACTAAATGTATAAAAATAAATTTGAGGGAAAATTTTATTTTTAATCATTATGTAAATTTATTATTGTTTATTATGAAAAATATCATTTTTCATTAATTAGAATAATTTTAAAAAGTAAAAGATAAAAATGAAAAATATATAAAAATATTAATAATGAAAATACATATTTTTTCAAATATCATTTATTAAATTAATAATTAAATGTTTATGTCATCATTAATTCTACACAAATTTCTTTAAGACCATTGAAAAGGCCCTAAGTTCTAGATAATTAGTTGTGGTAGTCATGGGTGGTGATTTAGATAGCATTGATTTTTTTGTGGTTTCCACATTCCTGCACTTTTCTCGTTAACAACTTCTACCAAGTCATGCTTGTTTAATTTCATATTGGGCTTGGTTAAGGGAAACCCCTAATGATGCCACCTTATTTCCAATATCAAAAAAATTAACCTTATATAAAGGACTTGTACTATAATATTATGTAAATTATCCCTTTCTATCTAAATATCAAAATAATATTCCTTCTATTCATACTCACCAGTTTTAAAGTTAAATTAAAATGATCACATCTCATGATTTTTGAGTATCAAATAATAATATAATTTATCTCTTTAATCAGTCTTATATCAAATGATTGTATAACCCAATGACCATATATGGCCAAACCTAATATATTCCCAACATTAATATAAAAGCCACATTTTACTATATATATCTTTAAATAATTATCTAAAATTGTTATCATATTCCCTCATATATTTTCCAATTATATTTTTCATATTATTAATTTGTTTCATTATTTATATTTTTATCATTAGAGGTATGATCAATGTGGAAGATTATGATGATAAATATTTCAATCATGTATTCTTTATTATATTCTTATTAAGTTATACCTTTTGTCTTATTCCAAATATGCTTTAATTAGATATCTTATAATTTATTACACTTTATTCCATTGTAATATTCTACATTAATAGAATATGAAATTGTTAATTTTAATTTATTATTTTGTAGCATTAAAGATACATAATAAAATGAATTTTATACAAACATATATTTGGTGTTTTGTTCTACCTCCTTCAAAAATTCAATTTCAAAATTCCATTACTCAGATGATAATAGAGGGTACGTTTTCCCATTATTTCTTTATGGTCCCACATCACTTCCTTAAACTTATGATTTCTCATTAGAGAATTGACCAAATTAATGGTATTGTTTCATAGAACGTTTTCTATATGATCCAAGATCCCCATTGTTTTTCTCCATAAGATATTTCATGTTTTAATAGTGTAACCTTTGTGGTTATTACTTGTTATGGATATGGTAGTACTTCAGGAAAAACAATACAGGGAACACATCATAGACTCGTTATATGTTTTTTTATGTGATAAAAAATAATCCTCATTCCCCACATGGTTAGGAATATCTATTTTGATGATGTATCTATAGATCTAATTTTCATTCTTCTCGAATCTCATAACCCTGTTATATTATGATACTTGAAGTAATAATTTGTCACCAACCATGAGCTTTATATCTCATTACTGTTTATTGGTGTATCTAATTAGTTTAATTTTTGATGCATTAATATGTCACTAAATGGTTTAAACCTTATATGTCATCTATTAAAAAATATATGGTCCCAATAACTTTCTATCACCAACTTTAGCACAACATATCGAATTTTTTATTCTCATCCCATAAATATCTATAGATGATTTCATTTTAATTTTATAAGGGAATTATTATTATTTGAAAACTTGATAATGCAAGATATTGATCCGAAACTAGGAAATACAATAATAAAAATATTAACATATATCTTCCAATGTATGAATGGTCCATTAAGATTAACCATTAGTTTATATAATAAATTTTTACTCTGTATCAAATGCTTATTAAGAACTTATATTTCACATTGATGTAAAACATGGATATCAATTAGATATAACTGAATGTATCAATCAATGAAGCATCACCACATTATTTAGATATGTATTAGTAAGTTTATCAAGGGATAAATCCTCTTAAATAGTAATTAAGTGTTCTGAGTCTATATGTTGATCCACCATAAGACAAATGGAATTATTTACATTATAATTCTTAGGGAAAATTATGGAATAATCCATAATTATTTTCTCTCATTTTCATCTAGGTATGGGAAATAGTTTCATAATTACCTTAGAATTATAATGATTGGTATTGACTTATTCTAAAACCAAGTATCAAGGTGTATACTCTAAAATCTCTCTATTCATATTGTCCCATAATATATTTTCAATGATATCTCTACACATATTTGGGCTTCATCAGTGAATAGATAATTATGAGCAATGTTCTACATCAAATATAACTTAATTTGTTCTAGACTGGATGGGATAAATATCTAGTTTCAAAATAATATTTTTATATCTTTGTTAAGTTTGAACACTAAAATATTTTCCATATTATTCTATAGCACAATAACAACCTTTTGTGCCTCTTTAATCTTCGCATAGATGGATGGTTGAGAAATCATTTGGGTAAGACATGATTTCATCACTTAAATTATGATTTTCAGGTTTATACTTTTTGTATCAATGAATATTAGTCACTTTTAATCCTCATCAATGATAAATAATTTTTATCCTTTCTTTTTAGACAACTATCCACCTTATTTTAATTCTAAATATGTGTTGACCAATCATTGTCCATGATTAACTCTATTTATATCCTTTAGTACATGTTAAAATCCTTTATTAAAAATATATAATTTGAGATCTTGGGATTATATATATATCAAACTTGTCCTAAAAAATATAATTCCTCTAAATAATTAAAGAAAAAATTACCACTGCTAATGAATTTTCTTGCCTCGTCTCACTCAATAACCAGTATCTGGACCGATTCACCACCAGACCTCATTATTCCACCCTATATTCTAGAGGCTACCAAATTGTGTTGGGGGTCGAAGATGGTATGGTGGGGAGATTGTACCCCTAATATCTGAGTGTGAAAAATAAAATGAATAGTCAAATGAAACTCGTGGTAGAAAAAAATCAATTTACGCATAAATAAAAGAAACATACAATAGTAATACAAGAAAATCAGTAAAGGACCTGGCAACCATGATATACATAAAAATACTGTCAACTAGACCAATTACAGATACATACCCAAATAAAATAAAATAACAATAAAATGGATCTACTTCATCTTTAAGTCGAACCTCATCCAATCTTCTGATACAAATCAAGATGTCCTTCTCGATGATGCTAGAAAAAGGATTCTTCCCAACATGTTATTAAAACTAATTGAAAGTCTTCTCAATTACCCAAGTGTAGCGGAAGCCTGATTAGGGTCTGAGTACCTAACTCACCAAGGAACCACAAACGTGATCTTATATTATCCATCATATGCATCGATATGTAAACGTGACATGCATAGCTAAAAAATTAAGGTCAAATCCAAATAATAAATTACAATCGATCCTCAGGTCTATGACCCCAAATGACCATACCTACTTTTTCATGATGTCAATGTGTCTCTATGAATATTATGATTAATATGACTCCCAAGTAATATTTTGGGTTACAAATCCATATAAACCTTATAAGTTTATCACGAATCTAGGAATTCACCCCATAGAAGTCTAATCAAATACCCAAACTCTGGGGATCCGCACCCATCCCCCCTACCCTTGGTAGTCTATCATATCAATAGGTTATAAAAACTATGAGTATTTAACCCATAAGAGTATGATCAGATTCCTCAACTATGGGTATACACACTCCCCCATATAGTCTTTTCATATTATGTTGTCATCATGACTCTAGTAATGAACCCCACAGAATTCCTATTAGATTTTTCGAATTCATGGATACACACTCCCCCTCCCCTGAAAGTATTTTCATAACATTAGGTCATCACAAATCTAGGTATGCATCCCCTTAGGAGTCCGATTATATTCCACAACATAGGGGTAATCAGTCCCCCTGATAGTCTTGTTATATCATGAGGTCATCACAACTCCGGGTATAACCCAATAGAATTCCAATAAGATTCCTCAACTTTGAGGACAAAAACTCTACCTCCAAATATTTTCATGTCCTATAAAATCCCCAAATCAATGTAGGATCCAGTACCAACCTCCATATCAATGGTAATTCCACCTTTATCTAGCTCTAAAATATGAAAACTCATCCTGGTACCAAAGCCCCAATCCTGGAATCCGACCCTTACCACACTCACCTAGATGAAGCATCCCAAAATAAAATGCACACATCATGCTAAACTCTAACACTTGTCATCTCACATCATAGCCCGTCGACTTAAAAGACTTGAATAGGTTTGATGATGACTCCTGGTACTATATCATGGAAGTTTCCTAGGGTGTGTCTATAAATGGTAAAACCCCTTTGTCCCCTAAGTCTCAACACAATTGAGTAACTCTCACCTATTACTCAGTATCAACATAGCTATGAAACTATAACCTAGTCCTCGATATTAACCATGTTTTTAGGATATCACCCAATTCACTAGGGAAACGAGTCCCATGGAATCATCAATGGGGAAGCATGGACTTGTTGGATATGTGGATGTTTCCACATAGGAAGTAGTTAGGATATGGATTATATCCTATCACAATTATATAGGTCACTTTGGGTAAGTTTTCTCACCCAAGACTAGTTATGTTAATTTGACGGTCAATCCACCTAGGCCTAGTCATGTTAGATAGAATAGTGTCATGTTTATCATCCTCATCCAGATGAAAACAAATGAACTAAAGTTTACAAAGTATTCCTCTGAAGTCACAATCACCAATTTCTGGGATAAGGGTTGGCTCATGTAACAAGAGGTCTAGAGGCCAAACAATATCATTGGGTCTTTACATCGCCCATTGGTGGTCATTGTTTCTTTAAGGCGAGTAGGGGTGTTCATGATTTCTAGCATTTAGTCATTAACTTTAATCCTTTTGAAATAATTAAATCAGTTATTTAATTTAATACACCATGGAAATCACCCTCAATGGTGAACTTGAAGAATTTCAAGGGAATTATATAATAGTTCAACTTCACCTCACATGAGGTCTGCAGGCTAGCCGAGTAAAGTATTCACGGCCTTATCTATCAATAACTGAGGTGTTAAGAAAGTGCACAAGGTTTGTTTGTGACCCCAGTTGTTTGACCCTATCAATTTGGAAAAATAATATTTTAAAATCTTTATTTTAACAAATTAACTAGGGAATATCGATTGATAGATTTCTTAGACACCCACATACGACATACACAACAACAAAAAATACATAGTGAATGTACGCAAGACCACCTACCTCAAATGGAGCTTTTACAATTTGACACCAAGTGATAGCAGTATCTACCAAGGATTCTAAAGCTCATCCATCATCATCTTTTTATAAATATACATGTCTATGAACCTTGATTTCTGGGTTATCATGTTGTGCTAAAACATTGATCAATAAGGTGTGTTCCACTTCCATTACATTACTAGATTTAGACTATAAAAATCCATAATTAATTATCCTAATTCAATAGCTTGAAAAAATCAATTTAGGGAAAAAACTTTAGAAAATATAAAATGATTCATACCTCAGTTGATTAGTGAGAAAACACATTCATACTTCATCTCATGATCCCCTATTTTTAATATGAGAAACATTCCTTATGAAACCTAGTGATTTCACTATCCCTAATGAATTGAAATTTCCCCTAAAACGGTAATCTCTCAATTTAACAAAAAATAGGGGAAAACATTACAAAAGGATGTATAGGAAGAATCTTACCACTAAAGCCATCATATCTCACCCATTATCACCATGATCGGTAATGAATGGATGAAAGTAGGATTCTGCCAAGACCCTCCCATGACATCCATATTTTCTCGAAGAAAGAAGGGACCAATCCCCTACAAAACATTTAAAAAATAGATGTCGACATTATTCATAATGTAATCCAAATTCATGTCATTAATTCCTTGGGGTCTTCATCTCCCATTTCATGCCCTAAAATCCTTAATACACACCTTGTGAAAACCATTCATGACATGTATGGGATTAATTATGTGAATGTCCTATTATGGTTTATTTTAACAGTGTTTCATGACCATCTCTCCTCTTATTCTATCCAAAACCCCTATGACTTTAATCAGAACATTAAAAAAGTACTAAAATGACTATGTTGAGCATTCAAATACTTGGAACCTTAGTATGATTCCCAGATTCTAAAATGGCATGTCTTCCATCAGTAAAAATTTTTAATTCACGCTGAAATTTTAACTGGTTTGGAAATGATTTCTTTCAGCATACTTCATATCAAGTGTAAATTAATTTTTATCATGAGTCTTTGATTTTGGAGAGAAATAATTATAAACCTTTTTATTTTTCATAAGAAGAAAAATAATATTGATTTTATGCATAACTATATATCACAACTATTTTTCTTCTATAGTGATATGTGAGAACAAATGTAGTAATAAACCTCTTCTTAACCTCATTAGATATATCTTCACATTATTCAATACACATGAACTTTACTCCCTTTTATATTATCTTTTTTAGTGGATAGGCAAATCATGTGAAATTTCTCAAAAATCATCAACATTGTTTATCCAATCCAATAAACATATATATATATATATATCAAATATATTAGACTAAGTCTCTTTTAAATCACCTAGGTATTTGAATTATCTATATATATATCCTCACTTGTGATTACATGATGTAATAAGGATACTTTTTTATATCCAAAACTCACACTTTCTGAGTTATTTATATAACTTCTTCATTCTTATGGTCTTAAACACAATACTTGAATGTTATTCATGTTTTTCCTTTTAATTAGAATAAATAAAAAATCAAGTATAAAGGATAACAAAAACTTATTAATGTAATTCCTAAATAATCTTTTATAATATGAATGATTAAAGTAGGGAAATGTTTAATTCCAAAACGTATCACTATAAATTCATAGTGTCCACATCTTTTAAGTAAATTTTTCTTGTTTATATATTACTTATTGAACCATATACAGTGATATCCATATTAAAAACCACTTTTGAGAAGAATTTATCCCCTTTATAAATATCAGACAAATCTATACCATAGAGTAGAGAATACTTCTTTTTTGTTATGATCTTGTTATTCTCAAGAAAATAAATCAAATGAAAATTTCATAATAAATAGAAAAATAAGGGATTAATTTCTAAAAGGAGTACATAATCATCCTTTAGTTCATATTTTATCATAAGATGATTTGGGATACGAGATTATATTTACTTTTCATGATAATTAATATTTTATTTATGTAGAGAGAGTCAAACCATGCCATATATTGCATAAAATTTTATTTAGGGAAGAATAAAAAAATTTGGAATTATTATCCAAAAAATATCAAATTGATAAGAGTTATATACATGCTACATAATCATCGCACCACCATGTATATAAAATAATTACTCAATATCCAATATTTAACATGGTTAATCAATAATATTACCAAACTTTTTTTATATGACGGAATGAAAAGAACTAGAATAAAATTAGACATTAACAGTTCTTCAGTAGATAATAAGTGTACCTTTCAAAAACTCATTATCATGTTCTACATTATTATTAGTAATCACAAAAATCCTCCATGATTTTCTAGTTTTAGAGGTTGGTAATGATGATTATTCTCTTCATCCCATGGATTGGTTCATTTATTTTCATGTTTTTGTAATTATTTACATACAAAACATTGAATAGTTGGAGGTGCATTAGGTAAGAATATATTATCTTTTATTTTGTTAATAAAACTCTCCATATCTCTTCTACACTCATGTTCTTGATTTGAAATTATTCTACACTAGAAATATTTCCCAATTAATTTATTTTAATTTCATGGGTGCTTCTTCCAACACCTTTTTATGTAGTAAGTAGAGTATTCTTACCCCTATAAGGTTTATCATTTAAACATATATAAAATACATTATATTTTTCATATCCCCAAATATAAGGAAAAAATGAGAGTCTCTAATTATTGTTTCTAACATAAGAGTACATTGAATAATTTATTCATAGCTAAAAAATTCCACTACAGCTAATGATTTTTAGATACTTGGTTTTATGACACTAAAAAATATTAAATTTATATTTCTAGATCAATGATAAAATTAGAGGAGTTACTTGAATGTCTTATGAATTTTTATTTATAATTAACAATAGATTTCATCTCATTTTTCTTATTCCCATGGAATTTATACTCTATTCTGATATGAATATTTCTTGGAAAATATTTACTAAAAAATATTTTCATAAACTCCTCCCACTCCTGATTCAGTTTCATATTATTTCCCATTTGTCTTATTAAAATTCCATCATTAGTTTTTTTCACCTTATAAATGAAAACATCCAAAACTACCCATTCATACACCAATAATCAAAGAAATATATATATATATATATATATATATATATATATATATATTCCTTTTTTGTTAATCTATTTCTCTATGGAAAGTGGATCAGACGAACTGCTAAAGTATAATGGTCATTGTCACATAATGGAATATATAGTGAGTTGCTCTTTCCTAAGTGAATTTGGGATATTTACATGGTTTAGTTTATTACTCATAGCCTTGTATATCATATCCATAAAGGTTTCTAAACATCTCTTATCACTTTTGGTTTCTTGTAGACATTTACTAAAACCAAAATGGTTAGAATTAGTAATAAACAATGATTTATTAATAGAATTATAGTAAAAAATAACTTGAATATAAAAATTAAAATCTAATATGTATTACTCTGTAACGCACTTAAACCTATTAAAATTTATGTTCAACTTTGGTTTTTTTGAGTTTTATTTCTTCAAATAATCCTAAAAATTAACTAAAACCAACTAAGATATCAACTAGGATGGTACCAAAATTATATAAATAGTTTTTAAATCATTTTACATAAATAAATATTATATATAATAAATAAAAACATGTTCCCATAACCCAAAGGTTTAGTTTCATTAGATATTATCACCATAACGATCTTATTTTAAAGCCCATTATAAAATTCATCCATAAGTTTTCCTCAAACATGATTATATTCTAGGAATTTCATATATAACACTATTTTTAATTAACTGATGAAATATGAAACATAATAAAATCGTGATATCAAATGATCAGTAAGAGAAAATCATATCATTGAGTTGTAGAGGATTTATTATTAGACCAGAAACATGGGTGAAAATATAAACATTGGAGAAATACACAACTAATAGAATAAGATCATGGAACCATAGGGAGTGATAATAAGTGATGATAGCATAGAAATAATAAAATAAATAGGAAAATTTATCCATAAAAGGATCATTATGAAAAATTAACATATACCATTCCATAAAAATAGAGAATCAAAAGAATAATCATGAGCCATGGAGTCATAAATCAAGAATGTGGAACAAGCATAAACATATAAAATCATAACATATATCAAGGTTAACCACTAATAAATTAATATCATGATAAATTAGTCTAACCACCTATGTCACATAACATTATAGACTAATCTAACAACTCATGTATCATAAAATAGTAGATATAGGCTAACCTCTATTGTCCTGTAGTAATCTCATGAGATATAATTTTTTACCAAACTCCTTTGAGGGATACATACTTTTGAATTAAATTATTACACAATGAAAACCCATATTTATATATATAAATATTACATGAAATAATACATATATAATATCTTGACTAACCAGTGGAAATAAAATGGGTTATGAAACTTTTTAATAAGATATATCATAAGAATAAATCCGGAATTGGATCAGATCATACCCAATATTTAATCACCCTAGATAAACAAAAAATAAAATATAATTTTTTTTTGATTCATGAAAATTAATATAAATGGATCATAGATATTTCATATAAAAAATAAAATGTAAGATAAATCATAAAAAGAGTTTCCTTTATATTTTAGTTATGTTATCATTAAAAAAGTTATATGTCACATCCTAGAAAATTCATCTTTATATATAGAAAAAAAGAATTTTCAAAACGTATTTTATTAATTATATTAAAAATATTTTAATATTAAAAATAAATAAAGTTATAGTAGAATAATTATCGAGATAAATATATAAAATAGTATAAAAGTTGAATGAGATAATCCTTAAACCTTTTATTAATGGTATGAGGTAACCCACAACAATATAATGGATATAAAATTGACTTTTAAAAAGTGAAACATTTAAATATTAATGTTAATTAATAGCATAATTATTAAAATTTATATATAATAAAATAAAATTTTATTGTATTACAGGATATATACATAGAAAAGAAATAACCAAAATAGAGAGTCAAAATCAAATTTTACAACTTCATATTCCAATGAAGTAAGAATAAATTAAAATATTATTTTGATAAGAAAGTGTAACATAAAAAAATAGAAAATATAATATAATATATATAAAGGAAAGATTTTATAAAACATTTAGGTTCATATACAAATAAGAAAGAGTAAGACTCAGTGAATGAATATTTATTCAAGAAAAACCCTTACAACTTTGTAATGTATGAACCGAAAGGAAAGTAAAGAGATAATAGAATTTCTAATCCCATGAGTCAAATCTTAAAAAGGAAATAATACTACTAAATGGAATTATATACATCAAATAAAAGAAAAATGTTTTTTATAATTTGAAATAATCTTCAAATAAAGTAAATTGAGTTCAAAAAAATTAAATTAACCATATTATAAATTATTTATTTAATATCCAGTCATTGAATTTTATCAATCCATATGTAATAAAATAATTCTTTGAATATTATAAACATATTTAATTAAAATCATTCTTTAAATTAATAAATGAAAATGAAAATTTATAATAAAACTGATAATAAAAATTTATATTCTTTCAAATGACAATTATTACATTAATAATTACATTTTTATACCATCCTAACTTCTAACTTAATTCCCAATAGAGCCCTACCCATATCCCTAAGGTGAGATAACTAGTGATTGTAGTCATGAGTGGTAATTTAGATAATATGGATTTTATATATATCTCCATGAGCTTTAATTCTTTGTGGATTATTTCTCTTATGTTATACTTATTGAATCTTAGCTTATGCATCATCAAGGGAAAACCCTGGTGGTGCTACCTACTTACCAAGCATAAAAAATGTTCCTTATATGGAAGAGTTATAAAACTTGATATCATAACCTATCTCATTTAAAATATTTCCTAGCACGTTTACTTTTATATATGCCCACCATATTAATCAATATATTAAAATTGTCATATCTCAAGATTGTTTTGTATAAAATAGTAATATAATTCATATCATTAATCACTCTTATATCAAATTACTTTATATACCAAATGAACATTTACACACAATATTCATATATTCCCATCAGTTACATTTCCCTATATATATCCTTATATAGTTCTATAAATTTTTTATTTTATTCCATTTTTTTCTGAAGGTGTTTTCGAAATTTAAAATTTTTTTCATCATTTTTATATTAATCATTAATGGTATTATATATGTGTGTGATCTTGATGATGAATATTAAAATATTGTATTATTTTTAATTACTTGTGGTTTTATTTCATTTAAAACATTCCTAACTATATTTCATATAGTTATCTTGTAATTTATTATGATTTATTCCATTATAACATTTTAACTTAATAGAATAAGCCACTATTCATTTTATCTTTATGTTGTGTGACAAAATGAAAATTTTATAAATAAAATATTGGGTATTATCTTGATTCTTACATGTTTAAATTAAAATATTATTGTCTTAATTAATTGTTATAGGAACCGTCACATCTTCCCTAGGTCCCTCTAGTTGTATCTTTTTCCATGGAAATAGTGTATATTACTTCATATCTAAAATATAATTTTCTTTATAAATATTAATATATTTACTCTATTTCTAATTTCTCAACAATATAATATAATTTCTCTTGGTAAAAAAATCATCCACTATTGGATTTTCTATCCATAGTATCTCCATATCATTCAACATCCTAATAAACAATTAAATCTTTGTTGTTCCTAGTATTAAAAAAATACTATATTTGAGAGTACCTTGATTACATATCATAATTCTCTTCGAAGTATTTAGGTGGTCCTATTTCTAATTAATCTAAAACCAAGCTTCTAAACAAGTAAAATGCACAATTTTTAACCGTTATTATGTCATGTATAAGAAGATCCCAATAATTTCAAGATATAATGTAGAACAAATAGTGCTTTGACATTTGAAATTTCTGAGTTTGGTTCCAACTATAATTTTTGTGCAAACCTATTTTCTCTTAAAAATTGAGAATTTATTCAAAAACACCCATACGTATTTATCTGGAGAGATAAATGCATATTCTTTCTATTGATTCACTTTTATCCTAAGATAATATCTAATCTCTTTAATCATTAATATCTCAAACTTCATTCTCATCAATATTAAAAAACCCTATACTGATTTCCACATGATTTTACATAAAATTGTATAATCGACAAAGATGATTATCATGAGAAAATAATCATTGTATTATTATACATTAAGGTTATAATAGAAAACACCTTTAATGAATTATATATTCCACAGGTAAGTGTCTAATCAAACACTACAACTGCAAGGTGTTTACTTAAATCTATAGAATGTCTTATTCAACATTTACACCTTTAATTCATCATCACTGATTTAAAAACCTATAGGTTATTTAATATTTACTTCCTCCTAATTTACCCTATTAAAAAAAATCCATTTTGACATCCATTTTAAAAACATTTGATGCCCCTATGAATTGAAATATCCAAGAAGATATGTATTGATACATGGCTCACCGCTAGTAAAGTAATTTATTTCATATTCAAACCTTTAATATAATAAAAATCCTAGTAAAATAATATTTCATTGTTTTGAATCACTATTCCATAATTTTCATAATTTCTCTTAAACACCGTTTCATTATGATGATGTTGTAATGATCTGGTCTTTTCACAAGCTATCATTTCTATTATTTTAACTCGAACCAAATCCTCATCCTTAGATATTAAACATGATTAATAGGTTATTTCTTCTTCATATAATAATGGTTCCTACTATGATAGTAATGTAATTTGATCTACACTACTCGTTCACAAATTTTTTGTTTGGGTATTTTTGTTGGGTATGTTCGACTTATCAACCTTATATCCTATATTTTTCCTTTGATTCAACAATAATTTTCTTCAATAATATCCTCTTTTTCATATAATTCAAACTCATAATCCTAATTATGTGTTGTATCTATAACTTCTCTAGAATTCATTTCAATATATTACCTTTCATCACAAACTTTTGTTAAATAAAAATTCAGTGATTTATTTCCACCCTTCTCCTTAATCACCTTCACAACATGGTTCTCCATGATTTTTTTTCAATATCTTATTGAAACACCTATAAGAATCGCTCATTTTTTTAGTACACTAATAATAATCCTTTATTAAAAACATCTTCATAATTTCTATGATAATGTGTATAATATTTTCATCAAACAACCTAAAGAGATTATGTTTGTTCTTCCATACATGATACATATCGAACGATTTTATAGTCTCTAATGCGCTTAACAAAGACCAATTTTGTGTGTATAGAACCTCTTACCCAAATTACTTCCAATAATTACCTGAGATACCACTCTCTAAGAGTAGTGCCTTTTATAATTTATTCATTATCTGATTCCTTCTTCTCCTGATATCATTTTTTATGGTGTCCCTAAAGAGGATGTTTGATGTCATACTTCTAAAGATAATTTTCATCCTTAATATAATTTCATATTTTCCATTATCTTACCTTTAAAATCATTTTATGTATTCCAACACCTATTTCTTAGTTTTCCTAAAAATTATATAACCCACTCTAATATAACAATTAACAAAAAGTGAAGTATCACTCATAACCTTTTCTAATATGTGTCACTACTCCACACACATTAATAATAATGAAGGTTATTAGATTTAAAAAACATTTCTTATTTTTTCAATATATAATTTTCACCATGTCCCCCCTCAAACATTCATTAAAATATATTTCTCTATTAAGATTCACATTAGGAATGTCAACTATTGCATTTATCATGGATTAATTCTCCATGATTTATGAGTGTATATACTTGAGCCACTGATGCCAAAAAATTCTCTAATTACACTATAAGTATATATATATTATCCTTTTAATCTACTAGATATATTTTTTTCAATCTCCATCCTTTAATAAAAGATTTTTCATCCTTTCCTTTGATAAGGAATCCATTTTTAATGAATATGACTTTATATTTTGATTCACATAGTTAACTAACACATAAAAATTTTGATGAAGCCCAAAAACATAAAGAACATCTATATTTATCAATATATCCCCAAAAAATCATGTTTTAACATACATTAGTATTTAATACTCTATATTTTTTATGGAAAATGTTTATATAAATTCTTCAAATCATGTTCATCAAAAGGTTATTATTCCTCGTTATATGGGATGAACACCCACTATCAAGGATCCAAATTCTTATATTCTATTATAAATTCAAAATTATTTTATCTTGGCTTAAATTATAATTATTTATATATTCATTATAATAAATTATTTATTGAGTTGAGACCTGATCTGATCTCTTCTTATTCTCTTCATCATATGATTAAAATTCATACTCTTCCCCCTCTAATAGAAAAATATTTATCTCAAAGGAATAGATTTCTAAGGTATTCCTTAAATTATTCTTTATCCTATATATAAAATATTATAATTAATTTTTTCTAGAAATACAGAGCATTGTGATGAAAAACAATTATTGAATAAACTACCCCTAAAATAATTTTTACCTTAATTGTAGGATATTCTCTCATTCTCCTTTTTTATACCTAGGTACTTACCATTTAATGTAGCTATCTTCATCCTCATAATATATCATCATGTGGCATATATTGGTTTAAAATAACACCATAATAAGGGATATATTTTTTCACCACTTTCTCATTACATATTCAAAGCGGTTGAATTCCTCCTTGGTATATAAAATGCTCTTAATGGATGACTGTAATCTCAAAAAAATATTTCCATTATTTCTCAAATTGTATGCCCAAGTATTGTATTTTTATATATTAAATTCAAGTACACTTTTACCCATATAATTGGTTATTTGAATTGTCAACACCTTCTCAAGACACCTCATGCCTTATTTAACTGTTTTTATCAATTATTCATTTATAAACATTCTATAAAATATCTAATTCCTTAAAAATATTATTTTCACCTCATGTTATATTTTATTTCTCAATGTCACCACTTTACTCCATGACATAATAATAAAGTTAATTATTTATCTTTTATTTTTTTTATTTTAACATAAAATCCACTAGTTCTACTCAATTCTCAAGAAAAAATCTGAGAACATCCATAACCTTGCCGGAAGAAGACATTTTTTCTTAAGGATGGTTAATATAATCTAATGATTGTTTCAATAATGCTCTAAAATTATTATTATTTTCTTTTTTTAGATCATGATTCTCAATATCACCCTCAGGTTCCAGTATAAGGTTAAAAACCACAAATAATTTCCTTTCCTCCTAAGAATTTTTTTGAACTTTCATGATTGATTTCATTATTAAATCTTTTAATTATAAATTTGACTCATTGTCTCCTTCTTTGAAGTAGACCTCATGATAATCATATTATTTTCTGACTAATACCTTTCAAAAATAATACTTTTCATATGGTTTAGTTTATTTAATGCTTCCTCTTTGAAAAAACCTAGTTTGTGATTTTTTTGAGTAATCAAGATTACCCTCTTTAGTTTCCTTCCCCTTTGTAAATATTTCTATAATATGTAAATTTTCAACATAAAAAACAATCAATTTGTATCTATTCTTCAACTACTCATTTCCCTTTTCTGAATTTTCATTCCATAAGTTGTATGAATTCATAATTTATATACTATTTTATATCTGAATATTTGTTAATATAAATACTCTCCATGACCATAAATTTCATTTCCATGGATGGATTTCTTGATGAACTTATCAAATTTAATAATATTTCATATACGACTATCTTTATGTGAAAATCATCAAGAGATAATTTTTTTAGGTTTAATTCATCATGTGTTGAATCCTTTGTATTAAAGAAGTTTTGAAATAGACAAAAAATTTACTTAATAATATTCACATCATGCATCTCACCACCAATTCTATAAATATATGAAACAACTTTAGAGATTTAATTAAATAATTCATCAATGTTATCACCAAGATAGAAGTTCAAAATCTCAAACCTTTTGTGCCTCACTTATTAATTTTCTACTTTCCCCTTGTTTTCCGCATCATAAACATTAGAAAAAATGTCCTAGATTTATTTTGGATATGTGAAACGCATCACTTTCATATAAATGAGATTTAACAAAGATTCAGGAAAATAATTTTACACCATTTAATTTGAAATAATAAATTTTATATCACTTAAACCCTTAAAAACCTTATATCATCACTAAAATTTATTCAATCAATAGAATCTGAGAAGTCATCAATTTTTATTGATAATAAATGTGATAAAATTTAATTATTTTCAGTCTGTTCATTATATCCTTCAAACTATGGAACTTTCATTGCATTAACAGCATTCATTTGAACAAAAAATATTTATCAATGGATTATTCAATCTTAAAATGATCACTCTGAAACCAATTTTTGTAACTATGGAATCTCAGACACTCCTTATTTAGGTGTGAATTAGTATGCATATTTTTATCAATTCAAACATCAAATGGATATATTTCTCACATTGGAAAAAATCACATGGACCTATCATGATCAACTATACAACTAAAAAATACATACACCGAAAATTAAATAAAGTGACATAGATATTTTTATATATTTATCCATTTAAGGGATACTTAAAAGTATAATAAATTGATGATATATTGATGTAACAAACATCAACTACACATTTTTGGGATTATAGATGTCTAGAAAGGGATTATTAATCCATGGATTACTTCCTCAAATTAACTCTCCATAAAAAACCATGAGAAAAGTCACATTGAAAATATGAAAAAAAATGTCACTCATAAGAATATCACATGAGATGATATACACAAACCCATAAGTGTTCCATTTTTTTTCTTTAAATTCTTCTTCTAAAGATAGATATTTTGTGAACTTTCATTCCGTAATAGTTGTTTCCCACATCCCTAATTCCAAATTTTTACCATTAATATATATATTGTAAGTATATAAATTTATTTGTGGAATGAAACATAAAATTACATAATTAATCCTAAACCAAATATAGATAAAGCAAAACCAATTCTTTATAGGGTAAATACCTTACAAAACGGTTTCCCTAATTTTAGTGTAGCGCTTGAATTGTAGCATGACACTATATTTACCATTAAAATAACCCACATTAAAATTTATATGTTGTTATCTCTATGGATTTATTACTTCTTTATTTTTAAACCGATTTTTACAACCTGAGTCTAGTAACCCAAAAATAGTGTTTACTTTATTAAATTGGTACATGATACAAAGGATCACAAGATAGAGGATCGATCATCTTAGCAATCGAGGGAGACTATTCATACATTATTTTCTTATTACATTGTTAAAATAAAACATAACATAAATAAATTTATTACATCCTTAAATATCATTCAAATATTCCTTCATCTTATATTTGGGAAATAAAAAACATAATAAATGTTAAGCTCAAATGATCAGTAAATAAAAGTTTAAAATAGAATACATCATTAGTTTATAAGGAATAAAAATATGGTAGATTTAGTAATAAAATATATATTCAATTTAATTAATAACTTGAGGATCAAATATATCCATGAATGAATGTAAACACAACGATAATGATAATTTAATTCTCACCAATATAAATGAATAGAGTTGGACATTCATGATCCTACAAATAAGGCCTCATAACCAGACATCATGAATCTTATCATTTAGACCTTATTATTAGAAAATTTTCAATAATTGTATTGTCATACAACAAATACAAAACAAATAAGTAATTCCAACCAGTCTGTCCCCTGAGACTTATTGATGCATCAAGGGGTATCTATAACTGATCCCACTATTCACTTATATATTTATAATGAATCCTCATATATTGAATCACCAATATAAATAATGATAAAAATTCTTCATTAATCGATATATATCTTTATTAAATTTAGAATATGGAACATCAATATTTCACTAATAAATAAAATAACTTTATTAATAAGATTCCTTTAAACAACACAATATATTGAAGTGTTATATGGTTAGAAAAATATCAATTTACTAAAAATGATACTAAATACATAAATGATACTGGAAATATGTACATGAAGCAGAAAAATAATGTCTAATGAATAATAAATAGTTATATAAATCATGATAAAACATTAGTGAATGATCCCAAAATAAGAATTAATCCACAAATAATTAAAAGATAATAGAAGACCATCAATTAATTAGGAATGGAGATTCTAATTAAATGAAAATATTTTGATAATTAGAAAGTAAAATGGAATAAAAATTCTATTTAAAAATATTCTTTAAATAATTTGTAACTTTATTTTAAAACAGAGTTATAAATCATTTCCAAATGTCATTTATACATGTTCTAAAATAATTATTTTTAATTTGATATAAAATATAAAATTTCTCAAAATAATGAGATAATTATTTTATATGATAAAACAAGGAAAAATGTAATGGAATCCTGATAACTAATAATGACTATGATGTTAATATATTATGTTCTTACCTTATCCATTAAAAACAACATTTCTCTCACACTTTTGTAATGATATTAAAAAGTAACCCATTTAGAAAATTTTGGAAAGATAACTTTATAAAACCATGCAATGAATGTAATTTATGGTTGAAAATTAATTTAAAAATCATTGGATAATGTAAAATAACATTTTTTAATGAATTTAGAAAATATTAACCTCCAGAAATATATTTTTTATCCCAAATGGAGAAATAGTTTCAGTTTTTCTTCCAAAACATCTTTTAGATATTTGAGTTTCAAAGTGAGGAAAGGTAGGAAAAAACATGAAAGAAAAAAATAACTATAATATAAGAAAATATGTGGGTATTAGGTAGGAAATATAATATTATTCTTCCAAAATAAATTTAAACATGAACAACCCTAAATAAGAGTGAGATTTTAAAATATCCCTTTACAGATCTATTAACATTTGAATCAAAACCCCTTAAAATATAAAACTTGAATTGAAACATTTAATAAAATGAATAAATAACAATTCATGATATAATATGTAAAATAGTTAGTATAAACATTGTTTAAAATAAATATTGAGTATAATATAAAATATGTCTCAAGGGAGTGGAATTGAGATGAAAAATACCTTACATTTGATTCCTACCTAGAAAAACATGTTATATTCCCCTCAATAATAAATTGAAATTTACTGAATACTTTATTAAGAAAAAATTTAATTTATATTCTGTTTTTATGTTTTTTATTATCATATGAAACCATTTAATGGTATAGTTATTTCTTGTAACGACCACTTAAGGTTGTTTAGTCAATTTCCCCAAAACTAATTCAGTATGATGACCATGGTTAGAGGTGTTGTGAAATGGTTATATCATCTAAAAATTGGTAAAAATTTCATGAAATTAATTTTTTATTCATTACATATAATTTTATAATCACAAATTCTTGGTGTTAATATAAAAATGAATCACATCACTTCATGGAGGTGGTAGTCTTCACGTACCCATGAGCAAAGTTAGCATTTACTAATGGATATAAGAGTAAAAATTATATAATATATTTTATTTAAATATTAATAATTATTTCACAAATTATATATATATATATATATTAATTCTATATTTATAATCATCCATGTGAGGTGGTTATGAAAAAAAAAATCACACCGCTATGTGGAGACGGTATGTCCTACATACGCATGAGCAGAGTTTTCATTTCCCATAGGAAAAAAATGGGATAGAAAATAGACGTAAAATTAACATAAAAATATAATTATGGTATATATACAAATGTAATTATTTTAATATGGTTGAGTAAAATTTGAATGAGTTTTAAAACGAAAGGAACTTGAAAACCCCCAGTAAGAATGTACACCAGTTCATTTGGTAATATCATTTTTCTTACACCTTAATCCCTATTAAAGTGATATTTAGGTGATACAATAACCTATAAGCTAGAAAAATAAATTTAGGAAGGTATTTGGGTAGGTACTATTTGAGATAATAGGACAAAGAATTGTGGATAAGAGAGGAGAAGAGGTTCCCTTTTATAAGTGAGGTGGGTGGAAAAAATATAAATACATGGAGTGTTATTATACAATATTGGTCTTACTAAATTCATGAAGATCCAAATTATTAAATATTTGAATAGGAAAGGGTTATGGTCAAAATAAAACCAAAAAATGATATTGAATAATTTTTTATGTGTTACCTTTAATCCTTATCTCTTTATTTTAACTCTTTTAACTCATTTTACCCTTATCCATGGTTAAACATATTTACCATGATTATTATTCATTATAACCACAATTTAATTTGAAATGATTATATAATATTAATTATTATGACTCAAAATATAGAAAAAATTAAAAAATCTAATTTAAAAAATTGTTATTATTACTTTTAATATATGTTCACAAAATAAAAAGAAATCTATTTTTTATAAAATGAATGTTTTGTGAATAAAATGGTTTTATAGAAAAAAAATTATATTTCCATGCCCCATTCAATTAATTGTATTATTATAAATTATAACATACTTAATTTAATTTAAAATCAAACCCAAACCTAAATTAATCGTGTGAATTATGGATTAATATATAATAATCAAAAATTGTTTTTATGGGAACAAAAACATTACTTAGATTTCTAATATGTTAACATATATTTTCTAGTTCAAAATTATATTTTTAAATGATTTATATTACTTATTTAATATATACATTCACAATAAAAAATGTTTTATAAAATTTTAGGTTATTCATATTTACTAATAACTTCATAAAAGTGACATTATTTGTAAGATTTGTATTTTTCACTATTCAATGAAAATAATTATTTCATAAAATTATAATAAAATATCCCCCTAAGGAAATATTGACATAATTAATTTTGAAAAATTAATTAATTTACTCAAATTAAATTTATAATGTTTATTAATTTAGGTTTTAATCACGTTAATAAAACTATTTACATTTTTCTAAAGTTTCTTTAAAATGAAAGGATTACTTACTGTAATTGAAGCTTTGGTGTCACATCCCCCCATTAAAATTTATTTATTGAAATTTATATAATTTCACCTCATGAATATATGTGGGTTTTTATTAAAAATTACTTATTTTAGTTCCCACATAGCCTATTCTATTGTATGATTTCCCCAAAGATATTTTAATAACCTAGTTGTCCAATTCCTCAACATATGTTCTCTAGTGTCTAGAATATGCATAACTTATTCATAAAAAGATAGATAAGGATCTAAATTCATTTATTAAATAGTGATTACATTTTTTTTGGTCTGGCATAAACTTCTACAATAATGATATATAGTACACATTATTCACTTTAGGGAGGTCGAGTGGCT
This sequence comes from Viscum album, assembly GCA_963277665.1. NCBI lineage: Eukaryota > Viridiplantae > Streptophyta > Magnoliopsida > Santalales > Viscaceae > Viscum > Viscum album. Next base: position 799,127,148 of record OY728132.1, read on the forward strand.
TTTCCAAATGGTAATCCAAAACTCTAATAATTTTCAAAATATAAAAAAGGCCCAATAAAACTTGGAATTAGTTTCCATTTATTTAAAAACCTTATAACTCCACTCCATGAAGATACCTCCAATAAAACATGATCCCCAACCTGAAATTACAAATCCTTCCTTCGTTTACCAGTATAACTTTTTTCCTGATTTTATCTTCCTTGATATTATTCTGAATAGTTCTCACTTTTGTTATTTTATCCTCAATAAATTATAGGCCTAAAATCTTCCTTTCACTTACTTCATCCCAAAAAGTTGTTTTATGAAAAATTTTACCATATAATGATTCATATGGTACCAATTTAATTATTTAATATAATCTATTATTATACAATAGTTACAGTAATGGTAATTACTGATCCCATATATCTTGAGATTGAAGTAATAACAAGCATGCCTTCTAATTTTTGAAATGTTCTTTAAATATTTTCCTCTATATATGTTTGATAATACATGCTAAAATTTATTTATGTGTTGAGAGTGTTTCTAATACATTAATAAAATTTCAATGTAAATCATGGGTCAAAATTAGATACAATCTAAAGAGGTTCACCATGATGTATCAAAACATAATTGACTTAGAGTTGTGTAAGGAACTAAATAGGTAAGTCCTCCCTTATAATGAGGAAATGTGTAGACTAGGTAAATTAATCAACAATAACCCATATGGAATCATTTATTTTTAGAGTCTTTTGAAAACATAGAAGATATAAATGTGTGAGAAGATACAAGATAAAAAAAATAGATAAATTTTATAATATAATCAAAGAACCAAACATCATATCTTTGGGAACTTTAACATCTGCTATTATAATCTCATAATTTTAGCCTTCCCCTATTTCTATCTTCTATGATAGGTTCTTTAGACACATGGGGATTTGTTTTGGTTAATTACCCATATCCTAATATTTTAAGAACTAGATAATATTCTTTTATTTTATTCCATTTATTTCCTGAGTTGGATGGCCCTTATCTCCATACTTGTAATATAATCACATTCACTTTAATAATTTACTAGGTTGCTTCTTTCTGTAGTTATCAAATTATAGAAATCCCATTTTTTTTATTCTTCTTTAATTTATTTCTTATTCCATGTTTCTCTAACAATTTATACTTTTCTTGACTTCCCATGAAAATATAAGACCTCAAAATTTATTTCTCTATATTTATTAAACATGATATTATACCACCATATGGTGAAAATATGTAAGAGGTTGTTTTCCTTCATATTTTAATCTTAAACCCATAAAAATAAATGTTCAAAATATCATTCTATGTTAGATATAAATTATTTTTCTTACCTTGATAACCTTGTGAAGATAGCCTAAAGTTATGCAAGACTTTACTCTTCCTTTTACATTTGGTGGAGTAAATTTCTCTTCATTTCATCACATTACTTTCGAGGAAAATATTTATTAGAGAATATCACATTAAAATATCCTCATTTCATAATTTATATTTTTCATCTTATGTGGTATTCTTTATCCATTTCCACCACTATTCAACAACTGTATTTAAAAAATATACTATGAGGATAACATTTTACCTTATATTACTTCTCAAATCTAGGAATATATTTTTATGGAACTTGATTTGTTTCTCATCTACAAATGGATTAATAATTACATTCAAGTATGAAGGTTTAATTTTCATACTGATATCCAACATATGTGTATCATGCTATGGAACAATAGGTTTCTCCATATGGTAAGGGTTATTTTTCTTAACCTAGGTCAGTTTTTTCAATATGGCCATGATCTTATTAGATCCAGCACCCAATATGTTGACTTTCTCATAGGGGAAATCCCTATAATTACTATAAGTGTTGACATGATTTACCTTTATTCCACTACATTTTTTATCTACATAATGTAACATATATAATTAGTTCATTACATCATGAATATTGTATTATAAAAAAACTACCTAAACATTCTCAATTATTATGAGGGATTATATTAATGATATTTTTCTCATTGTTCTTCTAAAATATAGTTCCCAAGGGTCCTACTAAACTTCCATTGATACCACTTGTAACAACCTAACTCTAGTAACCCAAAGTTTATTTTTACTTCATTACGTTGGTAAAAGATATAACGGATCAAGACAAGGAGGATAAATTTGTTTAGATGTCTTGGGAGACTAGATAAATACATTATTTCTATATTATATTGGAAAAATAAAACATAACAATAGAATATTTATTTCTTTCTTAAATATCATTGAAATATACTTTTTTCATATCTAGGGGAACGAAAAAAAATAAAAAATGGTTTACTCAGATACTATGTAAGGAAAATCATACAACATAAGAAACCAAGCATTGATAATGAATAACAATATGGAATAGTAAAAAATAAATATATATGAAATTTTATCAACAACATGATCATACAACACAACCATGAATGAAGTTAAGTCCATGAATAATGATAACTGAATTTTCATTGAAGAAAATGAATAGGTGTATAAATTTCTGATCTTAACACCATTTCATTACACTAATACATCATGAGTATTACCATAAAGGCCGCGTTCCCACACATTCAATAATTGCATTGACATACACCAAATAACCATTTAAAAATTCATTCCAACTAGTTTTTTTCACGAGACCGATCGATGCCTCGAGGGGATATGTATAACTGGCCCCAACAATCACTTACATACTTCTAACACATTATAAATATATTCAATTATCAATATAAAGCATAATCATAATTCTTTATTAATCAATAAATATCCATATTAAATCAAGAAAACAAAACTTCAATATTTCCCCAGTAAATGACATAACTTTCTTCATAATTTACCTTCAAAATACACTATATATTGAAATGATATATGGTTAATAAAATATAAAAGTAGTATAAATTATATGGAATATATCCATGATACTAGAAATATGTAGATGAATTAAAAAAATTCTAATGAATAATTGAGAGTGATAGCGAACATGATCATAAGAAAATGAATGATCACAAAATAAGGTTTATTCCATAAATTTTTAAAGGATTATAGAATACCATAAATTTATTAAAAATTAAGGATTCAAATAAAATATTGTATTTTAAGAAATATAGAGTACAATGGAAGAAAACATTAGGAAACTATCCTTAATGTATTTTTAACTTTCTTATGAAAATAATGTTTTAAACCATTTCCAAACATCATTTCAACCTTTCAGAAAATAGTTTCATTTTTATTTATTATAAAATATAAAAATTAATTATATAATATAAAAAGGGGTTTATTTGAAAAACTATTGAATCTTGTATAGAAATATTAATAATGAAACATTGTTATGATGGCAGTAAAATATGTTCATGTCGTGTATGTTGAAAATTAAATTCCTTTCAGGATTTTGTGAAGAAATTTAAAAATTGGTCATTCATTAAATCATTAAAAATATTCCAATGTAAAACCATGGAAATAAAGTAAAATATGGTTTTAAATTACTTTACACAATCATTATATAATAGAGAATAAAATTCTTGAAACATTTTAGAAAATATCAATAAGGAAGAAAAATATTCCCACCCCAAAAGAAGAAATAAGGTCAGTTTTTATTACAATATATCCTTTAAGTCATTGAGTGCCAAAGAGTGGAATATTTGGGTGAAATCATAAAAACCCCATTAATATCCATATGAGATGAAAAGATGTGGTGTTTAGGAAATAAATAGCATAAAATTATTCCAAAATAATGTTAAACACGAACAATCCAAAATACAAGTGTGATTATCATAAAAAACATTATAGATTTATTAAATTTTGAATCAGAACCCCTTAAATGATGAAAAATAAAATGAAAATTTAAATACTGGGAATATATATGAATTAATGACATAATATTTAAAAGGGGAAGTATATACATAAAAAATTAATAAATTCTAAGCCTAATATAAATTATGTCTTAATGGAGTGGAATTGAGATGAAAAAAACCTTACATTGGGATCCTACATAGTTAGATACATTATATCAACCTAAATTATCAATTTATATTGATTTTATACATTGTACGTAAACTTTTTAAAGTATTTAAAATTTTTTAAGTTCCTTTTATAATCATTTCAATCCCATTAATTTTTTATTTCTTTCTTACATCAATAAATTAATGTTGTTTAGTCAATTTCTCCAAAACTAATTTGGTAAGTAACCATGGGTAAAAGTTTAATTAAATGGATAAATCATCTAAATAATTTTAAAATGTGATTATTAAAATTTTTTATTCATTATATATAATTTTAGAAACAATCATGCATATTATTAATAAAAAAATTATATCACTTCATGGGAGTGGTAGTCTTGACGTACACATGATAACATTATCATTTTCCAACTATTTGAAGGGTAATATAGCAGATGATATATTATATTTATAAATAAGTAATATATCATAAATATTATATATTTTCAATAATAAAATATTTATAACCATCTAAGTGATGTAGTGATGAAAATTTAATGACAATATTATGTGGATATGATAGGTCGTACATTCGATCGATCGGTGTTTTCATTTTCTAAATGATGAAAAAGAGATAGAAAATTAATACAACTTTAAGATAAAAACATATCAATGTATTTAATAAAATGATTTAATTATGTTAATATGGTTATTTAATATTTGTTATAGTTTTATGAAGAAATGAACTTGGAAAATATAGATAAGAATATGTACCTCTTCCATTGGTAATCTCTTTTATATTACACCTTAAATCTTCTTGAAGTAGAATTTTTGTTATACCAGGACCACTGTGCAGAGAAAAAATGTTAGTAAGGAATTTTTGTATGGATTTTTCAATCTAAGTCAATTAAGAAGTGTATATATGAGAGAATAAAAGGTTCCCTTTTATAAGTGAGGTGGATTGAATACTTTTAAATACTTGGAACTTTATTATATAATATATTTCTTACTCAATTAAAGTGGCTCTAAATTGTTATAGCATAAAATATGATAGGATTAAGGTCTAAATAAAATGTTCCAATGATATTTAATAAAGTTTTTTTTGTGTTGTATTGAACCTTTATCTATTTACCCTTTTAACTAATTTTATATAGCAACCCATCCCCAGATAGCCCAGAGTTGGTGTCTTTTACTAATTACATTGGCATGATTACAAGGAATCAAGCCTCAAAGAACCAAAGTGTTTAGTAGTCTTGGTAAACCAGATACATATATGATTATTTTATTACAAACTAATACACTCATGAAAACATATGTTTTCTTCTGTCTAAATAAATAACTTCTAGGATGACTCTAATCCATCTAGTAAATAACTGTATATATTTCATAGTATGCTTCTTCGATTCATGGGAAAAGAAACATTTAAGGGTGACCTCAATTTCATAGTATGGATAAAGTATATCAGAATAAATAATGAATAAATAGGAATAATAATTGTGGAATTATAAATAATAGAACACGCAACCCTTATAATCAACTACCTGACAAAGAAGTGTATAAACAATATAGAAAGGTAATAACTAAATTCCATTCCAATAACTAGATAAGGACAAATAAACATGTCAAGGTAAGAAACTGAAATACATTCCATTTAATCAATTAACTAAAAATGAAATGTATCCATAGATATGTCAATGAAATATCTCATGGATGAATAATAACTAAATCTAAATGAGGGATAATACTAAATTATTAGACCCCATATTTACCCTGGTACATATATTTAGTACCATCAAGATATTGTTTTATCATACCAATTTTTGAGACTAATTCATCCCATGAGACTACTGATGCATTGAGAGGATTTCAATAACTTTCCCCCAACCTATATATTTCATGTCCTAAGCATTCCTCGTATAAAATAAATAGTGTTCTTTATCAAATATCTGTATTGAATAAATTATATGGATATACCAATATTTCCATAAATAATCAAATAAATTTCAAAGTATAAACCTTATGTAAAATGGTATATAGTTTAGGAAATTTTAATATCCATGATAAATGAAACCAATCATTTAGGGGAAATTCAATGTTTCATGATCATAGGGGATTGAATATTTCAATGGGACTAACAAATTATTCATGGAAGTGAATGTGAATATTATCCTTGGATCAAATCAATCTTAAACCATCTAGAGGAAGAATAAGGATAAAATGAATACTACAAATACTATATGTAGTAAAAATAGTGGGTTATTGTTGTTGATGAAATAAAATAATATATTATAAAAATATTCTTGAGGAAAATATACTTTACTTCTAAAAACCCTTATGAAAATAATTTTATTTAAAAATAAACCTTTTGAAAATGAACTGGTGGATTAAAATATATGAGGGCGAATAAATCCTTACATGTTGTGCTAGGTAAAAAGAATATTCTTGTTGTATCAAAAAGTTTAGAAAATGCCTCGTTCGGAAAGAGAAAATAAGATTCCTTTGAAAACATTGGTAAAAGATAACAAAAGGTAAAAAATTATTTTCTAATTAGTTTTTAAAAAAATTGGAAAAATTAATTAAATATTTTTAATAAAATGTGATTTTTAGAAGAAAATTGGTTCTCCGGGTGAAGTGAGAAATAATGTCAGGTTTTTTTAAAATAATTTTCTAAAAAATTTTGAGTACCAAATATGTTAATATGGGTACCAATACATGAAAATATTGAAGAATAACTATATATTAATGAAAGGATTTATTGAATAATGGTTATATAATTCCCTCAAATGGTAATATAATTGAAATATCATTAATGTTATTATTGAGAAAAATAATATTTAAACATTCCAAAGTGTCACATACCAATTTGAGTATTTTTAAAACATAATTATCATTAAATAATAACATTATATGAAAGATTAATATACCATTATGTTAAATGTATTAATGAATCATTCTAAAAAAGGGTAAGTAGATACACTACACAAAAGATTTAAGTGGTGAACATGACATTTATCTCATAGATGTAAAAAGTGAGAGGAGAATACCTTACCTTGAGTTTCCTTTTGGGTTAACGTTGAATAACATCATGTATAATAAGATTTTTTTAATTATATAATTTCTTTATAACCTTATCCGTGTTTATAATTACTTTTATTTAACTTATTTTCATATTCTGTACAATTACTTAATTAATAAAGTTTACATTGGGTGTTTTGACCAAATTCGGTTTATGTGTCAAAAACAACTTTATTAGGTAAAATATGGTCAAAGGGGTCATTATATAACTTATAATGAATAATAGTAATGAAAAAATTATCATATTTATAAATAAATTATAATATTAAAATAAATCATTAAATATGGTTATTAAAAATGAATCAATGTGGCAATCATGGAGACTGTAGGTCATACATACACATGAGTAACGTTCCCATTTTTCAATGATCGTTATGGAAAGAAGGTAAGAAAATCTATATATTTCCATAATTATAATTATATAATAAATACCATATTATTTAATCATACATACTTATATATATAATTCTTGTGATGAAAAATGAATCACATCATGTCTAGAAAGAGGTAGTCCATACATCCACGAATAACGTCATCACTTTTTAAGTGTGTGAAATGGTAATAATGTTAATGATATATATATATATATAATTATGTCATTATTATTTTTTTATGTCTCATATTTTTAATTATAAACATCATTTATACATTCCATGTAACGTGTGAATGAATCACATCACTTTGAGGGGGCGGTAGACCACACTTCCTCAAATGATGATATCGTAGTAAAGTTAAATGGAAATTATTAAATGTATGTGTTATAAAAGTATTAATGAATTAAAAATACATAATAAATACATTATATCACATTAAAAAATTTATTTTCCTACATAATGTACACATGATAGGTCGTAAAGGAGAATTGAACAACCCTCATTTCATGAGGAATTAGTTCACCATACACAGAAAAACTATGTTTGTTACCCATTATATAGAGTTATGTATAAGTGTGGGTAAAACAATAAAAATAAAAATATTCCTACTATATTTAGTATACTGGTGTTTTTATACAAGAATATAATAAGATGATCTGAGGGGTTGGAGAAGGGAAATGAAACTAAAAAGCTTGAAAGAAGATGTTACCTCTTTTTCGGGTAACTTCTTTTACTTTAAACCAAAAGCTTACATCGATTTATTTATACCCTGATAGAGTATTCTAGGTATATTGGGTGGATGTTGGTATACTAATTGGGCATATCCTGGCCTATCCTTAGTGGTTTGAGAGGTGTGAGGAATGGGGAGAGGTGGTGTACTTTATAGGGAAGGAAAAGGACTCACTTGGAATTTTTGGAAACAAGTTTGGTGTACACATGTTAAATCCTAAAAAAAGTCAATACAAACCAATAAAACATAATAATTGAAGGTTAATTTCCGATATATAGATAGAAAATTGGTTTTGGAAAAGTACCTAGGTCAATTGGGACCTTATGTTAAAGGTTTAGTCCTTTATTAAGGATAGTTTTCCTTAATAATTATAATTAATATTAATCATATTCACTGATATTTTTGGTCAAAAAATTAGTTAAGATTATTATAAATTATAAATTATACTTATTCAAAATATGGAATAAATTTTTACAAATTAAAATCACATAACAGGGAGAAATTAGTATAAAATTCATCTCGTAGGCAGGACGACGATGAGGGTTTTTAAAATAAAATGGTCTAAAAGTTTGATAACATGTTTCATTCAATTTAAAATTTAAATTGATACCAATAACTTCAATTGTATTAATTTATAAAAATATTATCTAATTAAAAATTAAAACCGATATAAAACATAATTTAACCCAATAAATAAAATATAAAAAAATTGTTTTGATCTAAAATTCATTATTTTTAACTATTCATTAAAACTGATATGTTTCCGAAAAATATCAAAACATTAACCTAACCTAATTTTTATGTTTCTATTTCGTATATTATGTTTATTTTGACATATTAAATCAACTAATTTTTCAAAATTCATTTTTAAAATGGGGTTGTCAATAAAAGGTTGTAAAATCACCTTTATAAAAATATAGGTTTTTATGTGTAAAATAGGGTTTGCTCTAACCTTATGTATATCGAACCTAATGGATAAATATAAAAACATTATTGAGTAAATAAAACAAATATTCATTAAAATAAATATCTAATTTTAGTTAATTATTTTTATTAAGAAATAACTCATTTAGAAGCTTAAATATAAAAATGTTTCTTTTTATATCCAATTGGTTCTTATTTTCGTTTCTCATTAATTGGTAACCAATGTATTAATTTTATATTTATATAAACCATAAATTTTATTAGGTTATTTAATATTATTCATAAACACTAATATAATGTTTAGGATTTATCATATTATATTAAATAATAATAATAACTTATTATTTCACAAAAATTGATCATGTTTATAATGTACGCTATCGAGGATTGTTGCTCTTGTGGGTAACAAAAGCTATCGAGGAAGGTAGATATTACTTGTAATACATGATAAATCATTGTTTAATGTATTTATATATATATATAATCTACTTTAAATTGTAAATATTTTATAATGTATCTAGATATTATATTCCCTTACACGCTTGGTGTCATGTGTCATACCTACTATTGAATAAAAGGTTCATATTTCAGAATTTCAGGGTGATACATTCTCCCCAAATTAATTAAATTGTGTCCTCACAATTTAAACTCTATATTGGTAATATATAGTCTTATATTTCTTATATTTATTTCCTACATCATGAGAAGGGTTCATAAATCATCCTTTATAAAAGATGGAATTGGAAGTACAAAGGTCACATGGACTACCATTTAACTAAGTTTCAATGTATGAGAACATTAGTGGAAATTGAAACTATATATTTGGAGGGGAAACATAAATATTTATAGAGAGTTAATTAGGTCATCAATAAAAAAACAATTGAATAATCCATTTAAAGGTGAGGGCCTCAAATCTATAAATCTTTTATAATTTAGAAAGCCATCGGTTCAACAGAAATTAAGGTATTAAGAAAACATTTTATTTCTAAATAATTTTCCTAATTTTGTGTAATTATTTTACTAAACATGAATATAATGAAATATTATTACATGATAGGTTTCAATCTCATATGAACAATCCTAAATTTTGGTTGTGTTTCGATCAAATTCCAATTCATCTTTTTACTCCAAAAAATTAATTAACAATAATTAATTTTTTATGCTTGAAGCACTAAAAGAAAATTTTAAAGGATAGTAAGGCCAATAAATGAGTTAAAAGTCTTACTGTTTGCCTATAAGTATCTTCTAATCCCAATATGGTTCATATATTAATCTCTAATCCTCAATAGCGATACGAATGGTTCATCATTAACATTTATTTATCAAATTCATTAACTAAAAATAATGAAAATTTAACTAGGAAATTGTGTCGGTTATTGGTTGGTGGAAAACCCTTATCGTCCATCGGTATTGAGTTCAATACCTATTGCCTTATTGGATTTGATTGGTTGTCACCTAGCTTATATGTTTTTCTTTTTTAAAACTAAATTAATATAACTTCCAAATATAAATATGATGAACATTCTTGAAATTATGTTAATCACTAAATATTTTTCTAACTAAGTTTTTTAATACAACCTCAATACATAAATAATTCATCTATTTATTTCCACATAAAACATTCCTTGGTCAACATTTTATCCATAATATCATTTGTAGCATTTTTAAATCATGACCCTTTATCTTCAATCTAAAACACCTTAGGTTTAACATAGAATATTAATTTTCGTTATCTTTTCAAATTCATCATAATTGTTCGTAAATAAAAAGTGAATTATCCTAAGAAAATCCACATGGAGTTTCAAACCATGTGTATAGTTTTTCTCATTGTCGTGTACTAGGTTGCCCCGAGTTAGGCTAGGAACACCTTGTCAGAGTTGTTACTCCTAGGTACATATGTACCAGAACTACGTCCTCTGTTATTATATTTATAAGGATGTATTTTTATGAAGACCCAGATAATCTATATTTTATCATAAATCTATGGTGTTCTTCTATACTTATCCTCAAATTCTAGCTCAGTGTTATTTTCTCTAATATATGTATCCTAAATCTAGTTCCCAAGGATTCCACTAAACTTCCTATGATACCAACTATAGCGACCCAGTCCCAGATATCCTAGATATGTTCTCTTATACTAATTACATTGGAATTATTTCAAGGAATAAATCCCTGATGGACTGAAAAAAATTTAGTCTTGGTAAACCAGATACATACATGAGACATTTATTACAAAAGAATACATAAATTACAACATATTTTTTTTCCTTCTATCTAAAATAAATAAATTCGAGGATAAAACTAATCTATCTAGTAAATACCTATATATATTTCATAGTACACTTATCTGATTCTTTGGGAATGAAACTTAATAAGGGTGAGCTCAAATTATCTATAATGATAAAGTATATTGGAAGAAATAATAAATCAATGAGAATAATAACTATGACATGGTAAATAATAGAAAGAACATACCTTATAATCAAAAAAAGTGAAGGAAGTTAATAAAAAATATGGAAAGGTAATAACTAAAAACACATTTCATTTAAATAAATAGATAAGGAAAAATAAATATTCCATGTTAAGAAAGTGAAATGTGTTCCATTTATTCAATGAACTGAAAATGAAATTTATCCATAGATATGTTAATGCAAGATCTCATGGATGAATAATAACTGAAACTAAATGAGGGATAATGATAAATTATTGGACACTATGTTTCGGATAGTACATAAAACTAGTACTATCAAGTGATACTTTAACAATACCAATTTGTACAACTAATTCATCCCATGAGACTATCGATTCATTAAGGGGCTTTAACTAATCGGTCCCCAACCCATATATTACATATCCTATGCATTCCTCATATCATGTAAACAATATTCCTTATCAAATATCTATATTGAATAAAGTATAAGAATTTATCAATATTTCACTAAATATTCAAATAAATTTCAAAGTAGACATCCTATGTAAAATGGTATATGGTTTAGGAAATAATAATATTCATGATAATTGAAATGAGTTATTTAGGGGAAATTCAATGTTCAATGGTCATATGTGATTTAATATTTCAAGTGGAATAAAAAATAAATCATAGAAGTGAGGGTGAGTATTATCCTTTTCCCAAATCAATCTTAAACCATCTAGAGGAAGAATAAGGATGGAATCAATGCAACAAATCCCATTTGAAGTAAAAATAGAGGGTTGTTGTCATTGATGAAAAAAATAATAGATTTTAAAAATATTATTAAGGAAAATATACTTTGATTCTAAAAAACTTTTTGAAAATAATTTTTTTAAAAAAATAATCATTTTGAACTTGAAAAGGGGGATTCAATGTAATGGCTATGGGTAAATCTATACATTTTGTATGAGGTAAAAATAATATTCCTTTTGCATAGAAAATGTTTAGAAAATGCCTCATTCAGAATGTTATAAGAAGATTCCTTTGAAAACATTGCTAAAAGACAAAAACAACTAAAAATATTTTTTCCAAATAATTTTAAAAACATTTTTGAAAACATTTAAATGAAACATGGTTTGTAGAAGAAAATTTGTTCTTTGACTAAAGAGATAAATAAAGTCAGGTTTTCTTAAAATCATTTTCTAAAACAATTTGAGTACCAATGAATTGAAGATTGGTATTAATAATTTAAAATGGTCTTGAATAACTAGAGAATAATTAAAAGGTTTATTTAAAAATGGTTGTATGTTTTCCTCTAAAGGAAATACCATTGAATGATAATTAAATACATTATTGAAGAAAATAATCTTTTAACATTCCTAACTATCCTATACCACTTTGAAACATTTTAAAACATAATACTCATATAGTAATAACATTATATGAAAGTTTAAAATACTATTAAGGTAAAATTATTAATGATACAATATAAAAAAGGGGTATTAGATACACTTCACAAAAGATGTAAGAAGTTAACATGATATTTATCTCATAAATGTGAAAAGTTAGAGGAGAATCCCTTACCTTGAGTATCCTTTCGGGTGAACATTGTTTTTAACATACTATATAATAAACTTCTGTTAATTTTCTAATTTATTCAGAACATTTTTCATGTTTAAAATAAATTTTATTTCACTTATTAACATGTTGTCTAAAACAAATTAATCAATTACTTTTACATCGGGTGTTTTGAAAAAATTTGGTTTATGTGTCAAAAATATATTTTGTTGGTCAAGTGTAATCAAAGGGGTCATTATATAACTTTTATATAATAAGAATCATGACATAATTATAATATTTATAAATCAATTAAAATTTTAAAATAAATCATTAAATATGATTATGAAAACTGAATAAATGTTATAATCATGGTGGTCGTAGGTCGTATGTACTTATGAGTAGTGTTCCCATTTTTCAATGATCATTATGGAAATAAGGTAAGTAACACCATATATTTCCCAAATGATCATTACATAATAAATATCATATTATTTAATCATGGATACTTATATATATAATTTTGAGGAAAAGGAATCACACCATGTTGAGGAGCCGGTGGTCGAAACATCCACAAATAACCTTATCATTTTTTAAGTGTGTGAAATGGTAATAATGAAATATATATATATATATATACATCCATAAATGTAATTATGTCATGAATATCATATAGATGTTTTGTATGTAAGGACCTGAACCCATTTTCCAAGATACGGTTCCTTAATTTATTACATTGGAATGTAAACAAGGAAGTCGTATCCCAAAGGAACAAATAGTTTAGTATAATTAGAAAAGAAGATACATACATAAGTTCATCATTACAACTTGAAAGGAAATACAACATATCAGGTTTTTTTGATTCACGCATAAACTCCTAGATTATCTATTTATGTCATTCATAATATTCATCTTCACCACCTGAGAAAAATAAAACATAAGGAAGGGGTGAGCGCAGATGTTTTGTAAGGGTAAGTAATGTAGTTAAAGTTATCATAAACATAAACCCCAGACATAGTGAATAAATAAAATCACATATCTTTAAAAATTATACTTGAGTATAATATGGAAGGAATGAAATATGATTAAATAAGGATATATAAATGATCATGAGTGAATGAAACATAACCATTTATACTCTACTAGTTGAATAATGACATGTTTGATCAATTTATAATACCATAATGAGGGAATGCATAATGCTGGGAATCTGAAACATATTTTCAAGGCCTAGACCAAGCAGTCTGAAAATAATAGGGTAAGGCCTTGGCCAAAACGCAATTCGATTTTGTATCACGAGTCCTACCGATCCATAGAGGTGATATAGGGGGACACACCCATCACTTTACAAGTCTAATTCATTCCTTATATGAAAGGGGACAAATATAAACCACATGAACATAAGAAATAAATATCCCTAATCTACACACATAAACACTATCCATTCTAAGTAGTATGGTGAGTTGTATCAAGATAGCACATCCACAGTCCAAATGATCATAAACCATTAAATACACTATGGTAGATTATATACATAAGATTTAACCTCAACAAGACATATAATTCAATAGAATATTTCAATTAGACGAAAATACTCTAATAAAATCATCAAGGAATTTTTTAGAAAAATGCACTTTTACTTTGAAAAGAAGTGTTATTTTGGAAAAATCATTACATAAAACTAGAAATGAAATAATTTATTTTCTCCATGATTAAATGAGTGGCTTTAGAAAAATAATTTTGGCTTATATCAGATTATATAGTGTACTTGAAAATAGGTAAGAATTTGACAATTTCTCATGAATCATGCTTGTTTATCAAAAAGTATTAAGGAAGATATTTATAAAAAATTTAACTCCCCTTAAAATAAAGATGGATTTTAATTGGTACACATATATAGAAAATTCACACAGAATATATGAGGAGCATATAATAATAATTAAGAATTTAATTGGGGTTAAGTGAAACAAAGAGTATCCTGAATGTAAACGAATGTTTAGGTAAAAAACCGTATGAAAGTTCGACATCCTAACAACATCACATAAAAATTAATTAATTATATTGATGATAGAATAAGGGGGATATAATAATTTTTTACATAATATGTATTTTAAGGGGGATATATAATGACATATCTCGCCAAAATCCAATTTAAATTAAAAAGTAATAACACAAAAGGAGTGCTTGAAAAAGAGAAGGGTGGTAGACTCCCTTAAATTTTAGAGTAACTCCTAGAACATGAAGGTAGGGACCTTGGGGGCTTGTGTAAAACTTGGGAGGACTTATATGGAGGTAAAAATACTAGAGATTTTAGGATGATGATTTTGGAATGAAAATAATGGAATAAATGGTTGGGTATTTATATCAAAAGTGGGGGAATTTTTTATTAATTTCTGAGGATGCCTTAGTAGTGGTATATGAAAAACCATGGGCTTTCCAATGGTATTGGTCACTTGGGACCCATCATATCATATTTTAATGTAAAAAAGTAGACTATAATTTTATATTAATTATTACATCATTATGATGTTAAAAAAAACATACCGAAAACTCAAAACTATATTGTTACTATTAATGAAAAACTCAAGTATTTTATAAAATTCTCATAAATTCATAAAAACCTAATATATTTGTTTTTAATTTAAAAAATAAATTTATTTTATCATAATAGTTCTCTAAATTTTTAAATTTTATCTTTTATCTATGAAAATACTTTTTTATTAAAAATAATAGTGGACAAAAATGTATAGTAAAATTTTCGACACTTAAAAAAATAAAATTATTTTATCATTTGTAATTAAAGAAGTGTGTTTTGATAAGACTGTTTCATTATAATAAAAATTAATAAGACCTTATTTTGATATAATAATTTAAATCTATCTGAAATTTATAATTTTTACTAGAAAAATAAATTTATCAAATTCATCGTATTTTTAATAAAAAATAAACTCAAAAGAAAATTAATAGAAAAATAATTTTAGGTGAGGTTACTACCCCATTGGTCATATTACTATTCATAAGGGTAACATTACTATTCCAAAGGGTCAAGATACTATTCACCAAAAAAATTATGTTGATCTTATAATACCCTAAATATCTAAATAATCTCTACTGTGTATATCCATTTTTCGAAATTCAAAACATGTTAGTGGAAACAATATGTTTAACATCTAGGTTATAACAATCTCCTATAAAAAAAAGTTTTTGTTTCACAGAGACCCTTTGCCTCATGCATTCTATATTAAATTTAGTTGTAAATCCTCAGGGTTTTACATTACCCCCCCTCCCCTCTCTTAAAAAAATTTCGCCCTTGAAATTACATAATGTTACCTCAAAACAAGATTTGGATATTTCTTCATCATAAGATACTTAGATTCCCATGTCACCTTTTCACTTTTATGATTTTCCCAAAGTAACTTTACCAGTAGAGTAATCAAATTCCTCAACACCTATTCTTTAGTGTCCAAAATCTATATAGGCTCTTCACAATACTATAATTTAGGTTCTAATTCTATGCCTTTAGAAGTGAGTACATGTGTTGGGTCTGACATGTCATTTCTTAACAATGATATGTAGAACACATTGTGTACCTTATAAATGCTAGGAGTAATTACCAAACGATAATCCACAACTCCAATTCCCGCTATAATTTCAAAAGTTCCAATGTAACTGGGGATCAATTTCTATTTTTTCCAAATCTTATAACACCTTTCCATAGAAATACTTTTATGAAAACATGATATCCCACTTGGAATTCCAAATCCTTACTTTTATTATCAGCATAGATATTTTTCCTACTTTTTGATGCTTTGATATGAGTTTGAATAGTCTTTACATTTTCTGTTTTTCCTTCATAAGCTCTAGGTCCACAAGATTCCTCTCACCAACTTCATCCCAACATGTTGGTGTATGATATCGCTTTCTATACAATGATTTATATGGGGAAATTTGAATACTATAATGGAAAGTATTGTTGTAGGAAAAATCAACCAAAGGTAAATACTAATTACACAAACTATGAAAATCAAGTTATCATGATCTCAACATGTGTTCTAATATTTGGATCATCCTTTCATATTTCCTGTCAGTTTGAGGGTGATAAGAAGTACTCAATCGAATCTTAGTATCCAAATATTTTTAAATAATTTTCTATAATTTCAATGTGAATCATCGATCCTGATCAGAAAAAATTGGTAGTGGTTATCTATGAAGTCTCATAACATAATTTATATAGAATTGTGCAAGGTGCTCCAATGGAAAATCCTCCCTTATAGCGACGAAACGTGCAGATTTCATAATTCGATCTACAATTACCCCCATTGCATCATTATTTCTTGGAGTTTTGGGTAATCTAGTGAAAAAATACATGGTGATGCCATCCCATTTCCATGTAGTAATAGGTAGCAGTTTCATGACTCTTCAAGGTTTTTCTCGTTCATCCTTCACTTGTTGACAGACTAAACATCTTGATACATAATTAGTAATTTCCCACTTCATGTTTTCCCACCAGAAATGATCCTGAAAATCTCTATACATTTTTGTTCTACCATACTCTAAAGAAAAATCTGAGATATGGGCATTATTCATTATCTCCCTTTTCAGATTGGGTATAGAGGGAACACATAACCTCTTCCCAAATTTCAAAATTATATCTTCATAGAAAAAGATATCCAACATCAAATAATTCACACCTTTAATTTTCTTTTGAATATTCTCATCATTAGAATGATAAGTTTTAATTATTTTCTATAAATATGGTTGGGAAACCAATTAAAAAATTAATGATGTTTCACCTTCTTTGATAATTCCCATGTCCATATTTAATAGTTTCACGAATACACGATTCCTTTCAATCCCCATTCTGTCTAAAACTCTATGATCCTTTATTATTAATGCATTGGCTACCTTATTTTCTTTTCTTGGGTGGTAGTGTATGGAACAATCATAATCCTGAATTATCTTGAGTCATCACCTTTTCCACGTGTTGTGTTCTTTCTGTGAGAATATATATTCCAAGCCCTTGTGATCAGTATATTTCTCATATATTTCTCCATTGAGATAATTTATCTATATCTTTAGAGAAAAAAATACAACTGATAACTCAAGATCATGAGTTTGGTATTTCAGTTCAAGAATTTTTAACTACCTTGATTCATAGGAAATGACTATATCATTATGCATAAGGATATAGCCAAGTCATTTCTTAGATTCATCACTATATATCACAAATCCACCCTTCTCAGATGGTAGATTTGGGATCATAGAATTCACTAATATCCTATTCAATTCTTCAATACATTTTTCACACTCTTTTGTCCATAAAAATTTAACTCCTTTAAAAGTAATCATGGTTAACGGGTTGGATAATCGGACTAAGTTCTCAATGAAACACTTATAATAACATATTAGACCAATAAAACTACATATCTTGGTTATGTTCATTGGATTAGGTCATTCCTGAACCAAAATTTTCTTTGTAGGATCAACTAACATTACATCCTTAAAGACATTATGGCCAAGAAAATATACTGATTAAATCCAAAATACGCACATCATAATGTTCCCATATAATTCATTTCTTCTAAGAGTTTTCAAGCTAATCCTCCAGTTACTATCATGGTCTTCGTATATTTTATAATATACCAAGATATCATCAATAAATACCACAATTAAGTCATCAAAATATTCCTTAAAAACTATATTCATTATTTCTATGAAAACATAGGTCGCATTAGTCAGTCCAAATATAATTACTGTAAACTCACAATTCTTATACCATGTTGGAAATGTTGTCTTTGAAATATCATCCTTATTCACATGAAACTAATGATATATATATTTAAGGTCAATCTTAGAAAAAAAATCACCATGAAGATGATCAAATAAATCATCAATCTGAGGTAGGGGATACATTTCCTTCTTTTAATATCATTGATTTAACTATATTCAATTCATCGCTTCATTGATCCATATTTTTTTCTTGACAAAGAGAACATAGTCTCCCCATAGAGAAACAATAGGGAGGATAAATCCATTATCACTTAATTAATCTAGTTTTCTCTTCATTTATACTAATTACATTGAGGCTATTCTATAATGGGTCTTTGACATAGGTCTTGAACCATAAATTAAATTGATAGAGAACACAACTTCCCACTCTAGAGGATTTCCAAGTAAATCCTATATAAATACATCAACATATTCTTTCACAATAGGTACATCCTCAATTTGATGATTTCTTCCCTCACACACAAATATTGAGTTATCTTCCTCCCCATGAATTTAATTCATTAGAGATACTAGGGGTGGATATAGATAATAATTGGATGGTGATTATTCTTCTCTAAAGATAATGGATTTTTCACCTTCCACCCAAATCATAATTTCCCTCTTCTTGTAATTCATTTTCAGATCATGTTTTAAAAGCTAGTCCATGCCAAGGAATATGTCAAAGACAATCATAGATGTAATGATAAAATCATTAGATAAATAACATTTATACGGCACAATGGGGACTGCCCGACACATCTTTGTTACAATGAGACTTCCCTTAGGGGTTTTGACTGATAAGTCCCTTGTCAAAGAGAATTAGAAATATATCATTTTTAAAGAAAACATGGGAATATATAAATGAATGTGATGATCCATAATCAAATAAATCATTGGATAAGTTTTGAGGAAATTATTAAAGTACCTACTACCACATCATTAGGAAAATAAAATCCAACTGTTGTGATCGCATAAACTTGGCCTTTCTCCCTTGCCCATCTCTGGGGAATGTTTCGTTGACACTTTGTAAAATCATTGGAATAATTTCCCATATCTTTATAATTTTATCATTGATCATTGTTAGCTTCTTTATTTCCCTTGAAATCTCAAGATTGGTGTCCTATTTATCCCTAAATATAATAGAATTATTTACCTTTTAACCATGATTAATTGTGTTTCTTTCCACAGGTATCACATGTTGGAAAACTACCCTTTTTAATCATCCATTTATCCATTCTTTCCACTTCCACCCTATTCTTCTCTTTCTTTCCTTTAATGTCATAAGACATAGAGAATCTGTTCTATGTCTTGATTGCACATGACACTATATCTTTGTATGATGGCAAATTTTGGGAAACCAGTTCTCTTCATTTTAATGGTTTTAAGCTATCAAATAATCGATAAATCATGATCCTTGTATTACATATGTAGCCCATGGCATGACCTCTAGCATTGTAAAATTGGATTTATAATTTAAAACATTTTCATCCTCTTCTGGTTTCAAACTCAATAATTTCCTCTTCATATCTTTTCAATGTTCTCAAGGAAAATATTTTTCATGAATATTTCTTTAAATTCCCTCTATTCCATTTATTTTCTTTCTTCCTCCTCCTTTGTGTTTCGAATCATTGTCCACATTTTATTCGAATCTCCTAGTTGATGATAAACTTCCATGTAAACCATCATACTTTCATTACATCCCAATGTAAGAAATATATTCTCTAGGGAACTTATCCACTACTTAGCTACAAATAGGTTTTCAGTCCCATTGAATGATGGAGGTTGTTGTCGCATAAATTGTTCTAACATTTTACCTCCACTTTATGGTTCAGGAAGCTCCATACGGGTAAGGCTATTATTCATAACCTGATTCATCTCTCACAATATATTTATAAGCTGCTTAGCACCAGTCACAGCTCCAATACCAGTGTCATTATCTTCTATAGGAGGAACATCCCTACATGGGACATGTACATTCATCTATTTTTCATTCGTTCCACTAGGCTCCATTTTTAAATAATGGAATACACTAAATTAGGTTATAAATCACAATGTATAATGTCGAACTAGAAAAACACCAAACATAAACTGAAATTTTATGCATATCTAATCTCATAATCATATGCATGGTTTTTTTAAGGTTAGTTCTGAAGCCTCATTTTGTTATTAAATCAAAGAAAAGACCTCTTTTAACTGGGTAGAGGGAGACCCATTACATAGCCTGAAGGCCCAGTGGGCATGTAGCCCATTACATAGGCCGTAGGCCCAAATTTTTGGCCCAAGGCCCATTCTGTGAATAGTAACCTGCCTGCTATAGTACCGTACAGTACCCGTCGCTGCTACAGTGCCCTGCTGCCGCTATAATGCCATGTCGCCACTATGTTCCTGCTGATCAACAGTACCACTGCAGCTATAGTATCGCTACAGTACCTACACCCAATGGGTTTTGAACCCCCATTTTTCATGTAGAATTACGGGGTGCTTACCACTAATCCAAACCCCAAATATATCATAAGAATGGTTACTTTGTGGAACTATTTACATTTAAATACTTCATAATGGTTTATAAATAAAATTTGAATTATCCTAATCATATATCCTAAGATTTTCAAACTAGGTGTGTAGTAAGGCCCATTATTCTGTTCCAGGTCACCCTGAGTGAAGCCCATAACACCTTTTCGATGTTGTTATTGCTCGGTACATCTGTGCCAGAACCACAACATCCTGTAGTCTCCATACAGGGATGTCTTTTCTAAAAATATCCACATCATCCATACCTTACCAAAATTCTAGAATGTTCTTGTATACTTATCCCCAAAGTCTACCTCAGTTTTTTATTCCCTAATCTATGTTTTCTAAATCTAGTTTCTGAGTTTTCTACTAAATATCGTCTGACACCAATTGTAAGTACTTGTCTCTATCTTCCTAGAGTTAGTGCCTTAATTTATTATATTTGTATATAAACAATGATATCATATCCTTAAGGAATGAATACTTTAGTAGATTCAGAAAACAAGATACATACATAAGTTCAGCATTAGATCTTGAAAGGAAATTTGACATATCAACTTATTTTGAATCACACATAAACTCCAAGATTATCCTTGCAAGTAATTCATAATATTCATCTTCCCCACCTTGGAAAAAAAACATAAGGAAGGGGTGATCTTAGATTCTCAATAAGGGTTTTTAATATAGTGTATGTTATCATAAACATAAACACTGGGAATGGTGAATAACTGAAAACACGTGCCTTTAAAAATTATTCTTGAGCATAATATGGTAGTAATGAAAGATGATTAAATAAGGAAATATAAATGATCATTATATAATGAAACATAACTGTTGATATTATACTAGTTAAATAATTAAATTTTTTATCAATTTCTAATACCATAATGAGGGAATTCATAATTCTAGACATCTAAAACATATTGTCAAGGCTTCGACCAAGATGTCTGGAAATACTAGGTTAACTCCTCGGCTAATTCCCAGTTCTGTTTTGTCTCATGAGACATACAGATGCATAGAAGAGATATAGAAATCCCCACCTGAAACTTTCTATGTCCAATGAATTCCTTATATTAAATTGGATAAACAAAAACTACATTAACATATGAAATAACATTCCCCAATCTATATGCATAAACACAAACCACTCAAAGTAGTATGGTGAATAGTATCATGATAGAACATTCACAGTCAAACTAATCATAAAAAATTTAATAAAATATGTTAGATTATATACATAAGATATTAACCTCAATAATACATAAAACTCAATGTACCTGTTGAATTAGATGAAAATAATCTAATAAAATCATCGATGATTTTTTTTAGAGAAATACACATTTACTTTGGAAAGAAGAGTTCCTTTGGAAAAATCTTTGTATAAAACCTGAAATGAAATAATGTAGTTTTTTCATAATGAAATGAGTGATTTTATAAAAATAATTGTGCATTAAATCATATTATATAGTGAACATGAAAATTGGAATGAATTTGAGAAGTTCTTGGGAATTAGGCTTATTTATCAAAAATAATTGAGAAATATCATTATAAAACATTTAACTCCTCATAAAATGAAGATGGATTCTTATTTTTACATATATATATATAAATACATTAAATGTAATCTATTAGGAGTACATAAAAATAATTTAAAATATATTTTGGATAAAGTGAAACAAAGAGTATCCTGAATGTAAATGGAGGTTCGCGTAAAAAACCTTATGAAAATTTTATAGCCTAACGACGTCACTTAAAAATTCATAAAATATTTTAATGAGAGAAAAAAGGGCTCTATAATAATTATTTACATAATATGTATAGTAAGGGTATATGGAATGACATATCTCAACATAATCCAATGGAAATTAAAAAGGAATAATATTAATTAAGTTCTTGAAAAAGAGAAGGGTGGTAGATTCTCTTACTTTGTACAGTAACTCCTAGAACATGAAGGTAGGGACATTGGGGGCTTGAGGACACTTTGGGAGGACTCCTAGGGGGTAAAAATACAATATATTCATGTATAATTAATGTTTAATGAATTTAATGGAATAAATTGGTGGGTATTTATAGAAAAAGTGAGGGGATTTTTTATTAATTTCTTATGACACCTCAACACTGGTATATGAAAAAGCATGTGATTTCCCATGGTATTTGCCCATTGTATTGGCCCCTTGGGACACATCATATCATATTTTAATGTACAATAGTCTACTAGAATTTTATATTAATTATTACATCATTATGATGTCATTAAACATACCGAAAACTCAAAACGGTATTTTTACTATTCACAAAAAACTAAAGTATTTTATAACTTTATCTTAATTTCATTGTAAACTAATATCGATGTTCTGAATTCAAAAATTAAATTTATTTTATCATAATAATTCTCTAAATATGAAAATTTTAACTTTTATATGTGAACGTAATTATTTATTAAAAATAATATCGGACATAAAACGCATGGTAAAATGCATAGTAAAATTTTTGACACTTAAAAAAATGAAATTTTTTTATCATTTGTAATTAAAGAAGAGTGTTCTAATAAGACTATTTCATTATAATAAACATTAATAAAACCATAGTTTGATATAATAATTTTAATCAATTTTAAATCTATAATTTTTACCGAAAAATATATTTATCAAATTCATCATATTTTTAAGAAAATGACATTTAATTTTTCATATGAATTCTCTAAATATGAAAATTTTAACTTTTATCTGTGAACATAATTATTTATTAAAAATAATAGTAGACATAAAACACATGGTAAAATTCATAGTAAAATTTTTGACATATAAAAAAAATAAAACTCTTTTATCATTTGTAATTAAAAAAGAGTGTTCTGATAAAACTATTTCATTATAATAAACATTAATAAAACATTATTTTGATATAATAATTTAAATCTATCTAACATGTACAATTTTTCCTGAAAAATATTTTTATCAAATTCTTCATATTTTTAAGAAAAACCAAACTCAAAATAGAAATGATGGAATGTCAATTTTATTAATACTTTCTTAGGTGAGGTTACTATTCAATTGGTCATATTACTATTTATAAGGGTAACATTACTCTTTTAAAGGGTTAAGTTACTATTCATTAAAAATTATATTTATCCTATTAGACCCCAAATATCTTACTGATCATAACTTTTTATTTTAGTATTTTGATATTCAAAACACAGAAGAAGAAAAATTATTTTTAACGAGTAGGTTATAACTATCTCTTATAAATTAAAAAGTGTTTGTTTCATAGAGAATCAATGTTTCATGTGTTATATATTCAATTTACCTAAAAATCCATGTTTTTGTCATTTTATGTCTCATATTTTTAATTATAAGTATCATTTATACATTCCATGTAATGTGTGAATGAATCACATCGCTTTAAAGGTGAGTTAGTCCACACTTCCTCAAACAATGATATCATATAAATGTAAAATGTAAGGTATTAAATTTATGTTTTATAAAAGGATTAAATAAGTATAATGAAATAATAAATATCATTTATAAAATTAAAAAACATAGTTTCCATCATAATTTCCACCATGATGGGTGGTGAAGGAGAATTGAACAATCATTGTTTTGTGAGGCATTAGTTTGTCATACACAAAAATAGTATGGTTGTTACCCGTTATATGGAGGTGTGTGTAAGTTTACATAAAAATTATAACATATAAAATCCTAGTATATTTATTATACTATTTTCTTATACAATAATAGAATAAAAATGGATGAGGGGTTGGAGAAGGGAAGTGAAACTAAATATCTTGAGAGAAGATGTTACCTCTTTATCAGGTAACTTCTTTTGGTTTGAACCAAAAGCTTCCATGGATTATGTTATGTTCAAATGGGGTCTTATAGATCAAGGTAATGTATTTAGGGAGGCTACATGGATAGATCGTGGCCAAACCTAAGTGGTTTGCGAGGTGTGAGGAATGAGGAGTGGTGGTGGCCTTTTACAGGGATGGAAAAGAACTCACGAGGAATTTTTGGAAACAAGTTAGATGTACACATGTTATTACCTAAAAAATGTAATACTAAACCAAAAAAACTAAATAATATAAGGTTAATTGAAGTTATGTGTCCATTCTATGTGTGTTGGAAAAGTTTCTCGGTCAATTTGGCATTTAATTTAATGGTTTAGTCCTTTATTAGGCTTAATTTTTCTTTAATAATTATAATTAATTTTAAACACTTTCACTAATATTTTTGGTGAAAATTATGTCAACCTTATTATACCTTACACTTTATTACTATTCCAAATATGGAATCCATTTTTTAAAATTCCAATCACGTAGGAGGAATAAATTATTTTAAAATTCATCCTGTAGGCGGGATGGCGATGCAGGTTTTTAAAATAAAAATGTCCAATAGTTTGATATGTTTTTACATTCAATTTAAAATTGAAATTGATAACAATCAAAAAAATTCTATTAAATGATAAAATTTTTAGCTAATTAAACTTTAAAAAAAATATAAAAAATAATATATCCTTATAAATAAAATAAAACAAAAAAACGGTTTTGAACTAAAATTCTGTATTTTTAACTATTCAATACAAATGATATGTTGAAAAAATATATAATATATTTACCCTAACCTAATTTTTATGTTTTTATTTCCAATATTATGTTTATTTTTACATATTAAATCAATTAAAGTTTTAAAATTTTAATTTTAAATGTGTTCTCTGTGAAAAGGCAGAAAAATTGCCTTTATAAAAATACATATTTTTATGTGTAAAATAGGGTTTGTTCTAATATTATTCATATCAAACCTAATGGATAAATATAAAAATTATTTGATTGAATATATAGAATATATATTTAATTAAAATTAGTAACTAATTGTAATTACTTATTTTTATTAAGAAACAACTCCTTTGGATTCATAAATATATTAATATTTCTTTTCATATATAGTTTGTTCTTATTTAAATTTATCATAAATTGGTAACTAATGTAATAATTTTATATTTATATAAACTATACATTTTTATAAGTTATTTAATACTATTCATAACCACTAAGACAACAACTAGGTTTTATCATATTATATTAAATAATAATAATACATTATTACTTGGTGAAACTCAGTCTTGCGTATAACGCACGCTATCGAGGAAATTCTATGACAACCCTGCTTTTTATTACAACTTAAACATGATTTATTACATAAAACATCACTTTATACAACAAATAAGATTGATAGGTTTAGTGTCTTTTGGGATTTTGATAATTACATAAAAACTTAAAACATGAAATACAACATCTTTATTGAAAACTTCCTTTACATGACCACTACATTCCTTCGTACTTAGCATTGCATGGGATAAATTGAGGACATTCATTAAAAAGGGTGAGCTATAAAGCCCAGTAAGGGAGTAAACATGGAATAACATGAGGAGTAAAATACATGTTATACAATAGGCATATCAATCGATCATAAGATAAACATGAACATAAAGGCATGATAAAGCATGATAATCATATCATGCAAATGTGGCAACAACACTTAACATGGAATTAGCATGAGCCAAGGCTCATTGCACATGGAGCATGAGTAAATCCTCATTGCACATAAAGCATAAGTAAACCCTCATTTCACTTGAATTATCTTGAGTCAACACTCATTTCACATGTCGTATCATGATACTATACTTTACCCAATGCATTGGAGCGCTATAAGGGCACACCCTTCTTAAACATTTCATTTCATGCATAAGTGTGCCACATGGATCATAAAACATGGATTCATAAAAAATAATAATTTATTCCACGATAAAGGAATGTGGAATTCATACATGAAACTTTACAATCAATAATCAAATGTGCATAAAGGTGAATACCCGTGATGGAGAAATGGGCATGGTATTCACTACAAAATGACATTGGCTTATAAAATCGGTGCGATTTCGGCAGTGTAACAGCATGACATAAGAATTCATAAAAATGGTTGATGAGATTGAAAGGGGTTACTAATCATATTTACATTTAATGTACAATAATGAGGTCATATAGATACATGTCCCAACGATTGTAATGGAATTTAGATTCATGATACAAAATTATTGCTTGAATGTAAAAGAAGAGAGAGAAGTTTCTTTCGGAATTTCAGCATAGTAACGGGTGTACATGGGAGGCATTTAATGAGAGATAAAGGGGTCTCCCATCATTCAAAAAAATAAGAGGGAAGTATTGGGGAGGTGCGAAACCATACCCCAATATTCATAATTGAAATTAAAAGGGAAATACAACTTAAAGAAAATTGACAAAAATGAGAAAGGAAGAAAAAACCCTTACTTGGAAGTGTGCTTCCAAAAGCTAGAGAGAGGATTGTGAGAGGCTTCTTGGGAGGTTGGGCCACCTTGGAAAGATTCTAGAGAGATTAGGTCAGAGGTTGGACGAAATACAATGTCTTTGAGTGAGGAGGAAGTGGGAGCTTGGGTGGGTTTATATAGGAAAGGTGAGGGAATTCATTATTATTTAGGTTTAGGTCCCCTTACATTAAATTAATCCAAACCACAAACCATCCCCATAGTTTTTGCCCATGGTTTTTGGAAAAGGGAAGAGAAAAAAATATTTTATAAGTCCAAAGTCCGAACTTCTTAAAATATTAGGGTTGCTTATGTGGAGGTGAGTCACACTCCCATCGAAATTAATTTAAAAAGGCAAGGTGTTGAATAAGTCTTGAGGGGTCCATTAATGCTTTGAAAAGTAAGTCAAACAAACCCAAAATCACATTATTTTAATGTTAAAACATATATTGTCCGAACCTAAAGATTATAGTATTATATTACATCACTATTGGGTCATTATGATGTCATAAAACACATTATATATTTAAACGGTATTTAATTTTTACCCAAAAATTTGACTGTCTCAGAAAATTATGAAAAATTCACCGTTGGATAATATCGATGTCCTGATTCCAAAAATGACATTTATTTTATCAAAATAATTTTTTAAATATGTTAATTTTTACTTTTAAAATAAAAACTGACATTTATCGAAAATTAACGGGTTTTGACAGAAATGGCTTTTAAACCTTAATAAAAATTATAATTGCATTCATAAAATTATAATATCATTTATATTTAATAAAAATTATTTTAATAATATTATTATTATTTTATTAAAATATTATTTAATTCAAAAATTCCTTAATTTAATAAAATAAATTTCTTAATTAAATAATAACTAAAAACACCATTTGTACTTTAAAAACTATTTACAATGTATCAAAAATGACTAGAAATTATATTAATTATTATATAAAAAATAATGTACATGAACATAGTACTACTTATTTGTTACATAACCCCTTAAAATAGCTGCATAATACCTAAGGGTAAGGTGTGTGATGGTGACAGACTCTTGGGGTGGCTCGGATAACATCACTCGAGTGGTAATTTCAATCAACTTCTACTTTTCCCGTAGACGGTCCCATTCGAGCTTGACATGGTGAAGCTCAGCTTGGGCTTGGTCAAGAGTAAAGCCCAAGGATTCCACCACTTTTCCGAGCTCCGAAAAATGGGCTTCGTATGGGGAAATTATACTGGATGAGGCCATCGCTTCTTTTGTCTAGGTAAATTGGATTTGTTAAAGTCCTATATTTATACTAATCATGTGATCACTGTTCAAAGGCTATAAAAGTAACGGTCACAATTCTTATCATAAAACCAATGAAGTTGAAATTCTATAAAAACATTTTATATAAAGATACATTTAATAATATCAAGAGGGTTTTTCCATTAATGAAACTTTGGGTCGTTACAATATTCCCCCTTAAGAAATTTCACCCTCGAAATTTTCCTTTTCCCACACTAAAACAGATGTGGGTAACTCAGATTCATCAATTCCTCTGATTCCCAAGTCACTTCTTCAAACTTGTGGTTTCTCCACAACACCTTGACAAGGGGAATTGTCTTATTTCATAGAACTTTTTCTCTACAATATAAGATATTCACTGGTTACTCCTCATAAGAAAGATCATCTTCCAATTGTACCACCTCAGAAGAGAGTACATGTGAAGGTTCTGGTATGTACTTCCTTAAGAGGGATACATGAAAGAAATCATGTACTTTGTCCATAGTAGGAGGAAGTGCTAGTCGATAGGCCACAGCCCTGACACCATCAAGAATCTCAAAGGGGATGATGCACCTTGGACTTAACTTCCCTTTATTTCCAAACCTCATGACCTTATTCCATGGAGATATGCGTAGAAAAACCACGTCTCCAACTTTAAACTCAAGGTCTCATCGACGATTATATACATAACTCTTATTTCGACTCTGAGCTGCCTTGATATGCTGCTGAATGGTTTTTACCTTCTCCACCATTTACTCGACCATTTCTGGTCCAAGAAGCTTACGTTCACCAACCTCATACCAATATGTCGGTGTTCTACACCTTTTCCCATATTGGGCTTCATATGGTGCCATTTGGATGCTCGAGTGGAAACTGTTAATATAAGAGAACTCAACCAGAGGAAGATGTTGATCCCATCCTCCTTTAAAGTCCATTGAGAATGCTCTCAACATATCCTAAAGTGTTTGGATAGTCCGCTCGGATTGGCCATCAGTTTGAGGAAGATAGGTCGTACTGAAGTTCAGTTCAGTATTCATATAATGTTGAAGACTCTTCCAAAACTTAGAGGTGAATCTTGGAACTCGGTCAGACACAATATATAGTGGTACTCCATGAAACCTTACCACTTCCCTGATATATATCTGTGCTATTTGATCCAAAGAGAAATCCACCCAAATAGAAATGAAGTGTGCAGTCTTTGTTAGAAGATCCACAACAACCCAGATTGCATTGTTGCCTTTAGATGTCCTTGAAAGTCTGGTGACAAAGTCCATGGTGATTTTCTCCCATTTCCATTCTAGTATGGGAAATTGTTGCATCATCCCCTTAGACTTCTGCCTCTCTGCCTTCACTTGCTGACACACCAGGCACTTTGATGTATATTCAGCGATCTCCTTCTTTATATTATCCATCCAAAAGTTTTCTTGGAGATATCGATACATCTTTGTGCTCCCTGGGTGAATATAGAAATTTGAACTGTGTGCATCATCTAAAAGTTCCTTCTTCATCTCTGGACTTGATGGAACACGTAGTATTTACCCAAACCACACAATTCCTTCTTCATTAACATTAAACTCTGAGGATTTCCCCTTTTTGTTAGCTTCCACTTTTTCTTGAATTCCCACATCATCCTTTTGAGCATCCTTTAACCTTTCCAAAAGAGATGGTTGAGCAATCATTTGTGAAAGGATTGATGATGTTCCCTTCTTTATGATTCCCAAGTCCATCTTCACCAAGTCTAAGAAGATTGGATGCTTTTCAATTCTCATCATTGATAGAATTGCTGGGTCCTTTCTACTTAGGGCATCTGCCACCTTGTTTGCTTTCCCAGGGTGGTAATGTATTGAACAGTCATAATCCTTGATGAGCTCTATCCATCTTCTCTGGGGAATATTAAGCTCTTTCTGTGTGAATATATAATTAAGACTCTTGTGCTCAGTATATATCTCATATCTCTCTCCATAGAGATAATGCCGCCATTTTTTCAAGGCAAAGATCACCGCCGCCAACTCCAGATCATGCGTTGGATAGTTTTGCTCATGGATTTTCAACTACCTTGAGGCATAGGATATAACTTTATCATTCTGCATCAGCACACAGCCTAAGACCTTCTTTGAAGCATCACTGAATACCACGAAAAGTTCCCCACTTGTGGGTAAAGTGAGAACGGGTGCAGTGATAAGCCTCCTTTTCCACTCCTTGAAGCTTTCTTCACATTCATCACTCCAAGAAAAACTTTACTCCATTTTGTGTTATCTTGGTAAGAGGGTTGGACAATTGTGAGAAATTTCTCACAAATCATCGATAATATCCAGCTAACCCCAAGACGCTACGGATATCCGCTACCGATGTTGGCCTCACCCATCCCTCAATTGCATCTATTTTGGAGGGGTACACAGATATCCCATTGCTTGTGATGATATGGCCCAAGACTGAGTCCTCCTTCAACCAGAACTCACACTTTCTGTACTTTTCATAGAGATTCTCCTTGCACAAAGTCTCTAGTATAGTTTTTAAATTATCCTCATGATCCTCCCTGGTTTTGGAGTATATTAGAATATCATCTATAAAGACTACCAAAAAAATTTCAAGGTAATCTCTAAAGACTATATTCATCAAGTCCATGAATATTGCTAGAGAATTGGTGAGTCCGAAAGGCATTACTATAAATTCATAGTGCTCGTACCTTGTACGAAAAGCAGTCTTGGGGACATCTTCCTTCTTCACCCTTACTTGATAATATCCCGACCGCAAATCCACCATGGAAAAGTATTGTGCTCCACACAGCTGATCAAAAAAGTCATTGATTCTTGGGAGAGGATACTTGTTCTTTATCGTGATTTTGTTAAGTTCACGATAATCGATGCAAATCCGCATTGACCCATCCTTCTTGTTGACGAAGAGAACTGGTTCACCCCATGGTGAAGCACTTGGGCATATAAACCCTTTATCCAGATTCTCCTGTAGTTGATTCTTCAGCTCTTCATGCTCTACAACAGCCATTCTCTATGGATTCTTGGATATTGGTAAAGCCCCAGGTATAAGTTCAATTGAGAACTCAACATCTCTTCTAGGAGGAAGACCAGGTAGTTCCTCGAGAAACACTTCAGCAAATTCCCTCACAATAGGCATTTCTTCAAGGATGGTTTCTTCATTGGACTCAATCATCTGAGCCAGATACGCATGCTCATAAGGCAGTAATATCCATTCTTGAGATGATGGAGCTAAAGGAGATTCATCTTCCTCCTGACACTTGTAAAGAATTGGGGGTCGATTCTCTATATAGAGCGTGATTTCCCTCTCCCGAAAATTTATGTTGGCTCTATATAAGGAAAGCCAATCCATGCCAAGAATTGCATCAAATTCCACCAGAGGGAGTATGACGAGGTTTTTCGGGAAATTCAATACACAGATTATAACAGGGGAGGACTTATATCCATGGGACGCAATGATTGCCCCATTTTCCGTACTCACCGAAATCTTTACTTCCATGATTTGTGGTGGTGCTGGGATTGTTCTACTAAACTTTAAAGATATAAAGGAATGCATAGAACCTGAATCAAAATGTATGTTCTCTATTCTTGAATGAATAACTAGAGTACATGTCACCACTTCGTTGTCGGGGTTCACTTCGGTAGAAGTGATGGAAAAAGCTCTTCCTTGCTGCCTTGGAGGTTGTTGGTTGCCTTCGAAAACCCTTGGATTAGGGCACTAATTTGAAAAATGACCCGGTTATTTGCATTTGTAGTATTGAACAACACGTTGAGGTTCGAACGAAGCATTCCTGTCCTCTGTCGCAGCCGCGGGTCCTTCTTGCCGACAGTTAACAGCTAGGTTCCCTTCTCTTCCACACCTGAAGCATTTTCTCGTCCCCTTAAGGCAATTTCCAGGGTGCTTCTTTCCACACTCTTGGAAAGTGGGGTGCTGGATCTTCTTAGCATCGTTGGATTTATCTATCGGACCACCAGCATTGAAGTCCACCTTACGCTTCTTGTCTCCATGATACCCTTGTGATTCCCCAATCTCCATTTTGACCTTGAGGTCACATCAAACAATTTCCTCATAGCTGTTGAAGTCCCAGATCGCTAATGCATTCCGCAAGCTAGGCTTCATCCCACCAAAGAAGGGGTCAACCTTGCATTTGGGGGTAACAACAAAGCCGGAAGCGTATCATGCAAGCCTTGTGTAGTATTCCTCATACGCTCCAACAGATTCTTCATCTTTTTTCTTGAGCGAAAGGAATTCCCTTTCCATATTAATCTGGAGGGTGCGTAGAAAATATTTATCGAAAAACATCTTCCGGAAATCCTTCCATTCCAACGCCTCGATCTCCTCCTCAGGCTTCGTATTTTTGATCAACGTCCACCATTGATCAGCTTCACCCTCCATACGATAAGCCGCCAGGAGAACCATCTCTTGTTCAGACCATTGAAGGATGGAGAAGATCTTTTCAATGGAGTTGATCCATTATTCAGCAATCGTGGGATCAGATGATCCACTAAAAGTAGGAGGCCTTTGTCTCATGAAGCTCTTGATAACGACTTGTTCTTTCTTAGGGGGGATGAACATTCCTCTTGACCCGTGTTTCTATTCAAAACTTGATTTAGCTGAGAGGGAAGCGTGACAAAGTTCGCGATTCCCACTCTCATTGGATTTGGCATCTCATTAGTACAGTCATCACACTGATCTTTACAACGGTTGTTATCATGAGTCCTCCTATTACCGGACATTGGCTGGAATAAAAGGAAAGTTAAGGGTAACACATAAAGGGTAATCCAAAGATAAAAGTTGATGACTCATAAATAAACTTTTATTTCCTTAACTCATTAGTCTATAGGCTTCAATCTAGGCTTTTCATGGTCTACTTTCTAACATATATTCTTAGGAGAATTTTTTTTAATTCCATTAATAAGGGTTCATACTAAGATTTTGAATTTATCAAAACATATCCCTCGAGAGTGTCGTAACCAAGAGTGTTTCAAGGCCCGTTGTCGTTCACCAGTTCCCATTCGAGTCTAGCTCAAAGTGGTGTTTTCGGTTTTTACCCCTAGGATACATCTGTGCTAGAGCCACCTCTACCTGCTCGTATCCAGATAGGGTTGTATTTGTTTGATAAACCACTTACTTAGTACTTAAAAAAATTTAGGGATGTTCTTATTATACTTAGTCTTGTATCTAAGGCTTTAATAGGGTTTCTTAATCCCAAAAATAACTAAACCTATCCTCTGATACCAACTATGACTACCCTGCTTTTTTTATAACTTAAACATGATTTATTACATAAAACTT
Source organism: Viscum album (assembly GCA_963277665.1). Classification (NCBI taxonomy): domain Eukaryota; kingdom Viridiplantae; phylum Streptophyta; class Magnoliopsida; order Santalales; family Viscaceae; genus Viscum; species Viscum album. The sequence continues at coordinate 799,161,340 of OY728132.1, forward strand.
CACTTCATACAACAAAGAAGATCGAGAGGTTTAGTGTATTTGGGGCTTAGGATCATTACATAAAAACTTAAAACATGAAATACAACATCTTTATTGAAAACTTCCTTTACATGACCACTACATTCCTACGTACTTAGCATTCATAGGATAACTTGAGGACATGCATAAGAAAAGGGTGAGATATAAAGCCCAGTAAGGGAGTACACATGGAATAACAGGAGAAGTACAATACATGTTAGATAATAGGCATATCAATAGATCATAAGAAAAACATGAACATAAAGGCATGATAAAGCATGATAATCATAACATGGAAATGTGGCAACAACACTTAACATGGAATTAGCATGAGCCAAGTCTCATTGCACATGGAGCATGAGTAAATCCTCATTGCACATAAAGCACGAGTAAACCCTCATTGAACTTGAATTATAATTATTCAACACTCATTTCACATGACGTATCATGATACTATACTTTAACCAATGCATTGGAGCGCTATAAGGGCGCACCCTTCTTAAACATTTCATTTCATGCATAAGTGTGCCACATGGATCATAAAACATGGATTCATAAAACATAATCATTTATTACATGATAAAAGAATGTGGAATTCATACATGAAACTTTAAAATAAATAAGTAAATGTGCATAAAGGTTAATACCCTTGATGGAGAAATGGGCATGGTATTCACTACACAATGACATCTGCTTAGAAAATCGGCGTGATTTTGGCAGCGTAACAGCGTGACATAAGAATTCATAAAAATGGTTGATGAGAGTGAAAGGGGTTCCTCATAATATTTACATGTAATGGAAAGTAAGGAGGTCATATAGATACATTTCACAACAATTTTAATGGAATTTAGATTCATGATACAAAATTATTGCTTGAATGTTAAAGAAGAGAGAGAAGTTCCTTTCAGAATTTCAGCATAGTAACGGGTGTACATGGGAGGCATTTATTGAGAGAGAAAGGGGAATCCCATAATTCAAAAAATAAGAGGTAATTATGGGGGAGGTGTGAAACCATACCCCAACATTCATAATTGAAATTAAAAGGGAAATATAACTTAATGAAAATTGAAAAAAATGAGAAAGGAAGAAAAACCCTTACTTGGAAGTGTGCTTCCAAAGGCTAGTGAGAGGCTTGTGAGAGGATTCTTGGGGGCTTGGGTCACCTTGGGAGGATTCCAGAGAAAGTAGGTCAGAGTTTGGACGAACTCCAATGGATTTTAGTGAGGAGGAAGTGGGATTTTGGGTGGGTTTATATAGGAAAGGTGAGGGAATTCTTTATTATTTAGGTTTGGGTCCCCTTACATTAAATTAATCCAAAACACAAACCATCCCATGGTTTTTCCCATGGTTTTTGGAAAAGGTAATAGGAAGACATTATTTTATAAGGTCAAAGTCCGAAATTCTTAAAATATTAGGTTTGCTTATGTGGAGGTGTGTCACACTCCCATGGAAATTAATTTAAAAAGGCAAGGTGTTGAATAAGTCTTGAGGGGTCCATTAATGCTTTGAAAAGTAAGTCAAACAAACCTAAAATCACATTATTTTAATTTTAAAACATATATTGTCCGAACATAAAGATTATAGTATTTTATTACATCACTATTGGGTCATTATGATGTCATAAAACACATTATATATTTAAACTGTATTTAATTTTTACCCCAAAATTTGAATGTCTCAGAAAATTATAAAAAATTCACTGTTGGATAATTTCGATGTCCTGATTCCAATAATGACATTTATTTTATCCAAATAATTTTCTAAATATGTTAATTTTTAATTTTAAAATAAAAACTGACATTTATCGAAAATTCACATGTTTTGACAGAAATGGCTTTCAAACCTTAATAAAAATTATAATTGCATTCATAAAATTATAATATCATTTATATTTAATAAAAATTAATTAATAATATTATTATTATTTTATTAAAATATTATTTAATTCAAATATCCCTTAATTTAATAAAATAAATTTCTTAATTAAATAATAACTAAAAACACCATTTGTACTTTAAAAACTATTTACAATGTATAAAAAATGACTAGATATTATATTCATTATTATATACAAAAATAATGTACATGAACACAGTACTACTTATTTCTTACATAACCCCTTAAAACAGCCGCATAAGACCTAAGGGTAAGGTGTACGATTGTGACAGACTCTTGGGGTGGCTCGGATAACATCGCTCGAGTGGTAATTTCAATCAACTTCCACTTTTCCTGTAGACGGTCCCATTCGAGCTTGACATAGTGAAGCTCAGCTTGGGCTTGGTCAAGAGAAAAGACCAAGGATGCCACCTCTTTTCCGAGCTCTGAGAAATGGGATTCGTATGGGGAAATTCTACTAGATGAGGCCATCGCTTCTTTTGTCTGAGTAAATTGGATTTGTTAAAGTCCTATATTTATACTAATCATGTGATCACTATTCAAAGGCTATAAAAGTAACGGTCACAATTATTATCATAAAACAAATGAAGTTGAAATTTTATAAAAACATTTTATATAAAGAGACATTTAATTAGATCAAGAGGGATTTTCCATTAATGAAACTTTGGTTCGTTACCAATTCCCTCTTACGTGTAATACAAGCTATCGAAGAAGGTCTCTCTTACATGAAACACATGATAAAAAATTGTTACATACATTGAAATATATATATAATCTATTTAAAATAGTAAATATATTATAATGTATCCATATATTATATTCCCTTACACGCTTGGGGTCGTGTGTCATATAGGCTACTGAATAACAGGTTCATACTTTAGAATTTCAAGGTCTTACAGACTACCCTAAAACAATGTCAAAAATATTTTCCATAGTTACTATTGAATATGACCAAAATTTAAGTTGAACTTATTAAATAATATTAATTATGATAATTAAAAATATTAAATCAAATTTACCAGATTAAATTCTGAAAATTAATAAAAATCTATTTTAATATATGTTAGAAAAATTAAATGAAACCCATTTTAAGAAAAATAAATTTTTGAAGCACAGAATTTATTTTACAGAAAAATAAAGTATAATGGTTATTCTATTGGAATTAATTGGATTATTTTAAATAAAAGGAGAATTTTTTTAATATAAAACCAAACCAAAAAATATGAATCCTATAAATAATTTATTCAATGTGATAAAAAAAATTATTTTATTTGAAAAAAATCATTACTTGGATTTGAAAAATAGTAAACATAGATTTGTATGATCAAAATTAAATTTTTCAATATAATACAATAATTATTAAATATATATTTGGTTTATAAAAAATGTTTCATCAACTTTTAGGTCATTGATATATTATAATAATGTTATATAAGTGATATTATTTTTAAAACAATTATTTTTCAATAGTCACCAAAAAATAAAATATTTCTAAAAAATCTCAAAAACTCACCTTAAGATAATTTTGACATGCTAAATTAAAAAAAACATTTCAAAAAAATAAAATTATGAAATTTTGGAATTTTGGTCTTTATCACATTCTTTAATAAATATATGTGCATTATATAAGAGTGTCTTTTGAATGAAAATCGTACTTACTATAATTGAATATCAGGTGTTACACGAGTAATTTATTTTTGAATAATATTAAATGTTATGATGTAATGTTCATCAATAATTATTAGTTATAGATGAAAAAAATATCATTGTATTTATATTATAATATAATTTATTCCCCTATAGAATGAAATATATCATTTCAATTTAACTGAAAAACCAATAATTCAATATTCCCTTAAATAATCTCTTTTATAGAATGACATGTATGGTTTCATCATTTTTTTATACTATCAACAAAAAATTCTAAATTATTTACATCATATTCCAAACATATTTGAAAATTTATACCATTATTAAATAACCAACAAGTTATATTTCGATAAAACACAACATCACTTATATGACACCCCTAAGTCACTGCTATGAAATTATTTTGAATATATTTTTTACTTATAAAAATTTTCAGAGTTGGAGGATAAAAAACATGAATAATATTAAAATAGTATTGTGATATTTTTATATAAAAATATTTAAAGGAATGAGAGGTAACTAAAGATATTAATGCACAATTAATTCATGGTTTCCAAAACCATGTGGTTTCCTAGAGTCTCCTGATTCAAGTACATAATTGGAATATAGTTTCAAAAACTATGTGACCAAAATATGTGAATATTCCAAAATTTACAAATTCAAATGAATATTTTTCCCCTATATAATTTGTCTCTTTATTAGGATTCTCGTATCCCATATTAATAACATGGATTATCCTCCCAATTAGTAACTTTTCTCCGCTATGCTTTTATAGTGCTCTTTTCTCGATTCAATAGGAAAATTCTAGGTGATTCCTCTTTTCTTATTCATTTTTCTCCATCACTTATCCTCTAATTTCTTTAGTTACATTTTCCTACTATATTATTTCTATATTTATACATCATTTGTAAGCCATTTTTTGGTTATAATAAACATGAAGACATGAGAGGGATTCAATTTTTCCTTTTAAAAGCACTTGGAAAAATTAAAATTGATCCCCCTTTTTTATTTGTAATGTGATCCTATACTTATTTTCATCAAATAGACTAATAAATACAATAAAAAATAAAATAACACAGAAATAATATTATAGAACAGGGCTTAAAGATCACCTATCCCACTCCACCAATGTTCACTTGCAAACCATGGTGATTTTCACTAGAGAGTTCCTTTTATTGAGGACCTTTATAGCTGATTGTAGGTAGTCGACAAATTATTACTAAATGGATTAATTTATATGGAAACATAACATACATATAAAATTATTAGAATATTCTACTCTAATAATAAAAGATGATAATGGTTGGATAGTATCTCAGCTCATAGTTTCCTTTTCCAAGGACAAAATAGGATACTTAAGAGGAAAAATTAAATACTTCAGAGCACAATCGTTTTAAAGAAACTACAATTTATTGTAGAAATTCTGTAGATAACATAGTAGATAAAACTGCTTCTCAGTAGAATTAATATACAAAATAATATTGAATTTTTTATGTCTCTAAAGTTTGGTCATAAAAATACCTTTCACGAACTACAAAAAAATATTAATAGATATATACAGAAATACTACTAACAGAAATT